>OU343221.1:313901234-314566997 GCA_910596185.1 Chrysanthemum makinoi
AACAAAGAAATCGTGCATAAAAAGAACTAAAAGTAAATATCATGAAACCATGTAGTATAAGAAGTTTAAAACTACTCCTAAAGGTCGTAAGAACCTAAACCCATTACTACAAGTCTCAACAACCAATACATCTATCGCTTTCTAGTGAAAATAGTCCTTTCTCGCTACCGAGGGGTCTAATTCTCGCAAACCGAAAACAAAGTGATGAGTTTCTTGTGACAGATAGTTATGAAAGCAGAAGATAGACATACCACCAAGCATCAGATTGAGACAAATCGATTGAAAAGTTCCTCTCTTTCAAAATCTTAAGAGCGTATGTGATATCTCTCGACCGAAAGGAAGATGTCAACGGCTCCACCTCGGTTCAGTATGCATTCCATAACATATTGGAACCCTGAACGCAACCGAAACATAATCGATAAATTTGCGATGTAATCGGGTGGATCGGCCGACTCGCCATGGAGATTGAGTAGACTTCAACCTTGAACTTCAGTAGGGGCCTGTTTGACAAAACCGAGTAAGTATCTAATGAAAAGATGCCTAATACCGAGCAACTGTTTTTAAGTGATGTTGAATGAAAAATGACGACCTAATTGTTGTTCAGTAGATCATTTCTAAGATAGAATACCATTTTAACCCTGAGAGTTAATTTGAACTGAATGACAATTTGATTAAAAAAATGTGACTGAGAAAGCTAAAATACGCACAATCTCAACACGTACATAAAGAAATAAGAAGATTGCGAACGATTAGTAAGAAACATATAATAATTGAGTATAAATAATATTGACTGAGAAATTAACATATATGCAAGCAAAGAAGAGAAGGATCACAGATAATTTTGTTATTGTCCCACACTGATGCTCCTAGGTTTCTAGTATCAGAACTACCTCTTGTGAAACCATTCTAAAGCAAACAAGTGCAATACAGATGAGTCGTGAAGCTTTATTTTTTCTATACATAAACGCTTAAACACACACTAAGACTAGTAGTCGGTGACTGCTTTTTTCTCTATTTAATTCCTTTCATATGTATTTGCTTTAGTTCCTTAACAATCCCCTTTTAAAAGCGCTGACTCTCATTTGACGCGGTTTCGTTATTTTAAACATTGTTTGGCTAGGTTACGTCATTCTTGCTTCTTTCATAACACATAACCTCCTCCTTTTTGACTGTATACCATCTAATTAGAAACATTAAGCTCTTAGTTACCCAAAAACTATGAATGCATATACCAATTCAAAAGACCAGTTTCCTAAATAGGGAGTAGCATCTACCAAAGATGTTATATCAGATCAAAGTTACGAATGTCAAAGTTGCGGTGTTATTTCAACAAGTGAAACACATTCTTTGTTTCTACCAAAGTGAAACAATATTTGAGAATTCGTGGCATTTTATTACCATTCCACTCGAAGTCCTTGTCGAGTTGTGGGAATCCAATACATATTTATATAAGGAACAATCCAGGAAATGCTTTGGTCAAATCTATAACTTAATTTTAAAGAGGACTGATTATTTCTTAAAGATTAACTTAACCACAAAACATGAACACGGTGAGCATACAAAACTCCTGCTAGTTGTACCAAAATAGAGGTCAGAGTTAAACAACAACCAAGAACAAGTTAAATTAAGGATAATGCTCAAGAAAGTATGTAAATAGCATAAAAACAACAGCAAGTAAGATACAGAGTAAAAGACAACTAAAAGTGTTAGTTCCATATAATAAATCATACTGTTTGGGAAATATTCCAAAAACACAGCCAGTTAAAACTAATCATACACTTCATGAGCCTCAAATAGAAAGCCTAAATTCGGCAAAAACACAAACGTCAATAAATGCCTAATTTCAAAATACCATCAATCTATCAATCTATTTGAGTAATAATCTAGGAACAAAGTGTGTATGCTTTTATCGTTGTTGTAAAATAGGCCCAAAGCGGATTAACCGCCCGGATTTAGACTAATCGGATTGGTCAAAAATTGTCACAGCATTCCGATTAATCGATAAAAATCGGCCAAATCGGGCAAATCGGCTTACTTTGTTAATGCGTCTACTTTTTCCAAAAATTAAAATTGTGGTTTTTAGTTCAATATACCTCTCATTTTTCACAAAATCGTCTACACAGACCATTCAAATGCACCTCGAAAGTTGATTTAACACAAAATGTGAAGTTATGCTCGCTTTTCTTATTTCAAATGAATGTTAATGACACTAATTGAATTCGAAAATTGATTTTTGAAAATTAATTGAAGCATTTAGTTTATGTTCTATATAAAATTTCAAAAACTTTTAATTTTATATACAAAAATCCAATCCGATTAATCCCCAATTAATCACCACCTAACGAGCCTAACTGATTAATCGTTAGCACCGTCCGCTTACAACCTTGCATGCGACGTCACTACTCCCGCCAAGTCGCAGCCACTCTCCATCATCCGTCACTCATAATACACTTCCTTCCACTTTCCGTAAACGATGTCGTTTGATTTAATCGGAAACCGTATCTCCTTAATCCGGTTTGTAAATAAACCAATTAACCGCCGGTTCGCCACATCGCCAGCCCGATACGGCGGAGATTTTGTTTTAACTCACCGATCTCATCGTTAAACGCAGCAGATTCGTAAAGTACGAAAATGCCCCCGGTCCATCCTATACCGTTATTTCCGCTACGTAAATGTTTGGTGACTTTTTTAAGTGATTAATCGTTGTACTATAAATTCATTCTCCGCCAAATTAAAAATATAAAAATACCCTACTTTATACAAACACACAAACCAGATAAACAACAATAAAATACCCCACTTTTTTGGTTTACACAAAGATGGTGCACCACCACCACATGCACAAAGGTGGTGGTGGTGGGTTGCTTCTATGGTGTTCCACGCCAAGGTGAGTGGTGTGTGCACCACCCACCATAAAAACTAGTCTAAGAAGAAGCTGAAATCAAAACCACATGCATATATATATATGAATAGTAGTTTTTTTTAAAGGTGAAAATATATTAGCTCAATACCAAGATACATGAAAACATCCAAAACGAGCTAATGACAAGCCATTGCATCTGAACTTGGAGCTAAAACAAAACAACCATACAACATAGAAACCATGAAACTATACCGATGACATCGTGTTCGACCTCCAATCCACTACTATATTCATTTTATGAAGATTCAAGAATTAACAGATACATCTATCTCATATGGGGCATCCAGTTTTCCATTTTACTTCCCATTTTTTCTTGTAGTACTGAAGCTGGTTTGTACTTTTAAACCATAGTTTTGATTATTCAACATTAGGAATCATCTTATCATCCACAAGCTTATCAATAGATTTCAACTCCTCGCATTGTAATATTATATCTCGATCTTCCATTCTGCTATATATATGAATAGTTAATATACGTAAAGAAAGAAATGACTTACAGAAAGCTTGAAAGAAGGCAGGCGGTGAGGTTGATGAAGAAAAAATACTACACTTGTGATGCCAATACCTTTTTAATATATATATATTTTAATAAATAGGAGTACACAAGTGATGCCAATACTTTTTAATATATATTTTTAATTCTGTTTTACTATATAAGTCGAATAAAAATAACGAAAAAAAATATTAAACTTATCAAGTCAAAAGCAATAAAATACAAATTTATGGAACATAAATCAATAAAAAATTGTATTATCCTGTTAATAAAGTGAGTAAAATTGTCAAAAAATACTCGACCGACCCCATTTTGTTCAACCTTAACTTATTCCTCCGAACTTAACAACCTTTTTATCTAAATTTCAAAGTTTAATCATGTTTTTCACATAACAATTTATCAATAAGTTAACAAACAAATTAAGCAATATCAAACTGTTATATAATTAACTCATCTTCGAATTTTAACCTCAATGCATTAAACTATCTTTTAACTGATATCCAACCTTTCTTTTACAATCTTATTCGAGATGCTTTTATGATTAGGTTTTTCTCATTTCATAAGGTTGCAGACTTGTAGGACCCTAATTAATTAGAGTGTTAATTTGCACACTTAAACTATTGATTGACACATTCAAAATTACAAGTACAATGAACATCCGGTCATCTATATAGTACTAGATCTAGCACCGCGCCAAGCGTAAATGCAGTATCTAGTTTCGACAAAATTTTAGTGGTGATTAAGTTTGTTTCATGAATCGTGATTTTAAGTGTTAATAAATCCATTTTGAATGATTATATTTTTTTTTTTCCGATAGCGTTGTTTTGTATTTGAGATTGTCTTTTTGATAGCATTTTTGTAAGTTGCATTAATCAATCATAGTAATATTAAATAATAATAACGCTATTTTTTGTTGAAAGGAAAGCAATTAACAACTTTTTTGTATCCCTAAAGCACTGTAGTACATAAATAGTTAGTGTACATAAACAAAAAAATGCGAATACAAACATTTATCTTTCGTTTTTATGTCTCAACCTTGCACGGGTTCCACAACTAATTCATCATTTCTCATATAATTTTGTCATTTGAATCCTGTTCAACCCTGGTTCAACCGTTGAACCGTTCCTCAACAAAAGAAGTCGATTTAAACCGAGTCAACCCGACAGGTTAGGTCGAAAACAAGTCAAATTAAATCGGGTTAACCCGCCGGGTTTGAAGCGCCCGGTCAACCCAGTTCGATATGTATTAATAGTTTCCATTTGAAATATATGTCTTCAAAATTTGTATCGGTTTCATAGGGTCTCCTCCTTCGCTTTTGACGGCTTTAATTGGTTAAGCGAACCGGTGGCGACACCGTTCCGGTTGAACACGCTTGTTGGCCCGGTCCGATTTTCAAAACTATATGTAACATCAACTTGTTAGCTTGTATGAAGTTTTGTGTGTTTTATTAATTTGTATAATGTGTATAATAACATGTACTTTTCATTTTAGGATGTTTTAAAAATATCATTAATTAGTGTGTTTAATTATTTTATATTTTGGATTATGTTGTAGCTTCTTTATATTGTACATTAAGAAAATTTTATTGTACTTTTAAGTAATGGGGTGTTTTAATAAGAGTATTAACTACACTATGCATTTATCTCTCATTTGACTTTCAATATTCAATATTCAAGTTTTCATTTTTCCACTTTGACCGTTTTTCCATTTTAGATAGTAAAGATATACAAACCGCTTAAAGCATGAAATGAAGTGTGTCAATTAATAATTAGAGTGTGCAAATCATTAGCTAATTAGTTATGGCCACTGTAACACCCTTACTCACTACCTCACAATATTGTCCGCTGCTTTCCGCAGGCCACGGCTGTTTTGTGGCCTCATTTGAAGACTTCCGCAGTCACCAAGCCAGCATTTCACATGAGCACGCTTAACTGCCAGTTCCTCGAACTCCACTCGCAAGAGACCACAAAACGCCAAGCTGTCATTGGAAGGAATGTTATCTTTGCCCCAACATCTCTCCAGCCACACCGATGTAGGATTTGCCTAGGTGTTACAGCTACACACAAAAATTATGAGAATTAATATTACCACATTTGATGATGCACCATAATTTGTGTTTTACAGTTTGTACCGTGCAATATCGTAATGCACAAATTGTACATGATGATAAAAGTGGTGTGAGTATCACCCCAAAAGTTATATCGTAAATTAACAATCATAGACATTATAGTAGTAAGAACCACGTTTATGTTACATCTCTTGCCTCGCGTAACCATGAAATGAAAAATATATTACGTATATGGGTATGTTTGGCCTGTACTGTGGGTTGGGGCTTGGGCTGAGGTTGGAGAGCTTTTATTATGTGCCTCAAGTTAAAATTGTAGACTTTGTTTTAAGAAATGTTTGGGTCGGGCTTATTATTGCAAATTACCAAAAAGATATAATTAAATGAGTTTTATGATATATGTTAGATATTTTTGTAGGTAAATATGTAATTTATGTTCATAAGCCCTGTTAAAGTTTTAACTTTTAATGGGCTAAAGTTTTAAGCCCATTTTAAGGCTTATGATTTCATAAGCCCGCATTTAACAAAGATTTATTTTATAAGCCAACTTATTTTGAAGCTCCCAAGCCTCATAAAGCCCTCCCAAGCACACCCTAAAGTGGTATTGAAAGATCTTCACTTGGTAGATGCGTTATGGTATAAAGTATTAATAATAAAACCTTTGAGGCGAAGATGTCAAAGCGGACAATAATTACCAGAATTGTATATAAAATAAGTTGATTGAAAAAGACTTGTGGATGATGAAGTAGTAGTAGGTTGGATAGAAGCCATAATTCTAATTGAATTATTGGAAGTTTCCTTTTAGTGCATACGAGTACTTCCTTTGTGATAAGATGATCATTTGTCTTTTTACCTCTAGTAAATTTTTTTCTTATGTCTTTTTACCTCTAGTAAATTTTTTTCCTATGTCAAAGTCTAAACTCTCTTCATATCAAAAGCTAGAACGAGTCGATCTTTAATATTCAAAATACCATCGACATATCTATTATGATTCGATAAATAAAGTTCTAAACTAAAAAACATTTGTGGCGACAATGTTTTGGTCAATATATGGGTCGGGTCATGACAGTTGTAGTCCAACCTACCCTTTGTTTTAACCATAACGATACATATACATTAAATGCAAACATAAGAATTAAATAGGTAAAGATCACCACATAAGTATTTATATAGGTAAGAGCATCCGGTGTGGAGTTACTTGTGGCCGTCGCGTAAGGACGTGGATGCGCGGCCATCGCCGCCACACCGACCTCCTCGCCTGTGGTGGAAGGCGTGAAAATCGTGGGGACGACGAGGTTGCCTCGACGACAAAAAAGCAAAGTTTACGTTATAAAACGTTAACTTTAGTTTTAACGTAAACTTTTTTAAACGTTAACTTTTTTTAAACCCACCACTCCTATATAAACTATTTTCATCTTCATCATTTTACACATCTTCAAACCCAAAATACACAACAAATCTTTCTTAACCAACAATATCATTTTACACAATGTTTCAAAACCCAAATGACGGAGGATACTTCACAAATCTACTTAACTCAAACCCACAACAATACGGGTTCTTCAAACCGCTCTCCCCCCTCTTCGACCAATTCCAACCCGTCTCCACAAGAAATAATGCTTAACCAACAAGATCGCTTTCAACAAGGATTCGCAGCTTACCCTCCCGATTTCAATCACCTCGTTTTAACCGTCACAACCTAAGCTTTTAGCCCGCCACAGCCCACAGCTGGCCCAAATGGAATCACAACCGTCCGGTTCACAATTCAAAGTTCCAAAGCACGTGAACCAAAAGCGGGGCAAAAAGTCAAGGCAAAAAACTGCTAGATTGGACAAGGACGATGACGAAGATGTTGAAGTCATAGCACGTTTTACGCCAGAAGTGGACCAAGTCAAGAAATGTTACTTAGCAGTTGTTGGATAGAAATTTCCCAAGATAGAGATATGGGCAATGACCGTCCGGAGGAGTACTTTTGGAACGACATTCTCGACATGTTCAATTCTAAGACAACCGATAACCAGCGTGGCAAGAACATGATAACGGGTAAATGGACAAGGATTAACGGTGATTGCCAGAAGTTCAACGCCTGTACAAACATCTTCAGTGTCGAAGTGGTGAAAATGAGCAAGATCATGTCGAGAATGCCAAAGTTAACTTTACGCACCGCTTTGGGTGGGGGAGTTTTGTATGAAAAATGTTGGGTCATTTTGAAAAATTATCCCAAGTGGGATGCCGAAGATCCTGTTGACATTACATGTCTCGAGGATATATTCGGGCCGGACAAACGACCCGGCCGAAAGAGATGGATGCAAACGAATGAAGAAAGAAGTCGACTTCAACGCCTTGCTGCAAGCTCCGAAGTCAAACGAGTAGTTTTTCGACATATATCCAAATATATGCTCAAAAGGCGATGCTCAAAGGGCTTGTTACGAGGCGAGGGAGAAGGAAAACGTGGCAAGAGAAGATGGAGATGGATTTTCTCATGATATCCGAGTACCAACTCGACTAAAAGCATAAATTATCCGCAGAGGCAGGAACGCCTAGTCAAGAAACATCGAGAGATGACTAGGTTACGTATTATTAGTATGTGTTGTATTTTTTTACCCGTTGTTTTTTTCAGATCGTTTTATCGCTTTGTTTTTGTGTGTTATGTATTGTAGTTTTAATTATTAATGAAATAAATTTAGTTTATATGAAAATTGAATAAAAATAAAAGTGGTAGTTTGGGCCCCAAAATGAAGAGTAGTTGGTTTGTTATGAGTGAGGATGGGTTTGTTTGGTTATTGTGAAAAAATGGGATGATACTGGCGCCGCATTAATGCACGAATTTAAGCAACCCTTGTCACGACACCGATGCCTAATAAACTAATAATACATATATAACCGCCAACATAAGTATTATTATATTTGGGACCGATATCACATTTTGATTAATGCACCACAATCTGCTCATTAAGTTTGATCGTATAATCGTAATGCGCATTACTATCGTGATGCATTAATCAAAAAGTTAGGTGTAGTATCACCTCCCTTATTATATAGGTAACGTGTGCTGATATCTCCAAGTACTATGGTTTTGCAAGTTGGATTTCGGCTTTGGACTTTGAAAGTTGGTGAGTTGACGTGAAATGGACAATTGTACAACTGGAAATTTGGCTTTATTGTAATTTGTAGTAGGGAAAATTCTCTAAATGCCCCATTCAACTTTATTACCTCAAACGCCTCACTTTTTTTTATTTCAAAACCCCACGGCAACTTTCCAGGCAACTCTATCAAATTTTGGGCCACGCCAGACTTCAAGAAAGCAAAACTTACAAGTCTCTGTCAGAACTTTGACCTAATATATATTGGCAACTAACAATTTTTGTCTTTTAAAAAAAAGCACCATTTTATTTTTAACTTTATGAATACAAAAAAGTTGGGCAACTTGGCCCCACAAATTTGTATTTTAGGGCAACTATCTATAAACCAATTTTAAATGCAAATAAGTTAAGCAATTGGCTACCACACATATGTACTTTTGGGCAACTCTCTCTAAATACCACTCTATACCATACAAATACACCTTTAATAAACCTAATCAAATATGTCAAAAAATTATTTATTATCCTAATACAACTAAATACAAAATACAAAATACCCAAAACACACACTCCTTTACCCCACACACACCTTCCCTCTCAAAGCCGAAAAACATCCACAACTTAGAAACAGATATCCTTCCCTATCAAACTGAATAATCCAACGCCCGTATCCTACTCCCTCAATAGTTCTTCTTCCATACGACGCATATTCGTACATTCAAAGGAATCCGACGCATATTCCTACACTCAATCGCAGTTCTTCAACATCTCAAGAATCCAACCACGAACATGTTTGATGCAAAGCTAACGGTCAGATCTAGATTAGAACATATTGCTACTATTAAAGGTGCACTCAATGTGAATAGAACCAAATTGTTTAGAGAAACTGTTTTTGGCCCTTGGTTAGATTTTCCTAAGTATTCCCCTGACAACCACTTATACCATTATTTATATCAAAATGCAGTTGAGGTGTCAATAGTTAGTGATTGTTGTCCACCTTTAACTTTTGTACTAGGTGATAATGTTTTTGATTTTGGCCGTGAACAATTTAGTCTTCTTACTGGGTTTCGTTTAGGACTAGTAGATAAAAGTGAAAGTGACCACGGCCATGTTGTTAAGGGTTTAACATATAGTCCTCTTTTTGATCGGTTATTTCCCGATAAAAAGAAAACTAAGAACAAAAAAGTTAAGGGTGATGACCTTTTGGCGTTGGTAAAGTCGGCGGAAAGGTGGGAATTGTTATCCGATGAGGATGCTGTGAGGGTTGCTTTGTTGGTGATTGCAACATTTGTATTTATCGGTCGGGAAGGAAGGTTTAATGTTCCTGACCATTTGCTAAGGAATGTTGAGGATTTTTGTGTATGGAATGAGTATCCATGGGGCGAATACATGTGGGCTCATCTGTATAAAAGAACGGTGAATTTTGTTCCTAGGCATCTTCGTGCAAAGAATCAAAGAAGCCCGCTCCAAAAGATCCAAAAAGAACAAACATACACTCTTTATGGATTTACATGGGTGTTGAAGGTTAGATTTTACTTGTACTATACATTATTTGTGGTTGTATATATTCTGATGGTTAATCTTAATAATGTGTTGGCATTGTTCATTAGCCATTGGCTTGGTTCCCTAGGCATTGTTTTGTAGTCATGTGTGTTTGTGTAGATTTAAGGATGTTATGGTTGATGGTTTCGCAGTAGATAAATACATAGAAACGATTTGTAAACAGTTGGTTGAAACCACTGACAATGTGTCTTCATCCACTGCTAGTTCGAAGAACCCATGCTGCAACAACACGTTACGTAATTGTATCCCCTGTTATGCATATACAGCCACTCGCTATCCTAACCACTCGCAACCATAATCACAACCAGTTTAATCACAATGACTAACTCTTAATTCAATGTATTTGTTTTTTCAGATTTGGATTATAGAGACATTCCCAAACAGCTCCCAGCCTGGACCAAAGACCCAGAGAAGATCCCACGTTGTCTAGCTTGGTCAAAAGTAAAAAAACTTTGAAAAAAAACATTACACAATTTTATTTGATCCGGTAAGTAAAAACCCAAAATTAGTTAACTGTTGTATGTTTTTATTACATTTAGCATATCAGCTTATCTCTTTGTTATTCAGTGCTTTCGCACCACTACAGAAGATTGTACCGACAAATGCCGAGCTGAGTTGTCCGTGGTACATTCGCAGTATGGAGTACATCCGTCAACTAGATTCCCAACTTGTTGAAAGAAGAGAAGAGTTGGCTGACCAACGGATGGTGGAAGAAGAGGCGGTATGGCTGGTCCGGATGTATGCGGTGGAATTCAAGCCGATTTAAATGTCCCTTTCTGTGACGCCGATGAAGTAGTTACAGAAGGTCAAACGTCTAGTGTGAATGACAAAGCTGTTGAAGAAGAGATTGTTGTTGGGCTTGGTGAAATGTTGAATATGAATGAGCCTGAGAAGGTTGAAGATGTTGCAGCCGGTAATGTTGAGGTTGCAGATGGGCTCAAATGTTACAAAGCGGAATCGTCACATACCTTAGATAAAGATGACTTTCGTGCCGAGCTTAAATCCCTTAAGTCCTGGGTTGGTACTATAGAAGAACGTGTAGGAGTAGTTGGTGTATCACAGCTCTTATGTGAGTTACACATCGCATAAAAAGAGAATTGTGGTAATTGAGGATGCTTTAGGAATAAAGTCACAAGATGATGTTGTTGAGATTAAGGTAAAAACCTGTTATTTGAATTTTTGTTACTTCATTCCACCAAAATGGTCTCTTTGATTGCCTAAGTAAGTTAACTTTTTTACAAGTGGATACTGTTGATGGCAACAAACCGTTGGCTACTACCGATGAACACACCCCAATCAGGACCACGTAGGATCCGATGACAAGCAGAAGCTGTTGTATGCCGATTCCGATGAGTTTACCGGGCCTATGTCCCAACTTATGAAAGCTGCTTTATCGGGAGGTGTTGACGATGCTCATCATTCCAACAATATAATGCAGGTGGATAACAAATTTGATTGTGCTGCCTTACCAAATTTGAATGATGAGTTCTCAGACATTGCTTATGATGGGTTTGATCCAACTCCTGTTGACGTACGCATATATATATATTGTTTTTTTTTCCCTTCTTTTATTTTTTTCTATTTCAATATTAAACGCACATACCCTTTATCTAGGAATCGATGGATGTGAATGGTGTGGTAAAAGATAATGACAAAGGGTAAAGAAATTGTTGTTTGGCGGCCACCTCTTTGGTGGGAATGGTTTGTGCAGTTTACGCTTACATTGTTAGACCCGTTGCTGCAGCAGGGGGCTTTACCGGTAGACAACGTTTATGATCCCGCTGCGCAAGGTGCTCCACAATTAGACACATTTTATATGGATGTTGAGGAAACACAACCTGTTGAAGTGATATGCATTGATGATGAGGATGGGCAGGATGTTGTCAAGGTACATTTAATTATCTTATCAACAAACAAGTCCTCGCCTTTCTTTCATTTGATTACTATATACATTAATACATTTGCATAGATAGCACATAAACCCACATTAAAACAGTTTTCGACACCTAAAAAACAAATATGATACTAAATACATAAATGACCATCATCATAATCTACATTTTAGTTCCAGAGCTCTCTCCCTTGCTTTTCTTAATTGCTTTTAGTCGTTGAAACAGAATTTCAAGACTAGTAATCCTATTTTCCAAATTATAAATATTTTCAAATAATGTAGGATTATTCACATGTTGCTCCATCGGGTTGTTATCATCTTCCTGCGTTTGTTGCACCACCTCCCTTTGCTGCATCACCTCACTTTGAAACTCTTCCTCTACCTCATTTTGCTGCACTATCTGACCTTGCTGCACCAGCCTTTTCGCCAGCCTCCCTCTTCATTCTCTAGATCTTCCTCATCTTCCTCCTCTTCCTCATCAACTCCATAAATCTCATCCCAGTAGAAGTCTTGGCGACGCAGCCAAGTAAGGATATTTGTCCTCATCCACACACTCACTTGCCTATATGAACCATATTCTGACATTGGTTCTTCCCCAAAAGCATCTAACACTGCTTCAAAAAGCAAATCGTTGTTTAAGACAAACTCGTACTCTTCTTCATCATTTTGAAAGTTTCCATTTGGTGTTGCCATTGTTCTTGAGCGAGAATAAGAGAGAATAAAGTGAGATCTGTGATAATAAGAGACCAGAAACTAGGAAAGTATAATGCAGTAGGATATGTAGCAAGAACAAGAATCTTATCTTTTACATTGTGTTGTACTTCACTTACAATAAAATACTGTCTTTTACTGTGTGCAAAGAATCTTATCTTATCTATACAATGTGCTACATTTGATATAATTATTAAAATATCAATTTATCTTTTTCATTAATACATCACTTTTACAACCTAGGAAACATGCAAACTATTTTCTTTTTCACTTATGGTTGACTTGAATGTTTGAGTGTCTTACGACAATTCATTTGCTTCCGAACATTAGTTTCACGGCTACTAGGACTAACATCTTGTCCTTAAAATAGACACCACATGGTTAGTCATGCCGTAGAATAACAGTTGAGTATTGAACTTATTTAATTGTTGGATAGTCGACCTGTTTGTTAAAAGATGAATCGTTTTTTTTAAAGGCTGCAAATATCAGATTAGTTTTCAACTCCCTTAAACGTAAGAGGAAGCTAGGGAGATATTGCACCTCACCCTATACTACTCCACCAGCCACTACTCCAAAGAAGGCGTTCAACACGGATTAATTGTCAAACCCCATCCCCTCCTAACGCTCCAGATTTTGATGATACATTGGAACCGTTTGTGGAGGTATTTGACCGTGTCAACTTATATGTCTCTTACTTTGTAATACAAACATTAACTAAAAGAGTTAATTTGTTCTAATTTAGAATCTGTCGAGAAGTGGGACTGGAAGAAAAAAAACCAAAAGGTAATGTGCCATGTTCCGCTTCAAAAATTTTTGAAAGAGAATAATGGTACTAGGTTTATTTTCCCATGGGGCAATGAAGAGACTATTGTTGATCTCCGTTTTGGAACTGCTTATTGGCTACGGGTGCAAACCAGGATGGATGGTTGAGGGACGAGGTGCGTATAAAATCTGTTGTTAGTATTCTACCATAAATGTTTCTTTGTGATTCCCACATTTTCTTAATAATGTGCCCAATTGTGTAAACAAAGACCTTGACGTATGGGTAGATTTGTTGTGGCATTTCCGACCATCGATGCCGATGGCTATGGTGGGTCCCTTTTTCACACCTCAAATAGTTAATGACTGGGTACGAACCTATTGGGCAAATGGTGTAAAGTACCCGGTGCCTTGGGCTGATGTTGAAAAGGTATTTATTTCTTTCCATATTGCCGTAGGTATCTGAAAATGTTCAGTGGGTGCGTTATGCTGATGTCATAAATGATGTAGGTACTATTTCCAATAAACGAACCTGAAAAGCACTGGGCGGTAGGAGAGCTGCATATCGTACGGTGTTTTGACATTGTATGATTCGTTCCGCCTTTACAAACAAATGTATTTGGTGGAAGGATACCATGCCTGCAAAATTTCGATATCTGCCAAAATTACTAGATGAAACGGAGTCTTTGCAAGAAAAGGCATAGATATCAAGGCCTATCAGATTAGCTTTAAAAAATGTGTTGACGTCCCCAAACAAACAGTCAATACGGTGATCATGGATATGGTCTTGCATTAACCTATATAGGCTGACTCATAACATGCCATTAGAGTCCTGACGATCCTCCGCGTAAAACAGCTCTTGCCTATCGTGAAAGAATGTTTGAGTACCTATGGAAATACAAGATTCAAGATGCTCGGTCATTGACTATATTTATTACAAGTTGTTGTATTGTCAGCACTCATTGACTAAGTAAGTATATAATTGGTACATAAAGGTGTTAGCTCATAAGGAATGGTCATTCTTTGTGTATGTATAATCAATTGTAGTAACTATTGGAATGATAAATCTGTAAATATCCAAAATGTTTTGTCAATGTTTGTAAATATTATTAGTTGATATTATTATTTCTTGTTTAAGTTATAAGGATCACTACTCAAAACTGATTACATATATATTATGATATTACGCTTAAAACCAGCTTCCAATCTTCTACTAGCCGTGGTTTATTCTAAACTAGCCGCCGATCGCTCAACTAGACGGGTTTCAACAGTCCTTATATCCGTGGTTTTGATCATACTTGCCGTGGTATCTTTTCAACTAGCCGTGGTTTTGATCTGAACTAGCCGTGGTTTCTTTCTGAACTAGTCGTGGTTTCTTTCATAGTAGCCGTGGTATCTTCTGAACTAGCCGTGGTTTCATCAGTTATTATAAACGTGGTTTCTTCATACTTGCCGTGGTTCCAACAATAATTCAATCCATGGTTTGACCCACCATCCTACTCAGACATTCTTTCACGATACACCACCCATTCTACTTAACCTTCCTTGAGAGTTTTATTGCCAAAGGACCTTGTACACCAACAATCTTTTGAATCTTCAATAGCAATTGATCTACCATTGGATTTGTTGATATGGATCCTTGTGGATCAAGCTTCGCTTCCAACATTTTCCTGGCAACAGTTTTGGACAATGGATAGGCTTTATCAATAAACATGAAAAACTTATCCTTAGTAGAATGTACAACATGTACTCTGGAATGCTCATAAAGCATCCATTCAACTACTTCAAATTGTTTCCAGAATTTGTCCGATGGATTAGGTTGACACATGTTTTTCACTGATCTCCACACCAACCTTGCTAATCCTCCAGTTGGCCCATGCTTTCCATATCTAAAATCAATGACTTTCCATAACTGCTCCAAATCCTCTTTTGATAGAAAGAACAACAAGCTTCCAAAATCTACGTATCTACTTCTGCATCCATCTGCTCTTGTTATTTCAATCACTTCTCTACCATTTCCAGTGATTATTTTCAAATCATTAACCTGTTGACTCAAGGCTTAGTGGTGTACAATTAATCGGCTCTTGTATATGACTCACCTTAAGATACAAATCCATTCTTTCTTCCCTCTCCATCCCTTCATCCAATTTCTGTTTCTTAGAACGCACATTCTCCGAATTTCGCCATTCGCTTTGTTCGTTGTTGATCCAATCGCTTCTTTATCGAATTCATAGGAATGAAATCATCTTTCATTGTTAACCAACGTTCATACACCTTTTCAATCTCTTCGTCCGTCCATTTTTTCAAATCTTTGCCTTTGCAAAATTCCACGTTGTTGAGAATT
This sequence comes from Chrysanthemum makinoi, assembly GCA_910596185.1. Classification (NCBI taxonomy): domain Eukaryota; kingdom Viridiplantae; phylum Streptophyta; class Magnoliopsida; order Asterales; family Asteraceae; genus Chrysanthemum; species Chrysanthemum makinoi. Next base: position 313,917,067 of record OU343221.1, read on the forward strand.
GAGATCATGAAATTTCTCCTTTGAGCCCTAGTTGGAGGTTTGTTATTCTTACTATTGTATGGTACGACACTCTTCCTTCTCGCATTTGTCTACCGCAAAGAAGAACCTTTGACCTTGATGGAACATCTAATACTGCCCATTCTTCATTGCTCCATTCCAACTTTATCATTTCGTAACCCTCAACAAATGCTTGTTCCTTGTTCCATTGTTCAATCACTCTCATAGTCGCTTCATCTTGTTCTTTCTTTTTTTCTTTCTAAAGCTAGATATTCAAATTTAAAATTTTCATCCAATTGTATTGATAATTCATGATCATGTGATATCTGAGCCTCCTTACTATCAAATTTAAGTTCATCTACTTCGTGTTCGTAAATAGCTTCACCCTTTCCTATTTCTCGTTGATCTACTACTTTATTCACTGCCTCCCCATTCTTCAAAGTATTAGCCAATTGTTTATTTCCAATAGGTTCAATTACAATGGGAACAGTGCAATAACGTAATCAGAATTGCTAAGGTTCTACATAAGTTCAGAAGTACCTGCAACCTCCTTCTCCTGCGATGGTGGTGTTACACCTGTGATAATCGTACTATCATGGTTGTAGTACCAATATGTGTATCGACGTAATCGTTGATGAAATAACCTCTGAGGTTACATCGCGCTGTCATTTGTATCATCACTAGATACAAAGATGCACAACTTCTTCCTCTTCGTCTTCAACTGCAACATTAAAAGGTTCTACCATATGTTCTTTTCCTTCCTCTATCAATTCTGTTTTTCCAACCTTCAAACCTTTAGCCAAAGGTTTAGCCAAGGGTTTAGGACCAGTGGGTCTAAGTATAATAGGAAAATGTGCATACCGATCCAGACGACTCGATAAGCTTTTACATAACTTCATCAATGTACCGGCAACCTCTTTTTCAACTTCCTTGGGTGTTTGTGTGACAGTGGTTGTCATTAAGGTCGATCGTCCTTTCATTAAGGTCAACATCCATGTTTACCTCCTCCCCTGAACAAATGCTTTTGCTCCTCCCCTTTGATGACCTGCCTTTCTTAGTCATCTTCATTACTCTATTAGATGCACCAAACCTTGGTCTTCTTAGTCTCTCCAACACATAAACCCTGTGCTTCAACCTTCTTATTGTATTTTCCATTTGTGTACATTTAGCCTTCAATTCATTAACTACTTCTATAATATTCTCACCCGTGGGATCTGATACGGTGGCATTGGGTTGAGGTTCAATGGTAGCAGTGGGAGCAGATCATTGGTTTGGGTGTTTTGTGATTCGTAAAGGTAATGGTTTAGCAAAGGATCCCGTTGGTTTAGCATTATGTTCAGACGTTGTCGGAGTGGGTTGAGCATCATTTCTTTGGTTGGGTTGGGATTCAAGCACCTCCTCATTTTCGTGAATGTCCGCGTGTTAAGCATATTAGGGAATAAGGTGTAATCTTTCCCGAGAACTTGTCATTTTTTTCTCAAGTGTGTAAACACCCTAGGAGACATATGATGTACCTCATACTCTCTTTTATGATGAATGGGTGCCGTGATCTGCTTTCGACTATTAATTGAACAAACCTAGGATATAAGTAGTATTTACCCTTTTCTTTAATGTTCTTTATTAACCCCTTAAAGATCAACCTAGACCGCTTAAACACCCTCCCCTGTGATAAACATATGACAGCGTTAGCTATTTTTGATGGAAACTCATCAAACCCAGTGGTCTTGTTGCTTAGACACAGAAGCAAAGTATGTATTAAAAACTTCCATTGGGGTGAGAACATACCTTTATGATACTTAATTCTTTCCACATTTTTCTCATAATCCAATCTTTGCAACCCCCTAAAAATATCATCATCGACAAATTGACAACCCCATCAAAGATCATCCAGCTTCAAAACATCCCTAATCACATCCTCTTTGACTATTATCTCGTTCTTATCAACAAGACTCCTAATAACCTCGGCTCCATCTCGTTCTTGAATTTTTGCCTTCAACCAAAATTGATTAATGTATTCTTGAACAATGATAGGTTGTACACTTATTGCATAGTGAATTGGTGTGTGTTTGAGAAAAGCAATCATCTCATGGAACCCTTTAGTATGATTGTTCTCGGTTAGGTATGCAACGACATTGTGTGTGGTGGGATATTCTTTCGGCATTTGTGTCCTTTTGATGTAAAACCACGCTTAATTATCATTGGGAGTTGTTAGGGTTTGTTTAGAGCGCCAATTTCAAGTGTTTAAAGATGAATAATTTGATAGCGCAGTGATTTGGGGATTATATACTAATAGATCAACATGTTACATAACAGCCCCTTGAGTTTCCCACACACAGGGGTGGTTAGAAACATACTACCCGTGGGTTGCCCAAAAAAATTGCACTTGCTGTGGTTTTCCCACAAACAGTAGTGCTTAGGAATGCCCACAACCATCTACCCACTTATAGTAAGTGCTAAACAATAAGACAAATAGTCAATGACTTCATTTACTACACAACAACTAACACCTTATACCCATTTGATGGTAGTCCTTATTAGATGATTGTAAGAATGGAAAGTAAACAAAGACTGCATAAGTTGATGCAGCTTTTATAAATTAATGAATAATTTCCAAATATATATGTTGAACGCCTAATGTGTAACCATAACATATCGACTCATCCGTTGAACATCTAATGTGTAATCACAACATATCGACTCATCCGTTGAATGTCTAATGTGTAACCATAACATATCGACTCATCCGCTGAACGCCTAATGTAAATACAAGCTATAATACAAGCTATAATAACTAAGAACACGATGATGTAAATACAACCAAACTAATACAAAATCTCTACAACTCGTATTCTTTAGCGGAGTGTAAATACAAACTATAAAAACTAAGAACACGATGATGCAGCTTGTTCTTGAAGGAGCTGAGTCTTAATCAGTCTAACCAGTTGTTCAGCTTGTGGTATTTCATTCCCCACTGGATTTGGAGGAATTTCCAAAGCTTGTTAGTCAGATCTTCTCCATAAGTCTTTGGACAATGGATAAATTCTCTCAGCGAACATGCAGATCGTGATTCCACCCTTCGTCTCAACTACATGCACACGAGGCAGAGGATAGAATCTCCAGGACTCAACCTGCCATAAATGTGAGTTCTGCCAGATGAAGTGTCCTTTATCATTAGGAGATTGAGAGCTAAACATGACATGAAGATCTCCTAATAAGAACATCCCGTAACCTTGTGGTGCATTGTTGCAGTAATGGGATGTGACAAGAGTGTACAGAGAAATCAAGTTCCGCCTGTCTACCAAATGGAGTATTTCCTTCAAAAAGGTGAACTCCATTGAAGATTTATCCATTCGATGCATGACATTCAGTTCTTTGTTAATCAATGTTCGATTGACCAGCACATTTAGATCTCCATCAGGAAAATCAGATGAAGACCCTTCTTTGATAAAGGTTGACTCATCAACCTCAAGATCCAAGGGAGTTACTTTGGCCATCCTCTTCTTTCTCCTACCAGTCTTATAGATACCTAAGGATGGTTCATCATCTTCTGAGCCAACAGATGCGACAGTAGGAGTGGGAGCTGGTACAATAGGTGCTTCAGAAGAAATGGCGACTGGTTCAGCAGATGGAGCCTTGTCAGATGAGCTAGCAAATTCTGTAGGATCTTCAGCAGAAACCAAAGATGGTTCAGCAGAAGGCACCTTGTCAGATGGAGTGGCTTGAGGAATTTCTTCAGATGTAACCACCGAGATCTTCTTTGGTGGAATATCATCAAAATTATCCACTATCTCAACAAACTTTGGTCTTTTGGTCTTTGGTGCAACTTCATTCCCAAAGAATCCTTTTGAAGTAGGAAGTATGAGATGAAGGCTCCTTAGCACAATCATCATCAGCAATATTGATAACAGGAATTTCAGTAGAAGCACCCAAGTCTTCTTCAGAAGAAACATGTTGTGAGTGTACTTCAGCAGTAGAGGACACTGATGGTCTTTGTATGACTGAAGATTGACCAAGTTTAGTTGCAACATCCTCCATTGGGGTATCAGCAGATGCAGCTTTGACAAGCTCTGGATCCTTGGAGACTTCAGTAGATGCTTTATTCAAGTACGATCTCTTTCTCCTTTGATAAAGAACAGTGCTCCTTCTTCTTGGAGATTCTGCAACTGCTGATGAAGGATCATTGATAGATACATCAGCTAACATATCAAGAGACTCATAACGATGTTCTTCCTCTTCCTCTTCTAAGAAACCACAAGCTTCATCACAATGTTGGTCTTTTCTAGTTTGTCCTCTAATTCCTTAACTTTATCTTGCAGTTCGTCAATCTTACTACCAAGAGAAGACTTGGTCTCTGCAAGCTCCTTTTTCAGACTAGATACCTCACCGCATACCTGTTAACAAGAGCATAGATGATGAGAGAGTAATAGGGTCCTCGGTTGCACCAGCAGATTGCTCTGTTGTAATGGGATCTTCATTGGACCTTTCGGTAGAAACATGGTCATGATCAAACCGAGGAGGTACCTCATCAATAGGTATCCTTGGAGGACTAAGTGTCGTCAATCTGCTTAGGTCGACTCAAAATCATCAAGAGGATCTTGTGCTTGTGGTGGACTAGGACAATGTGCCACAGTCGGAGTTGGTGGAGGCTGGTCTTGTGCAACATGAGAAGCTTCAGCAGAAAAGGAGGGGCCCTCATGAATGTTAGCAACATTCTCCTCAACAGCAGCCATATTGTCTTGAGGCAACATAGCCTCTGTCAATGGATAATGTGCCCCTCAAAGTTAGTTCTCATAGAGGCAAAGAGTTTGGCTGTAAGAGCTCCTACTGCATAAAAGGCTTGGGTTTGGGTAGAGGTGTCTATAATTATTTGTAAGAATCTAGGGTACATTAAAAACTTATGTTGTTTCCTCTTGATATTTTCAACCAAATTATCAAAAATAAATTTAGAAAAATTATAAGTTAACCCTTGTGAAAGACACACGATACCGTATGCCAATTGTGAAGAGAATTGATCCCATGCTCCAGATTTGTTGCTAAAGCACTAAAGCAACGTGTGAACCAAGAACCTCCACTTGGGGCAAAAGTGCTTCTTCAACCATATGTCACCCTAGTACCTTGATACCCAATAGCTCTCAGCCAAGATATCCTCAGATCGGAGTGAAATACCCCATCAGCATCATCCAAGCGAAGCTTCGTCCTTATCACCTCCTCTGTCACTACATACTGCTCCATCAATCATGGCCGTAATCTCCTTTTCACTCCGGTGGAAGCGAAGCCCAAAATTGTTTGACCAACGTTGCATAAATCGCATTGGGAGAATGCTTTAGGGCATAGTGAATCTTTGTTCTTTTCAAGAACTCCACCATAGGCACATACAGCTCATCACCTTTTGCATTTCCCAAGAACGCAACTTTGTTGTGATCCTTCTTGAATTGAAGAGCCATTTGATGAATTGATATTTTAGGGTTATGATTCTTGTATCTTTGAGTGTTTGGTTTGTATTAGAAGAGGGAAGTGGGATATTTTGAAGTGGAAGTGAGAGAGAGTGTTGGGTAGAAGGTGTATAGAAATAGTCAAAAGAATTGGTAGTTTTGGTTGACCCTTGCTTACGTGTACAGCTTCTCTGACCTCACGCAATTTTAACACTTCAGCAGAAACATATATCCAATCTGATGAAGTTATACACTTCAAGAGAAACCAACCCAAAACTTGGATATCTTCGGTAAGATTCTAGAATTACTGTGCCAACAACTCGCATTAACTTACATTAATCCTTGAACCCGTCGATAAAATCATCCCAATGCATACTTCTCTCACACCATTTTACCCCCAATTACCATTATGAACCCTAGTTTCATCACAAACACAATCAACAAAAATTGACCATGAATACTTCACCAGAGGTTGTGAATCCAACCTCTTCTCCATCATCCTCATCATCCAGTGATTTTCTCCAGTTCTGGACACCTCCACATGACCCTCGCCCTTTGACATCCCCATTTCTCTCTTCTTCTGAAGATGATGGTGTAGTGGATCCAAGTGATTCTTCCGATAACACGAGGAACTCACTGCTGAGATACCTTCTTACTCCCAACCCCCAAAGACCTCAACCTCAACAAAGGCCTCGTGCCGAAAGGGAGGTGGTACTTGCTGTACCTGCGCCATGTTTTGGTGCATCTTCACACTTCGTATAGAGGAAGAGCTTGGTGAAGGAGAATGGATTGCTTTTTGGTGAAAGCAGCAGATGAAGCATAAAGGACACTTTATTTTTCTTCATCATCATTATTTGCATCAATCCATCATTCCCATTTTGATCCTTAGCTTCCTCGTCCTAGTAGTCATGCATATCCAGCCATCGAGAAAGAAGGAATGGGTGGTTATGCAAGACTTCACTAACGCATATCCAAAGATCTAGTCTGAAAGATGTGAGCGATCATGCATATCCAATGTTCTTAGATGTTGGAACAGATGTAGTAGATTAGGATTAGTATATCTTGTATACCTCTTTTTCTTGTAGTGGCATTTGAAGTTGTTTGCATTTTGTAAGCTGTAAGCTGTAAACTGATTCTTGAATGAATGAATGAACAATTTCACTTCAATTTCTTCTCTTCAGCAGATTCAGTAGTTTCCTGTAATTCCCAACAATATAAGCCTGGAAACAAACATGCAAGTCCTGAAAGTGAAATATATGAACTTTAAATAACTGAATTACATGTTTTCTTAAACTAAGATTATGTTTAGGAAACAAACATGCATAAATGTGCAGGCTGTTAATCTAACTTTAACTAAATTCTACTAAATTTATCCTTCATTTTGACTGTCCAAAGTGACCTTATTCTATGTTACGAACGATCCTCCTGCTCCCGGTCTTGCCACATTCTCTCTTCCATTTCTCTTTCAGCCCTATCTTGTTCGGCTTCTTGTTCCATTATTGCTTCATCTTCATGCTTCTTAGTAAGCGACTTCTCACCATCAACATTTCCATTTATATTTTTGTGCTCATCTTTATTATTGTCACGTATTTCCTTGACCGCCAACACACCTTTTTCAGCTACATCCTTCTTATATCTTTTGTTAAGTTGTTTGCTATATATTCCATGAATCACGTCATCACATGGTCGTTCCACTTCAAAAGACAAACGCTTACGCACAATCCCTGTAATTATGAAAACAAAAGTAAGAATCCTAAATATATTACTAAAACCAGTTATAGCATAAAGTCACAATAGCAATGAATTTTTACCGTTAGACATTACTACAACTTTGAAATTGGTATTACTTATTACAATGTATATGTAGTTGGGATAAGTTACTAGTTTCATCCAGGCATTGGCAAGTTTAGGAAAGTTAATAAATTTGTCACATAACACAAATAAATGTGTATCTTAGTAAATCTTAGGCAGTTGGCACAAGTACAACATTTATAATAAACAATCACAAATGGGTGGTTTATACTTAATACACTCATTAAAGTGTATCAATGTTGATACAATAATTTTGGGCAACCTTAGAAAGTTTACATTGTTGGGCAACCTAAGTAAATGCACAAGTACAAAGAGTCGGTAGTTTGCACTTGGCTTACTAAAAAGACTTTACTGTAATGTCCAACAAATTTTTCCACCTAAGTTTGTTCAAAACACAACCATGGATTACGATGACAATTCTACTTTTAAGGTTTATTTAGTGCATCCTTCTTCTAAACATGGACTCAAACTACCTAAAAATATCACTTTCAATAAACTAGTTGCGTACGTGAAGAAAAAGGTTCACGCTGTCAAAGAGACACCAAATGATAGACTCAGGTTATCTTACAAAGATGGTTCCATGGAATTGGACGTGGTTGATGATGAAGACGTCCAATACTTCATTCGTGAACTATGTTGTAAGAATGAGCAAACTCAAGCTCTGCTAATTTCAACAAAAGAACCGCCACCTTCAGAGGTAAAATCATCTTCGGCTTCTAATCATTTATCATTAGACCTGAATTTTCCGGTGCTTCACAATGATAGTTACCATGACACACCAAAGGTCGAGGATACCTTTTTTCACCAACCTGATGATTCACTTCCTCCGTCGCAAAGAGACTCATTTAAAAATATGCCCATGCCACCAACTGCACCACAACCAGAATTAAAAAACATCGATTCCCAAAAAACCGATACCTTTTTTTTTAAACATAAAGAATTTTATAATAAAGCAGAATGCATGTTTACTATTGGAAAGAAATCATTACTTGAGCGCTTTGAATACAAAGTTATTAAATCTGAACCCACGAGGTACAGCGTGAAATGTATAAATGAAGGCTGCTCATGGAACATATACACCCGTAAAAAAAAATGGATAGCACATTCTTTGTTTCTAGCATCAACAATGTCCACACATGTTCAAGAACTGAATTACATCCTAATCATCGTAATGCGACAATGAAATTACTTAGTCAGTTGCTAATCGATAAATTGAAAGATACTCGGAGGGTATATACTGGAAAGGACATACAACGAGATCTGAGTCTTGAATGGAAAGTAAACGTTTCTTACAAACGAGCTTGGGGGGGTAGGAATTTGGCTTTTGAGGTGTTGAACGGTAAACATGAACAATCGTTTGAGCAGTTAGCTTTATATTGTCATAACCTAAAGCTAAAAACGAGGGGACTGTAACACACATCGATACGAAGCCGAAGATTTAAGATGGTTTTTGTAGCATTTGGTTTTGCGGTAAGTTTCTGACACATTTATATTAATTGTTAGTATTAGTATTTTTACTATTATTATTCTTATACACACATCTTATCAAGCTTTAACGTATACTAATCACTAATATATACTTAACGATACTAGATTCAGAGTTTTATAGCCTTCATGCGGCCATTGATTATAATTGATGCTGCGCATCTGAAAGGGAAGTATCTCGGAACCAACATGCTTGCTGTTGGTATGGACGAAATAATCGATTATTCCAATCGCTACCGGGTCGCACAGGTGAGACCGCTGAAGCCTGGACATTGTTTTTGGGGTGGTTGAAAGAATGCATTGGTGAAGTGCCTAATCTGGCGATTATTTCAGATAGGCATCATTCAATAACAAAAGCGTGTGACACAGTGTTTCCAAATTGCTTTCATGGTTATTGTTGTCGTCACTTGATGATGAATTGCAATATCACCCGTAAAAAGCATAAGGCTTTGTACTGGAAGGTGTGCAAAAGCTATACGACTGAAGATTTTGATAATGCACTTTCAGAGCTTCGTTCCAAAAAATCAGAAGCCGTCAAAAAACTTGAAAACGCCGGGTACGATAAGTGGTCAAGAGCATATTGCAGTGGAAAAAGATACAATTATTTGACGTCAAACAGTGCGGAGTCAATAAATTCATTAACAAGGCACGTCCGAAAGGTACCAATAACTATGCTCTTGGAGTACTACAGACGTCTTCTACAAGATTGGTATTTCGAACGTCGCGAAAAATACTACGGTATATATATTCGCCGTCTCACATTTACTTGTTCAATAAATGTTACATGATGTACGCTTATTTTGCAGACGCACCAGAATTTGAACTTACAAAGTGGGCATCTAGGAAGGTTGAGCATAGAATGTGGAAGAGTGCGAATTGGGAAGTAAGAGGCATTGCCATGTGTGCTGTGTACCAAGTTATAGACAATCGTCATATTCATATTGTTGATTTCAGAAGAATGAATGCAGTTGCAGTGTACCGCAATATACAGGTTGTCAATTACGGTAAATGTTGTTTATTCGTGTGTGGTTTTTGATTACGAATAACGTGCAGGAAATGGCAACTTTCGGGACTACCATGTGGTCATGTGTGTGCCGTGTGTAGAGAAGAAAATTTGACTAACTGTAACAAATGGGCGGAAACATGGTTTACAAAAACTGCACTCAAAGGCACATATCATGAAATGGTGTATCCTTTGGAAATAGATTCAGAATGGCATGATCCGGGTAACTTGCAAAAGGTTAAACCGCCGTTGATGGATAAGAGGCAGGCAGGAAGACCTAAAAACAAAGATCGCTTCCCATCAAAAAATGAGGAGCCAAAAGTTAGGAAATGTGGGAGGTGTGGTACCGTAGGGCATACCCGTGCAGATTGCATGGAACCATTGCGCAGAAAACAGGTAACCTAGATAGTTCATTCAAAATGGGCATCTAATAATGTTTTTACTATTCGACAAGATAGGTTATATTTGTTGTCGAAAAAACAAATTGCGTGACGACAATGGTAAAGAAGTTGTGCAAGATATGGCACCTGAACAAGGAACGGTAAACGTACGTCGTACTCATTTTCAGTTGAAAGATGACCCACAATCACAAGCGGACTACGAGTATTTTCAAAATGGGAGAATTTACCTGGATTGGGATGCCGTACGTTGGGATGGTGAAGCAAGTAACAGCGGTCGGGAGGGTTACGTAGATAATTCTAGCATTAACCTAAACTCACTCCCTGAATCATCAAATACATATCACTTGGATGATTTCAATAACATGGATAATTACTAGTACAATGTTCTCTTTATTTAACTAATGAAATTGTATGCTTAAAGTTAAACACTACTGCACATGGTTGTGTAGTTTTAAACAAGTATTTGTATTTTGTCATGAACAAACGTTGTGTTTGTATTAACCCAAGATTTCTATTTTATCATGGTAAATAATTGTGAAAGGTTAGTCAATGCAAAAGACCATGGCAAAACCAGCTAGAATTTGTCCTCTTTTGGATGTTTGTTCAGAAATAGTAAATCTTGTGACCATGTGTAAGTGAAAAAAAACAAATATAGGGAGAATATGTGGATGGGGTTTAAAGCATTTGAAAGGCTGTACACCATTTTTTTGGATGTTATTCAATAATATGGGAGCAACTGTGCATCATGTGACAAATGCTATATTATGAGGACATCAATTGGCGTCATGATAATACAAATACAGTTAACAGTATGTATTTGCTGCTTGCTGCTTGCCTATTTAAAGACACCAAGCCCACCTTGTTAGTTAACGCAATTTTTTTTTTGTGATAAAGTATTGGGATAAGGAAATGTCTAGATTTACTAGGTGTGATAAGCTTAGAGCAGATGCAAATTCTAACAACTGGCCTGATATGTTAGTCTTCTATTGCTACCAAGCCTCTGGCGAATATGTTCGGATGGCACAACAATTGAATGCGCTTGCGGGAAGATTGTTTCAAATAACTGAAGACAGGCTTAGCTTAATTCAAGAATTGGACACTGTTGGAAACAGGCATGCTCAAAAAACAGCAGAACATTTGAGGGGGGTAAATGGTAAAGATGCGCAAAAGATCATGCAGATGCGTATTATTTCACGGGAACTGGAGCTAAATGCTGCGAGCCATGCCATCTTTATCGAGAAACTCAGGGGCTTGATGGATCTCTAAGTGTGTGTCTTTTCATTGTGTTCTATGTTGTTTGGTGTTTTTGCAGTAGTATGTGTCCGTTATCTTATTATGAGTGTTCTTGTAGTGGTTGTGTTTGGCCCATGTTCAGCGATTGTAAGATATTGAGTTGAATAAAATGGGTTGTTAAATTTATATGAATTACACTTTGTTTCCACTCGCACTTTAAATTTAAATTGTGGTTTGATTGTGGTTACCATAACAGTGTGTGCATATTAACTATTGTTGGATTGAATTACCTCACAAGTACTAGTTGCAGTGGTTTGTGTTAAACTAGCCGTGGTTTCTTCTGAACTAGCCGTGGTTTCTTCTGAACTAGCCGTGGTTTCTTCTGAACTAGCCGTGGTTTCTGCTGAACTAGCCGTGGTTTCTTGTCAACTAGACGTGGTTTCTTCTGAACTAGCCGTGGTTTCCTCTCCACTGTCAGTGGAACCACGGATATAAGCATTCTTGAAACCACGGGTAGAAGGATCAACGAACTGATGAATATTTCATTTAAAAATATGTTAACAACAAAATTAGTAAGTAGTTAACCTAAATAATACATCCATGAAAAGGGAACTTATCTTGCAAAATCAGAAGATTTTCATCGAGTACATTCTTTAACTTTGCAGCAGTTGTTTCTTCTGAAAAATGAAAAGCTTTTCATTATTTAAAAATAACTTAAAAAGAAAATTAATAAGTTGTAATAAAAGGCCACCATGAAAAGGGCACTTATCTGCCGAAATGAGAACCATTCCCTCCGATACATTCTTTAAATAGAGCTCGATACAAAAAACCCAACGATGCGAACACTTTTAATGACAACAATATTAACAAAATAATACATCCCTGTTTGGGGTTTACATTAATTAAAGTAGTTGATACATCAGTTTAGCTACTACATACCCTAATACAAAATTCATCCCTTGTTACAAACAGTTACAATTACACCCAACATTGACAACAACATGTCTACCAAACACATACTCTGTGTTTTAAAAAAAAATTAGACATATGCTCACGATATGCAAGGGCAGCCTGTACAGGGTTATCGACGGCTAATGACTTCCCATGTGACAGTCTGTATAAGAATATGCATACCCAGATACCACAATCACCAAACAGAGTCCCCTGATCTGGAACGTTGGGTGCATTCTTGAAGGTAATTGCGTATGTTGTCGGATTTATACCTTTCTTATGGAAGACACTGGCTTTGTCTAGAACTATTGGTAGTCCAGCCTGTATATACATCCAAACAAATTTTGTTATTTTACATACCAACTTAACACAATACATAACAACTTATATTTATACATCCATACATATTTTGTTATTTTACATACAAACTTAGCACAATACATAAAAACTTAAATGTTTGCATCTGACACACTGAAGCTACGGCAAACACTAAAAACATAAACTACACCAAACAACAATGAAACAAGACATCCTAATAAACCGCCATATCACGATGAGTCTGCAAAATAAGTGATTCACGTAACGGTTTGAACATAAAGGACCCAACATCCCCCTCGATGCCCAAGTGCTGGAAGTTCCCAGTAGCAAGCTTGTATAGTACAATGGTTGCGTTAAATCCTTCCTGGTTTCCAATTTCAATTACAGGGTCGTCGTTGTCGTCAAAACCGATTAATTTGAGCGCTATTGGGGTGGTAATGCTAAGAAGCTGTGTAGCAGATACAATCCTACCACCCCCAACCGATAAAACCCATATACAGAAAACAGAACTGACATCCCCTTGAATGTTTCCCGAAACGACCAGACTGTCTCGTATGTTTGAAACATAGAACGGTAAAGGAAGGTTGCCTATTAATTCACCAGGTATGTCCAGGACTTGGAAACGGTTGGTGAGCAAGTCAAAAGACACAATCAAATAGCTGTCGAATGTGCTACCATCGTTAGCATACAACCGTTCATAGCCACACCAATAGATGTGACCCCCAACATTAGCTTGACTAGCTTTTTTTATCCTGATTGTGTTCGAAGCAAGCAATGCCTGATCTAACACCGTCCATTGTTTAGAGGAGAAGGTGAAAATTAAAACAGTGCATGGATGTGTTTGATTGAATGGGTATGAAATTTTTAGGAAAGTCGGATCAAAATTGTCAGGACGAATCCCAAAAGCCATAAAGCGTTTTTCGTACTCCTGTGATATCAAAACATAGGGGACAAACGTGGCGATTGATCGGTTGATGGAAGGGTTCCAAACGACCGCCATGGTATCACGGACAATTGGTCCATAGGTAAAACCCCAAACTCCATGTGACCAACCAATTGGTTTGACGTCAGAAAATGAAATGTTTGAGGAGAGAGGGTGCAAGTCAAAATGTTGATTTACCAAACCCACGTAACCTTTAAACCTCTGCTTGTACATCAAAACGTATGAAACTGGTGGAGTGATTCGAACACCAAAACGGACGGTGAAATGCATGTTGTCTATGCAAGACTTCCAAGCCTTGCACACACTGCGGCATTGAGCCACACACCTCACTGAGAGCCTATTAACTATGTCCATTTGAACTTCAAGTGGAATGTTGTCAGACATCGTGAAATTTTTTTGGGCAACTGTGAGATCAGTTAAGATGGGCAAGTTTCACAAGAAATTTGTGGGCAACTATTAAACTGTAAGAGTATTTATAATAGAACAATTAGAGCATTGTAAGAATATAGGGACCAACCCATAAGATATGCATTTAAGAAATAGTACATGTATTAAATGGTTAAACAGTTAAGTTCCAGTTTAAAGAGTTGACTTGTGCTTAATACTACCATCAAATTAATGATCAAGTACAAGGGACTGGTTCATAAACACTTGAAAGTGTATGTTGCATAATTAAGTATAGTTGGGCAACTATGACGCATGGGCAACTTAGTCAAGAACTAGTTTGTTTGTAACTACTAGTTACAAAAATGTTGTTCCTTTTTAAAGTCTGATAGGCAACTTAGTCAATAACTAGTTTCTTAGTCAATAACTAGTTTGTTAACTTTGTTGTATTGACAAACATTTATCAATTAAGAACTTATAAGCAATGGTACCTGTAAACATGCACGCATCTTCTTGTACCAAGGACGCCACTCAGCTTCAGGCTTATAGCCACTGTCGTAAAATGTTACAACCCCCGTCCGAATATGGAATCGAGCCAGAAACCAATGTTTATCCTTTTCATTGATAGGCATATAAACCTGCCGTATAACACAAAAGGCCAGTTATACAAAACACATAACAATATATGTATAAAGCCATGAACACAACTATTACCTGTTCAACATCAACCCATTGGTGTTTGTACTTTTCCCCATTAACATACCAAATGGGGATGGAGTCTTGTAATAGCAACTGAACAAAGTATGCAGTTACCATAGCCCAATCAGCGCCATCGGTCCGAAATGCAACATGTATTCCACCCACAACTCTATGTGCTATAAAGCAACAATAAAATTTGATTAGGGTATAAAAGCAACAATATCAAATGAATATACCATCGGGGTGAAAGATATGTGTGACTGTTACCTCGTCCATAAGCCAACCTTTCTTAGGAGGGTCTAAACACACTAAGGATTCCCAAAATCTCCGATCCACACGAACTTCTTTGGACCAAGGAAACATACTTCGAAGGGGCCCCTGCTTTCCAAGAAATTCGTCGTACTCATCAGTAAGATGTACTTTGTCGATAGCCTTGTTCCTTCGGGAAAGATCCTACACACACGTAAATTAAAAACAGTTTTAAAAAAAATATATATTAAAAGTTGTTGTTAATACCTCAACCCAAGGTTTAACATTTTTTAACTGTGCAGTCATATCTGGATCCCGGCACCCATGTGTTCGATTATTTTCAGATTCGACAAATCTTTTTGACCAGAACTACAGTATGGGAAAAGTGTACATTTGGATATAACATTACCAGAACTACATCATCCTCATCATCACAATCTGCCGGCTCTGAACGAATGCTAGAAATAAGAGAGTCAACCAACTCGTGGAATTCACGATTTACTTGCTCTCGAAACTCATAGCTGAGGTGGGAAAAGGATGTAGTAAAGTCCAATTTATCCGTAGCGAAATAAAGTGCATTGTAAAAAAAACGGATAGTTCTTTCAAAGAAATAAAGATAATACTTGGATGAACTGGCGTACCCGAAATCCGCAAGTTCTTTCACTTGCAAGGACCTACAAGGTAATAAAGGGTATTATCCTTAAGAATAATTCTAATATAAACGTATAATTATTATTTAACCTTGACTAGCAAATTACCTGAATAATAGCCTCGAGTTTGAAAACACGAGAATTCAACTCTTGAATGACACAATCCTTGAGGTTGATTTCTGTTAGAAGACTACTGGTCTGTACCCTAGACACAATCGGTAAATACTTTTTTTCTGTCCTACCACGTTTCCGTGCAGCAGCCAACTTCTGTAGATACACATCGTAATCATGCGGTAATTTTGTTGGAAGAGTCCTTGGTATGTAGTGCAGGTAAAATTCCGTAAATTGACTATACCACTCCGACCTGGTGCTCGTCTAATGTTGGTTTCAGATCATAAATTATCTTCGAGTCCTAAATAAACATCATCAACAACAAGGAAATTAAATTGCATTGGACTATCCGACTGGTGCTCGTGTAATGCATGTGTTTTACCTTGCCAAATAGCAATCCATAATGCGATCTTGTAAACATTTCTTTCCTTGACCACGCACGCCCTTGGTATGACATCTGGGACTTTATTCCACCAACGACTGCTTCTTTCAAACGACTCAAGAATCCATATCTACAATAATAAAGATGCATTACTCTCATACATTGGGTTCAATAATAATACTAAGAAAAGATAACATAAATAGGATTAACCTTGAATGCCCAAACAAATCCAGCAACCGTGTATGTCGGAACATACTTCCGGTCTCTTTCCAGACCCTTTAGGTGTTCCCACTTGTGGTTTGATACAACGTCTAGTATCTGGTCGTACAAGTGCCTCCAAATGTGCTCCCCCCATGGAAAGGAATTCCATGCTTCTAGGTCTTCAACCAAATGAAGGAGTGAATCATCCACCTCTTCAACCAATAAGCGACCCATAAAAATAACCTCTAACGATAACAATAGACACACACGGACTGCGTCTTCATCAGTTAATTTACCGAACAACTCTTCATCCTCAATAACACCAACAAGATCTAAGTTGGAAAGTTTTACCCCTAATTTTTTTGGAAATAACCTCAACTTAAATGTTAAATCCCCTGAACTATATAAATCAAAACTTGTTGTCCCAAAACGAAAGCCTGTTATAAGAGAAAACTCCGGTCGACCGAAATGTAGACAACGACCACCAACAGTATATATAAGGGGCATGTCATAGCTTGTTTTATCCACGAAACCCTGTTTTTGTAAAACATAATCTAACAAATGTGGTTCATGGTCAAAGAAGAACATATCCAGCCACCCTCCAAAACAGGTTGTCCTAAACAATTTCTTTCTAGTATGATTCAGCTTTTCTTTAATTATTGGAAAGTATTTCAATTTGCTCCTTACAATGACATTGGCTTCGTATTCCTAAGAAAATAATAATAAAAAAAACAGTTAACAATAATTAACAAGTATCTTACGAAAACTACAATCAATAAAAAAACGTATACTGACTTCCTGATACTGCAATCATATTTAACAAATGAAACATTACTATCATACTCACACCAAATAAACAATGGGCCAATAATACACAACTATTTAAACTTTTAAAAACCTAGCAATAGTATATAAGAAGTATATCAAACTCATAAACTTCCAAAGCGAGTGTGCAATGTAATATGCATTAACATGGATCAGATCTGTAAAAAAGTTGGATAAACACCGAACATCGGATATAACCGCCATGGCTGCAAAATAATGAAATTAAATTGCCATGACAACATACGGAAAATCACATCATTTGCGTATCACAAAATAAACCAACTACCTATGTAAAGGAGTTGGTTAACATAGTTGATTGTCAATATGTTATAAACAAGTGGATAAACGTTAGTACTTTGACCCTCCACTCGAAATCCCATTGCCATGTCAAAACCCATTGCTATGACAGTGACATAGGAATGGGTTTTCGAGGGGAAGCTCAAAGTACCAACGTCCTTTCTACAATTCGTGGATTCTAGAAAAGCATTTCAGTTGGATAATCATGAAGTGTGGCGTGTCATGAACATTACACACTATCGTGATCATTTAGATATTCAAAGACAATTTGAATGTATGAAATTGCGTATGGCCACATTCTTACTTTCAAGTTGACTTTCAATCCACAAGTATATCATATCCTTTCCTTCTTTGTTAAGTAACTCCTTTACATATATAAACTAATTTTTTATAAAAATCTATCAACAGTCTATAACAATTATATGACACTCATTGCAAATTACTGGAAATATTATGATATGTAAAGACAATTTATTGTTCCGGTTACCTGATGATGAGGGCTGAATATTTAAGGCTAGAAAGGTGGTGCAAAAGGGTTTAGCTTCCTCTCAGAGTTCATAACTGTGTATGTGATGTTAGTGTGTAATTTTTGGTGTCAAACTCTATATGTGTGTCAGAGAGAGAGAGCATATATGATAAGAAGAGAGATGAAAGGGTTTGTAATGATAGTGCTAGAATAGTGCAGAGTGAAATAGGGTTAATGAGGCACCCTCACAAACCTTTTGATATCTCTCGCCACCATTTCACCACTATCCTTACCATGACCTTGACATCTCTTTTCTTATCATCTATGACCTCTCTCTCGACATAGTGACAAAGAGTTTCACACCAAAAATTACACACTAAAAACACCCACACAGTTATGAACTCTCAGAGTAAGCTAAACCCTTTTGAACCACCATTCTACCCTCATCATCAGTAACAAAATATCAAGATAATATAAAGTGATCATATCAAGATATGAAAAAATTAACTTCCCTAAATGGCCCATGGGCAACAATCGGCTTTGACATTGGTCTAAAACTCCTCCATATACTTGTTTGTTCAAGTGCAATCCAGGTTTGGTGATTGAATAGCATGTCAGATCTAGGTTGATTTATCATTCACACAAATTATCCCAGGTCTGACATGCCATTCAATCAACAAAGCTGAATTGTAAGTAAACAAACTATCTACATTTGATTAACCTGCCTGCATCTAAGATATAACCGCCATGGCTGCAAACAGTAGTGAATAATCAAACATGGATGAACGACACCATATTAAGTTTTTTTTGCTACTCATAGGTGGTGCCGTACATCCATCTTTGATCATTGATATGTTAGTTTCGTAACATAATACGGAGGCTCAGATCTGTATAAATCAATAGTTTACTCACATACATGATACAAATCTTCGAGCCAAGCATGCTTCATTGGGACGGGCGTCTGCTAGGGAGAAATGAAACATATATATTCATGTGTTGCCATAGGATGCCAGCCACAATGAAACATGATTGACCCGAAGATGTTAATCATCTATGTGAGTATACCAATCAGGAGTTTCTATTTATATGCATTAGCAAGGCTCAGATCTGTAAAAGGTTTGATAAACACAAAACATCGGATATAACCGCCGTGGCTGCAAAATAATGTATTAAAATTGCCATGCCAACATACGGTAAATCACATCATTTGCATATCAAATAAGATAATCATCATCATAGCCTCTTGCATGTACTAAATACAAAATACATTTCAAACCTTCCTTCTCAAACACACATTGGCAATAAATAAGCAAAAGTTGCCCAATAAATCAGCTACGTAAGTACAATGTGGGCCCATGTCAACTATATGGGAGAGGTTCCACCTGCACCACATTTATTGACATATTGAGGGTAATAAATTATCAAACTTACCCACCTTATATGTGTGAATTTAAATTCAAGTGGTGTTGCTAAATAGGTTACAAAATTCTATAAAAAATGTCTACAAAAGACTTCAACCAACAATTTCCGGAACTGTTTCCGCAACAAAAAGACTTCGCCAACAGTTTCCGAACAAAAGACTTTGGCGAACAAATTGATGAAGCACAACTTTTAATAGAAATGGAGGAGGCTGCTATTAAGGAGGAAGAAGAATGGGAGATAGCAGAAAGAGAAGCTGCTCTTAAGGAGGAAGCCGAAAGGGAGCGACTTATGCTCCAAGATGAAGAAGTGCTGTTAGAGATGGAGGAAGCTGCTCGGGACAGAGAATTCAATGCATTGTATGCAGAGTGGGATGAGCGCAGATTTGAAGGTTGCTCTGAGTATCTTTACGACGATGGTTACGACTCTAACAACTCTCAAACTTGGGATCACCCGGATTATATTTAGTTGTGTCGCAGTTTAATTTTCAGTGTATTTTGTTTTGTTAACCCAACCAGTTTGCACCATGATTAGAGTGCTTTATTCACTTACTACCACTTATCTTACAGTGGTTTAGTCACTTAGTCTACAACAACATCCATCATTTTGTTTCTCAAACTTAATAAGTAGCAACAAATCACTAAAACCACAAGAACAATTAATCACCCAATACGTTACCAGTTTTCTTACACTGCTTTATTCACATCCACAATTTGTTTCACAAAACTTAACAAAAACAATTAATCACCCAATACGTTAACTACTAAATAAGCGAAACCCTATATCAATACGATACCAACTTAAAAAGGTAACCCTAAATACGCGAAACCCTAAATAACCGATACACAATCAATAACCGACACCCTAAATTAGCGAAACCCTAAATTAACAAAATCATAAATCAATGGATGAAAGACGTAAAATTAAACGCCCAAATAGCGAAACCCTTAACCAAAAACAAAATTACTTACCCTAGCACAAATAGTTTTTCTTATAGACATTATCTGTCGTGGCGATGTGAAGAAGTGTGTTATCTGTTGAGGAAGAAAGTGTGTTATGGTGGTTGTGGAAGAAGTGTGGTGGTTATGGAAGAACTGTGTTGAGGAAGAAATAAGAAGTGTGTTGAGGAAGATTGTATTTGTATATATAAAGTGTATAAATGTATACAGGTATACCCTTTTTAATTTTTTTTATACAAATAATACTTTAATACTATATACATAGTAAGTTGCCCAAAAGTACATAAGGGTGGGACCCGGTTGCCCAAGATTTTTGTACTTTTTATTAATATAATAAGACCATACTTTTTAACTAAAAGACAAAAAAATGTCAGTTGCCCAACATTGAAAGTCAAAGTTGCCCAACCAATTAAATAGTACACTTGTACTAAGAAAGTACATGGTGGCCCCACAACATGGGACACATGTCGATTATTTGGAATGGTTGCCCAAATTTGGAGTTGAGAGAGTTGCCCATGGGGCATTATGAGAAGTGAAAAAAAAATGGGACATTTGGGGTAATAATGTTGGGCAACTGGGGCAATTAGAGAATTTTCCCTTTGTAGTAACTATCACGGAGTATAGTTGATTAAAATGGAAAATCACTTAACGCAGTACCCTAGCCTGATTTTGTATAAAAAAATTGTAACAAATCCGAAAACTGAACGTAAACACCTAAAAAGCACCAATAAAATCAGTTTAACGACTAAATGCATGCGGCGTCAATAATTTCGTTATATATATGTAGTAAATAGAATATTATAAAAAATTTATAGGCACATAAACTCAATAGCGTATCAGATAAACCAGAAATTACATAATAACAACTCAAACATGATTTTATAATATAGGAAGAAAACCAAAGTTTGCAAACAAATCTTGCTTTCAATTCAGAAGTGACAAAAACACAGATCCATTAGCAGGCGAGTATACACATTTATTAGTTGTTGATTGAAAAGAAAATAAACATAAAGCAAGGCCCGATTCTGATAAACAAAAAGCGGATAAATATAAAATAATTTAAGAAGATTGAGACAAAGCTTAAACTAACCTTCGATAAACGAAGAAGAAAAAGTAGTGGTGAGAACTTGTAGGAATGTTTTTTCTTTGAAAGAGAAGTCGCAGGAATGTTTAATCGTCACCCTCGACCTCATCCCCAAAACCCACCTGTTTCAGCCCCAACTTCAGCACCCAAACGCGTCAATTTCAGGACCCGTTTCAGCAGCCAAACCCACCCATTTGAGCCATCACTTCAGCCCCCAAACGCACCCATTTCAGCATCCGAACAGACCACTTCAGCCCCATTTCAGCACCCAAATCCAACCCCCAAATCATCCATTTCAGCTTCCAAACCCACACTCATTTGAGCCCCCAAAGTCTCCCATTTCAGCCCACAAACCCACCCACTTCAGCCCCTAAACCCACACGTTTCAGCCCCCATTTCAACACCTGAAAATCACACTCGTCACCCTCGACCTCATCCCCAAAACCCACCTGTTTCAGCCCCAACTTCAGCACCCAAACGCATCAATTTCAGCACCCGTTTCAGCATCCAAACCTACCCATTTGAGCCATCACTTCAGCCCCCAAACGCACCCATTTCAGCATCCAAACAGACCACTTCAGCCCCCATTTCAGCACCCAAATCCAACCCCCAAACCACCCATTTCAGCTTCCAAACCCACACTCATTGAGCCCCCAAAGTCTCCCATTTTAGCCCACAAACCCACCCACTTCAGCCCCTAAACCCACACGTTTCAGCCCCCATTTCAACACCCAAACACACTGATTTCAGCCCCCGTTTCAGCACCAAAAACTACCCATTTTACCCGAACATCAAAAACAACAATTGAAGCATCCATTAAATTGCAGGGTGAGTCAAAAACAACAATTGAAACATCATACATACTACGACATCATTTCTACTTGAAAACACAACTCCATGTACATTTCCATTACCTATCTGTAGTGCATCCACTTGTAATCTATATGAAACAAAAAGATATAAAAAAAAATATAGTATAAACCAACTAGATTTTTATGATCAATGCATAACATTGAAAAACCAAAAATCAACACTGCGAATGCATAACATTCAAAATTACCTCATTTGCACGAAAAACACTTGTTAGGCATTAAACACTTGAAAATTATCTCCTTTGCACAACCATCTCTTTTAGTCATTACATCAAACACTTGTAAGGCAACTTTAAGTTCACACTTATCCTGTAATAAGTCAACATACAAAACACCTGAAAATCATAATTATGCTCCATTGTGACCAAGCTCCACCGATTCTTACTTATATGAAACAACCAACAAATTAATAAAATTATTTAAAACCCTCAAATACGTTATTATTTTGGAACAGACTGCCAATTTTATGCATTTTCATGGAAGAGAGTGTTTCAATTGGTAAAAAGAATGTTTACCTGCTGGTAATTGCGATTTACATTGAATTTGTCGATAGTTTTTATTATGTTGTGCTTAAATTTTGGTTCTGATTTTCAGTTTGTAAATAAAAATCAATGAGAAAATCATTCAATTGTAACCGAAATTGAAGAAAATCATTCAATAAAATCAATCGGTTAAGATTTAAAATGAGTTGTACCCAAAAACCCAAAGACCAATCGATTAAATTCATTCAATAAAAATCTATCTATAAAAATCAATTATAACCGGTTATTGAAAATCATTCAATAAAAATAAATTGATTAAATTCAATTTCATAGTGATTGTGAATTGTACCCAAAAACCCAAACCATTGAATCGAAACATACCTTTTACACATGTAAATTATACCTTGAACAGATTTGAGAATTGAGATTAGATGACTGGCGTTTATGAGCTGTGATATACATTGAACCAATCGTTAATTATACCTTGAACCATATCCTTAAACTGTTATTGTTTTTTGTTTTGAATGATATTGTTGACTAAAATGGCTGTGATATAGATGACGTGGCTTTTATGAGCTGGCTTTATTCACCTGCCAACCTGGCTTTTATGAGGTGGATAGAATTTCAAAAAAAGTTTCGTTTATTATATATATAGATAGATTTGTAAGCGTTTCCACATAGGTATGCATGTGGGGTCCAAAACGGACTTTTTCTAATCCTTCTCTCTCCTAATGTATGCCACGATTCACATAGTCAAATTATAAAGTATAAAAGAATAACCTAAAATTCTAGAATAAGAGAAGTTCCTTGATTTTGGGAAAACCAAAGTTATTTGGTCGTATGTGTAGCAACCGACCGAAAGGAAGACAAAATCGCAAGAAGACAAATCGGAACGAAGACAAAATCTTACATAAATCGACAAAATCGCAGGAAGACAAAACCTCACATAAAACGACAAAACCACAAATAACTTACCTATACACTCATGACTCATATGGCGTCGTCGTCGATGAATCTTTGTGGAGGTCATTCATAAATTTTATCACGCCAATCAGCTAGGATCAACTTAATAATTGATTGATGAATTGCATAGACATCTTGGATTGTTATAACTTACGAGCTACGTGTAATAAAAATTAAACATCCTATTATGAGTCTAAAGAAGGCCTTTTTTTTTCTTGTCGCAAAAGAGCTATATGACTTTGCTAAACCAAATACGCACCCTTTAAACGACGATAACCTTCCTAGGCATATATTTGAAACATGTTATGTTTGACTATTATTAACACTAGGCGAGTACCCGTGCCTAGCGGCAGCGGTTTCTAGCGTCAGATAATTAATGATTTGTGATACTATGGTGAGTGTTTTGTGTAGCGTTTAAAATAGAACGTGAACCGATGAAAATGCAATTGAAAACGGTTGTACTATACGATAACTAAAGTCTAGAAAAAATTCTTAACATCTATCAAACAACATATAAAAGCATTTAATGAAAATGAAAGTAAACATTACATCAATTATGATATAAAAACTAACAACACACGTTCCTTGTCGTGTAAAACTAACAAAGATGGGATTAATGGTGCCGTTGTTAAGAAGAACGCAAGTACCAAAATTAGCATGAATGTGATTAGCCCAAAAAAAAAAATAATAAATTGGCTAATTTTGGCTATTTTATAAAAAATTTGGGCACATTTAGCCCCATTTTTCTTTTTGAAATGGGCGTATTTAGCCTATTGAAAAGTTAAATATGCACTAACGCGCACATATTTTCTCTTAATTGTAAAACATTATAATCATTTTTGAAAAAAAAAAAACTTATATATATAATATATTTAAATAGCGACAAATCGTTTGGTGTTAAAAAAAGTTTATGGGTTCTAAACGAAAAATAATAAAAGTTTGAAGATTTGGGGATTAAACATAATGTTTTGAAACCGGTACGACCCGGGTGGTTCAACCGGTTGAACCGTTCCCGTCGAAAAACGGGTCGATTTAAACCAAGTCAACCCGACAGGTTGGGTCAAAATGAGTCAAATTAAACAGGGTCAACCCACCGGTTTTGAAGCGTACAGGGTCAACCCGGTTTTCGATATGTATTAATAGTTTCAAATTTTTACTTTTTACTTTTTGGTTTTTCCTTTATATATAGTGTAACAGGGTACCCGCGCGTTGCGGCGGCGGGTACCCTGTAACGATTAACCGGAGAAATAGATCTCGATGATACCTGATTCACCAGTTTGTATCGGTCTCAACGGGTCCTCTCTAGTTCGTTTTCGGATGGCTGTTATGAGTTAGCCGAACTGGTGGCGACACCGGTTTCCGGTTAAACCCGTTGGTCCGATCCGATTTTCAAAACTATTTGTACCATCAACTTGTTAGCTTGTATGAAGCTTTGTGTGTTTTATTAATTTGTATAATGTATATAATAACATGTACTTTTCATTTTAGGGTGTTTTAAAAATAATATTAATTAGTATGTTTAATTATTTTATATTAAGAATTATGTTGTAGCTTGTTTAAATTGTACATTGTGAAAATTTTATTGTACTTTTTTGTAAGATAGTTTTAGTGATAAAAAAAGTTTATGAGTCATAAACGAAAAATAGTAAAAGTTTGAGAAATTGTGGATTAACATAATATTTTGAAACCCGGTTCGACCGGGGAGGTTCAAATGGTTGAACCGTTCCGGTTAAAAAACGAGTCAATATAAACCGGGTTAACCCGACGGGTTGGGTCGAAAAAACGGGTCAAATTAAACCGGGTCAACCCGCCGGGTTTGAAGCGTCCTGGGTCAACCCAGTTTTCGATCTGTATTAATAGTTTCCTTTTGAAACATATGTAGGTATTAATAGTTGAAATTACTCATAATTAATTATTTCAACATTTCCTTTTTAATTTTTTCCACATTCACTTTCTTAACTTTTCACTTTTCACTTTGACTATTTTTCTATTATAGATATTATAGATAACAAGTGTGCCCCACTAATCATGTTCTTAAACTTTACACCACAAGTCGAAGCTTCTTGCTAACTTCAGTATAGATCGTGTTGCTTCAAAAAAGTATATTTAATATAAAGACTTGCAAATTAATTATCAATATATTTATAGACCACTACCATCTATAGAAAGGCAAATATATTACTACGTACTACGTAATCCTTAAAATCAAGGTATCAGCATGGTTTGGAAACGAATTTGCAAGGAAATAATTTCAATAAGTCAAGAAAATTATGTTAAAGGGACTATACGAGGTTTGTTGATCCCATTGTTGTTGGAGTCATAAGGTTTTATTAGTATGATTGTCTATATGTGTACGTGTGAAAGAGGTTTAAACGCGAGAGAGTTGCAAATAAATCAATACACAAGCATATTCACGCACAAAATCATATATTATACGAAAAACTTACTAGAAAATAGTGGTTCATCTTCAATCTATCGATTACCATAAACTCTAAGTGACGTCAAATATCTTTTACTTTGATAATTATATATTAAATGGTCTAGAAGGATTCAGAGGATCGGGCGAGGTGTTACAACTAATGACAAAGCATCTACAAATTAAGGACCATTGTGTTTAATAAATGGGTTTTGGCCGTATAATAGACGTGTACTTTACGAAATGTACCGTTTTGGTACGTGAACTAATTTCCGTTTCATTTTATGTTGCGTACTTTTATGTTTTGTTCGATTTTGCACGCATATTTATAGGCAATCGGTTGGGAATGTATAAAACCGGCAAAAATGCCTATGTGGCATATTTTTTGAGTAAATTACATAGATCGTCCTTCTTGTTTGTCCCAAATTGCATCAACTGTCCTTGGTCGTTTTCGTCTGTTTTTTTAAGTGTTCATCCGTTTCTTTATGTTTTCGTTCATTTTTTTACGTTTTCGTCCGTTTTTTTTACGTTTTCATCCGTTTCTTTACGTTTTCGCCCGTTTTTTAAGTTTTCATCCATTTTTTTTTAACTTTTTCGTCATTTTTTTACGTTTTCGTCTGTTTCTTTACGTTTTCGTCCGTTTTTTTGGTTTCCGTCTGTTTTTTTTTTACGTTTTTGTCCGTTTTGTTACGTTTTCATCAGTTTTTCGTTTACGTCTATTTTTTTACGTTTTCGTCCGTTTTTTTCATTTCATCTGTTTTTTTACGTTTTCATCCCTTTTTTTGTTTTCGCCTGCTTTTTTAAAGTTTTCATCGGTTTCTTTACGTTTTCGTCTGTTATTTTACGTTTTCGTCCGTATCTTTACGTTTTTGTCCCTTTTTTCAGTTTCGTCTGTTTTTTTACGTAAAAAAACGGATGAAAACATAAAAAAGACACAAGAACAAAAAAAAAAGACGAATACGTAAAAAATGAACGAAAACGTATAAAAACGGGTAAAAACGTAAGAAAAACGGAAGAAAACGTATAGAAACGAACGAAAACGTATAAAAACGGACAAAAACTTATACACGTACCAAAACGGTACATTTGAAAAAGTACGTAGCTATTTAGCGGCCAAAACCATATTATTTAACTTATTTTTATTAGTGGAAATCTGACGTGGCGTGCACACATGACAATAGTGATTATGGTTTCGGTAAAACAAGTTTAGCCGTGCAAAATGATACAAAACATAAAAGTAGACAACAAAAAATGGAACGAAAATTAGTTCACGTAACAAAACTGTACATTTCATAAAGTACACGTCTATTGTATGGCCAAAACCCTTAAGGCTGGGCACAGTCACGCCCAACACATTGGTTGGGCATCCCGAAAATTGATAGACGACCGATGTTTAATTCGGTCAAATCGATTGTGGAAGCCAGGTCGTTACATCGGTCGAGTACAAAAAAACGCAATATCGGGTGAGATTTCAACCGATATTCAATTCTTTCATTTCCCAAAATTTTGTTTGATTTTGCTTGTAAGTGGAAATGCATGATTGCTAACCTGTGGAAGAATCTTGTGCATGGTATTATTGACCGACTAATACTAGACACAATTTATTTGCTTTAATGCTAGACACAATTTATATGGATAACACTTTTAAGTGTGTTTCCATTGCATGTTGCATGAGGGTACTATTTATATGGATAACACTTTTAGTGTGTTTCCATTGCATGATTACACGTATATGAAACGTGCATGATCACTAATTGGTTGGCATGACACGTTGGTGTACAATGAGATATTTAATTCACACGTTTGGAGAAAAAAAAAAGTTGGTCATCGACTGTGGCAACTTGGTCGTGTCTGGTCGTCGGAGAGAGAAAGCTGATGTGGCATTGGTGACTTGGGTCACGACTGTGCCCAGCCTTAATAAATTTATAAATAAGCAAAGTTCATCCACAAATCACAATCCGAGTCTGCAAGGTTTAAACAACAACATCATTTAATACTAGGTGTAAAAGATCAAAACTAACGTAGATGAAAATAAAGTCTCCAAATGCAGAATCTCTAAGGTCCAACTAGCACTTGTCACACATCCCGTCAACCCTAGTTACTTGCCGCGAAAGAAAGAAAATGTTGCTAAGCCAATTTCCAAGTGCGTGAATATAGATAACAAACAACAATAACACAATATATATGGATGAATAGAAATAATAAGAGATCATAAAATATAACTTTTCCATCATAGCAACACTTTAACACTAGAATAATTAAAGATATAGCTGAAGGAAAAAGGGTTCGAGACTTTAATTTCAAGTATCCGACATCATATCATGTACACTCGCACACACTAAAATCATATTGTATCACAAATCATAATGATACACCGGTCGCAGCCCCAATGCCTCTAAATTCGACGTAAGGTGTGTATGGCTGTCACACCCCCAAATTACATGTTTTGCAGCGGAATGGAATACCTGGGGGATGACTGTCATAGCATCAAAGTTACAGTTATATCGAACGAACTAAAGTGTCGTTTTGAAAACATCGTTTGATTAAGTAAATAATCAGAGTTTACAAAACATAGGTCCCAAAAGATTTCCAATATATCAAAACGAGTTTGTTACAATCAAACGATAGTTAAGTGCATAAAATATAGGTGAGACGCGTCGACACCGCGACTCTATGATAAGTCCACATGCATGCCATAAAATGAATGCCTTATATACCTGAGATAAAACATGCTAAAAGTGTCAACACAATGGTTGAGTGAGGTCGTAGAGTTTGGTTGAATTGTAAAGCCTTTAAAGAACGTTCATGCAGCAAAGACTAAGTTTTTGGTCATTTAGAGTAGTCCACAAAGCAAAGGCATTGTGAATCCACTCAGTTCCAAGTTCCGCCCATACAAAACTTGCAACCTGTATGTTCACAACCCACTGCCAAAAGTAGTATGTCTAACAGTCAAGTGTACGATGTCATAATAGTTCACAATATAGCACCATATATATAATAATGTATGCCAGGCAAAGCCCATAGAATAAATAATATGCGTCCCGTAACATAGTGGACGAGAGGTTGGCCAACCTCTAATAGCGCTATCCATACTACCTACTAATAGGAGACTAACAATGCGAATGTACGAACAGTACATCATACAACTATTATATACAATTAAGAACACTCCGAACATGGGAGAATTTAGATTGAAAATGCTCCGTTCCCATAGGGAGACATTCTGCTCCGGACCAGGGAGGCTTTAGGTTGCTCCGAACAAGGGAGACTTAGTATTGCTCCGTTCCCATAAGGAGACTTTGTTGGGATTTAATACTCATAACAATTATATAAATCAAATAACATCATCAAAGCATGCAGCGGAAGTAAATAGGAATAATATATGTAAATAATTAACCGAACAAGAAAGTGCGTACCTTTTAGC
The DNA here is from genome assembly GCA_910596185.1 of Chrysanthemum makinoi. NCBI lineage: Eukaryota > Viridiplantae > Streptophyta > Magnoliopsida > Asterales > Asteraceae > Chrysanthemum > Chrysanthemum makinoi. The sequence continues at coordinate 313,946,525 of OU343221.1, forward strand.
AATTCAAGAATCAAACGATGATTGAACAAGAACAAAACCCAAAACCCTAATTATAGGGTTTATGTAATTCGACCCAAACAAAGAATCAACCACCAAGATTACAAGCTCAAGTGTGCTTGTCCTTCGTTCTTGTACACACGTACTAATAGCGATTTGATGTGGAAAAGCTAGTTCCTTGAATCACAAATAAAACCAAACACTTGTGTCTTTGAGTTAAGCAAAATCAAAAACCCTTGGGGTTTGGGTGTTTCGACCGGCCACACAAAGAGGGAGAGAGGAGGAGAGAAATTAGGTATATTGGTGATCCAAGATTAAGTTATGAATGAATACAAGGGTTTGTATTTATAGGTAACTTAACTTGGTGACCAAGTTTGTGTGTGATTGGGTTTGGAACCCAACCGATCGGCCAAACATAATCCCAAAGGGATTCTAGAACTTTCCCGACTTTGTAATTTTAATCCCAAAGGGATTCTAGAACTTTCCCGACTTTGTAATTTCATCTCTAGTCCTTTTAGTTAATATTTAACGACCGTTAACCAAACTTCGTTAATTATTTAACTATCGTTATGTTTTATTTCGTGACTAATAATTAATAATAATAACGTTTTATTTATATTAATTATTTACATCAATTCTCATACGTAATGTGTGCAATCCCGAAGTCTCGAGTTCGAATCCGGACATACATATATTTAAATATCCATAAAACCTTTCAGACTTTATAGTGATGCTCCGAACATGGGAGACTTTATAGTGATGCTCCGATCATGGGAGACTTTAGGTCAAGGTCATAGCACGTGCGATTCAATAAGTTCAAACAAGTCATAAGTTCGTATTTAAGTTCAAGGGTTTAAGTCGAGTTCAAAAGTTCAAAACAGTCAAAGAGCTCAAAACATATTACAAGGCTCAAAATAGTCAAAGGGTTCAATATTATGTTAAAAGAGATTATTTATATGTCAAAATGTTTTAAATCAAGTTAAAGTGTTCAAATCTATGCCAATATGTTCCTATCCAGTTAAAAGAGTCCAAATATTTATGTCGAAGGGCTCAAAATCAAGGAAAGTGGTTCAAATAATAGCGTTCATAACATAGTGATCAATTTAGTTCGGGCACAATCTACTTACTAGCATAAGTAGTGAAACAACAGTTATTTAAGTTCATATAAGTGTAAAGTAAAAGCAAATAGTTGAGCATGTATCTCCCCCAAAGAGATTATAAAACAACTAAACGAGTAAACGTGGGGCTACGAACTCACCTGATGCAATGATTATGATGACAAAAGTAGATACACTGAAATGAGGTGCGATCTCTATCCGAAACCTAATATGAATGATGCGTTCTAATGTAAGTCATGAAACAATGTCGTGCATGCAAACTCATATGATATCCATACCACTTGTACATTTGAAAATAAAGTTTATCGTCGAAAATAAGTTTATAACGTCTTATCAAGTTATAAATTACTTTACAAGTACTTACGTCGAAATGATATCCTACGATAATCATTTAGTGATTTATTAAGAAATTATAGTTTTTCGTCGCAAAACAATATAATCTGACAATTCATGAAAGTGACTAAATGGCCTCGAAAAGCTAGTCGTAAAATAGTGAATATCGAGTGTTAGGAAACAAACTCAATGGTTTTGGAAAGCTTGTAGCATTATCTCAAGGTTTTAGCTTTTAACTTTTGATCCTAGAGGTCTCGATCATGGAGAAAAACATAGGTGAAGTAGGGTACTTGTACCAAAAATATTGTTTAAGGGTAACTTTCGGCAAAGTTTGAGTGACCGTATTTTATTCGTTACAACTCCGTTTGACGAACGGTTGGACATTTTGGAAAATAGGCTAGGCAAACTTACTTTTACTAGAAGACATCGTTTTCTAAAAAGTATTCCATCGATGTTAAATACGACCCTCAACATGGTCACTCGCGACTATAATTTTTGGCTATTAGAAAATATATTAGTGTTCTATTTGTAAAAATAGTTACGTCATCCTTATTTAAACGCGTGTAATTTAATCTTTATAAGTCCGTTTTCTACGTTTTATATGTCCGTAGCTTCGTGTTAAAGTATACTAATATATTTTTGATAAATCGACGAATTTAGATAACGCCTGAGACTCATTTTTTACCCGTAAAAATTTGGACAGCATGCTGATTTTTCCGGAAAAATAGTTTTCGTCGTTAAACTTGAAAATAGCATAACTTCTTCGTTATAACTCCGTTTTAACCCGTTCAAGCGGCCACGTTTTCGTTTTAAAGTATAATTTCTGAATATCTAGCCCAAAATATTTTACAAACTGTCGAAATTTCCAGATTTAGCAAACTTGATCAGACCTTTATTTTTAGTTGTCGAAAGTGATTTTTCTCGCGTAATACTTATTCTAACCACTTCAAATCAATGCCAAAGCTATTCTAAACCTACCATACACCTTCTTAGGGTGCCATGGGTTCCTAGACATCATTAAAAATGATATGTTTCAAGGGATAATTATAGGATGATATATATTCATTATAAGTACTTAAAAATAAATAAAGTGGTATAGATAACCATATAACTTGCATGTTTTCTTCAAGCATGAAACAAATGACCAAAGTATGAATATGAAAGGTTGAAAATGATTATGAAATGCTTACTAGTGTAGTGATGAGGTTTAAAGAACAAGGTTTTTCTTAAATACCACAGGTTTTTATTTCAAAACCATAATTAAGAGTATACTAGTGTGTATAATTTAGCTTGATCTTGAAAATTCTTGGCTTCCTTCTTATGTTTCTCCTTGGCCGGTTTTCAAGAGATGAGAATGAGAGAGTTTATTTTTTTTTACACCTTAGGATATGTGTTAGTATGTGTATATGTTTGTATATTAATTAAAAGTATACAAGTGTAGGCCTAGAATGTGTATATGTGTTAAAGCTAGGAAGATTTTTATGTAAACAATGTGTTGTGTCATTCATTTGGTCGACAATGAGAAGAAGAAAGAAAGAGTTGTGTAGTTTTGAATGACTAATTGTAAATAAGTGTAAATATAATATGTAATTTGCATGTTTGAATAGATATTTAATGTAGCGTTAGCCAAAAATAGATTTTAACGGAACAAAATAAAATATATCGAAGTCGTAAAAATTATAAAAATACATTTCTTACAAAAATTTAGTGAAATAATAATTATCGAGTAGTATTTACGAAAACCGTTGTAATTATATAAATATAACAATTTATATACAAAATAAATTTAAAACACCGGGTAAACTAATAATATTATTTTTATAGTCTTAAAATGAGTATAAAAATATATTAGGATTATTTTTGGAAGTGCCGGATCAAATATTCAAAATAAATGATTACGCGATAACGTTTATTTAATAAGAAAATAAACGTTTAATGAAATATGCAAATCCATGCATGAACTAATATGTTGATGACGTTACTAATGATATGTAGACTAATTCTAGTCTATATGAAATGTCCTTAATGATGTTTTTATGAATACGCAGCTAAACCCTTACGGTTACACGTATTTGATACTCGTAAACCTAGTTTACGATAAATGATGAATAGTGAATCATGAATAGTGATTTATCTCCGGGAATGAATAGTGTTTCGTGAATAGTAAAATTTTGAAATACGTTCTCAAAATATCAAATCGACTTCAAAAACTATGAATGGTAAAATGATGAATAGTAACCGATGAATAGTAAATTCCCGAGATAAATAGTAAATTTGAAAAATGACCGAAAATTGAGAATTGTGACAATGGCACTACACTACGCGACCACATGATTACATCATATCATAACTCTAACATTTCATAACATAGCCTAGGATCAATCCAAAAAAAAAAAAAAAAAAAATCTACCTAGCGTACTGGTAAGCTACAAGTCCTACAAGACAAGAGCGGATTCTCTAAAAAGCCAAGGTCGTGAGTGGGCCTCCCCAAGTAATCAAAAGGCTCAACCACAAGCAAATCATATCATAACAAAAAACCCCGCTCCTTCTCTAGGCGATTTCCGGCGGGTACCATGAAAACAACCACTTTTTGATCTCATTCCTCCACCATTACAGGTCTTTTTGTTTATGCTTTCTTTTTGTTTCTATCAAATTATTTTTCGTTATGGGTGATCGCAAATGGAATTCTTTTAAATCAAAGGAAGATCAGATCCAAAAGTTATCAAAATCCGTTTTTGTCACCAATTTCCCTGATCATATCCGTGCTCGAGATCTTTGGAACGTTTGCAATGCTTATGGCTCGGTTGTGGACGCCTACATCCCTTTCAAAAATTCACAAGCATGTAAAAGATTTGCATTTATTCGATTCATCAAGGTTGATAATTTGGATCGTTTGATTGATAATTTATGCACTATTTGGATTGGAAGTTTTCGTTTACATGCAAACATTGCTCATTTTCAAAGGGAGGCTAAACCTACCTATACTGTTGACTCTGATCGTGTTAATATCAGAAAAAAATCTTTTGTTGAGGCTTCCCATAATAATTCAGCCAATAGTGTTCCTGGTTCTTATCCTTTTGCTGTTAAAAAAGGTCCTCTGAATAGTGTTAAGGAGAAAGAGATGCAGCCTGTTTTAGTTCTTGATGACTCCTGTTATCTAGACCGTGATTTTTCTCTATCTTTGATGGGGAAAGTAAAGGAGTTTAGTTCTTTATCTAATCTCAAGCTGGTTTTGGCTACTGAAGGATTCAACAATGTTAACATTAAATACATGGGAGGCTTTTGGGTCATGATCGAATTTCAATCTGAAACGACAAAAGAAAATTTCCTATCTCACGTTGGGATAGGCTCATGGTTTTCAAGTTTACAACAAGTTTCAGACTCGTTCCATGTTGATGAGAGAGTTGCTTGGATTGACATAGAAGGAGTTCCAATTATAGCATGGTCTACGAACACATTCACCAAAATCATCTCTAAATGGGGCGATTTTTTATATGTAGATGATAAAGAGGAATCTTGTTTTCATAGAAAAAGAGTTTGCATCAAAACGAAAATGGAAGGTAACATTTTTGAATCGTTTAAAATCATTGTCAAAGGTAAAGTATATTGGATCCGTGCTAAAGAAGTTAATGGTTGGAATCCTGACTTCATGGAGGAAGAGGATACCCAAACTGAATCCGAAAACGCAACAATCTAGAATGAAAGTGATGCGGATGAAATCCCAGAAACTGTGTTTGAGAATGGGAAAGACTTTCCTAATGATGTGCAATCTCAATATAAAGGGGGTGTCGAGGCCCCATCAGAAGATCCTTTTCACATCTATGATTTGTTAAAAAAGAAACATGAGAATGATATTGGCGGTGTTCGATCACAAACAGGTGATACATTGAAATACCCCCCAGGTTTCACACCTAGAGACACATCTGAAATAAATTCGAATCATGCTCAACCTGTAAATGCAGGGGGAAATATGAGCACACAGAAGGATGTTGAATCAAATAAAGCAAGTCAAATACCAAAAGAAGATGGAGAGGTTTCTGCTTGTTCTGGCCATTTCCAAAAAGCAACGACACTTCGATCACAAGGTTCTTTCTTGCAATTTATGGAAGATTTGGTGAAGGTAGGACATACAATGGGGTATAAGATGGAGGGTTGTATCAAAAACATTGAAGAAATCATCGAGTATCAAGGAGTGCATGAAGTGAATAGATGAATTTTTTGTCTCTAAATATTCTAGGTCTTGCCCAAAAGACTAAAAAAGATTGGGTTAAGGAGCTTTGTACTAAAAGCAAGGTGAATTTTCTGTCTCTTCAAGAAACAAAAATGGAGAATATTGATATTTGCAATATCAAATTATGTTGGGGTAACTCATCTTTTGATTATATTTACGGTCCTTCGGTTGGTAATTCGGGTGGTATCCTCTGTGTGTGGGATCCCTGTATGTTTGAAAAACACAATTCTACGATCTCGGATTTTTTTGTCGCCATTAGAGGTAAATGGATTCCTAGCTCTATAATTTTTCTTATTATCTCGGTTTATGCTCCACAAGAGCTATCGGATAAAAAGGTTCTTTGGGATTATTTGCATCATATAATCGATAATTGGGCTGGTGAAGTGGTTATAATGGGAGACTTCAATGAGGTTCGCTCTAAAGATGAACGTTTTGGTTCTATTTTTAATACACAAGGGGCTGCTATCTTTAACTCTTTTATTTCATCGAGTGGTTTGGTTGATGTTCCTATGGGAGGTTGTTCTTTCACATGGGTCCATAAATCTGCTACTAAAATGAGTAAGCTTGATCGCTTTCTTATATCAGAAGGTTTGATGCAATCATGCCCAAAAATCTCTGCCATTACATTGGATCGTTATTTGTCGGATCATCGTCCAATTTTATTACGCGAGTTATGTTTTGATTATGGTCCCACCCCCTTTCGCTTTTATCACTATTAGTTTGAGTTAGAAGGTTTTGATAAGTTTGTAGAATATGTTTGGAATGATTACAATCCTAACGATTTTAATGCCATGTCTCGTTTTATGAACAAGCTGAAGAATTTAAAGATGAAGCTGCGTTCATGGATAAACTCTAAAAAAGAAAGTCTGGCGCATCAAAATTCTAAATTGAAAAGTACCCTGATCGACATTGATAAGACCATAGATGCAGGGAATGCTAGCTCGGATCTCTTAAATAATCGTATGAATGTGATGAATTCTCTTCAAGATTTGGATACATTAAAGTCTTTGGAGGTGGCTCAAAAAGCAAAAATCAGATGGTCTATTGAAGGAGATGAAAACTCAAAATACTTCCATGGTATTCTTAATAAAAAAAAGAAACAACCTTGCTATTAGAGGCATTTTAGTTGATGGCGTTTGGATTGATTCCCCTTCAATGGTGAAAAATGAGTTTTTCTCTCACTTCGAACATAGATTCAATTGTCCATCTTCATCTCGTCTTTCTCTTGATATGAATTTTCCTAACCAACTCACTACGGAAACTCAAGTTGATTTGGAAAGAAACGTTTCTTTAGAAGAACTAAAAAGAGCAGTTTGGGATTGTGGTTCGGACAAATCTCCCGGGCTAGATGGATTCACTTTTGGGTTTTATCGGAGGTATTGGAGTTTTTTAGAAAATGATGTCATGGAAGCTGTTTCTTATTTCTTTCAACATGGTTCGTTTCCTAAATGTGGCAATTCTTCCTTTATCGCTTTGATCCCTAAAACTCAAAATGCTAACATGGTTAAAGACTTTCGCCCTATAAGTTTTATTGGGAGCTTATATAAGATTATTGCTAAAATCTTGGCGAATCGTTTAGTAGTTGTCTTGGGATGATATAGTTAACAAGTTGTTGGCTCGCTTATCTAAATGGAAGATGAAAACTCTTTCAATAGGTGGTCGACTTACTCTCCTCAAATCGGTCTTAGGATCGACTCCCATCTATTATATGTCTTTGTATAAAGTTCCTTCTCAGGTGCTTAAAAGGATGGAATCTATCCGATGTCGATTCTTTAATGGGGTAGATGTTAAGGAAAAGAAAGTGTCTTTGGTTAACTGGAATAAAGTGATGGCGTCTAAAGATAGAGGTGGATTAGGAGTTTCGAGTTTCTATGCCATGAACCGCGCTCTCATGTTCAAATGGGTTTGGAGATTTAAAACTGATACTTCTTCATTGTGGACTAGATTTATTAAAGCTAAAGATGGCAAATGTCACACCCCCAAATTACCTGTTTTGCAGCGGAATGGAATTCCTGGGGATTGACTGTCATAGCATCATAGTTACAGATATATTGAACGACCTAAAGTGTCGTTTGGAAAACACATCGTTTGATTTAATAAAATAATCAGAGTTTACAAAGTGTAGGTCCCAAATGAAATTAACTTGTGCGGAAATAAGTTTGTTACAAGTCAAACGATGTTTTTAAAATGAATAAATCCCATGTGTGACGCGTCGTCACCACGACTCTATGATATGTCCATATGGATGTCATGAAGTGAATGCCTTAGATACCTGAGATAAAACATGCTAAAAGTGTCAACACAATGGTTGAGTGAGTTCATAGAGTTTGTGTTGCAATGTAAAGCCTTTAAAAATCGTTTATGCAGCAAAGGCATTGTAAATCCACTCAGTTCCAAGTTCCGCCCATACAAAACTTGCAACCTGTGTGTTCACAACCCACTGCCAAAATGTGTATAGTTTATGTTCAAACACATGATGTCAAATGAATTCACAATAGTACCTAACTCGACGTAGAACAATAGCACATAATCAATAGTACTTGACTTAATGTATCAATAGTTACTTGATATAACACATATGAGTGTTGTTTCAAATCGTTCCAAGACCATTAGTTCATGATTCTACCAAGACCATTAGTTCCATGATTATACCAAGACCATTAGTTCAATGTTATACCAAGACCATTAGTTCTCTGATTATACCAAGACCGTTAGACCATGATTGTACCAAGTCCGTTAGTACATGACTATACCAAGTCCGTTAGTTCAGCATTATCCAAGTCCGTTAGATCAATGATTCATGATATAGAAATTCTAAGTATGGTAAAACTGTTACTTCGTATGACTAAACATTCAGTTCAGATAAACACATAGTTTGCAAATAGACATGAATGTCATAAAAGTTGATGAGCATGTATCTCCCCCAAAAGTAGTATAAAACAATTGAAAATGGGGCTATGAAACTCACCTGTTGCAATGATTATGATGACAAAAGTGGATACACCGAAATGTAACGTGAATCTCTAAACTTGACCTATTATGAATGATATGATACATAATAAGTTATGATGTAATGTTATGCATGCAGTTCGGATGATATCTATACCACTTGTGAATTTTGAAAATAACACTTACCGTCGAAATATATGTTTATGACATCTCGTCGTATTATAAAATACTTTACAAGTATTTACGTTGAAATGATATCCTACGATAATTATTTAGTGATTTATTAAGAAATTATAACTTTTCGTCGTAAAATAATGTCGTTGAAATATTTCATGAAAGTGACAAAACGACCTCTAAAAGCTAGTCGTAAAATGGTGCACGTCGAGCGTTAGGAAACAAACTCAACGGTTTTGGGAAGCTCGTATGATAATCTCAAAGTTTTAGCATTTAAGTTTACGTCCTAGAGGTCTCGTACATAAAGAAAATTAGAGGTTAAGTATGGTACTTTTAGTCCAAAATATAGTTTAAGGATGGGTTTTCAAAGAAAGTTTGAGCGACCGTAATTAATTCATTACAACTCCGCTAAACAAACGATCGGACATTTTGGAAAATATATTTGGCAAACTCACTTTTATTAGAAGACTTTACTTTATAAAAAGTTCCATATCAATGTTAAAAACGTCCTTCAAAATGGTCACTAGTTTTGCCGTAAAACTTGCCTATTAGAAATAATATAGTTTTCCTTATAAAATGAAGTTACGTCAACTTTTTGTAAATGTGTATAATTTAGTCGTTACAAATCCGTTTTCTACGTTTTAAAGATCCTTAGCTTTGTATCGAAGTATACTAACATATTTTTGACAAGTCGACATAATATACAACGCCCAAGCTTCATTTTTTACTCGTACAAAATAAATAATGTTTGCTGAAATTTCCAGAAATTTATATTTTTCGTCGCCAAATTGAAAAATTCATAACTTCTTCGTTATAACTCCGTTTTAATCCGTTCAAGCGGCCACGGTTTCGTTTTAAAGTATATTTTCTAAATATCTAGGCCAAATATTTTTACTTACTATCGGATTTTCCAGAATTTCAAAATAAGGACAGACCCTTTTCAAAACGTGTCGAAATGAGTTTTTCTCGCGCCAAACCTATTCTAACCCATTCAAAACAACTCCGAAGCTATTCTAATCCTACCATACACCTTCTTAGGGTGTCATGGGTTCCTAGACATCACCAAAAATAATATATAACAAGGAGTAATTATAAGATGTCAATATATATATAACTCTTAAAAATCAAATAAAAAGTGGTATAAACCTCATGAGACTTGCATGTTTCTCAAATAAAATGATATGATCATGAAAATAAATATGAAAGATGATGATGTATATGAAATGCTTACAAGTTAACTTGATGAGGTGAAAAGAACAAAGGATTAAACTTAAACACCCTAGGTTTTTATTTCAAAACCTTAACAAAGAGTGTATCTAGGTTGATAAAAACTTGACTTGAAAACTTTTGATGATTTCCTTCTTGATCACTATAGTGGCCGGTTTTGGAGAGGAAGAAAAAGAGAGAAGAACTTGACTTTTTACTTTGAAATTATTTGATTGAAATGTGTAAGAGATTTGGAGTGTAGAAGTATATAATAAAAGATCTTGAAATCTTGCATATCTTGAAAATCATCCCCCCTTGTGTCGACAAGGGGGTATATATTTTAATAATACATATATTTTTTTTTCTTTTATTTATTATGTATGTAAAATGTATAAGTAAAGTGAGTTAAGTAAATATAAGTTGTAACTTGTATATACATTTGAGCATTTAGGGTAGCGTTAGCTAAAAATAAATTTTAACGGATCAAAGTAAAATATATTGAGGTCATAAAAATTATAAAAACACATTTCTTGCAAAATTTGAGTGAAATAATAATTATCGTGTAGTTTTTATGAAAACCGTCGTAATTATATAAATATAACAATTTATATACGAAATAAATTTAAAACACTGGGTAAACTCATAATATAATTTTTATAAACTTAATATGAGTATAAAAATATATCGGGATAATTTTTGAAAGTATCGGATCAATTGTTCAAAATAATTAATTACGCGATAGCGTTTATTTAATAGGAAATTATGTAATTAATGTAAAATGCAAAACCATGCATGAACTAATATGATGACAATGGTGTTAATGAAACGTAGACTAAACTTAGTCTATATGAAATGACCTCGATGATATAATCATGAATTCACAGCTAAACCATTACGGTTACGTGAATTTGATGCTCGTAAACCCAGTTTACAATAAACGATAAATGATGAAGCATGAATAATGTTTTGAAGTATGACCTGAAAATACGAGTTGTCACATTCGCCCAACCAAAAAGGAATTCAGTCCCTGAATTCAGTTCGTGTTAGTCTATCGAATTTAGGGTTTGATGTGGCAAACTTTCCCATTCTCGAGCAAAACCCTCAAAAGACTTTTTACCAACCAATTTTCACTTAATCTCATAACTCATCAAACGAGAACTGTAATGAGATTAGGCTAAATTGGTTTGAAGGAGGACTTTTGAAATTTTGGCTCGATTACGGAATTGCTTACACATATAAGCCTACTACTCCCTTCATTGCATGATTCTTCCTGAATTAGACATAGGTGATCAGGCTATGTATAATTTAGGAGTAACTATGCAATGCTTGGACTAATCGACTCATATGTTGTTTGGTGTTGAGTCAACTGATGTTATAATTGTGATAGGGAATGACAGGGCATTCTCCACGTCCGAGTGATGTGAGTATGATAGGATGGGTATTTGAAGGCATCTATGTGACAATCGATTTTGAAATGAAAGTAAATAACTCGAAAATGTACGTATAAACCGCATGTAAAGTGAACATGCACTTATGATGAAATGATGAGATGCTATGATGATGTAGTTATAGTCTAGGGTCAATGATGCAACCTAGTTCTCTATAACTGAAGCTCTGATACCAATCTGTCACACCCCCAAATTACCTGTTTTGCAGCGGAATGGAATTCCTGGGGATTGACTGTCATAGCATCATAGTTACAGATATATTGAACGACCTAAAGTGTCGTTTGGAAAACACATCGTTTGATTTAATAAAATAATCAGAGTTTACAAAGTGTAGGTCCCAAATGAAATTAACTTGTGCGGAAATAAGTTTGTTACAAGTCAAACGATGTTTTTAAAATGAATAAATCCCATGTGTGACGCGTCGTCACCACGACTCTATGATATGTCCATATGGATGTCATGAAGTGAATGCCTTAGATACCCGAGATAAAACATGCTAAAAGTGTCAACACAATGGTTGAGTGAGTTCATAGAGTTTGTGTTGCAATGTAAAGCCTTTAAAAAAAATCGTTTATGCAAAAAAGGCATTGTAAATCCACTCAGTTCCAAGTTCCGCCCATACAAAACTTGCAACCTGTGTGTTCACAACCCACTGCCAAAATGTGTATAGTTTATGTTCAAACACATGATGTCAAATGAATTCACAATAGTACCTAACTCGACGTAGAACAATAGCACATAATCAATAGTACTTGACTTAATGTATCAATAGTTACTTGATATAACACATATGAGTGTTGTTTCAAATCGTTCCAAGACCATTAGTTCATGATTCTACCAAGACCATTAGTTCCATGATTATACCAAGACCATTAGTTCAATGTTATACCAAGACCATTAGTTCTCTGATTATACCAAGACCGTTAGACCATGATTGTACCAAGTCCGTTAGTACATGACTATACCAAGTCCGTTAGTTCAACATTATCCAAGTCCGTTAGATCAATGATTCATGATATAGAAATTCTAAGTATGGTAAAACTGTTACTTCGTATGACTAAACATTCAGTTCAGATAAACACATAGTTTGCAAATAGACATGAATGTCATAAAAGTTGATGAGCATGTATCTCCCCCAAAAGTAGTATAAAACAATTGAAAATGGGGCTATGAAACTCACCTGTTGCAATGATTATGATGACAAAAGTGGATACACCGAAATGTAACGTGAATCTCTAAACTTGACCTATTATGAATGATATGATACATAATAAGTTATGATGTAATGTTATGCATGCAGTTCGGATGATATCTATACCACTTGTGAATTTTGAAAATAACACTTACCGTCGAAATATATGTTTATGACATCTCGTCGTATTATAAAATACTTTACAAGTATTTACGTTGAAATGATATCCTACGATAATTATTTAGTGATTTATTAAGAAATTATAACTTTTCGTCGTAAAATAATGTCGTTGAAATATTTCATGAAAGTGACAAAACGACCTCTAAAAGCTAGTCGTAAAATGATGCACGTCGAGCGTTAGGAAACAAACTCAACGGTTTTGGGAAGCTCGTATGATAATCTCAAAGTTTTAGCATTTAAGTTTACGTCCTAGAGGTCTCGTACATAAAGAAAATTAGAGGTTAAGTATGGTACTTTTAGTCCAAAATATAGTTTAAGGATGGGTTTTCAGCAAAGTTTGAGCGACCGTAATTAATTCATTACAACTCCGCTAAACAAACGATCGGACATTTTGGAAAATATATTTGGCAAACTCACTTTTATTAGAAGACTTTACTTTATAAAAAGTTCCATATCAATGTTAAAAACGTCCTTCAAAATGGTCACTAGTTTTGCCGTAAAACTTGCCTATTAGAAATAATATAGTTTTCCTTATAAAATGAAGTTACGTCAACTTTTTGTAAATGTGTATAATTTAGTCGTTACAAATCCGTTTTCTACGTTTTAAAGATCCTTAGCTTTGTATCGAAGTATACTAACATATTTTTGACAAGTCGACATAATATACAACGCCCTAGCTTCATTTTTGACTCGTACAAAATAAATAATGTTTGCTGAAATTTCCAGAAATTTATATTTTTCGTCGCCAAATTGAAAAATTCATAACTTCTTCGTTATAACTCCGTTTTAATCCGTTCAAGCGGCAACGGTTTCGTTTTAAAGTATATTTTCTAAATATCTAGGCCAAATATTTTTACTTACTGTCGGATTTTCCAGAATTTCAAAATAAGGACAGACCCTTTTCAAAACGTGTCGAAATGAGTTTTTTCGCGCCAAACCTATTCTAACCCATTCAAAACAACTCCGAAGCTATTCTAATCCTACCATACACCTTCTTAGGGTGTCATGGGTTCCTAGACATCACCAAAAATAATATATAACAAGGAGTAATTATAGGATGTCAATATATATATAACTCTTAAAAATCAAATAAATAGTGGTATAAACCTCATGAGACTTGCATGTTTCTCAAATAAAATGATATGATCATGAAAATAAATATGAAAGATGATGATGTATATGAAATGCTTACAAGTTAACTTGATGAGGTGAAAAGAACAAAGGATTAAACTTAAACACCCTAGGTTTTTATTTCAAAACCTTAACAAAGAGTGTATCTAGGTTGATAAAAACTTGACTTGAAAACTTTTGATGATTTCCTTCTTGATCACTATAGTGGCCGGTTTTGGAGAGGAAGAAAAAGAGAGAAGAACTTGACTTTTTACTTTGAAATTATTTGATTGAAATGTGTAAGAGATTTGGAGTGTAGAAGTATATAATAAAAGATCTTGAAATCTTGCATATCTTGAAAATCATCCCCCCTTGTGTCGACAAGGGGGTATATATTTTAATAATACATATATTTTTTTTCTTTTATTTATTATGTATGTAAAATGTATAAGTAAAGTGAGTTAAGTAAATATAAGTTGTAACTTGTATACACATTTGAGCATTTAAGGTAGCGGTGGCTAAAAATAAATTTTAACGGATCAAGTAAAATATATTGAGGTCATAAAAATTGTAAAAATACATTTCTTGCAAAATTTGAGTGAAATAATAATTATCGTGTAGTTTTTATGAAAACCGTCGTAATTATATAAATATAACAATTTATATACGAAATAAATTTAAAACACTGGGTAAACTCATAATATAATTTTTATAAACTTAATATGAGTATAAAAATATATCGGGATAATTTTTGAAAGTATCGGATCAATTGTTCAAAATAATTAATTACGCGATAGCGTTTATTTAATAGGAAATTATGTAATTAATGTAAAATGCAAAACCATGCATGAACTAATATGATGACAATGGTGTTAATGAAACGTAGACTAAACTTAGTCTATATGAAATGACCTCGATGATATAATCATGAATTCACAGCTAAACCATTACGGTTACGTGAATTTGATGCTCGTAAACCCAGTTTACAATAAACGATAAATGATGAAGCATGAATAATGTTTTGAAGTATGACCTGAAAATACGAGTTGTCACAAAGAAAGATGGTCATCTTGGTACAACAGTTAAGTCCTCCTTCCCCTCTATTTGGTTAGACATTATTCGTGAATTACACAATCTTAAAAATCAAGGTATTGACTTACTTGAACTTGTAAAGAAAAAGATTGGTAATGGTTTCGATACCTCATTTTGGGACGATGCATGGAAGGGTGATATAGCTTTTAAGTTTCTTTATCCTCGCATTTACAAGCTTGAAACTTGTAAACAAATCAATGTTGCAACTAAACTGGCTCATGACAATGTGAGACTCACTTTACGTCGTTTGCCTAGAGGTGGTGCTGAGCTCGAACAATTCAGCGACCTGGTTAATTCTTTGGTTGATATTCAGCTCCCAAACATGCAAGATAGATGGTTTTGGTCCTTGTCAGGCTCGGGAGACTTTTCGGTTGCCTCGGTTAGACAATTCATCGATGATCACGTGCTCCCTAAGGTTTCTTCCAAATTATGTTGGAGAAAGATTGTTCCCATCAAAGTTAATATTCTTGCTTGGAAAGTTAAGCTAGACGTTTTGCCCACTCGGTTTAATTTGTCTAAAAGAGGTTTGGATATTAATTCCATTTTATGTCCCATATGTGAGAAACACGCTGAGTCATCTAGCCACCTCTTTTTTGCTTGCTCTATGGCGCGTGACATTTATCGTAAAATAGCCTCTTGGTGGGAGGTAAATTCTCCTCGGGTTTCTTCTTTTGAGGAATGGGAGGTTTGGATGTCGAGTCTTGTTATTTCTTCCAATCATAAACATCTTCTGGAAGGCCGTTACCTATATTGCTTGGTGGTTAATTTGGAATTTCAGGAATAAATTAGTGTTTGGCTCATCCATTCCTTCTAAAGCGGTTCTTTTCGACGACATTGTGGCTGTTCCTTCCAATGGTGTAAACATAGGGGAAGATTTAAATTTAATTGCACAGATTGGCTTAAAAATCATTCTCTTGTAATCATGTAACCTTTGTTTTTCTAGCTCCTTGCTAGTTTTTTAATAAATTCAGCCGTTCAAAAAAAAAAAAAAAAAAAATCAAAAGGCTCTCCCACGAGCAAATAAAATCATATGATATTAAATCATAAGAGGGAAATGTCGTGAACTGATCACATCGTAACGGGTGGTGTCAAGTCATTGGGTCATAATGACAAGTTTGTGATACCTCCACAGATAGTTTCCCGATATTCCCAACTCGTGTCTATATGTTTAAAGGGTTTCATGGTAACACAATGAACATATAAACCAACTAAACCCCATAGCATTGATTATGTCCACCGTGCATATGAGCCCTATGCGAAAAGAGTCAAGAAACATACATATAATACTGGCATCACATAATTTACATAAAAATTATTTTTAACATAATTTCTCCCAAGCATCATCAAGTCATATTTCAAAAATATTTTAAAAGTTCACCAACATTATAAAATGTGTTGCTAAAACAAAAGGGGTAGTATAAAGGTGTCCAAAAAATTATTAGAGTATTGCAAGAAATTCAACGTGAGTATATGAAGCAATGATAAAGACAGTCCGAGCATGCAAAAAAACGAACATATCAACGATTAAAAAAGAACATCTACAAGAACATCCATGCAAATATAATAACGAGCAAACGAAGGAAAATAGAGAACCATCCTTACTAACATATTATGAATCAAAGAACGAACATGGAAAAGCATCCGTACAAAGATAGTAACTATCAAAAGAGTAAACATAGAGAATCATTCGTATCTTAACACTCGTCAAAAATAGCCTAGCGCCAAAATGTATCACCAACATCCTCAACAAAGTCTACACCGTAAAATAATCCTAAATTAGAAATATAACCGTAGCCTTCTTTTATTTTTCTTTGAAGGTATCCTAACATCCAAGTATCGTTAATTTTAGTTTTCTTTATTACCCAACGACTTGAATCCATAATTTCATAATATAAAAGTATAAAACTATATCAAGTGTCAACAATGTATAGTTTATAACTTTATCATGCAAACTTCATATCTTTGTAAACAGACTCATAAACAATCTTATGTTTACACTTACTTATATTTGAAGGCAGTGGCGGAGCCAGAAAAAATGATCACAGGGGGCATCGTTTAAAGGCCAAAAAAAAATTTGTAAACCATTATTTTGAAACAAGTCGGGTCGGGTGTTGCTAATTTTTTTTGTGTGAAATAACATGTTTACAAATATCATTTTTTTCGTAATTGAAACAACTCAGGTCAGGTGTTAAAAAAAAAATCATTTTTTACTTTTGTAAGAAGTAGGAATATAAGTAAATATAGGATGAATTCTATTCAGTAACTTAAACTGATTTATATTAAAGAAATACGTTTACATGTATATTTTGTCCATAAATCAAACACATATATTTAGTGGATATAGAGAAATTAAACATGGAACAATTGGTATGAACAGCAATTTGTATATTTTTAAGTAACAAGTAATGTGCCTGACGCAATGTAATTATGTTTTCAAAACAACTTAAGAAAAAGAGTAAATTACATGGATGGTCCCTGTGGTATGTCAAAAGTAACAACTTTCGTCCCTGAAAGTTTAAAGTTGCACTGGTAGTCCCTAAGTTGGTAAACAAATAACACCACTGATCCTTTTGTTTAACGGGCGTTAAGTAAGTTAGTTATAATTTACACGTTAGCCCCTTTGGTTAAAGATCGTTGCATCGTATATCCTTAAATTTATTTACATAATTCGTCCTTGTGGTTAGATCGGTCAACGGAAGTCAACGCCACGTGTCACCATATGAATGGTGCCACGTGTCGTCGGATGGGTAAACGGGTCGGGTAGGGTCGGTAAACGGGTCGGGTTGCCACGTGGACCAATGAGGTGGTGCCACGTGGCATTGGTAAAATATACCATCTTTTGGCTCGAGTGGGATTCGAACCCGGGTTGTTTGTGTGGGAAGTGAACCTATGCCCAGTTGTGCTAAGCATAGTTTCAATAAGATTACTCAAAATCAAATACATAACCCTTCCTTATTATTTGGCCAAATTCAATAATAACAAAAGGTTCAATTTAGGTTTTGGCCTATCAATTTATGAGGTTCTATGGACTGTCAAAAAATAAATAAATACACCATCGGACTCGTTTTTTCGTGCTCTTTCCAATGGTATTCTCGGGGAATTTTTTCGACTTAGTTTGAACCTCGAAAAATGCGAAAATCATCGTTTTTTCTTTGTTTTCGCATTTTTGAGGTTCGCTTGAAATCAAAAAATTCCCGAGCATACCATTGGAAAGAGCACGAAAAACGAGTCCGACGGTATGCTCGGGGAATTTTTTCGACTTGGTTTGGACCTCGAAAAATGCGAAAACAAAGAAAAAACGATGATTTTCGCATTTTTCGAGGTTCGTTTGAAATCGAAAAAATTCCCCGAGCATAGCATTGGAAAGAACACGAAAAAACGAGTCCGACTGTATGCTCGGGGAATTTTTTCGACTTGGTTTGGACCTCGAAAAATGCGAAAACAAAGAAAAAACGATGATTTTCGCATTTTTCGAGGTTCGTTTGAAATCGAAAAAATTCCCCGAGCATACCATTGGAAAGAACAAGAAAAAACGAGTCCGACGGTATGCTCGGGGAATTTTTTAAACTTTGTTAGAACCTCAAAAAATGCAAAAACGTCGTCGAAAAATGCGAAAACATGCTTTTCCGAGGTTCAAAGGAAGTCGAAAAAATTCCCCGAGCATACCATTGGAAAGAGCACGAAAAAACGAGTCCGACGGTATACTTATATATTTTTTTACAGTCCATATAACCATTTAAATTGATAGGCCAAAAACTAAATAGAACCTTTTTATTGTTATTGAATTGGGCCCTTAAATTTTAGGAAAGGTTATGTATTAGATTTAGGGGAATATTATTGAAGCTATGCTTAGCCCAGTTGGGCAAAGCTTTGCTTCCAACACAAATATCCCTGGTTCGAATCCTAGGGTAGCCAAATATGTTGTATATTTTACAAATGCCACGTGGCACCACCTCATTGGTCCACGTGGCAACCCGACCCGTTCACTGATCCGACCCGACCCGACGCCATGTGGCACCACTCATGTGGTGACACGTGGTGTTGACTTCCGTTGACCAGCCTAACCACAAGGACGAATTATGTAAATAAATTTAAGGATATACGATGCAACGATCTTTAACCAAAGGGGCTAACGTGTAAATTATAACTAACTTACTTAACGCCCGTTAAACTAAAGGATCAGTGGTGTTATTTGTTTACCAACTTAGGGACTACCAGTGCAACTTTAAACTTTCAAGGACGAAAGTTGTTACTTTTGACATACCACAGGGACCATCCATGTAATTTACTCTAAGAAAAATCACGAAGTAAATTATATTAAAAAAAAAAAAAACTTAATAAAGTAAGGGGAGATAAACTCGTTACATTAATATTCTATTATAATAATTAGATATTGTTTCATGAGAGGCCTCATGTATTAAAATCATTAAATTATTAGCAGCTTTTGGGTACCTACTTTACCATTCCCCCACAAACCCACTTCCCAACCTTTACGCTCTGTTCTCGAGTTTTCTTTTGTGGGAATAGAAATGATAGGTAAAGAAAAGTAAAGAAAAGAAGTGGAAAGAAAAGAAAGTGGCATTTATATTTCATGTTCTCGAGTTGAAAGAAAATGAACGAAAATGGAAGGAAAATAAACAAAGTCGTGTTCTCGAGTTGGAAGGAAAAGAAAGAAAAAAAGAAAAAAAATATAGTTATGACTTTTTAAACATAGAAATATATCTATAACAAAAGATATATAAAATAATGAATGTTATATAACTTAGTTTATAACAAATAGTTTATGTGTAAATTTGTTTCCTTCAAAATCCGCCCATATGTGGCCGGAAAATTTGATAGGAAAAAACCTCTTAATTTTCCTATCAAATCCTTCATATTTCCTTTCCTTTCTGTTTGATAAAAACTCGAGAACACACCAATTTTTCTATTTCCTTTCATTTTCTTTCTTTTCCTTCCAAAAACAAACTCGAGAACGCAGTGTTAGACTATGTTTATTGGCAAGGTTGACAACCCAACCCATTCAAAATACATACAAAAATAATACTCCGTATTTTTTTAATTTTTGTATACAATCTTGCTTGCAATCTTAGTCACTTGGCAATCCAGATCCCTAACCCACAATCTGACAAAACATTGTTACATTGGCTAGTTTTTTAATTTTTAATATTTTTGGTTGGGTTGTTGATAAATGGTTGAAAAATATAGATTGGTTGTATGTATTGGTTGTGTAGGTGGAGGAAAGATAAAATAATATTTTATTAAGAGATTGGGTTGTAATGGTTTGTTGATAAAGATAGTCTTAACTTCATTTTTTCCGACCAACAAATGCAAATGATGTTTTCACCATCCAATTTGAGTCTCGGAATGTTTGTTTTCAATTGAAGGAGAGGGCACTCAGATTGTTATGCTGAGGGCACTTCAACTTTTTCTCACTATTTTGATATTTTGTCTACATAATTTTGTATGCCCGTGAGAGTTTCGTCGAGGGCATCACCCCCCACTAGTTATTACGTGGCTTCGCCCCTGTTTGAAGGTTTAAACGGTTGATGTGATTGGATCGACTGCTTGTTGCTACTATTGTGGATCAGTTATGCTTGTACGGTTGAGCCTAATCACGTGGATGGCTTAAATAGCCTACTTCTTTATTGCTTTGTTTAACAATCCAACTTAAATCGGATACTCGTTTGAGGTCCGCACCTTTTTTAGCTCTACTTGTTGCCTTGTTGGTTTATAGTTTTGTTAAAAACGTGTGTATGAATATGATACGATTTGTCAACTGGATGAAACTTCTTGAATATTGTCGTTCTATTGTTATCGAGAACATCATCTTAGCAAGTTAAATCAAAGTGTGAATGTAATCACAATTTACTTTTCTAATTTGATGCCAAATCAACATGAATCCTAAAGTGGTCACAAGGGTAGATGCACCCACAAGAGGCATATACGTACTTACCCTGTGATTCCTCATCATAGTGTAATAAAAATATGGTTTTGAAGCTTTGTTAATGAATTTACAAAAAGTGCATACCCAGTTGAAATGAGGTGCATAACCTGATTCAAATCGCCATCGTTTAGTTATTCAAACGATCTGATAAGTGCTCGCGCGTTGCGACGATGCTGTTTTGATTTAGTTTTTGTATATTTGTACATAAAAAATGTATTCAAACCGTCTCATGAAACCGCTGAAATTTACGAACATATGAGATTATTATCATGATGCTATTTTTATCAATATATTATTTGCTTGATATAATTCAAAATGTTTGTTGTAATATGAATAATATCATTTCTGGTTAGTAGTTGTGTTGTGTAGTCATACATTTGCCAAACAATTATTTTGCAAATAGGGTATGCTAATGCAATATGGGTTATGTGATGAGCCCATTAATACATACATATTTGTTTCATGGGCCTTTCTTTGTTTTTTGTTTGTTTTTTTTTTTTTTTTCTTTTCAAAATACATACATATTTTCAAAAGCCTACATGAAATATTGGGGCAAGGGATAGCCGGCGGTGCATTAAGTTGTCTATAATGATGCGCGTGTTGCGACATGAGATGCGTTTTTTGACTGACAAAATTTTAATCATACGTAATTCGAAAGCAATGCAGCATTTGGCTCATTTTATTCAAAATTTGACATTTTTTTTTATCAATATAATGAATATGCCGAATATTTGTTATATCATTGATAAATAACGTTTACTATTTTAATTTGTAAAAAGTAAAAGTTTAAGGTAGTTTTTGTATTTGAATTTTTATTATTGGCGAAGGGTGTGTGTTTTATTATTATTTTGCAAAAAGCATATATTAAAGTTAAATAATTTATATAAAATCATACATAAGTCAAAAGTATCGCAACATTGAGCTCATTCTGGTATATTTTATTATAAGAAAATCGTTAGATTTTT
This sequence comes from Chrysanthemum makinoi, assembly GCA_910596185.1. NCBI lineage: Eukaryota > Viridiplantae > Streptophyta > Magnoliopsida > Asterales > Asteraceae > Chrysanthemum > Chrysanthemum makinoi. Next base: position 313,968,464 of record OU343221.1, read on the forward strand.
GTTAGATATGTAATAAATAAAGTTTGTTATTCAAAAAACGGTAAATAACTAAAAGTGCAGGGTAGTTATAAAAAATATTTTTAAATAAACTTTAGGATAATTTTTAAAGTTATTAGATAGGTTAAGAGTTTTTTTTTTTTTTTTTTTTTTTTAAGCATCACTTTATTAGAAACTCGCAAAATTTACAAGAAGTTAATGGGAAGCCCAGAAACTAATTGGGCTCCCACTCCTCTAGCAATAAAAAATCTAATTCTACAAAAAATATGAGCAGCAACACGTGCTCCAATGTTTTGGGTTATCAAGAACTTACGGATTCGCTTTATTATTATTATTATTATTATTTTCAAAAAGATATATTAAACTTCAAAAAAATTTATAAAAAAATCATGGTGTGTCAAAAGCATATCAAATATTTAACTCGTTTTATTCGCAATATGAAGATCGTTTCGATGGTATATTTTTTATGAAGAAGTCGTTAAATAATTGTTAGATATTCAATAAATAAAGTTTGTTATATAAAACAAGTCATAAATAGTAAGAAGTACAAGTTAATAATTGTTATTTCTCTAGATCGTTTATCAACGAGAAATTAGACTTATATATATGAAATGGGTTGGGATTCTATCCCATTACTTGAGTCAAGTTGAGAGTTTTTCAACCATTGGATTAAATTCAATGATCAAGATTAAAAGAGAGTTTTTTAATCTTGACCATTGGATTTAATCCAATGATTGAAGAACACCCAACTTGACTCAAGTTGATAGGATAACTTGAGAGGATTTGAACCCATATGAAATAGGCCCATTTTAGATATGCATATGGAATGCAACCCACTTATCATATCATTAGTCAAGTTCCAACCCACATAAAAGTTTACAATTTACATTTTACACGTGTCCGTTTAATAATTGTTATTTTCTCGAACGTTTCTTAACGAGGAATTAGACTTCCACTCTTTGTGGCGGAGCCAATTTATGTTTTAAATCATTTGGTGTATATTTCTGTAATTTCTTTTTGGTATTTGACGCATTGTGGCGTAGCCATTATGTTTGAGGGAGGTGATTTGCACACTCCCAAAAATGATTAAGACACTTAAATTAGTTGTGTGTAGACATTTATACCCTCACAGGGGTGAAAATGTAAGTGAGACTATGAAGGTATAAATGTTCAAACACAACTAATTTGAGTGTCCCAATCATTTTTAAAAGTATGCAAATCATCTCCCTTATGTAATATGTTAATTTGGTCAATTTTAAATGCTGAATAATGATATGCAAGTTTAATGTGTTATGGTGGTACAACAGTATCGTAAGTACATTCATATTCTATATCACAACATTAATACTAAAAGGTACTTCACTCAGAAACAAAAGTCGACGGAGATAATATGTAAATAACTTTTATATAAATTGATTGAAACTTTGAACAATAAAGGGGTTGGTTGTATTTGATTAACATTTTACATAAATTTTGATTAACATATATAACCTTAAATAACTCCACTACTAAGGTATGAAAAAAAGAATCCAAACTTTCAGAAATCATTGAGATAAAGAATAATGATTATGATGGTGATATTAGCATCATCAACAACACCCTCATCATTTAACACAATGATCTCTCGGAGCCTGAACTCTTTTTCCTAAAAAACTAGAAGTGGAGGACGTCGAATACTGCAGAAACTTGAAATGGGAAATTATGACTTCCGGAAATGGGCTTCTGTGTGCAAACAACAAAGGACATGCAGAATTCACCAATCGGAGTATGAATTCCATACGCTTCTGACATTGTTGTAATTGTTCTGCCACGGCTTCTCATCCATGAGCCACCAAAACTTGGCCTTAGGCTAGCAAAGATGATCGGAAACACTCTGATGGAGTATGAATTCCAGATGCTCAACATAATCAGCTTCACTCTCATCCTTTGAAAATGGAACATCATTAACATCAATCAGTTCATTCTCTACCAACAGTTGTTGATTTACAGGCTCTGGTAGGACCTCTTCGTTTCGAGCAATATGGTTATAGGAGAAAGTGGTGATTCGAAGTTTCAATTAAGAGGATCTCCACCAATGACTTGAAGATATGACAAAATACCTAATTTCACACTAGACACATTCTTAATCTGCTGCTTTACTGTTAAAACCAAGCTTTGTAGATCTGCCTCGTTTGCGTGATGTGTTGGCAAAACAAACTCTATGACATATTCAAAGATCACTTTCAATACCTATCATATATATAGCTAAAGAACTAGTTATTCCGTTCACATGTGCATGAGAACCCAGAGGGTATACGTCTTCATCAAGCTTTGTTATATCCTCGCAGAAATATAAACCACAAGATGAGAATGATTTTCCAACAACTCCTTGGGATTTATGTAGGTGTCGCTCTCTGCATGCTTCATGGAAATCCTACATGCTCAAGTCTTGAACGTAGAATGGTAAATCATATGTTGACATGCAGGTTTTTCCTATACAATTTATGTTAATGCTACTATAGCTCTGCTCTAGATTCTCGGAATTTGCCACAACACTACTGAATCCAGATAGCGCCCAAGTCTGAGCTAGAGTTATATTCTGAATATCACATATCAACTTTAAGGCCAGGGAGATATCATCCAACTCACTTTGCCTTCTTGCATTTCCAATCCGTATCTGAATTTTCAAGCATATAATCACAAAGAAATATAGACAAATAAATTTAATAAAATACGTGCATGTACACAACTTACATATAAGCTAGGATCCTCAAACACATTTGGAGACTTTAGATTTTCTTCCTGTCAATTTTGAAAAAAGAAATTCATTGGTATGAAGCACATCAATTACAAGCATGTATCCAATGAGTAAAATCAAAGATCTGGTAGTGATAACATCAAATAGTCCTGAATATTAAGTGTCAATTTCCCCCGATAATGCTTGTAATTTATATCATTTATATGGATTTACGCTTGTTTTCCATTGTTTTCCACTTTCAGGTAAATTACGAGCATTGGAGCTAAAGAAACGCGGAATTGAAGAATTATCTAAAGATTTATCATAGTATACTGATTTTGAAGAAGTTACAGCGTAACTCGTCTCTCACATTACGCCGTAACTATTGTGTGACTCAGAAAACCAACTTATCAGAAGGTTACGGCGTAACTCTTCCCAAAGGTTACGACGTAACTATATAAGGTCAAATGAGGTTCCACGCCGTAACTATTTCATCAACTACGGCGTAACCAAGTTTACTGAAGACTACGGCGTAACCACTAATAAGGTTACGCCGTAACTAGCAGATCTAGTGCAATATACGAAGAATTTGAAGGTTACGGCGTAACTCTTGTAATGGTTACGCCGTAACCCAGATCTGGCCGATAAATACCCCACGAATTCCAGCATTTCTAATCATCCCATTCCACACACAACAACCAGAGAACATGGGAAAAAGCTCAAGGCAGGTCTAGAGGAGCATACGGAGCTGTCTCCAAGGGAGAAATCACTCCCCTACGATAAGCATTAGCAATTTATGTGACAACTCGTAATTTCAGGTCATTTTATAAACTTTAAAAGTTTCACTATTTCATCATTTATCGTAAACTACGTTTACGAGTATCAAATTCGCGTAACCTTAATGGTTTAGCTGCGAATTCATGAACATAACATCAAGGACATTTCATATAGACTAGATTTAGTCTACATAACATCATTTCATATCGGTTCATGAATGGTTTTGCATTTATTCATTAAACGTTTATTTTTCCTATTAAATAAACTCTATCGCGTAAACATTATTTTGAAACATTGATCCGACACTTCCAAAAATATTCCTAACATATTTTTATACTCCTTTTAAGACTATAAAAATTATATTATGAGTTTACCCGATGTTTTCAATTTATTTCATATATAAATTGTTATGTTTATATAATTATGACGGTTTTCGTAACAACTACGATAATTATTATTTCACTCAAATTTTGCAAGAAATATATTTTTATAATTTTATGACCTTAATATATTTTATCTTGACCCGTTAAAAGTTATTTTTATTTAACGCTACCCTAAATACTCAAATGTGTATTTAATTTACCACATATCCTCAAATTACTTACACTAAACAACTCTTGTACATATTTAAAAAAAAACATAACAAACAATGACTAACACCCCCTTGTCGACAAGGGGGGTGAGTCACAAGGAAATTTGCAAATATCTCTTCTAAAAGTCTTATACAATTCACTTAACACATTCACATACAAAATAATATCAAAAGGTGAAAAGCAATTTGCTCTCTTCTCTTCCTCTTCCAAAACCGGCAACCACCATAGACCAAGAAGATTTCATCCAAATTTTCAAGACAAAGTTTTATTACACTCTAGTATCACTTGTTGTATAGGTTTTGCAATAAAAACCTCAAGTGATTAGGAAAATCCCATTGTCCTTAAACCTCATCATATTACTTGTAAGCATTAATATTCATGTGTTTATTTCATATTCATTGTTATGATCATATCATTTTATTTGAGAAACATGCAAGTCTCATGAGGTTTATACCACTTTTTCTTTGATTTTTAAGAGTTATATATATATTATTCATCCTATAATTATTCCTTGTAATAAATCACTCTTGGTGATGTCTAGGAACCCATGAGACCCTAAGAAGGTGTATGGTAGGATTAGAATAGCTTCGGAGTTGTTTTGAATGGGTTAGAATAGGTTTGGCGCGAGAAAAACTCATTTCGACAAGTTTGCAAAAGGGTCTGTCCTTATTTTTAAAATCTGGAAAATTCGACAGTGGATAAAAATTTTTGGCCTAGATAATTAGAAAATACACTTTAAAACGAAAACGTGGTCGCTTGAACGGATTAAAACGGAGCTATAACGAAGAAGTTATGAATTTTTCAAGTTGGCGACGAAAACTATAATTTTCTGGAAATTTCAGCAAGTTATATTTATTTTGTACGAGTCAAAAATGGAACTTAGGCGTTATAAATTATGTCGACTTATCAAAAATATACTAGTATACATTGATACAAAGCTAAGGACCTTTAAAACGTAGAAAACGGACTTGTAATGATCAAATTATACATGTTTATAAAAAGTTGACGTAACTTAACTTTATAAGAAAAACTATATTATTTCTAATAGGCAAGTATTACGGCAAAACTAGTGACCATTTTGAAGGACGTTTTTAACAATGATGTAGAACTTTTTACAAAGTGATGTCTTCTAGTAAAATTGAGTTTGCCAAGTATATTTTCTAAAATGTCCGACCGTTTGATTAGCGGAGTTGTAATGAATTAATTTTGGCTACTCAAAAATTTGCCGAAAACCATCCTTAAACTATATTTTGGGACACAAGTACCATACTTAACCTATATTTTTCTTTATGTTCGAGACCTCTAGGATGGAAACTCATGTGCTAAAACTTTAAGATAATGATACAAGCTTCCCAAAACAGTTGAGTTCGTTTCCTAACACTCGACGTGCACCATTTTACGATTAGCTTTTCGAGGCCATTTTAGTCACTTTCATTAAATTTCAACGACATTATTTTACGACGAAAAGTTATGATTTCACAATAAATCATTAAATGATTATCGTAAGATATCATTTCAACGTAAATACTTGTAAAGTATTTTATAACATGACAAGATGTCATAAACATATATTTTGATGATAAATTCTATTTTCAAAAGCGTACAAGTGGTATAGATTTCATATGAGTTTGCATGCACAACATTACATCATAACTTATCATAGATCATATAATTCATAATAGGTCATGGTCGAGGTTGCCTCATTTCAAGATACCTTTACATCATTATTATCATTGCAACAGTGAGTTTTCATAGCCCCATTAATTCAAGTTTTACTTTATTTCTAACCCACGGGGGAGAATACATTGCACATCATTTTATTACGATACCAAGTATATCAAATTCATTACATTGCTTAAGTTACCTCATGCCAATTGAATGTCCCCATTATATAACATGAACCGTTAATTTCATAGAAGCGAGGGTGAGTGGATAGATCTATCGAGGGTGACACCTCCATCCGGGTTGGCGGATTCCAACCGGACGGATGCATTTCATTTCTTAATCATTATTTGAGTTGTTTGGCAAACACTATGTTGGGGCGAACATCGGTCAAGCTTCGTGTCATGGACTTATAGCAATTGTATCATTTTTGTGACATCATTGTCATACAAACTTATACTTGTGGTAGCCGTATTATGCATATACATAAACTCTATGAACTCACTCAACCTTTGTGTTGACACTTTTAGCAATGTATTTTCAAGTAACTAAGGCATTCACTTCATGGCATACATGAGGACACATCATAGAGTCGCGGTGACGACGCGTCTCACATGGGATTTATATACTTTAAAAACATCGTTTGACTTGTATCAAACTTATTTTCCGCACATAGTAACTTTCATTTGGGACCTCTCTTTGTAACTCTGAATGTTTTTATTAAATCAAGCGATGTATTTTCTAAACGACACTTTAGGTCGTTCAATATAACTGTGATTGTGATGCTATGACAGTCAATCCCCAGGAATTCCATTCCGCTCCAAAACAGGTAATTTGGGGTGTGACAGATTGGCATCGAGCTTCTTATAGAGAACTAGGTTGCATCATTGACCCTAGACTATAACTACATCATCATAATATCTCATCATTTCATCATAAGTGCATAGTCACTATACATGCGGTTTCATACGTACATTTTACGAGTTATTTACTTTCATTTCAAAATCGATTGTCACATAGATGCCTTCAAATACCCATTCCATCATACTCACATCACTTTGACATGGAGAATGCCCTGTCATTCCCTATTAAAATTTTAACATTAGTTGACTCAACACCGATAACATCGATGATGAGATGAACCCTTTAGGAGGACGAAGTTGCACCTACACCATCGCGATCACTATTGATTCACCGTAGGATCAGGAAAATTTTTATCATTCGGTTGGGACAGATTATACCATTTGGTAGAACTTATAGGTTTAGTCCTAATGAACCTATTTTCTTAACTCACCACAAGGATTTTCATTATCATCATTGTCATCATTTTCATCATCATTGTCATCTAGAGTACCATCCGTGTCATCACGTCTCATAGACACTACTCATACACGACTTGCGGCTTGGGAAGCGTGCATGATTTGACACACCATTATCATTTATCACTAAGACTATAGACACTACACCGTCTCATAGGTTTGAGGACTGTGAGATTTCTAGGGCTATTGCTGCTAGACCGCCTACTACTCCTACACTTGAAACACGGTTTGACCATCAACAGAACGGATAATAGGTACCTTTCAATCTTATGTAATCTTTATCATTTATTATCTCTACGTTAATCACAACCTTTGTTCATTTCATTCTTTATTCCAATTGCCCAATTTTCAATCATTTCGAGATGATACCTCACTATCTTACTAGGAGTTAGGCCAACTTTATTCTTGACCAATTAGGAGACTATTACCATTCTATGAGGTTGCCCCGCGTATCCTACAAACCATTCAACAAATTATATTTCAAGTTACTTTGCTACTACTTCATAACAATATTTCACTTTAAATTTTATTTCAAGCTATTCTACACCATCTTAGAAACATTGTTTCATAAGGTTTTAAAACAAGTTGTTTCGTTACCACCCTATCAATTGGTTTTCATTCATTTTATCTATGATTTAATATCATCATGCGAAACGATTTTCATGTTACTTTGAAAAATCATTGAGCCATTATTTTACAAAACAAAACGTTGAATACCATCTAAAATTTCGGAGGAACATAATATCATTTCAACAAAACCAAGCATCACATCATTTGTCCTCGATTATACATGGCTTGATCACCTATGTATAATTCAAGAAGAATTATGTCATGAAAGTAACAAGCATCATTTCAAATCTCTTAAAACAATTTTCACTCAAAAGCAAAGTTTTGTAATCAGATAAATTGTTCATAAACATTTCTTTTGTTAACACTCTATAGAAGCCTACGCCATTCATTCCTCACTCAACCGATAAGTTAGAATTTGACGAGTGGCCTTTTTAGGAAAGGCTTCCTATATCATCTATGAGGAGAATTTCTCGATACAAGAAAACAATGAAAACATTCTAGGACTACCAACAAGGACTAGAAGTATATAGTAAGACGTTTCAATGACTTGTTAGACAAGGTTTAATGTTATATAACATACCTTTTTGGTCTCATTCGGATGGATAAAAAAATAGATAAATAAGATATACGATCGACACTAACCATTTATTTTTAGATATTGTATCGTAAATTACATTGAGAATCTTTCAGTGTTATATCATATACATGCATGCATGCATGAAGATTCTATATGCATGTCATGTGCATGCATGATATTGTTATTTTTCTTTCTTCACTGAAATTGATTGATCGACTGATTATATATAATGGTTCGACCAGTTTTGTTTTATACAAAGACAAACCTTGTTTGGTTTTTGTGCTTTACTCGTGACTTGAACTAGCATTCTAATTAAATCGCTAACAATACGCGCGTACATGATCGTAGAGAAATCCTACTTTGGATTTTGGTGATTTACACTGTTCGACTTTATTAAGTCGACTAGCACGCAAACCTTAATTAATGTTTATCACTTGCTAATTTTGTGGAATTGATTCTTGTTCGGCTAAAATAAAAAAGGTACGCATACTTTATGTTTTAGTTAATTAACGAGCGGGTCAACCCGCGCGTTGCTGCGGGACGCTATGATTAACACATATTGTGAAGGCCGTTGGTATAAAACAAATGATTTATAAAGACATTATCATAAGTTGATTTATTATAAACATTAGTAATTTGTACACATTAAAAACTATTGAACCTAAACATGAGAGATGTAGCACATTACAGACGTTTAAGCAAGTCTTCCGAATACAATGCCCGGTAGTCTTCTTGGATATACGACAGTTGTACCGAATCTCGATGAGCAACAATGGCAATGACCGAAGCAGTTTTGTCTTCTGTTGTAATACTCCAACCACATCCTTCTGTCTGCATTTATTCACATAAAAGATATATAAAAGTAAGAAACAAACCATATGTTTCCAATATTGTTTCACAAAGTAAATATTACATTCAAGAGCAACCTTGCCTACTCTACAGCAACCATTATATTGTATCTTCTTGTCTTTGTCACACCGTTTGAGATGCTCACCATACCAAAAATATGCATTTCAATGTTCGCATGTCCAATCTGCAATGCCCAAATCAATATATGATGGCGACATTTCTGCAATTGAATTATGTTACAATCATTGTATATAATCAGCAACATATTGGCATTGTGAGACTACTTTAGTATAAAATTAAGAAAAAGTTAAATATAAAATAAGAAAATACAATTTACTTACCTTGAGTAATCATTCCTGTTTAGCGATTGTTACTATTTCTATTTCTACATTGTGTTTTTGATTGCACATTTGTGTTTTTGTTGGCTGCCATTTCATCTGTCAATTGTGTGTTACAGCTTCCTGAACCATTTTCAAGTTTTTTACCTGGACAATTCTCATTAATATGTTTTCTGACCACTCCTACATTTAAGATATTTTCAACTGTTAATAGTTGCTACAAATATGTAAAACATTTATTTGTGCCATTTACTATTGAAAATATGACTTACCATAATTGTTAGCATAAACTGGTAGATGATCTTGTGATATAGCAGAACTGGTTGTAGCAACATGTGAATAACAATATTTATTGTAAGTATCAAGTGTTTTCGTTAAACCTGCATTAAACTTAGGGTTAGACTTTTACGGATATAAATATAAGGTTTAAACTACGCATAGTCAATTGTGTTACCTTGATTAAATGTATCTTTGTGTGTGCCCCCGTCAAATATTGTAGAGCTTGTTTGGCTATGCAACAACGGCACTTCAAAATAAGTTGCATTACTGCTTTTCGAAGGAGGTTTCACACAAACATTATAGCCTTCCTGTTGTAATCAGTTGAAACACAAATGTTTAAGACTAATAGCCCACTTAACAAATGCATAAATGGTCAACGTTAAAAAAATCGCAAAAGCCTTACTACAATAACCCCTAGTAACTGACGTCAATATATACCATGACATATAATCAAAACAGCATTACCCAACCGTTGACCGTAAATCCTAACCCCTTTTCCAAAGAAGTATGTTATAACAGTCGCATGTTGACTAAAACACACAAACCTTGTGATCTTTATTTTGTGTGTTGCCTTGTGATAATTCTTATGAGGTGTTTGGTTTTTTTTTTTTGGTGCATGAACTACTTATTAGCCACTATTTTAGATAAGCCTCTGAAATAAAGCTTTATACCCGAACGGTAACAATTTTGAAATAACATCAAGCATAAGTTTGATAAGATCGTTTTTAATAGTTTCGGTCAGGTTATATAAAGATATGCATCTAGCCCTTTCTAATTGACATTATACCTGACTATGTCCAGACTCTGGTCAAGCTTAATTGTACTACCTTCCACCTGCTGAACATATAGCTGCATAAAAAACAGAATCCAGTTAAGCAAAATCATAAAACACACTCGCGCATATCGCAAAACAAATTCATATTACAAAAGCAAGATTTATAGTTTCTTCCTGAGTTGACTTTCGTTACCACCTTATTGATCCTGAGACTGTATTTGTAGAATCTATTAACAACAAATCATTAACTCACCATCAAATACTTAACAAAGGCCGTGAACAACTGGAATAGCGGCAAAGTAAGTGGCAAGCAGACATTCGCACGGTAACCTGCAAGAAACCATCTCCAAGTCAGCTACCCAAAAACGGCTTACTTGAACTGCAAACAGCCAGAGTATGACTTCGAATAACCTATACCCAAGACTAAATAACATCAAAAATGCAATAAAACTGTATACCAACTTTACGAAGATGTTCTGCACAATGGCTATGACCACTATTTTGTACGTCTTTACTAATAAAAATCACCATCAAAGTTTAAAAAAGTCGAAATTAAATTGAACCACTATTGAAGATAAAAGTCACCTCATATCAGGTTTGTTTTTTTTCAGATTCTTAGAGAAAGAAGAATATACCTTTGTATTCATTCCGTTCGCGTGTATAATCAGGTGTTGGTGGTTTCCCCGAGAGGCTCCAATGTGCTGTTGTAACCTTTTCTTATTACCCCGCGTATGTCTTGTTAGGCTGCTGATTGGCCGCTTGATGGTTGTGGGCGTTTAAAAGTCGCGAATCCAAACAAAACCAATTACAATGAATTAGGTAAATTCCTAGTTTTGTATATTAACAACACATACGAAACCCAAATTTATGACTTTTACAATTTCGCAAAGTTCACCTATCCGAGTCCTTTTGCTCAGCTTTACCTCAACCGCTGCCATAGTCTTATATAAGCAATAAATTGCAGATATATATTAAGACGGTGTTTGGAATTGCCTATTTTACCCACTAAACTTTTTTTTTATCACATTGATTAGCTTCAGTTAATAGTGGCAAAGGTGAGAACATTAGCTAAAAAATATTTTAGAAGTCTATTATTGGACCTGTTCATGTGCAGCGCTGTTCACTATGTGCCATTTTTAGACATTAAGGGGCAATATAGGTTTTTACCTGAACCTTAGCTACGTGCCTACCTGTTGGAGAAATATGGAGCTGATATGAGTTCCATACACTTTTGATATGCAGCCTGAACCTAATTCAGCTTCTACCATTTTGCTTGTTAAAAAGGCTAGTTTTATCTCCTAGACATTCTTATTTGTCTATGTGATGCACCATTTTCTAGCGTCATTGCACTTTTAGGTTCCATTTACTGATCTTTGAAAGTGTATAATTGTATAGTCGATGATGGATATCTGAAGTCGTGCTATCATCAAATGCTATGTATGAGTCTTAAAATAGGGGCGACAGTTTTTGTAAGCGTTGTCAATCAGAATCTCAAATATTTGGAACAAAAAGGATTGTTGCTCTTATATCGTTTCATCAAACCACCAAAGTTTAGCTTTAACAGTTAATAGAAGGCTAGAAGCAATAGACACCAAACCAGAACTTAATACATATTTCTAAGATTACCGAACCTAGTGAATTGCTATACTATTACTTCCTTACATGTGACATCTAACATTTATGTGTGCGCATATAACACAAAAAGATTATTTTTTGCATACAAAACCTCTTACAAATAACACATTATTGCCATAATCTATTTCCCTCTTTTTATGTACCAAATATCATGACAATTAAAGGTTTCAATACCTTCAATAATTCCTACCGAGATGCTTCCGTCTCAAGGTCTGCCTTTCACTTTCCCTCCAATTTAGCTTTAGCTTCAGGTCGCCGTCGAGCATTTTCTACCACCTCGGGTGCTGCTTGCACTCGGTCTTTTTCTGGTTGTACACAAAACAGTTCATTATTCAACTGTATGAAAAAATTACAATCAACTTTTACCTCCTTTACCTTACATGACAGGCTTATAAGGTTTTATCGAAAATTTAATTAGGCACTAAGTTTTTTTTATAGACCATCTAATGAACACCCCTTTCATTATTCATTATAGTCACATATCTTGTACTGAATAAATTGCTCAACTTAAACTCTCTACTTTTACAACTTCTTCACCTGTACTCATCAAAAAGGTATGTCCAGCCGCTTGTTCAGTACTGAATAAATTGCTCAACTTAAACTCTCTACTTTTACAACTTCTTCACCTGTACTCATCTTGTATCGCCACAGGTTCAAACCCATTTGGCGTCTTAACCACCACATCACCATGTTAAGTCCAGCACTACTTCATCTTGTATCCCAGAAAGCGTGGCCCTACAAACACAGCCAAATGGTATAGCTTTAAACGTGTACAAAATAACCAACATTAACGTAGACAAAATATTATGGAAGCCGTACAAAATATGGTGCTACAAATTCGGAATATGAACTCATTAACAGTAGAGTATATAATCTTTAGCAGTAGGAGGGTGTCGTGCATACCTCGCATAGAGTTGTATTTGACTTCATATTTTGTGCAATCTGCAAAAAAGAAAAGTAGCATCAGTATTTTGGACATGTTTTTTTTTCCCGGTAAATGGGAACTGTGTAGGTAACTCATGTATATCATAGCAAGTAAACATAGAGTTGTGATTAGTCCAATGAATCACAACTTTAGGGACCAAACTAATGGCTTGCAAGAAAAATCCAAAAACTCATTCAGACATTACATCAAACACCTAATGTATAAATACATATATATATCTCTGTATAAGCCTGTATAAGCATCAATACCTAATCGATATTATACATTAACAAAAAAATTATATATATACCTCTGTATAAGCATCAATAGCAGCACCTATCGATTCGTCTTAAAAAAGAAATTCCCATCTTCTTTGAGATGTTCTACTTGAACTTTAACAGCTTTCACCCATTTACCTACAACTTATAATTCAAACTAAAAATTTCCGAAAAAGACTATTTATAAAAAATAAATATTGTAAAAACGTTAATCAATGGAAGAAGAAGAAGAAGAAGAAGAAGAAGAACCCTTCAAACAAAAAATTGAAAAGCAAACTTACTTTGCGCGTGTGTGTGTATTTCGCTTATTGTCAGATATCTCTAGATCATGTGTGTCTTAGTGATAGGGTTTATAGCAAGGTTTTTAAGATTGAATCTAATTAAAGATGGTGATGATGATGGCTAGATGGAGACTGAGATGAGGAGATGAATGAGAGATCCGGATTTTTCTAGGTGTGTGTCCTGTGTTTGTAAAATGATTTGCACCGACATACTGTTCATTCACTTGATGTACTTAAATTTCTTAGCCAATCATAGACTTGCAAGTGTAAAAAATGATACTAATGATATTAAACCAACCAATAGAGTGTGAGATTTGGGTACTAATTACCATATAACACATGTGCTTTCCCTCACCCACCGAACGGCTATTAGTATATATATATAATTATTCATTATATGTTCTTTACGTTTCCGCATGTGTACTTGATGTTTATTGTTTATATTTATGATTAGTCATGTTATATAATTTCAACAGTGGCATCACGAGCTTGGTTTAATGAGTAATTAATTACCAAACACGTAAAAAACGAATATTGTATGTTGTTTGATATGATTTTTCTAGGGTTTTGGTTATGATTATGTAAACCCTAATTTTAGGGGTTAGGGCTTTTGCCCTAATTTGTTAAAAAAAAATTATGGATCGACCAAATTTTTTTGGGTTGATACCCTAAATTTTTTTTTGGTTGATTTCTTTAAAAAAGAAATTTAGGGTTTATATTAATTGTTATGTTATCTATATCGAAACCTAAAATTAATATATTTGTTACGTGATAAATTCATGAATAAAATGTTATGTGACATGGAATTGTATGCGATCTTGTGACAACGTGAATAAATTGTTATGTTAAAACCATGAAAACGTGCATGTTTGGCATGGATTATTGTCGATATATATTTAATTGTTAAGATTGGTTATACGAAAATTAATTGTTAAGTTTTATACACATGTTTATTATTTTGATAAATTTTGAGTTGAGGAATACCTCAATAATATTAATGAATCAATTATGTGTAATTTGGTATATTTTAATTATGGCTTACGCAATCAATTCGTCGATATATGTGGCTCACTTTCAATTGTTCGAGTGAAAGCCCTAGTTAATATATACGTTATTAACCTAGATATTGATTATTAATAGACTTTATCAAATAAGTTGCATGTGGCTACTTGTTTACATGTATTAATGGTTAGTTATGTGCGATTGTTTTTAGTTATTGATTTTTTATTTGTTTGCTTGTTTGTTTATTATGTGTGACAAGTTTTAAGAAAAGGGTAATTTTGAATAGAAAAATAATACGGACTAAACAATGGTGAAATTTGATTTCTTTTTGAAGAGATAAGTTTTAAATAGTTTAATTGATTGATGATTTTGGTACAAATGGTCTGAACGGCTCACCCAATTTGACGGACTGTGTGGGAGGTACTAGGAGGGGAGTATGACCCTAAAGAAGGAGGTTATTGCTTCAGCGCTGACCGAATTCTCCGCTAGCTTGCGAGTCAAATTGGAGTTACCAAGTAAGCCATAAACGTACAAAATCATCTTAAGGGCGAATTAGCTTTAATTCCATGCGCCACTTCGGTGGTAATTACCCGAAACACTAAGTCTTTAGACTTATGCAAAAGTACGGTATAATGGATGATAATTAAAGGTAAATTCCTTGATTGGCGAAACTAATACCTCAATCAAAACTTTGATACTTTGATCTTTATGAATTGGTTAATAAAATGTTTTTTATTAAAATTTATGCTACAAGATGAATGCATGACATCTTTGTGCATATTTGATTTGACACCATAAATCAAAACTAGTACCCTTTATAAATTAAGTTTGTGCCATCTAGTTAAAGGAACACTTGAAGTTGCAATTTACGTCATGTCAGAACTTGGCGAGATTGTGATGGAAAGGTAAATCTTTATGTAAAGTCAGACCTTACATGAACATATTTGCAGTTCTTTAAGTTAGACACTTAAATTGAGCAGGAAGTGAGACCTGGACTCAAGGCACAAAATGGGATAAAACATGTTTACATTTGCAATAGCGTTGGAAAATGTAAATCCCATAATGATCTAGGAATTGGAAAATGTTTGCCAATTATTGTTCGACATATTACCTTATTATGTGCTTTCGTTACTAGCAGATCAACTGATGTAATGGAACTATGATAATTTGGATCCTAGTTTTCAAGAAAATTCTATGGTTATATGAATATTACCTTGGGTATTTTATTTTCTTGAAAAGTTTAATTATCGAAAATACTAAAATTGAATTTTGCTAATTCTTTAAATGTATTAATGCAACATTAAACCGTAAACGTAGGTTATTCCTGTATTGGTAAATTGATCTATACCTGTAAGGGTTTTTGGTAGAGTCAACTTTGCTGAAAGAATAAACCTAGTCCTCTTTTCATAAGAAAGAGTGAGATTCAATCCTATTCCTTTCATGAATGAGAAATGTATGATAGGACAAATTAGAATTATCTAAATTCTAAATTCATAACTCGTAAGCAAATTTTAATAGTTAAGAAAATTGCATATTTTCTGAGTTATTAAATTAGAAACTAGACTAATTTACTGTAAAATTGGTAAAAGACAAACTAGCATATTTTATCTAGTTGTTGTGCTTTGACCATTTAAAAGTACTACTTACAATTGTTGGAATAGTAGAACTATTAAGAAAGAAATTGCATGCCCAATTTTTCAAGTTAATAACATTGATGGATAATTCATCATCTACATAGTAGAATATACTTTTTTAGTACATAAGTAATTGTTATGTATGGACTTTCTCAAAGGTGTAGGGAAGTAAATTGAACACTATTTCTTTCACTGGTTAATGAAACACTTACAATGTTGTCAAATCCAGTGAGACTATTGTATTTTTATTACTGAATAAGGAATTAATGTAATGATCTCTAATTCAGTGGGAGTTACAAGCTTTGTCATCTTGGTAGTAACCCAGATTATCTCTAGAATGTCTTAAGATAATTACTTTCCACTTGTAGACACTTATATTTTCAAGGATAGTCATGTACGTTTCCTTATTAGACAATGAAGTGGTTCTACATCTACTAGTTATGCTAATATCAATGACACAATCATATTGGTCACATAAACAAACATATGTCGTGTTGTTTATCTGCTACATGATGTTGTTCTATGCACAAGTGGGAGAAATCTATATTGTGTGCAAGGTACAACATATAAATTTATGATTTAACGAATTCTCTTGACTGCAAGGTAAGAGACTAACGTTCTAATATGACTTGTACATATCTGATTCAAGAAATACTTGTTGTTGCAATTTATATCATGTGAGAACTTGGCGAGATTGAAACAACAAAGTAAATCTCCATGTGAAGTCAGACCTTGCATGGACATATTTACAGTTTCTAAATTAGACAAGTATTTAGAACATTTGTCAAAATGATATATAAGACTACTTCAAATTAGATATTTATGTATTACTAGAATGACATAAATGAAGTAATCTAATACTACTTCAATTTGTTTATTTATGTATTTTAGAATGACATAAATGAAAAATAATGTAGTCCTACATTATTGTGAAGTAAATAAATTAACTTGAAATTACTACTGAAACAAAGAGTTGTGTTCATGATTACTTTAGTTAAACATGTTTATGATTCATTGTAGAGACATAAACATAAAGTCTTTTAAGACTTATAATAAAGTAATACGTTAACTTGTTATGTTTTTTTTATTAAGACATATACAAGAAGTCATTGAGTTGATCAATGATTTATAACGTATAATGGAATTATAACAGTTTATGTTTTCTTGATGAGACATGGATATGAAGTGACTTGGTTAAGAGTACTTGTGTTATAAAGCATGCAATTGGCTTCAAAAGTCTATTATACCATTAAGTTGACTTAGTTGGTAAATAGGTAAGCCAAAAGGAATATGTTTATCTTATATATTGTTAGATTGTTTTACAATATTAATTCTAATGAATACCATGTTCAGTTAAGAAAATCAAACTCTATTTTATTTGTTTGATTCAAGATAACCATAACTTCTTTCTTAAAAAGTAACAAGGTTAGAAAATTGAGTATTGATTGAATATACTCAATATGACTCCAACCTAGAAGATTAATAAAACACCATTTTATTATGGAATGTGATGAATCACATTAAGTTTTAACATTGAATATTCTGAATTTGTTAAACAACTTATGAATAGGTTATTAACAAACTAAAGTCAGAAATTATCAATATGTATATGTAATGTCCCAAAAAGAGAACAATGTAGTTTTGCTCTAACTGCTAAGTATATATAAATAGTCTATATATTACAAAAGGCAAGTGGGAGTTTTTTTTATCTTGAAAGATAAAATTACAAGATACATAATCTTCTAAAACACACTAGTAAATATCATGATGAGGTTAGACATGTAAATGATAGACCTCATGATGATGGAATTTTCATTCATAGATCTGCAAGGATATCTCAGATATTTGATCCATATGATGAGAAGAATATGAGTTACAGGATTATAGTAAACCTGATAATCATTATGATAGATTACCAAATATTGAATTGGGAAAATTACTCATACTATGAATGTTAAATATGATGTCCATAAAGATAATCAATTTTGGAAATTTGGTTTATCTTAATAGTTAGACTAGAGAATGGAAATGAGTTTCTTCAAAGAGATGAAAAACCCTAGTGGTTTGAATTTCTATGTAGAAATCATATGGGCAATATTGTACACACATTTAATGCATGTTTTATGACAAGATTATTAATCATACTTAAGCAATTAATTGTGATTGAATATTCTTTCCTGGACACATTAAATATATAAATATAATAATTGTGATACTTGTTTTCATTAATATGAAATATGAAAATGAAATATCAAAACTCTTTTTTGAGAAATTACTTGAGCGAGGACGGTAAGTAATCGAAAGGTTTTTTGAATTCATAGAATCTTTGGAAGTGTAACAGTGCAATAATTCATGAATGGATAAATGTATGCATCTATGAAATTATTCTTATGTTTAATTATTAAATCTTAGTTTTGATTTATAATTGAAATAAGATAAATTTTAAGTGTTCCTGAAAGCTAGTGAGAGTATTATGTTAAGTTTCTTAAATCTTATATGTTGTGTAACATATGGGAAGTAACATTCCTTGTAAGTTAAATGTTAAGTCTTAATTTGGAATTAAAATTCACTTGTAAGATTTAAGAATTAAAATATACAACCTTGGAATATATGTTTACTATTAATAAATATGTGCAGTAAAATAAATGATTCTAATAAAACATGATATATCACTTGGGAAATGGATAAATATCTTTTGACAAGATAGAACATGAATGAAATCTAAGTTTGACATGTAGATTCATCATGTACATCATGTAGTGTATTTAAATTGTTGTATCATTCTTGAATGATAGATGATTTGACAACATTGATATCTAAGTAAAAGTTATTGGATAACTTGTGTAATAAATATTCTAATAGAATTACATCCTCAGCCTGGAATTGCTAGATTCTATGGATGAACAATATGTCAATTGTTGTGCAAATTGTCATCAGCTACAAACTTGAAAGTTTGGAAGACATCAAACATTATTACACAATAAGATATTAAAGTTTACGGAGTTTTAATGAGCATATTGTTGTTTGTATACAATGATGCTGGTTTAGTTGAGATGACACTCAATAATAGTCATGGTAGGATTTCATCCTTGTTAATGGTCATGTGAACTAGTTGTGCCACTAAAAGCACAGTTGCATTATACATTAAAAGAATAAGAATACTTTAAACTTAAAAATGTTTGAAAGTTTAATTGTCATAAATTGGTGATAAAGGATGTCACACACTTTATGAATTATTATGTGGATTGGTGAATGCACACATACAAGGACTTCACTAATTGAATTCTTGAAATAAGTATTCTCAAAATTACGATAGATCAAGTTGGTTGATTTATGCCTTGTCAACAAGTATGATTGTCATTACTTGAGGCATAATTCAACAACTGGAATTTTCATGCATTGATCTATTTAGTATTTGGATAAAGGATGTTAAACAATTATTATAATAAATCAAATATTTGGTATGTTTGATTTTATAATATATTGTATCCTATATTTGCATGTTTAATCCGTGAATAAATTTATTTATTCTAAATCGTCCGTTGTCAATTAATGATATGGGAGTATCGTTAAATTAAGACAAATCTGAGTGATTTGGTAGAATATACTCAAAAGTATATTGATGAGAAAACATACCAATTTCAGATGATATTCAATGAATTGAATATATGACTTATCCCAACTACATGAATTTACTTTATGGATATTGTTATTAAGTAAATCATGAATAGTTATCCTCAGACTTGAGATACCAGATAAGTGTCATGAATGTAGTGTACTTCTGTGGAACAACTTAACGCTATACGTAACTGGTAGTTATAAGGGTTGTTTCCTGAAGTGTTGAAAAGTTCATGGGTTATTCTTGTAGTCAAGATAGGATTTGTTCTTTCAAATTTATTTTGGAGTTTAATACTGCTGGGCCCCTCGTAGGGTTGACAAGATGTTTGCATGGCCATGCCCAAGATCTCCCCTGAATATGTTCAAAAGATTTCGTAATCTTGCTTAATCACTAATAACAAGAAACATAATGGTTGAATAAAGAATGACTTAAATCCATATCTTTATTTAACATGTTTTAAGAAACAAAAGGATAATAATAATGATGAACCATTAAAAGGTTTTTCCAGGAGACCTTACTTGAGTTGTGCTAGAGGCATCGAAGTGTTGCTAGACGCTAACCGATGTGATTACACTATTAAGATATGTCCAAGTGTGAGCTGTTGGTTTAATGGATAAAATATTAATAGATGTGTGTTAGGATCGAACTCGAGACCTATGGGATTGCACGCGTTGCGTATGAGATTTAATCATATTAAGTCAAGAAATATTTATATGGTCGAACTAAGAAAAAGGAAGGAGTTGAGTGTCGAGTTTTGAAACTTAAGAAGGTGTTTGCAATAACTTGTTAGACAAGGTTTAATGTTATATAAACATACCTTTTTGGTCTCATTCGGATGGATAAAATAAATAAATAAATAAGATATACGATCGACACTAACCATTTATTTTTAGATATTGTATCGTAAATTACATTGAGAATCTTTCAGTGTATATCATACATGCATGCATGCATGAAAATTCTATATGCATGTCATGTGCATGCATGATATTGTTATTTTTCTTTCTTCACTGAAATTGATTGATCGACTGATTATATATAAGGGTTCGACCCGTTTTGTTTTATACAAAGACAAACCTTGTTTGGTTTTTGTGCTTTACTCGTGACTTGAACTAGCATTCTAATTAAATCGCTAACAATACGCGCGTACATGATCGTAGAGGAATCCTACTTTGGATTTTGGTGATTTACACTATTCGACTTTATTAAGTCGACTAGCACTCAAACCGTAATTAAGGTTCATCACCTGCTAGTTTTGTGAAATTGATTCTTGTTCGGCTAGAATAAAAAAAGTACGCATACTTTATGTTTTAGTTAATTAATTATTCATTATATGTTGTTTACGTTTCCGCATGTGTACTTGATGTTTATTGTTTATATTTATGATTAGTCATGTTATATAATTTCAACAGTTTTATGTAATTTTGATTCCATTACAAGGTGTAATGAAAAAAAGTATGGGACCTCTAAGAAATAGTTTTAGTGTAATGAGTCATTACTTGTAATGAATCATTATATTTTATCAATGTAAACAAACAACATTTATTCATTACATTGTAATAATGTTTTTTATTACAGCTTTGATTACGACATACCAAAAACTAAACACTAGTCAAAGAAAAAAATGTTTCAAAAATGGTCTAAATGGACCGCAGCTCTAAGGAAGATTCAGAAGTACATATAGAGGTAAAAAGAAGACAAACAGTTAAGGGGCCCCGGGCCCATATCCTAGAGGCACGGTTCATAGGGTGGCTGGGAACGGGGTTATTATATACTTCACCCACTTGTCATTTTGTGCTTTCTACCGTGATTAATTTTTCACACAACTCAAAAATTGTATATCTTAAATTCATTTTATATACAGCATATTACTTTAAAAAGTTAAGTTTATCCAAAAAAGTTTAAATATAAGTTTGTTGGCTTGAGGTCCGCGTAGGATACTTGTGCTAAAAGTGCTATATTGATCATACATGATATATTTGTGGATAAAGTCTAGTTAAAGACGTATGTATCGCTATGTCATGACTTTTGACTTATCAAAATGTTTCTTTGAGAAATTTCTCGGATATTTTCGTTAGTCTCTTCTTGGTTATCGGCTATCAAAGACATCGCTCTAGTCCGTTGAAGAAGTGTAAATGTGAATACAAGTTTATTATTTAGCTTGATGTGAATATTAGTTTTAATCTATCGTTTTAAGTTGCTTAAAAGCTATAATCTTCTACAATAAAGCTCCCACTACCGAGTAGTTTATTATTTAGAATAACTTTTTGTCAGATATTAAATACTTTGATGAAAGTGTAAGTGGGTTAAGTGCTCTATTACTTATAATTTATTACTGTATTATTGGTGAGAGTTCTTTTTTCTTATAAAGGTACCTAATAAGTTCACACTAAGGATCAAAAGAGAGAGGGTTCAAATTTCAGAATGTCTAAATGGACTATAAACTAGAAAGGTTAAGTAGTAGAGAGAGGGGGTCAAACAAAAGAGTGACGGGCCCGTATCCAAGAGAGACAGTTCATAAGGTGGCTGGATGGGAGTTTTAAAAGACCTGCAGCCCGTTCGTTTGATAAGTACGTTCTTTTGAAAAAATAGCACAAGTTAAAAATATATGTTTACTTTTTTTTTAGCAAAAAATATATATGTTTACTTGAAATACGAAATTACTATAAAAATGTTTGGTTGATAAATAATATTTTCTGATTAGAAGAAGATATATGACATTACCTTTTGTTGTGCATACACTGCTTATTAGAAATTCAGAGTAATTAGTTATACGTGGAAAAGAAAATTGTGAGTAAATTTCTATTAGAAAAACAAATTATTCATGTATCTATAAAACTATAAACACTTAAATAACCTATACAGTTGGAGGAAGAGATCTAGTGGGAAGAAAAACTAAAATGAAAATAATAAGAAAAATTTAAGCCACACATTTCAAATTAAAATGAGATTTTTAAGAGAAGATGCATCTATATTTGTAGGTGCATCTGAAATGTATGGTTGTGATTTCTTCTTATTTTCTCATTTTGATTTTTCTTCTTATTTGATCCTAACTCATACAGTTGTACCAAAGATCTTTCGTTTATGATTTCTTTGTAAAGCTATTTTGCACATTTTTAATACATCCTCTACAAATTACCTTCTAGCTTAAGTTTTTGTAATACTTTTGCTATTATTGTGGATCGGAGATGATTGTAAGAAGGTACCCTTCAAACGATGCACACGCATACTCATCATAAGGGGTATTTACAGGTTTTCTCAATTGGTTTGAGGGTATGAAGCTCAAATCTTATAAATACCATAAGATAATGTTACAATTTTCATTTGCCACTTGACCTAATTGGCATAAGCATAGTTTTAAAAAGCGCGCTCAAGGCTCAAGCTCTAGGGATTTTTTCGGATCGAGGCTCACGACATGCATGAATCCAATAAAAATCGCAGCTCCTTTGGGATTTTTGCGCCTTTGCGCCTTGGGGCTTTTTGCGCCTCGAGGATGTAACAAGTTTTGGGGCTGTTTTCTAAATATTAAGATAAGATACATAGGCCTTATAAGTTATATACATGAGCCTTTTAAGTTATATCTAATAACCCTAATTTGGAGAAGAACTAAAACACACAATCAAGTGGGTAACTATAGATTCTGATCATTTTACAAATATGTAATCTCTCTTACGTCATAAGTTTATATCTTAAACTGATTTTTATTGATTGTTTATTTTATTGATTTCTAAATAACGTCATAGGGTGAGTATTTGTATGATTTGCATTATGCCTTGAATATTAATATGTTGTTTGCTTGATATTTGGGTTAAATTGGAAACTTTGTTAGATGTAAGTCTGCAAGTGTAGGACACAAGCATATTTAGTCTGATATGGATTTTAATCTATACGTAGTTCATCGAGCCAAAGAGTTGATCCATTTGAGAAGTGACAACTGATCCATTTTAATCTTTATAATGGCTATATGTGTCATGTATTAAGTATTTAATGTTACTTTGTGTTATTTAAGCTAAATAAATGGTCACATATATTATAAAAAAAACTTAATGTATTTAGTGCGCCTCGTATTCATGAATCCCGCGCGTTGGTATGCGCCTCGCCTCGAGGCTCTTTGGTCCCCTTCGCGCTTTAGTGCGCCTTGAGCCTTTCAAAAACACTGGGCATAAGATTAATGTTAACATTTTTAAAGCAATATTTTTATAATTCTATTAAACCCTCCAAAAAAAATAAAAAAATCATGTGTGGCTCATCAATATTAAATCGATAAAGTCGTATATTGAAGACTGGCCCACTTTATTTTGGTAGCACACATATGGGCTTTAAATGCAAGTTGAATTTTTCTTTTTTCAACTTGTTCAAAAATTTTCTATTCATACTACTTTTAATACCATTTAATATACATAGATGAGTACCCGCGTTTGACGGCAGCGGTTCTTAACGGCAGGCAATTAACGATATGCGATATTGTGACAAGTGTTTTGTATAATATTCAAAATAGAACGTGAAAAAATTAAATTTTAATTGCAAACGGTTGTAATATGCGACTGTTAGTTTGACATAATTACCTTCAATTTTATTATTATTATTATTATTATTATTATTATATACTAATAAAGAGTGTCACAAATATGGATAATGACAAGAAATTAGTAAAGTTTAAAAATGTTCAAACTATACAACATTTCAAAAAGTTGAAAAGCTGTAACCATTTAAACATTAAAAAAAAGTAAAACTTGCCATTGTAACCATTTAAACTTACTATTTACAAAATCATAAAAGATGTAACCGTGTATAACAATTAAAAAAAAAAAAAAAAAAAAAAAAAAAAAAAACTTGTCATTTAAATTTGCTTAGAGAAGGGTAGTATAGGTATACTGATTGAACTTGTGATATTAAAAGTTAATTTCAAGTCAAGGTTTTCACAAAATGGCTATTAATGTGTGGATTTAAGATATTTTGAGGACAAAATATGTTCTACAAACCAAGGGATTAATTTTCACCCTTCGTCTTCTCTTTATTTTTATTTGATCTATTGAATGAGATTAATCCCAACAATTAAACGTGAAAGATCAATATGTAATTGCAAACGGTTGTAACATGCGACGGGTTAATTAAATTGTGTATTAATTATATGTGTTCAATAGTGTTTTCTATTTCAGTTTAAGTTTTAGAGTCTAGGTTGTTTGATTGTGTTTGATAGATCTCAGTTTTATGTTTTGGGCTGATGTATTTCATATTTTTGTTTTGAAGCTTAATTATATTGTACATTGTGGTTAAATAGTTGCATATTTTGGTGAAGGGTGAATTAAATTATGTATTAATTGTATGTGTTCAATAGTGTTTTTTTAGTTTTATTTGTGCTTCAAATACTTGGAAATGATGCTTCTTTACTTGTATTTGCTTAAAATTTTATTTTAGGAAATCTTAAAAAATTAATAGGAGGGAAGCGTCAACATGCTTTATAAGTAGTATAGATATGACAAATAAATGAATTTAGTAAATTAAAAAGGGGATTATCTTTTCAAAAAATATATAAAATGTGAAGAAATAAGAGCGGTAAACAAAGAAAAAAAAATGTTTTGTATCTTTTCTTGTCAGATAAAAAAAAATAAGAAAAAATAACAAAATATTTTGGAAATGAAATATTTAAATATCAAATGCAAAAATTATATTTTTTAATTTAGAGTTGATACTCAATGAATTTCATAAAATTAAATAAGGGGGCATATATTCCTATTTTTGATACGCAATTCCATATATAATAACAAATTAACAAATTGCTTTTTAATTTTTCATAAACATAAATATCAGTTTGACTTCAAAAATTTTAAAATGAAAAGTTATTATATACCTAAATTAGCTTTCTTACTCTTACATGCATGGTTTTTAACATGAGAGGTGATATTCTCACGGTTCTTTTTTATTCATCCACGGGAAATTAAATGTTGTATTACGTTTATGCCCTCCCTCTTTAATTACCATTATTTTCAACATCAAAATGAAATCTCGCTTGCTATTACATGCAACTTTTCCATCACGAATTATTCACGATTGCTTACACCATTGACAACGCACTTCCGCTATTGACAACTTCATAGTTGTTGCTATGGCTCAACAGATGTTAACCTTCCGGTTTTGCCTTATTGTTACAAGTTATTAAGTAATTTTTAATTGAAATTTTTCTATAACACACTCACAAAATTGTGAAAATAGAAAACCAACACTGGTGGAATACTTGAATAAGATGAGCTACTTATTTCCCTGTTGTTGCATTTATTTGTGAATGTAATTATCGCTATGCGATACATTATTGAATCAGAGATGGAAATGGGAGGTCTCACGGTGTCACGAAACCCCAATAATATCAAGATTCGCAGTGTTAATTTTTGTAAAAAAAGACACCGGAATCTTTTAGAATGCACCTAGTATCAATAGGAAAAAGTTAACTTCCTTTTCACTAAACTTAATCATTTTATTTGAAATCATATCGTTACAAAAATTTGTGCACTCGATCACTCTTAGCTCCGGTTATGTCCCTATGTCGAATATGTAAAATCAATAAAGAAGACCTACTTAAAAAGTGAAGGGAAAATCGTTTCATTATGTCTTGTACGTTATATTATTTGTTTTTACACATCACGTGGGCTTTTGAATTAGTGAAACAAACATTGCTATGTTTGCTCTGGTAAATACAAAGCGCATTGTACCGTGATAACTCAAAGAAATATGGATAAATTGCTCATATATTAAATAAAATAGGGTAAGCAAGGATGGGGTATAAAAGTAAAACTACATCAAATTTCTGTGGATGAATAAAAAGTTTCCTTAGGAATATCACTTCCCTTTTAACATTCAACAATCACTTTGACTTTCAACTTTTAATTTCAATTTCCACTTTCACCTTTGACCATTTTTCTATTTTATGTAGTTAAGATAACTAGATTTCACACCTGTCCCCAACTAGATACTTTCATGAATTTACTTTAAAAAAATCACATATATTATAACTATATAAATATACAAGATATACCTATATAAATATACAAGATTCTACATAAATTTATAAAAAAATCTTCTTTAACAACCTCATATATGGATTAAAAAATCTATAATATAGTTGTTAAAACATGCTAAGGCATCAAACACAAAAATAAATATTATTACCACTTTTAATTGCTTCATATGTAAAAAGGGAAGAGATCTAGTAGGAAAAAAGTTTAAAATGAGAATAATGAAAAGAAATTTGAGCCAAATATATCAAATGAGGAAGAAAAATTTTTAAAAAAATGTATTTATGTTTGTAAATACATCTAAAATGTGAGGTTGTGGTTTATTCTCAGCATTCTCATTTTAATTTTATTTCTCATTTGATCCTTACTCTATGTAAAAATATGTAAAAGTGTGTCATAAAACTTTATTGCTAAAAATTAACCAAATTGTCTTATAATCAATATGAAATCAAACAAAATAAAAACATATAGAATACAGATGATATATTAAAAAATTATTGTCATGCATGTTGATTAATTCATAGATTGTATAATTATAATGAACAACAACAACAATACCAAATCCCTTTGGAGTGGGCTACGAGGGTATGTAATTATAATTACATTATGAATTAAGAGTTCAAATTGAAAGTTAAAATTTATTAAAAAACTACTCCTTCCGTCCCAAATTTAAGTTCAATTTGACTTTTTAATTCGAACTTTGACCTTAAATATTTTTGTTTGCATTATAAAACACTTGATGAAAATTATACCAAATGAAAATACATTTAAACCACAATCTATTCATATATTTTGCATCAAGTGTTACACAATACAAACAAATAATTTTAAGTCAAAGTTTGATTTAGAAAGTCATGACATATAATTTAGGACGGAGATAGTATTACACTTCATAAATGGTTTTACATTATTAATGAACGTTTTAGGTATCTAAACACTTATATATTATATTCGTATTAATTGTGAGAAAAAGATGAAAAAATGAATATAATTTTACACATTAAAAATACGAATTAGTATGTTTATTGTACATGTTTATGTCGAATGTTATTTTATTTTAAATATAATTAGCATTAAAAGATTAACCTTACTATCTTATAATGAAAGAAGGCATTCTATAAATAGTAATACTTAAAAATTAGATTGCTAATTATATAAATTAAATAGTACAACATAACTTACAAGTCTTAAAGCTTAATGTACAAAATACAAAACACTATTAATGTGATATTTAATATAATCAATTAATTAATTGGTCAATAAATACAATTAATACAGTTATTAAAATACCACTTATATAAGAAATACAAATTATCAAGCATATTGTACAACTAACTTAAAAAAGATTTTTGCATTAAATGTCACTAATACAAATAATAAAGCACATTTATACAAATATTCAAGCTCAAACGAGCAACGGGCCAAATGGGCTCGAGCCCGAACGGGCACGGGCCTAATGGGCTCGAGTCCAAACGGGCACGGGATAAATGAAATTCTTGATATTCGTAAATTTATTGTTAAAAAAAACATAATAAACTAATACACGATTCACCAGAAAAATTTATTTCCGGATATCCGCCACCGCAACATGCGAGTACCCTGCTAGTACTTTAAGAATGTGAAATAAAAAATATGTGCAAACGATTTTAGCAAGGTAAATAAAGTTATTTTTTAGATTATATTCACATTTAATGTATCATTATTTTCACATGTTTCCTTTTGGCATGCCACATCATTTCTTCTTGTTGTTAGACATTGAAAACTATGTTTTATTGATGAACTATTTATAATGCAAATACATGATAACCTAAAACCATAAACCACAAATAGGCTTGGGCTAACAACTCTATCCTCTAATACTAACTTGCAATCTGAGCAGAGACAGCGCGAAAGCTCGGATTGGATAAAAAAAACTAAAAATCATTAAATCAATAGCAAATATGCTAATGAAGATATCCGACAGGAAGCGGAGCCTATCTTCAAATGCAACAATGAAAAAGCAAAGCAAATATTAAAAGTTGTTGGCCAACAACAAGCGTCATCTTGACGATTTTTTTTCTTTTTTTTCTTATCTTGACAAATTCTTCAAAAGTAAACATAACGGCAAGAGGGAGTAAATTATTGCATGTATAGAGTTTGAGCAAAGTAGAATAATATATATTGTGATTGCGCGTAAAAAAAATTAGGTTAAAAAGTGGCTGCTAGGGTTTGACGTGGTGGCATAGAGAGGCGACTCAACTTAGCCACCTAAGTCTGAGGATCAGACACCCTTCGATATCACCTTTCGCAAGAACAAGTTTGTTGATTTCGTTGGGGAATATCATCTATATCTTATAGTTAGTTATGGTGTTGTCCCGGTCATAGTACCTCGTGTAATCGGGGTCCACATGCTATTTAATAGCTTCGAGCCGATCTATGGTGTTCTACTATGTGAAGGTGAAGACATTGATCCGTAACTTTACGAAGTCGAAACCACAATATCACCTGAAGAATTAGAAGAAATCAAACTGCTACACGCTAGCGATACCACCATAGACAAAGAAAAAGACATCATATAATTATACTTGTCACATCGCATATGATGTTATCAATCCAGTCACATTTATCAAAATATTCTGCTATATAGATTTAGATTATTTTAATAATAAATTAACATTATGAATGTATGTATGAGGTTTTTGAACTTCAAAACCTTATAATTTATTTTTATCGATAATTATGATGTTGAAAATCTGGTAACACAATATTCGTTTCCCATGAAAAAGTAAACAGTTGACCTTGATAACATGTTGGTATCTTTGATAGAAAGTTATAACCTACGTGACGTATTTTATTCTAAAATAAAATGTAACTGGTATTTTCCTTTGTTTTAACACTTTCGTGTCATCCGCTTATTATTTTTTGATGAAGCAGATAATTAAGCAGTAATAAGTCTTTGAGTAAAATGTTGTGTTTGCTTATTTTTTTTTACACATAAACAGTTTGAAATAAGCAATCTTAAACAACCCATAAAAGATTCTTTTAGCTACAAATTTTGTTTTCTAATGTTTTATAAGATGAAAACTTGGCAGCAAAACCTATGGAGGCCAAGATGATTAAAGTAAACTACATGGGTGATACCATCAAGTTTCCAATACCCTTGTTATTGAAATTGCATACTTGTGGGAGATAAAGTGATGGATAGATTAAATACATTGAACCAGAAATACTTTCGTATCAAGTATGATGACTACAAAGCTAGGTAACTTGGTTCCAATACAAGTGATGGAGAGACATCCAAGCTTG
Source organism: Chrysanthemum makinoi (assembly GCA_910596185.1). NCBI lineage: Eukaryota > Viridiplantae > Streptophyta > Magnoliopsida > Asterales > Asteraceae > Chrysanthemum > Chrysanthemum makinoi. The sequence goes on from OU343221.1 coordinate 313,998,585, forward strand.
CATAGCCAATTCAAGTTACATGGGAATGATGGCAATCCGAATGATTATTAGCATGATTAATGACATATATTCCATTTCTCGAGTGTTATTTCAAATGAAGTATTGTACTTTGATTCAAGGATTTGTCTTGTACGTACTCCGTATTTTACTATTTTCTATTTTGCATCTCAAGTTGAAACCAAAGTTTCAGATTTAATACGGTTTCGGTTGCTTGTATAGTTGTATCTATACTCAAGTCCCTTTGAAGACCTTTCATGTGAAACATTTGATAAATTCTTAAATAATGTTAACACGTACTTGATCAATGTTCAATATAGAAAGAAACAATGGCCTTGAACCAGTTAGCTGCACTATAAACAATTGCAAGTTAATTATCAATATTGTACATGCAGTAGCAGCTTAATTATCACATAAATATATGTCAAGCGCTCAAAACAATATATGAGAATACAACATCTACAAATACATTGAGGGTAAAAGCTAAATATGCTTAATGTACTTCCCATCAGATCTCATTATGCTTCATCTACTCTCAATATTGTCATTATACACGTTAGGAATTGTATATTAAGGGTTATTTGGTCATTTTACACATAATCATCTTCTTTCTATACATATTTCTAGATATTAAAATAAAACCACAAAATTCCATGCGAAATTTACAAATAATATAACTTGTGGGTTTGCAATTGAATTTCTTTCTTGAATATAACTTGTGGGTTTGAAAAATTCCATGTGAAAAATGGTGAAGTGTGCTTTTGCAAACGTGAAAAATGAAGTTAACAAAGTGGGTTTGCAAACGCGGATTTCGTTCGTTCTCTTCCCGTAGATCAATATATCCATTTTAGTGTAACACTGTACTTCATTTTTCATCATCAAAATGGTGAGTGTATCATATTCGCGTTTGCAAAATTCAATGTACTTCATTTTTAATCACTCATGAATACTAACAACGTGAGTTTGCAAACGTAAATTTCGTTCATGAATTGCGTTGGTTTGTGAATTTGAAAACGGGGTTTGCAAATGAATTTAACGTGAGTTTAACAACGTGAATTTCGTTAGTCATTATAAAAACAACGTGGGTGTGGTGGTGATAAGTGGTGGTCGACTAAAAGTGGTGGTGGTGGTCGTTTTGGCGGTCGGAAATGGTGAAGAGTTGGCAAGTGAAAATGGTACCAATAGATAGGGAAGAGGTCTGGTGGGAAGTAGAGGAAGCATAATGACAATATTAAAAGTAGATGAAGCATAATTAGATCTCATCGGAAGTACATTAAGCATATTTAGCTTTTACTCAATACATTGAAGTTAAATGACATAAATTTGCATTCATCAACGCAACCCATGGACTAAACGTGGGAACATAATAAAAAGAGTTGCAAGCTCCAGTCCCGATCTGTAAACATAATTGAATCATAATTCAACATCTATAAATAAAAATCTCATATGTTATTATAAACAGAAACTAAGAGTGTGTTTGTTTCATTAAGATGTTTTGGGTCTAAATCTGACTACCACATCTTACTGGTAAGAGGTGGTTAGAAAGTCTAAATCTGAACGAAATAATGTTGTTTGTTTTTGTATAATTGTCCGAATGATTTTAAGTGCTTGTTTTTGCAATTTGTTTATTAAACAAACGCAATGCGATAATAAGTAACTTATGTAAATATGAAACAAGACTTTTTATCATAAATATAACATAATTAATAAGCAATCAAATATATTATATAAAGTTTACAAAACAAGTAAGAGGCAGTAAGACAAGTCCCCCACCTCTTACTGAGTAAGATGTTATATGTCTAACTGGGTCTTACTTAAAAGAAAAAAACAAACAAGCAAAACGTCTGCCCTCCACTTACTGGTAAGAGTAAGAGGACTAGTAAGACTTTTTTTTTAAAAACAAACACACCCATAGTCTTATTGCTGCGGACTAGGTTGATAAAAAAAAATATCGGATAACCCACGTGAAATCATGTTGTTTACTAGGCATCATTACCTGGTCCTTAATTAATCCCGATATGGATGTTTGAGCATGCTAGATCCTCCTTTATTTGAACAACTCCACCATTTAATCCTTCTCAACAGGTACACAATCTAGCTTCTTTCAAACATATATAGCCTAAATATCAATACAACTTGAAAAAGGTTTTCTCTTAACTTTTGAGTATATATATGGGTCATCGATTGTAAAATACGTGAAATGGTTAAACTTTCATTTCAACTATTGACTTCAAATATACTTACTTTTAATATAAGTTACTTAGAAAAATACTCAGTAAAAGTAATATTAATCATGCATTTATATAACCCATCAGGCCATCACCCATTGCCGTCTATGAGGACGGGTGAAATGGGTGATCGCTCATGGCCTCAAATTTTAAAAGGCCCTAAAATCTGAATAACACACGTCTAACAATATTGTATACACTTTCTTGAATAAAAGCTTCTCTTATTTTGAAATAAGAGGTTCTTTCCGGAGGAAAGCCATATTCATTTGCAGTTAATTAGTTGACCAAATAAGTTCTACCGGGAAACCATGAACTATTTATAGTTTCGGCTTTGGTTACATGTATTAGCAATGGCATCTAGTGAAAATGGTATTTTGGAGCAAAGACTGCCAAATTTTTATTACCAAGATTTGCATGAAAGAACTTGAAAGGTGTCGCTTTTCACGTAAATATAAACGCCTCTAATGACTAAAACACGGCCCCGCTTCACCCTATCGATTATATCTTACTTTTCTTTCTTCTCAGTTTTGCTTTAACCCAAAATAATCGATAACTCAATTTCTTCTACCCTTCTTCTCTTTGTTTTTTATATACAAAATAAACTTGGGTACACTTTTTGTTTTTTTCTCATCCACTTTTCTCTAAAAAAAAAACTTAAAGAAACACAACTTATTATGAAAAACGAAATTACTGATGGAATTAATAACACTTATTATCCTGTTCATATATAATTTGCATAAGACCTTAAAGCTCGTTCCACAAAATAATAAGAGATTTCATGTTTTGGTTTTCCAAATGAATGAAAAGGGGTTCTCTATAGTCTCTATACTACGGAGTATATTAATTACGACAAACAAGAAATGAAAATTTAAACAAAGCTAAACATTACCGCCAAGACCTATGTTGGTATGAACAATAGTTTGTTCCTGTTGATAAGGGTTAAATATTGTTGTTGCTCAATGATTCGCCATAACGTACTAGATGAAGCTTTGACTGTTGTAGACCGTTTATTCCCGACATGTAATCGAAGAATAGAATTGGAGAAGGTGTTCGGGTTATGATAGAGAAACCGAGGAGGTGAAGAGGGAATGGATGTTTGAGAAAATCTAGAGACAAAGATTGCGAATATATAGTTATCGAATTTACACATTTATAATACAGTATCATTCCATGCAAATACATTTCTCAGAAATTTCGTGCATACTTCTTGGGAATTTCTTGCCGGTATAACAACTTTCTTGGGAATTTCTGGCATATAAAACTTCTTAGAAACTTATTATATGCAACAAACAATGAGATCAAGGCATGCATGGAGCAGAAAAAACGGAAACAAAGAGACAGACCAGCATTAGAAGTTAAGAAGAAACATAACTCCCTAACAACTTCATGCAAACACTAAGAAACTGAATCCAAGATACATACCATTTGAACTGCAAAATACTCAGTTACACATGTTTCAAATCAAAGTTGACCTCACAAAACAATGGTTCGCGTGGGATGATGTTATAAATAACCCTATTTATTCAGTTTTGTGTGCGGGTTTGGTTATGGTTCATATAATGTTGTTATAGTGTTTGCTAGCCAGCTTTTTAATCGTTAATTTGATCTGTTGGTTGTTTGAATAAATTTGAAGAAGATGAAAGTTGATGAAGATGCATCATGCATGAGAAGGACGTGACAAGTATTTGAGGGTGTAATGTGTTAGTTTTATGGATATAAATTAGTAGTCGTGAGTTAGGATCGAACTCGAGACCTATGGAATTGCACGCATTGCGTATGAGATTTAATTATATCACGAAATATTTATATGGTCGAACTAAGAAAAACGAGGGGTTGAGTGTCGAGTTTTGAAACTTAAAGAGGTGCTTGCAATGACTTGTTGGACAAGATTTAATGCTATATAAGCATACCTTTTTGGTCTCATTCGGGGGGATAAAAAATAAATAAATAAGATATACGTCGACACCAACCATTGATATTTAGATATTGTATCGTAAAATTACATTGAGAATCTGTATATCATACATGCATGCATTATTCATGTCATGTGCATTATTTTTATTCGTTTCTTGGTCATTGAAATAATGGATCGACAGTAGTAAATTAAAAGGGGTTTGACTCATTTTGTTTTATACGAAGCCAAGCCTTGTTTGTTGTGTGCTTTACTCGTGACTTAAACTAGCATTCTAATTAAATCGCTAACAATACACGCGTACATGATCTTAGAGAAATCTAACTTTGGATTTTGGTGATTTACACTATTCGACTTTATTAAGTCGACTAGCACTCAAACTCTAATTAGAGTTCATCTCAATTGCTAGTTTGTGGATTTGATTCTTGTTCGGCTAGAATCAATAAATGTACGCATATTCTTGTTTATGTTAATTAATTATTAGTTAATCTTTCCTATACGCTTCCGCATGTGTACTTGATGTTTATTGTTTATATTTATGATTAGTCATGTTGTATAATTCCAACAGTGGCATCACGAGCCATTGGTTTTTAATGAGTAATTAATTACATAAACGCGTAAATAAAACAAATAATTGTATGTCGTTTGATATGGTTAATCTAGGGTTTATATTTATTATTGTTTGGTCGATTTTTTTTATGAATTGGGACGTACCCCTATTTTTTTTATGTCGACACATACATAAATTTTTTAGGGTTTTGAAAATTGTTTGCTAACCTTAATAAAACCTAGAATTAATATATTAGTTACATGATTAATTCATGAATAATTTGTTATGTGTCATGGAATTTTTTATATGCGATCTTGTGACTATTTGTATAATTGTTATAATGTATCCATGATTATACATGCATGTTAGTCATGGATAAGTTACTTTGATATTGTTTAATTGTTAAGATATACTACCTCCGTCCCAAAATTATAGTCCCCGTTTAACTTTTTCGGTCTTTTCATTTCTACTTTGACCTTAAATATTTTTATTTGTGTTATATAATAATTAATAAAAATTATACCAATAAAAATACATTTGAAAACCCAATCAATTCATATATATTGCATCAAATATTATATAACAAAAAAAAAACTCAATGTCAAAGTTGTAAAAGAAAGACCGAAAAAGTCAAAATGAGACTATAATTTTGGGACGGAGGGAGTATTTATTTACAATAAATCTTGAATTGGGGAAGACTCCAATTATATATATTAATGAATCAATTATGTGCAATTTGGTATATTATTAATTATGGGTTTACGCAATCGATTCTTCGATGTATGTGGCTCACTCTCAATTGAGAGAGTGAAAGCCCTAATTAATATATACATTAATTTAACCTAGATATTGATTATTAATAGGGTTTTATCGAATAAGTTGCATGTGGCTACTTGTTTACACGTATAAATTGTTTATTATGTGCGCATTGTTTTTAGTAGTTTATTTTTTATTTGTTACTTGTTTGTTTATTATGTTAGACAGTTTTAAGCAAAGGGTAATTTTGAATAGAAAAATAATACGGACTAAACAATGGCGAAATTTGATTTGTTTTGGAAGAGTTAAGTTTTCAATAGTTTAATTGATTGGTGACATTGGTACAAATGGTCTGAACGGCTCACCCACTAGAATGAACTATACAGGGGTTAATAAAGAAGTGCGCACAGTCACACTGAAAGGATGTCTTAGGTTATGCTTTGCGCTTACCTGGTCCTCTGCCCCCTGTAAGTTCGAATGGAGCTACTTAGTAAGCCATAAAATGTGCAAACTCATCTTAAGGGCGAATTAGTTTTAATTCCATGCGCCACTTCGGTGGTAATTACCCGAAACACTAAGTGTTTACACTTATGCAAAAGTACGGTATAATGGACGATAATTAACACTAAATTCCTTGATTGGTAAACCCAATACCTCAATCAAAACTTTGATAATTTGATCTTTATGAATTGGAAATAAAAAGTTTTTTATTAAATTTATGCTACAGGATGAATGCATGACATCTTTGTACATATTTGATTTGACCACATAAAATCAAAACTAGTACCCTTTTAAATTAAGTTATATGCCATCTAATTAAAAGGAACACTTGAAATTGCAATTTATGTCATGAGAGTACTTGGCTAGATTGTGATGGAGAGGTAAATCTCTATGTAAAGTGAGACCTTACATGGACATATTTGCAGTTCTTTAAGTTAGACACTTAAGTTGAGTAGGAAGTGAGACTTGGACTCAATGGCATAAGATGGGATGAAACATGTTTATATTTGCAATAGCGTTGGAAAATATAAATCCCATAATGATCTAGGAGTTGGAAATTGTTTGCTAATTAATGTTCGACAGATTACCTTATTATATGCGTTCGTTGCTAGCAGATTAACTGATGTAATGAACCTATGATAATTTGGATCCTAGTTTTCGAGAAAATTCTATGGTTATATGAATATTACCTTGGGTACTTTATTTTCTTGAAAAGTTTAATTATCGAAAATACTAAAATTGAATTTTGCTAATTCTTTAAATGTATTAATGCAACATTAAACCGTAAACGAAGGTTATTCCTGTATTAGTAAATTGATCTACACTTGTAAGGGTTTTTGGTAGAGTCAACTTTACTAAAAGAATAAACCTAGTCCTCTTTTCATAAGAAAGAGTGAGATTTAATCCTATTCCTTTTCATGAATGAAGAAATGTATGATAGGACAATTAGAATTGTCTAAATTCTAAATACATAACTCGTAAGCAAATTTTAATAGTTAAGGAAATTGCATATTTCTGAGTTATTAAATTAGAAGCTAGACTAATTACTGTATAATTAGTAAAAGACAAACTAGCATATTTTATCTAGTTGTTTTTTTTTTACCATTTAAAAGTACTACGTACAATTGTTGGAATAGTAGAACTATTAAGAAAGAAATTGCATGCCCAATTTTTCAAGTTAATAGCATTGATGGATAAATTCATCATCTACATAGTAGAATACATTCTTTTAAGTACATAAGTAATTGTTATGTATGGACTTTCTCAAAGGTGTAGGAAGTAAATAGTACACTATTTTCTTTCGCTGGTTAATGAAACACTTACAATGTTGTCAAATCCAGTGGGAGTGTTGTGTTCTTATTACTGAATAAGGAATTAATGTAATGATCTCTAATTCAGTGGGAGTTACAAGCTTTGTCATCTTGGTAGTAACCCAGAATTATCTCTAGAATGTCTTAAGATAATTACCTTCCACTTGTAGACACTTATGTTTTCAAGGATAGTCATGTACGTTTCCTTATTAGACAATGAAGTGGTTCTACATCTACTAGTTATGCTAATATCAATGACACAATCATATTGATCACATAAACAAACATATGTCGTGTTGTTTATCTGCTACATGATGTTGTTCCATGCACAAGTGGGAGAAATCTATATTGTGTGCAAGGTACAACATATAAGTATATGATTTAACGGATTCTCTTGACTGCAAGGTAAGAGACTAACGTTCTAATATAACTTGAACATATCTAATTCAAGAAACACTTGGTGTTGCAATTTACGTCATGTGAGAACTTGGCGAGATTGCAACAACAAAGTAAATCTCTATGTGAAGTCAGACCTTGCATGGACATATTTGCAGTTTCTAAATTAGACAAGTATTTAGAACATGTGTAAAAATGATATATAAGACTACTTAAAATTAAATATTTATGTATTACTAGAATGACATAAATAAGTGAAGTAATCTAATACTACTTCAATTTGTTTATTTATGTATTTTTGAATGACATAAATGAAAAATAATGTAGTCCTACATTATTGTGAAGTAAAATAAATTAACTTGAAATTATAATTGAAACCAAGAGTTGTGTTCATAATTTAGTTAAACATGTTTATGATTCATGGTAAAGACATAAACATAAAGTCTTTTAAGACTTATAATAAAGTAAGACGTTAACTTGTTATGTTTTTTAATTAAGACATATACAAGAAGTCATTGAGGTGATCAATGATTTATAACGTATAATGGGGTTATAACAGTTTATTTTCCTTGATGAGACATAGATATGAAGTGACTTGGTAAAAAAGTACTTGTGTTATAAAGCATGTAATTGGCTTGGAAAGTTTATTATACCATTAAGTTGACTTAGTTGGTAAATAGGTAAGCCAAAAGAAATATGTTTATTTTATATATTGTTAGATTGTCTTACAATATTAATTCTACTGAATACCACAAGTTGATGGTATGTTCAGTTAGAAGAGTCAAACTCTATTTGTTTTGTTTGATTCAAGATAACCATAACTTTTTTCTTAAAAATTAACAAGGTTAGAAAATTGAGTATGGATTGAATATACTCAATATGACTCCAACCTAGAAGATTAATAAAACATCATTTTATTATGGAATGTGATGAATCACATTAAGTTTTAAAATTGAAGATTCTGAATTTGTTAAACTGCTTATGAATTGGTTATTAACAAAATAACCTTTTAAACTGCTTATGTCTAGCAACACTTCGATGCCTCTAGCACGACTCGAGTAAGGTCTCCTAGAAAAAACCTTTTAATGATTTCTCATTATTATTATCCTTTTGTTTCTAATACCATGTTAAATAAAGATATGAATTAAGTCATTCTTTATTCAACTATTCTATTTCTCGTTATTAGTGATTGAACAAGATTACCAAATCTTCTGAACATATTCAGGGGAGATTTTTGGTGTGGCCACACAAACATCTTGTCAACCCTACGAGGGGCCCAGCAGTATTAAAATCCAAATAAATTTGAAGGAACAAATTCTATCTTGACTACGAGAATAACCCACGAACTTTGCAACACTTCAGGAAACAACCCTTATGACTACCAGTTACGTATAGCGTTAAGTTGTTCCACAGAAGTGCACTACATTCATGAGACTTATCTGGTATCTCAAGTCTGAGGATAACTATTCATAATTTACTTAACAACAATATCCATAAAGTAAATTATGTAGTTGGGATAAGTCCTATATTCATTGAATATCATCTGAAATTGGTATGCATTCTCATCAATATACTTTCAAGTATATTCTACCATATCTCTCAGATTTGTTTTAGTTTAATGATACTCCCATATCATTAATTGACAACGGACGATTTAGAATAAATAAATTTATTCACGGATTAAACATGCAAATATATGATACAATATATTATAAAATCAAACATACCAAATATTTTGATTTATTATAACAATTGTTTAACATCCCTTATCTAAATACTAAATAGATCAATGCATGAAAATTTCAGTTGATGAATTATGCCTCAAGTAATGACAATCATACTTGTTGATAAGGCATAAATCAACCAACTTGATCTATCGTAATTTTGAGAATACTTATTTCAAGAATTCAATTAGTGAAGTCCTTGTATGTGTGCATTCACCAATCCACATAATAATTCATAAAGTGTGTGACATCCTCTATCACCAATTTATGACAATTTAAACTTTCAAACATTTTAAAGTTTAAAGTATTCTTATTCTTTTAATGTATAATGCAACTGCTATCTTAGTAGCACAACTAGTTCACATGGCCATTAACAAGGATGAAATCCTACCATGACTAGTATTGAGTGTCATCTCAATTAAACCAGCATCATTGTATACAAACAACAATATGCTCATTAAAACTCCGTAAACTTTAATATCTTATTGTGTAATGTTTGATATCTTCCAAACTTTCAAGTTTGAAGCTGATGACAATTTGCACAACAATTGACATATTGTTCATCCAAAGAATCTAGGAGCAATTCCAGGCTGAGGATGTAATTCTGTTAGAATATTCATTACACAATTTATCTAATAACTTTTAGTTAGATATCAATGTTGTCAAATCACTTCTTAATCAAGAATGATATAACAATTTTAATATACAACATGATGTACATGATGAATCTACGGGTCAAACTTAGAATTCATTCATGTTCGATCTTGTCAAAAAAAATATTTATCCATTTCCCAAATGATATATCATGTTTTATTAGAATCATTTATTTGACTGCACATGTTTATTAATAATAAACATATATTCCAAGGTTATATGTTTTAATTCTTAAATCTTACAAGTGAAGTTTCATTCCAATCTAATACTTAACATTTAGCTTACAAGGAATGTTACTTTCTATATGTTATATAACATATAAGATTTAAAAACCTTAACATAATACTCCCACTAGCTTTTAGGAATACTTAAAATTTATCTGATTTCAATTATAAATCAAAACTAGGATTTAATAATTAAACATAAGAATAATTTCATGATGCATGCATTGATCCATTCATGAATAATTGCACTTCGTATACTTTCAAAGATTATATGAATTCAAAAAACCTTTCGATTACTTGCCGTCCTCGCTCAAGTAATTTCTCAAGAAAGAGTTTTGATATTCCATTGTCATATTTCATATTAATGAAAACAAGTATGACAATCATCATCTTTATATATTTAATGTGTCTAGAAAAGAATATTCAATCATAATTAATTGCTTAAGTATGATTAATAATCTTGTCATAAAACATGCATTAAATATGTGTACAATATTGTCCATATGATTTCTACTTAGAAATTCAAACCACTGGGGTTTTTCATCTCTTTGAAGAAACTCATTTCCATTTTCTATTCTAACTATTAAGATAAACCAAATTTCCAAAGTTGATTATCTTTATGGACAGCATCTTTAACATTCATAGTATAAGTAGTTTACCCAATTCAATATTTGGTAATCCATCATAATGATTATCAGGTTTACTATAATCCTGTAACTCATATTTCTCAGCATATAAGTCAAATATTTGAGATATCTTTGCAGATCATACGGACAATAAGCAAGCCAGAATTATCATTAGCATGAAGCAACAGAGAATTACCAGCATCCAAATTGTTAATCAGAACCTCATTACTACCACCACTAGTAGAACCCCAACCATAGACAAACAAATAACAAATAAACAGACAAAAGAAAAACAACTAGACAAACAAGAACGTAAAGAATCTGACAAATAACCACCAGATTGACAACAATTAGACTCAGCTACAAATAGGTAATGATATTATACCAATGATGAACAAGGACATGATTCATTGCTTCTCAAGGAAGTAGGTCAAGTATAATTACCACCTTAAAGGTATAATGTAAGATAACCACTTAAATTTGTGAAGCAGGGTATAGTAGTATATCCAAACACCTTCAAACACAAATAATCCACCAATTCACAAACACAACAACCAACAATCTAATGCTGAAAAGTAAAGACAAAAAAACAAAAAAAACACGAGAGTTGTTACATATCAACCAAACTGTCACAATTCTCAATTTCCGGTCATTGCTCATATTTACTATTTCATCGTTTATCATAAACTAGGTTTACAAGTATCAAATTCGCGTAACCTTAGTGATTTAGCTGCGAATTCATGAACAATCATCGAGGACATTTCATATAGACTAGGATTAGTCTACATATCATTAGTAACATCATCATATTAGTTCATGCATGGTTTTGCATTTTTCATTAAACGTTTATTTCCTATTAAATAAACGCTATCACGTAATTAATTATTTTGAACATTTGATCCGATACTTCCAAAAATTATTTCGATATATTTTTATACTCATATTAAGATTATAAAAATAATATTATGAGTTTACCCGGTGTTTTAAATTTATTTTGTATATAAATTGTTATATTTATATAATTACGACGGTTTTCTTAAATATTACACGATAATTATTATTTCACTCAAACTTTGCAAGAAATGTATTTTTATAATTTTTATGACTTCAATATATTTTATTTTGACCTGTTAAAATTTATTTTTAGTTAACGCTACCCTAAATGCTTAAATATGTACACAAGTTATCAACTATCCTTAAATAACTACACATTTACTTTCACTTATACATTTAAGTATTTCAAACTACAACTAGTCTTTTTTTTGTTGTTGTGTATGTCGACCCACAAGGGTGAGTCACACCAATTTCATCCTAAATATCTACTTCTAATATACTTATATTCATATTATACTCAAAAACACACACACAACTAAATATCCAAGGTGAAATAAAAGTTTCTCTCTTCCTCTCTTCTCTCCTAGAACCGGCCACCATAGAGAGACCAAGAAGGAGATCACAAAATTTTTCAAGTCAAGTTTATATCAATCTAGACACACTCTTAGTTAAGGTTTTGAAATAAAAACCTAGGGTGTTAGGATTAAACCTTTGTTCATTTAACCTCATCAAGTAACTAGTAAGCATCTCATATTCATGATCATCTTTCATATTTATTTTGTGTTCATTTCATCATATTTAAGAAAAACATGCAAGTCATATGGATGTTTATACCACTTTTTAATGTTTTTAAGTGCTATATATATATTTATCATCCTATAATTACTCCTTGAAACATATCACTTTTGGTGATGTCTAGGAACCCATGACACCCTAAGAAGGTGTATGGTAGGATTAGAATAGCTTCGGAGTTGGTTTGAATTGGTTGGAATAGGTTTGGCGCGAGAAAAACTCATTTCGACAAGTTTAATTAAGGGTCTGTCCATATTTTTGAATTCTGGAAATTTCGACAGTGAGTAAAAATTATTGGGCTAGATATTTAGAAAATACACTTTAAAACGAAAACGTGGCCGCTTGAATGGGTTAAAACGGAGTTATAACGAAGAAGTTATGCTATTTACAAGTTAGACGACGAAAACTATAAAATTCAGAAATTTCAGCATGTTACTTCTACTTTTTACGAGTCAAAAATGAGGCTTAGGCGTTATGAAATGTGTCGACTTATCAAAAATATATTAGTATACTTTGATACGAAGCTAAGGACATATAAAACATAGAAAACGGACTTGTAACGATTAAATTATACACGTTTACACAAAGTTGTCGTAACTATATTATATAAGAAAAACTAGTATATTTCTATTAGACAAGTATTACGGCCACAAAGGACCATGTTGAGGGTCGTTTTTAACATGGATGTAGTACTTTTTATAACGTGATGTCTTCTAGTAAAAGTAAGTTCGCCTAGCATATTTTCCAAAATGTCCAACCGTTCGTCAAGCGGAGTTGTAACGAATAAAATACGGTCATTTAAACTTTGCCGAAAACCACCCTTAAACAATATTTTGGATACAAGTACCATACTTTACCTATATTTTTCTCCATGATCGATACCTCTAGGACAAAAACTTAAACGCTAAAACTTTGATATAATGATACAAACTTCCCAAAACCGTTGAGTTTGTTTCCTAACACTCGATGTGCACCATTTTACGACTAGCTTTTCAAGGACGTTTAGTCACTTTCATGAAATTGTCAAATGACATTATTTTACGACGAAAAGCTATAATTTCATAATAAATCACTAAATGACTATCGTAGGGTATCGTTTCAACGTAAATACTTGTAAAGTAATTTATAAATTGTCAAGACGTTATAAGATTATTTTTTTCGACGATCAACATTATTTTCAAATGTACAAGTGGTATGGATATCATATGAGTTTGCATGCACGACATTGTTTCATGACTTACATTAGAACACATCATTCCTATTAGGTTGCGGATAGAGATCGCACCTCATTTCAGTGTATCTACTTTTGTCATCATAAACATTGCACCAGGTGAGTTCGTAGCCCCACTTTTACTCGTTTAATTGTTTTATAAACTCTTTGGGTGAGATACATGCTCAACTACTTGCTTTTACTTTACACTTATATGAACTTAAATATCTTTTGTTTCACTCTATGTGCGCATAAGTAGATTATGCCCGAACTAAATTGATCACTATCTTTTGAACGCTATTAGTTGAAATACTTTCCTTGATTTTGAACCCTTCGACATGTATATTTGATCTCTTTTAAATTGATTCGGACCCTTTAACATATAAGTGAACACTTTGGACTTGATATGAACCTTTTGACATATTGTTAAACTCTTTTAACTTGTACAAGGACCCTTTTGATATATTTTAAACTTGTTTGACGTGATTTTGAACGCTTCGACTATCTTGAACCTTTTGATATTATTCGAGCTCTTTGACTGTTCTGAACTTTTGAACTCGAATTAAATCTTTGAACTTAATTACGAACTTTTGAACTCGACTTAAATCTTTGAACTTAATTACGAAGTTTTGAACGGAACCATTGAAATTAAATACGAACTTATGACTTGTTTGAACTTATTGAACCGGACGTGTTATGACCTTGACCTAAAGTCTCCCTTGTTCGGAGCATCACTATAAAGTCTCCCATGTTCGGAGCATCACTATAAAGTCTCCCTTGTTCGGAGCAACTTAAAGCCTCCCCGGTCCGGAGCAGAGCGTCTCACTATGTTACGGAGCGTTCTCAATAATTCTCGCCTTATTGGTGGAGTGTGCAAAGTCTCGCCATATCGGTGGAGTGTTCTAAAGTCTCGCCTTATTGGTGGAGTGTTCTCAATAATTCTCGCCTAGGTGGTCGAGTGACAAAGGAGTCTCCCTTGTTGGAGCAATGCAAAGTCTCCCATGTTCGGAGCATCCCTGAATTATTATATACGTGGTGCAATATTGTGAATTATTATGGTAACTTATACTCGACTATCAGACACACTATATTTTCTGCAATGGGTTGTGAACACACAGGTTGCAAGTTTTGTATGGGCGGAACTTGGAACTGAGTGGATTTACAATGCCTTTGCTTTGAGAACTCATTTGACAACGTGTGCATGAACATAAACTAGACATATTTAGGCAGTGGGTTGTGAACACACAGGTTGCAAGTTTTGTATGGGCGAAACTTGGAACTGAGTGGATTTACAATGCCTTTGCTTTGTGAACTATTCTAAATGACCAAAAACTTTGCCTTTGTTGCATGAACGCTCTTTAAAAGATTTACTTGTTAAACAAACTCTATGAACTCACTCAACCATTGTGTTGACATTTTTAGCATGTTTTATCTCAGGTATCTAAGGCATTCACTTCATGGCATGCATGTGGACTTATCATAGAGTCGCGGTGTCGACGCGTCTCACATATATTTTATGCACTTAACTATCGTTTGATTGTAACAAACACATTTTGGTATATTGGAAATATTTTGGGACCTATGTTTTGTAAACTCTGATTATTTTACTTTATCAAACGATATTTTCAAAATGACACTTTAGGTCGTTCGATATAACTGTAACTTTGATGCTATGACAGTCATCCCCCAGGAATTCCATTCCGCTGCAAAACAGGTAATTTGGGGGGTGTGACACAAACAACAGCGGAAGAAAAGTCTCACCACTCTTCTAGATTCACTTAGTTAAGAAGAGAAGTAAGAACCCAAGATTGATCTCAAACCTTCCAAGAACCAGCACTAAATAAAACCTCCAAATAAAAAAAAATTAGGGGTTCAAGATAAAACCCTAATTTTTTAAATCTGAGCAAGTAATACTCTAAGAACACGATTCAATGAACATTCAACCACATCCAGTACCAAGAAACACCAAATGACGACCAGATCAAGAAATCCTCCAATATTCACAAAACCCTTATTTTACCAGAAAATGAAGAACCAACAATCAAGATAATTGCTAGCTCTGATACCATGTAAAATCTCTTATATCAACACTATAACAACTGTATTTGCAATCAACCAACCACCCCATGTTCTTCAATTATTACTTTATAAAATTAGAGGTATAGTCTCCACACGGATGCGATACTACATACAAAAGAAAGATCAATCCCCAAACGTATGCGATTGTAAATATACAAACCACACTTACAAACCACTTCACTACAACACTTAGAATACCATATCTAAGACTATATGAATGATCAAGATAATCAAAGAAAAAAATTGTAACAATATTGAGATAAAGAGTCGTATTTGAGAGAGAAATTGAGACTACGAATGAGAATGAGATGTGATAATGAAACCCTAGAGCTGGGATGTAGCTTATATACAACCATCTTTCACTCTAGACCCTAAACTTTATCAAACCTGCTAAACAAAGCCAAACTTACCATACTATTAGTAAAAGTGGCAAGGTTAGCCCCTCCTCATATAATAAGCCATAAGAATGACAAATACAACATACTTTCAACAAAATTCATCGCATTAGAAATATGTATGATGACTACAAAGGTAACTTGGTTCCAATTTTAAGTGATGGAGAAATCTAAGCTTGCATAGCCAATTCTAGTTTCATGGGAATGATGGCAATCAAAATGATTATTGACAAGTAGCTAGCATGCTTAATTACCTATGTACTCCGTATTTTACTATTTTATATTTTGCATCTCCTGTATAAGTTGGTTATATGACTTGTATGATGAAAGTTTCAGACTTAATATGATTTCGGTTGCTTGTATAGTTGTATCTACTCAAGCCCCTTTAAAGACCTTTCATGTGAAACATTTGATAAATTCTTATATAATACTAACACTTGATCAATGTTTAATATAGAAAGAAACAATGGCCTCGAACCAGTTAGGTGCACTAAAAACCTGCAATTTAATTTCTAATATTTGCACAAAAGGAGTTGAACTATCACAATATATATCACGTTCAAAACAATGAGAATACATTGAAGTTAAATGACAAAAGTTAGTATGCATTAATGCAACCCACCGACGAAAGTGGGGGAAAAACTAGAATTGCAGGCTCGAGTCCCGATCTGTAAACAGAAGTGAACATAATTCAACATCTATAAATAGAATCTCATATGTTATCATGAAAGGAAACTAAGTTAATAAGATAGTCTTGCTCGTATAGCCATGGACGAGCTTGATAAAAATAAATATCGACTAAACCACACGAAATAATCATGTTGTTTACTAGGTATCATACCTGGTCCTTAATCCGGATCGATACTTGAGCATGCTACATATCTTCCTTAAATTGAGCAACTCCACCACTTAATCCTTATCAACAGGTACACAATCTAGTTTCTTTCAAAAAGAGCCTATATATCAATACATCTTGTGAAAGTTGTTTCTTTTCCTTAAGTTTTTGAGAATACATGGGTCCTCGATTGTAAAATACTAGAAATGATTAAAATTTCATCTACCCGGGCCCATTTATTCCCAAACTATTGACTTCAACTATACTCCGTATTTATATATTTAAGTTAAGAGGAATGCTAGGCTCACTCACAATTTACAAAAACTTTCCCACACAATGAGGTGGGTGCTTACTTGGACTTGGTGACTAGGATCCCACTAATTCTCTCTCTTTCTTTTTTACTTTCTTTCTTTTCTTTTAGGGAATATGATGCCTGTTTCATAATACTCACCCACTTCAACCTCTAAACCTCATTAACAATCACATAATTCATTCCCTTTTTTTTATCATGTTTTATCAATAAGGATTTCTATAACTTAAATGAAACCTTATATGTTAAATATAATGTTTTTTTTTGTGTGGATGAGGTAAAAATGCAGCTTGTTACAGATGCGAATACAATGCTATATTAAGTTATAGAAAATGAGATTTAGCTCTTATTGTTTGATACTTTGTTTCGTTAATCGTTAATCGATGAGACATCATTTGTAATTGGATTAACTTGTTTGACCAATTTAATCATAATAAGACATCATTTAGGTTTGGAGGTGCTAGGTGCACACCTACTTGAATTTGTTATGATCTTAGGGGCGAAGCCCCTAAGGGACGGGGTCGGCGGGCCCACCTTAGTCCAAGGGGCGGCAGTCCAAGGGGTAGCGCCCCTGGCTGGGGTCGACCACATTAATTTTTCCACTAAGTTGCTATGTCAAAAATTCCTCAGAAAATTAATTTTTACCACATCATTAGCCACAAAAACCCTCCCTCTCCTCACAACCTCATTGACGGCTTAATTATACGACCACATTCTAATTCTTGTTTATTCAGTTCCATACCAAGTTCGATTTAGACTACCTAAAAATAAAAGCAAATGAAACTGCTAGAAAATACAAGGAGGTTTATGTATCGAACTGTATGATACAAACTGATAAAAGATTTGACTATCTGAGTCATCTCATGGACTAAAAACTACCATACAAGTACTAATAATAACTACAGTAGCTCTACATTTGCTAATAATATCCATGAGATTGTGGAACCACAAGAAGTGGATTGCCCCGGCCTTAGCCCTATTATAGGTTAACCGCCCGGTACTTGTGGTTCCATGATAATGTCAACATGTTCCCTACCCTATGCACCACTGTTAATGGGTCAGGTCAAACATTGTCTGGTTGAAGATATCCGGTGTGCCAGATCAAGAGTTGTGAGATATTTACCTCCATGGGTGCACCTGTATGCAAATAAAACATTATAAGACACTGAAAATATAAAAAAACTGGACAAAATGCACAAGTTTTTTTCAAGGTGTGATATACTTTTTAATCCTCATGAAATCAGAAATCTATGATAACCATTATGCCCCATTAATATGCAGTTAACTCCCATATGTGTATGGAAACCACTGCTAGCTTGTGATCTTTGTTACGCGACCAAACATGGAAACCACTGCTAGTTTTAATTCGTTTCCACTGCTAGGCTTCTCGAAACCACTGCTAGTGGTATCGGGTACCACTGCTAGGCTTCTCGAAACCACTGCTAGTGGTATCGGGTACCACTGCTAGGCTTCTCGAAAAAGCCAGAAAAAGATATACTAGTTTGGTTACTTCTAGTTCTGAATATATCGACACTATTATTTCAGCCATAAACACTACAGAAACTAAAGTCATGTTACACCAGAGTTCTAGTTGAAGGCAAGGACTAGCCTCAAACCTTCGTCAGGATAACTGGTTTTGATGATTAGCATACATATGAAAACACATCATGAAATATTTTTCTTGAGAATCAGACATTTATTATAGGTCAGGGCTTTAGTGACGCTAATCTTGCTTCTCAGAGAAATGCAAAGCTTGATACTGAAATTATAACAAGAGTAATGGGACCTGAAATTGGACACTTGACTAAAAAAAACTAGCCTAAAGCCTGCATTTACAGGCAAGAGAAAAATGTAATAGGGAACAACCCTCTTATAGTTGGTTTGGCTAGTCAAACGAGAACATCTTAGTATTTAAAGTGAAGATTAATAGTGATAAACATCCGTGTCTTGCATTTTCAATCATACAAAGCTGCTGTAAAACCATTCACAAAAAATAGCATACAAAGTTGTTAAAAATACAGCATATAAAGCTGTAAAAACTGTTAAAACTAGCACACAAAGCTGTTAAAAAATAGAATACAAAGCTGTTAAAAAATAATGTATAAAAGCTGTTAACAAGAAAATATTTCAGCAATCCAAATAGCATATAAAAGCTGTTAAAAACAGCATACTAAGCTGTAAAATTTGTTTAAAAACTGCATAGAAAGCTGTTAAAAAACAACATAGAAAGCTGTTAAGAACAACATATAAAAGCTATAAACAAGCATATATTTCGGCAGTCCAAACGGCATATAAAACCTGTTAAAAATCAGCATAGAAAGCTGTTAAAAACAGCATATAAAAAGCTATTAACAAGCACATATTTGAGCAATCCGAACAACATATAAAAGCTGTTAAAAATAAGCATTTATAAGGTGTACAAGTAGCATATAAACTTTTAACATAATCAAACGCAAAACAAAAAAAGAAAGAAAAGAAACACTGATTAATAAAAGCACAATTGCATTCATCTCAAAAATACACAAATGTATCCAACACTTCATCTTATCAAGCAACTACACAAAATCATAATTTGAGATAAATTGACAATGTGATTAACAAAAATAATAGACACCATCTACGCAGGATCAAGTGTCGTAGTTGGAGGGCTAACTGTTGTATTCGGGGAGTTCACTGCTCCATTCAAAGAGTTGAGATATGATGATTGTTGCATTTGGACGTTTCTTAATACCTCTTCATCCTTCTTAGAACGTTTCTTTGTTGTTTCATTATCCTCGGCTCCAATATAATCAAAATCTTGCAATTTCTACAGTCACAATGAGCATAAAATGAAAAGGTCAGACATATTCATTAACTTTTTAGTGGAATAAATTGTTCAATGAGAATACCTTCTTCCTTCTCTTGTTTTTTGTAATGATATTCTCATATATGGACTTGATTCTACCCGCCGGACGACCTTTTCCATTTGCTTTTGCAGGATCACCAATCTTATCTTTATCCTTGGTAGAAGCACTCATACGTGGTGTACATCTAAGGCTACTAGTGCTAGTTTTTCCACCCATAATTTCACTCTTTAAGTCGTTGACTCGATCAAGAACAAGACTACATTTTTCGTCTAGCTCAGATGCCAAGTCCGCAACTTCAGAAAAAGCATTACACATTTTGTCATAACGACGCCCAACATCAGAGACAACCCAATTACTATAACTTACTTTAACCTTAGTATGCCTTCTCTTAACATCTTTTCTCCATCTTCGTAAAATGTACTTATTTGGAACTAAATATATATTCTCATTGATGAGTACTGTAAGTGCATGCCTACATAACATTCCCCTAAACTCAAAAAAACGACACATACATCTAATATCACATTCTTCAGGTGAATCACCCTTTTTGAACCAAACGACAAATTGCTTCTTTACTATATTTCCATTATCCATTATATCCACTAAGACATCATATTCTAAATACTCATTTTGTGATTTTAAGGAACCAATCACACAATACATTTTTCCCGTCAACTCTTCCGTGAACTCTTTAAACTTAGCATTGGTTAAAACATTCTTCATTTGCTCTTCCATGGCATAATGGGTAATTAATGGGTACCACGAATTATAGGAATTAAAATCTTCTATGTTCTCCTTCTCGACCCTATCCCTCAACGCATTTTCGTATTGTTCCACAAATTGCTTTAAGGTAGTTTTCTTATTTAAATATTTATCAAAAAATGAATTAATGCTCTCACTGCGTTGTGTAGTAGACATCCCTGCCCAGAAAATATCTTTCACAAAACAAGGTACCCATCGATGCCTTTCAACATACAAGTCTTTAAGCCATTTATTATTTTCGAGTTTATACGTTTCTAACATTATATTCCAGGATTCATCAAATTCAGCCGAAGTCAAAGAATCATAAACAACCTTTTTAAGCTTGTACTTGATTGACTTGTATTTCTTATGTTTACCGAACTTTTCAGGAAACTTCTTCATGATATGCCACAAACACCACCTGAAATATTATTAAATAACAAGCAAATACTTTTCAAACTATAAAATTTCAAGATTCATGACTATGTAAATCTAAGTGTATAGCTTTAGACTATATAAGTGGGTTAGAAATTACCTATGACGTGCATCCGGAAAAACTATCTCAATTGCATTTTTCATAGCTTGGTCTTGGTCCGTGATAATGGCATTGGGAGCACGCCCTGACATACATGTAAGCCATGACTTAAAGAGCCATGTGAATGTCTTGGTATCTTCATTTGAAATCAATCCACAACCAAGTAATATTGATTGTCCATGATGATTTACTCCTACAAAAGGAGCCATTGGCATCTCATACTGATTTGTCAAATATGTTGTATCAAATGTGATGACATCTCCAAATTCCTCATAAGCGGCCCTACACCTTGCATCTGCCCAAAACAAACTCTTTAGTTTATTTTCCTCGTCCAATTCCCATGCATAAAAAAATTCCCGATCTGTAGATTGAACCTTCATGAAATAACCTTGAATTGCTTCAGCATCACCTTCTCCAAACTTTAACCGTTTAACTTTATCAACATAGTTACGACAATCTTTTTCCGTAAATGGTATATTTTCATACCCCCCACTCTGTACCACAAACGTATTATAACTCTTATTCATTCTTACTCCCGCTCTTTGATGGATTTCAAGCTGTCTTTTCACGCGTCTATTTACTAACCGATGACAACGATAAAATCGTCCTTTGCTAGGACTAAAAAGGTGATTATGTTCGAGATTAACTTTCGACACATGCCACTTTTTATCAGCGCCAAGAACCACACAAACTCTAGCGCCACAATTTGTTTTTGTAATGGGACGAGGGTTTAAGGTATTTTTTGATTTTGAAATCGACTTCTGAGCCCGATTACATGCAACAGTAACATACTTTGTTACTTCATCATTTAAAGACTTTTGGGAAGATCTTTTGAACACTCCAAATCCCATTTTCTTTCCATACATTGCATAAAAATTAGTAAGCTCTTCAATAGTGTCAAAAGTCATGCCAATTTTGGGTTCTTCAACTCCTTCATCATGATTTACATTCATGTTATAGTTATGTTGAGCATACACTTCTTTATGACATTCTCCCTTTTCTTCATTCAATTTTTCGCAATTAGCATCATTTTCCAAGTCAACACAACAATTCCTACAATTACGGGATAGCAGATTATGATTTAAAAAAAAAATAAAAAAATACTCATTCAATTTGGTATAATCAATCAAAAATGTGATTTAATAGGTTTATCTATTTCTAATAAGTTTTCTCCTATTTACCTAAAAAAATAAATAAACAAATAAACTAAATCACTTTTCGTAACTGTAATGAAACATAGAAAATTTGAGTAGTAGTTAAAGACTTACTTGGTTGTTTTGGACAAATCATCATCACCATCATCATGTAAATGAGAAGAAATGTACGATGATTCATCTGATTGATATGAAGAAATATTTGGTGCTTTTGACATCGATGATTCATCTAAGATGGAGAAGATGATTGTTGCAGATTTTGATGGATTATAAAGGATTAGAGAGAGAGAAAATTATTACGTTTTAAAGAAAAAAATGAGAGTGAGTAACTTGAAAGTGAACAAGATTAGATTTGGTTGTGTGGTTTTTTTTTGTCCAAGTCAACAGTCCAAGTAAGCATGTCATCTCATTGTGTGGTTTTTTCTTTGTAAAGTGTGAGTGGTTGTAGCATTTCTCTTAAGTTAATATGTAAAATCTCCGTAAAGGTAATCACTACACTTTGGACTTCTTGGGAAGAGAAACTTTAGCGACGACAGATGTCGTCATTATAGGTCCACTAAACGACAAAAAACTCACTTTCTTGGCCCGTCACCAAAACCTATAGCGCCTACATGTGGTCGCTATAAGTTGCCATTAAAGGTTTTGGTCAAATAGACAATATAACGGATTTTAGCAGCCACATGTAGTAACTAAATCTCTATTTTCTTACCTTCTTTTTTTGTTTCCATTAAAAAAAAGTTGGGAAACCTTTTGTTTCTCTAAAAACTTAAATAAACACAACATAATTTGAAAAGCTAAAATTACTAATGGAAATAATTAACGACAATCACAATTATGTTCATAATTTTATATAAAGCTCGTTCCACCAAAGAATAATTTCATGTTTGGCTTCCAGAATAACGAAAAGGTTTCTCTTTACTATGACGACATACAAGAAATGAAACTAAAGTTATTACCGCCAAGGCCTATGTTGGAATAAACAATAGTCTGTTCCTGTTGGTAAGGGTTAAGAGGTGGTGTTGCTCAATGATTCGCCATGACTAGATTAAGCTTTGACTGTTAGACCTTTCTCCCCAACAGGACTCACATGTGATCGAGGATGAGAACTGAAGAAGGTGTCCGGGTTGATGTGATAATGAGAGAGAAGCCGAGGAGGTGAAGAGAGAATTGGATGTTTGAAAAAATCCAGAGACAAAAATGGCGAATATATATAGCTATCGAATTTACACTTCTTATCATTTATGCAGAAATTTCGTGCATACTTCATGGAAATTTCATGCTGGTATACCAACTTTCTTGGGAATTTCTTGCATATAAAACTTCTTAGAAATGCAAGAAACAAAGAGATCATGGCTGCATGGAGCAGAAATAACGAAACAAAGTAGAGACAGACCAACATTAGAAGTTAAGAAGAAACATAACCGTCCCTAACAACTTCATGAAAACATTAAGAACTGAATCTAAGATACATACCATTTGAACTGCAAAATACTCAGTTACACATGTTTCAAATCAAAGTTGACCTCACAAAACAATGGTTGGCGTGGGATGATGTTATATATAACCCTATTTATTCAGTTACACTAGTGTTTGCTAGCTAGTTTTTTTTTATGTTTTTTTAATCTCTATTTTGATCTGTTGGTTGTTTGAATAAATTTGAAGAAGATGAAAGTTGATGAAGATGCATGAGAAGGACGTGACAAGTATTTGAAGATGTAATGTGTGAGCTAAAGGCTTGTTATTTCTAACTAAAGCAATTGCTTTTGTATAGTTAAAACTTAAAAGTACGAAAAATGATGAACCCAATCATTTTAATTTTCTTCTAGATAATGATGTAATTTGACTCCAGTCGCAAAATGTTCTCTCCTGAGATTTGGCCATTTGGTTAATAAATTTTAAATAGGTGACAGAAGGACCACCTAAACCGAGTGAAGCTAGTCTTAGCCGGCTTACATGTTTAATAGAGTCAAATGATATTATAACATGTCCATCGCTATCCAAAGAAAAAGCTAATACAAGTGGACAACAATGTTCACTGTCCAAATATCCAACAAAATAATAACTAGTTGACCCAAACACTTTAGAAAGTGGCTTCTCATGAAGTCATTTCGTTAGTTTTATGAATATAAATTAGTAGACGTGAGTTAAGATCGAACTCGAGATTACGGGATTGCACACTTTACGTATGAGAATTTAAAGTTAAATAATTAAATATAAACGTTGTATTTATTTATTTATTAAACGAAATAACTGACGAGCATTAAATAATTAATGTAATGGACTAACGGGCGTTAAAGGTATTTGAAAAAGGACTAGAATGCAAAGTTTGGAAGTTTCCAGAATCCCTTGGGGATACCCTTATCCGATCGGCCAAGGAAGAAAAGGAAACAAACCCAACTTGTTCACCAAGTTTGCTTGGGTATATATACAAGGCTAGGGGTCTTGTTTTTGCATCTCTTGTATTCATTAGCTAAACCCTAAAACAGTTTTTTGTGTGTGTTTTTAAGCTACAAACTGATCGACCAAATCCTCTAGGGGATCGATCATCTCTTTTCCACAAACCAAGTTATTTGGTTTAATAAAACTAGCATTACTTTAATTCGGTTTAGTACGTGTGTACAAGAACGTAGTAATAACATACTTTTGTTATTATTCTTGGATTGAATTACAAAACGGTAAGGGGTAATTCTCATAATCCTATAAACCCAAATTAGGGTTCATCCAATTGCTAGTTTGTGGATTTGATTCTTGTTCGGCTAGAATCAAGAAAAAGTACGCATATTCTGCTTATGTTAATTAATTATTCGTTAATAAATCCTATACGCTTCCGCATGTGTACTTGATGTTTATTGTTTATATTTATGATTTGTCATGTTATATAATTCCAACAGTGGCATCACGAGCCATTGGTTTTTAATGAGTAATTAATTACATAAACGCGTAATAAAACAAATAATTGTATGTTGTTTGATATGTTAATCTAGGGTTTTTGTTTAATTTTTGTTTGGTCAATTTTTTTTGTTAATTGGGGCGTACCCTAATTTTTTTTTAGGTCGACACATACATAAAATTTTTAGGGTTTTGAAAATTGTTTGCTAACCTTATTAAAACCTAGAATTAATATATTAGTTACGTGATTAATTCATGAATAATTTGTTATGTGTCATGGAATTTTTTTTATATGCGATCTTGTGACTTATTTGTATAATTGTTATGATATCCATGATTATACATGCATGTTAGTCATGGATAAGTTGCTTTGATAATTGTTTAATTGTTGAGACATATTTGTTTACGATAAATCTTGAATTGGGGAAGACTCCAATTATATATTAATGAATCAATTATGTGCTAATTGATATATTTTAATTATGGGTTTACGCAATCGATTCATCGATGTATGTGGCTCACTTTCTATCGCTGGAGTGAAAGCCTTAATTAATAGATACATTAATTTAACCTAGATATTGATTATTAATAGGGTGTTATCGAATAAGTTGCATGTGGCTACTTGTTTACACGTATAAATTGTTTATTATGTGCGCATTGTTTTTTTAGTTGTTTATTTTTTATTTGTTACTTGTTTTTTTTATTATGTTAGACAGTTTTAAGCAAAGGGTAATTTTGAATAGAAAAATAATACGGACTAAACAATGGCGAAATTTGATTTGTTTTGGAAGAGTTAAGTTTTCAATAGTTTAATTGATTGGTGACTTTGGTACAAATGGTCTGAACGGCTCACCCACTAGAATGAACTATAAAGGGGTTAATAAAGAAGTGCGCACAGTCACACTGAAAGGATGTCTTAGGTTATGCTTTGCGCTTACCTGGTCCTCTGCCCCCTGTAAGTTCGAATGGAGCTACTTAGTAAGCCATAGAATGTGCAAACTCATCTTAAGGGCGAATTAGTTTTAATTCCAAGCACCACTTCGGTGGTAATTACCCGAAACACTAAGTGTTTACACTTATGCAAAAGTACGGTATAATGGATGATAATTAACACTAAATTCCTTGATTGGTGAACCCAATACCTCAATCAAAACTTTGATAATTTGATCTTTATGAATTGGTAATAAAAAGTTTTTTTATTTAATTTATGCTACAAGATGAATGCATGACATCTTTGTACATATTTGATTTGACCACATAAAATCAAAAACTAGTACCCTTTTAAATTAAGTTATATGCCATCTAATTAAAAGGAACACTTGAAGTTGCAATTTACGTCATGACAGTACTTGGCTAGATTGTAATGGAGAGGTAAATCTCTATGTAAAGTCAGACCTTACATGGACATATTTGCAGTTCTTTAAGTTAGACACTTAAGTTGAGTAGGAAGTGAGACCTGGACTCAATGGCATAAGATGGGATGAAACATGTTTATATTTGCAATAGCGTTGGAAAATATAAATCCCATAATGATCTAGGAATTGGAAATTGTTTGCCAATTAATGTTCGACAGATTACCTTATTATATGTGTTCGTTGCTAGCAGATCAACTGATGTAATGAACCTATGATAATTTGGATCCTAGTTTTCGAGAAAATTCTATGGTTATATGAATATTACATTGGGTATTTTATTTTCTTGAAAAGTTAAATTATCGAAAATACTAAAATTGAATTTTGCTAATTCTTTAAATGTATTAATGCAACATTAAACCGTAAACGTAGGTTATTCCTGTATTGGTAAATTGATCTACACCTGTATGGGTTTTTGGTAGAGTCAACTTTGCTAAAAGAATAAATCTAGTCCTCTTTTTATAAGAAAGAGTGAGATTAAATCCTATTCCTTTTCATGAATGAAGAAAGGTATGATAGGACAATTAGAATTGTCTAAATTCTAAATACATAACTCGTAAGCAAATTTTAATAGTTAAGGAAATTGCATATTTTCTGAGTTATTAAATTAGAAGCTAGACTAATTACTGTATAATTGGTAAAAGACAAACTAGCATATTTTATCTAGTTGTTTTGTTTTGACCATTGAAAAGTACTACTTACAATTGTTGAAATAGTAGAACTATTAAGAAAGAAATTGCATGCTCAATTATTTCAAGTTAATAGCATTGATGAATAATTCATCATCTACATAGTAGAATACATTCTTTTAAGTAAATAAGTAATTGTTATGTATGGACTTTTTCAAAGGTGTAGGAAGTAAATAGTACACTATTTTCTTTCACTAGTTAATGAAACACTTACAATGTTGTCAAATTCAGTGGGAGTGTTGTGTTCTTATTACTGAATAAGGAATTAATGTAATGATCTCTTATTTAGTGGGAGTTACAAGCTTTGTCATTTTGGTAGTAACCCAGAATTATCTCTAGAATGTCTTAAGATAATTACTTTCCACTTGTAGACACTTATGTTTTCAAGGATAGTCATGTATGTTTCCTTATTAGACAATGAAGTGGTTCTACATCTACTAGTTATGCTAATATCAATGACACAATCATATTAGTCACATAAACAAACATATGTCGTGTTTTTTATCTGCTACATGATGTTGTTCCATGCACAAGTGGGAGAAATCTATATTGTGTGCAAGGTACAACATATATGTATATGATTTAAAGGATTCTCTTGACTGCAAGGTAAGAGACTAACATTCTAATATAACTTGAACATATCTAATTCAAGAAACACTTGGTGTTGCAATTTACGTCATGTGAGAACTTGGCGAGATTGCAACAACAAAGTAAATCTCTATGTGAAGTCAGACCTTGCATGGACATATTTGCAGTTTCTAAATTAGACAAGTATTTAGAACTTGTGTCAAAATGATATATAAGACTACTTCAAATTAGATATTTATGTATTATTAGAATGACATAAATGAAGTAATATAATACTACTTTAATTTGTATATTTATGAATTTTGGAATGACATAAATAAATGAATAAATAATGTAGTCCTACATTATTGTGAAGTAAATAAATTAACTTGAAACTACTATTGAAACCAAGAGTTTTGTTCATAATTGCTTTAGTTAAACATGTTTATGATTCATTGTAAAGACATAAACATAAAGTCTTTTAAGATTTATAATAAAGTAAGACGTTAACTTGTTATGTTTTTTAATTAAGACATATACAAGAAGTCATTGAGTTGATCAATGATTTATAACGTATAATGAGATTATAACAGTTTATGTTTTCTTGATGAGACATGGATATGAAGTGACTTGGTTAAAGAGTACTTGTGTTATAAAGCATGCAATTGGCTTGGAAAGTCTATTATACCATTAAGTTGACTTAGTTGGTAAATAGGTAAGCCAAAAGGAATATGTTTATCTTATATATTGTTAGGTTGTCTTACAATGTTAATTCTAATGAATACCACAAGTTGATGGTATGTTCAGTTAGGAGAATCAAACTCTATTTGATTTGTTTGATTCAAGATAACCATCACTTCTTTCTTAAAAAGTAACAAGGTTAGAAATTTGAGTATAGATTGAATATACTCAATATGACTCCAACCTAGAAGATTGATAAAACACCATTTTATTATGGAATGTGATGAATCACATTAAGTTTTAAAATTGAAGATTCTGAATTTGTTAAACTACTTATGAATAGGTTATTAACAAACTAAAGTCTGGAATTATCAATGTGTATTTGTAATGTCCCAAAAAGAGAACAATGTAGTTTTGCTCTAACTGCTAAGTATTTATAGATAGTCTATATATTACAAAAGGCAAGTGGGACTTTTTTCTATCTTAAAATATAAAATTACAAGATACATAATCTTCTAAAACACACTAATAAATATCATGATGAGGTTAGACATGTAAATGATAGACCTCATGATGATGGAACTTTCATTCATAAATCTGCAAGGATATCTCAGATATTTGATTTATATGCTGAGAAATATGAGTTACAGGATTATAGTAAACCTGATAATCATTATGATGGATTACCAAATATTGAATTGGGTAAATTACTCATACTATGAATGTTAAAGATGCTATCCATAAAGATAATCAATTTTGGAAATTTGGTTTATCTTAATAGTTAGACTAGAGAATGGAAATGAGTTTCTTCAAAGAGATGAAAAACCCTAGTGGTTTGAATTTCTATGTAAAAATCATATAGGACTTATCCCAACTACATAATTTACTTTGTGGATATTGTTATAAGTAAATTATGAATAGTTATCCTCAGACTTGAGATACCAGATAAGTGTCATGAATGTAGTGCACTTCTGTGGAACAACTTAATGCTATACGTAACTGGTAGTCATAAGGGTTGTTTTCCTGAAGTGTTACAAAGTTTGTGGGTTATTCTCGTAGTCAAGATAGAATTTGTTCATTCAAATTTATTTTGGAGTTTATACTGCTGGCCCTCGTAGGGTTGACAAGATGTTTGCGTGGCCACGCCCAAAGTTCTCCCTGAATATGTTCAGAAGATTTGGTAATCTTGCTCAATCACTAATAACGAGAAACAGAATAGTTGAATAAAGAATGACTTAATTCCATATCTTTATTTAACATGGTATTAGAAACAAAAGGATAATAATAATGAGAAATCATTAAAAGGTTTTCCAGGAGCCTTGCATGAGTTGTACTAGAGGCATCGAAGTGTTGCTAGACGCTAACCGATGTGATCACTCTATTAAGATATATCCAAGTGGGAGCTGTTAGTTTTATGGATATAAATTAGTAGACGTGAGTTAGGATCGAACTCTAGACTACGGGATTGCACACTTTACGTATTGGAATTTAAAGTTAAATAATTAAATTTAAACGTTGTATTTATTTATTTATTAAATGAAATGACTGACGAACATTAAATAATTAATGTAATGGACTAACGGGCGTTAAAGGTATTTGAAAAAGGACTAGAATGCAAAGTTTGGAAGTTTCCGGAATCCCTTGGGGATACCCTTATCCGATCGGCCAAGGAAGAAAAGGAAACAAACCCAACTTGTTCACCAAGTTTGCTTGGGTATATATACAAGGCTAGGGGTCTTGTTTTTGCATCTCTTGTATTCATTAGCTAAACCCTAAAACAGTTTTTTGTGTGTGTGTTTTTAAGCTAAAAACTGATCGACCAAATCCTCTAGGGGATCGATCATCTCTTTTCCACAAACCAAGTTATTTGGTTTAATAAAACTAGCATTACTTTAATTCGGTTTAGTACGTGTGTACAAGAACATAGTAATAACATACTTTTGTTATTATTCTTGGATTGAATTACAAAACGGTAAGGGGTAATTCTCATAATCCTATAAACCCTAATTAGGGTTAATCCAATTGCTAGTTTGTGGATTTGATTCTTGTTCGGCTAGAATCAAGAAAAAGTACGCATATTCTGCTTATGTTAATTAATTATTCGTTAATAAATCCTATACGCTTCCGCATGTGTACTTGATGTTTATTGTTTATATTTATGATTTGTCATGTTATATAATTCCAACACATTCAATCATTGATTGAGGTCAAAAGAGTGTCAATCCGTCCAGGTTAAAGTTGTCCGGTTACCGTTAGCTTGTATCTGTACAACCGTTTATAGATAAATATAAGTGGACCAAGCCGGCCGAACTAGCAATTTGTGTGTTTGTACTTCTTTGGAGTAACTTACAAAATCAAAGTGAACCGTCATCTCACCAAATTAGAGAGCTCAATGGTTTACGTCGCCTGCAAAGCTTGTGTTTCGCATTAACACTCTTGTATACCTCCTATATCAGCAATCGTGCATGTCTTAATAACTTATTATTGCAGAGCTCTAAGGGCTAGGCCCCACAAGCAAACGATCTGGAAACATGTGACTTGATTCCGTTCTTTAATCCTACCTTTGTTTTTATTTTTGCTTTTTGTTCTAAAAAATGATTCAAACTCCAAAACCTTAAAAACAGAGATATTAGTTAAAGGTAGTGTTGATGAGTGCGCTCCCCCACGAGCAAATAAAAAAAATAAGTCATGACCACTTGGTATAACTTATGTAACTATAAAAAATAAAATATATAAGGTTGATAACATGGGGGACCAGTCTTGTTAGGTGTGCAAAGGGTGCAAGCTATGGAACTTAAGGACCAAACTGAAATAATCTTAACAAGTTAAGGGATCAAAGGGTCAAGGGTCAAGGGTCAAAGTCTTTTTCTTACTAAAAAGAATAAGTCAAACTGTCAAAGTCAATACGCGTTAAGAGAACATGCAACGAAAGAGAGAGAACGATTAAAATAGTACTGAACACATAAAAAGGCTGTTAGTGGTACAGGCCACTACAGCGTGGAGATATATGTTTATTTTATGGACCCGGTCACTTACAGGAAGGTTCATATATATGTATATATAACATGCCAGTCTGGGTCTGTAATATACAGTCAATTAGTTAGTCCCTAAAACGTAAACTGATATTTGGAAAAGCAAGAGGATTAATGGAGAGACAGAAGAAGGTTTCTTTCGACTTGACTGCAGGAACTAGTAGAAGAGACAGTCATTCAGATGTTTTGGATACTATGAAACTGAGATATCCTTGTATATATCAACCTGTCAATCCTACAGCTGATGTTGCAATACCAGAAGAAGAAGAATATTATGAAGATCGAAGGTTCTTGACACCTCTTTATGTTTTCGGAGCTCGAGATATATATGGGCCAGAGTCACCTCTTCCTCCAAGTACGTGATTTGTTTTTCTTCATCTTATGTAGTTATTATAAACATGATTTGTAATTCATAGTGTTTTCCTAAAGTCAATGAAGCTTCTGTAGCTCAAAATTTATGGTGCTCTGTCTTGTTGTGGCAAATTATTTAGGTAGGTAAATAATTATAGTTAGAACAGCTACTTGGATCCATCTTTTATGGATGAGATCAGTTGATACACTTTGTTTTTGCCGAAACAAATAGTAGTAAACAGATAAGATTTTAACCTGCACCTCACATATCTTTCCAACCATACCACCTCATATTTTTATACCATTATTAATTACTGTAAAAACTATATAATAGACTAAATTACAATATTGGTCCCTAAGCTATTTCAAATACTTGGGTTTAGTCCCAACATCGATGAAATTACGGTAGTCCCCAACATCTTGATTTGGCTTTGCTGAGGATCCAAAACTCTAACGCTCGTTAAAAAACTCATTAGAGCATAAGGTGTGTTAACCTAAGGTTAAGGTTTAACACTTGCCACGTCAGCGCCACATCAGCTTTAACATTTCACCTTAACTCAACAAAAAAACACCCCTTATCATAACTTACACACGTTAAACCTTAACTCGCCAACAATTTACAAAAACAACCCTTCATTTAGGGGGCGAAAAAAAAAAAAAAAAAAACTGAAAAACACTTTAACGTGGCGTTAAGGTGTTAACATGGGCATGTTAACACCCCTTTAACTTGGGACACGGTATGGTTAACATGCCTTAACGCCGGCATGTTAAATCTTAACCCTCCCTTAACTAGCACTATACCGAGTGCTCTTAGCGGCAAGGATTTTTTCATCTTTTCGGCATTTTTTGTCCAAACACCCTATAACACCTATAGTCTTTGTCATTTCTGATTATCCAATTCAAAAAATAATACTCTAATCTAAACACTTCTCTTCATCGACCTCTCATCCGCCGCCACCACCATTACCATTTATATCAAATTAAAAACTTATCAACAAATTCTTTCAATACAAATCTTTTCATACCCACATCTAAACATTAAACCAAGTACTCCTTCTACATCACTACTCTTCTTCAATCTCCAAACCCCATCACCACTACACCATTACACCCACAACTACCATGGCCGTCACCATTAAAAATCTCGTCATCTTCAATTCATCGTTACAAATAAATACTCACTTATATATAACCCGCGTCTAAAAACAATAATAATTTAGGCCACCATTTCTATAGAATATGACTTGTTTTGTGGTCCGAAAATGCATGTAACGCCATATCTCCACTTATTTAGAAATGGACATTTGTCACATGTATTTGCTTTTACACCTATAATGTAATTCTTTTTTTCGTGGCCTTACAAATGCTCAACAATATGTGTTCTCATACATTTGTTTTCCATTAGAGTTCATACTTCAAAAAGCTAATCAACTTTGGAATATGTATTGATTGATTATAGCAATTCATCACGAAAAATATCTTTCGGTTGTTTTTGTTGTCATAAGCATACACCTAATTGGAAAAGCACGTCCATGGTTCTTTACTAGGCTCATATGAAGCAAGTCAATCATAGATTAATCTTTTTGGGCGACTTGCAAAAGCTTTTTATGAATGCTCCGAAATGTACCTAAACATTTAATAAAGCTTACACCGCCAAACTGCTAATAAGTGTCTGTAACTTTAGCTTCTTGTTTGATATTTAAGTACTTGCACGATACAAGTACAAACTAATTAAAATCAATAGCCAATATTTATAATCGACTATTTTCATTATGTAAACGCATTGCATAGCTTTCGCTGTTGACTAGGTTCATAGAGTTGACCTTTCTAGTCTATTTATTGAAATAAAAGTTATGAGTATAGAAAACTAATGACCTATTTATAATGTTTGTCAGTTTGAGCAGTTGAGGTGCTAAACTGAACCAGTTGTTCCCACGGGTCCACAAGAGTTCGGATGAAAACGAATCAAATATCTGCATACATGAGAAATATGATAATTTATTGTTGTTTTTAGAAGTGGGTATATAAGCAAGTACTTATTTTAAAAGATGAAGATGACGAGATTTTTAATAGTGACGGCATGATAGTGGTGGGTATGGTGGTGACGCAGGTGATGGGGTTGGAGGTTGAAGAAGATTGGTGATGTAGAAAAATGAGTGTTTGGTTTAATGTTTAGATGTGAGTTTCGAAAGATTTGTGCTGAGAAGTTTGTTTATAAGTTTTTAATTTGATATAACTCGTAACGGTGGTGGTGGTGGATGAGAGGTTGAAGAAGAGGATTGTTTGCATTAGAGTATTTTTTTTGAATTAGATAATAGGAAATGGTATGGACTATTAGGGACTATTGGTGTTATAGGGTGTTTGGACAAGAAATGCCGAAAAGGCGATAAACCTTTGTAGCTAACGAGATTTTTAATGAGTTAGGGTTTTGGATCCTCAACAAAACTAAATCAAGATGTTGGGGGACTACGGTTGTAATTTCATCGATCTTGGGACTAAACGCAAGAATTTGAAATAGCTGAGGGACCAACGATGTAATTTAGTCAATATAATATAGGCTATTTTTTGTCGTCGTACGCTAAATATTCCATGCTACACGAAGTCATCCTAAGAGTATTAAGGCGCCTCATTAACCAAGTGGCTCTAAGTTCAATTCCACAAATGGAGTACCGTGTGTGTGATTGCCCTATTAACCAAGTAGATGTTGGTTCAATAACTATTGGGGAAAACAACCTAAAAATGCATTAAACTTCCCCTTTTTTCTAATTTTGTGTAGCCAACTTTTTTTTTTTTTTTTTTTCTTACTAACATACTTTCAATTTTCGACCTTTCTGTGTATCGGTTACGTGCTAAACTTGCATCGTTAGTCCTTTATACTAACGACCGTTAGTATATAACGTAAAATTTGGTTTTCTCACGTTTTAGTCGTTTTTATACGTTTTCGTCCGTTTTTGCATGTTTTCATCCGTTTTTAAACGTTTTCGTTCGTTTTTGCACGTTGTCGTTTGTTTTTACACGCTTTCATCCGTGTTTCTTACGTTTTCTTCCACTTTTATACGTTTTCGTCCGTTTTACACGTTTTTGTTCGTTTTTGCACGTTTTCGTTTGTTTTTACATGTTTTCGTCCGTTTTTAAACGTTTTCGTTCGTTTTTACACATTTCGTTTATTTTTGCACGTTTTCGTTCGTTTTTACAAGTTTTCATCCGTCTTTCTTACATTTTTGTTTGTTTTTGCACGTATTCATCCGTCTTTCTCACGTTTCATTTGTTTTTGAATGTTTTTGTCCGTTTTTACACGTTTTCGTTCGTTTTTTTACGTTTTCATCCGTTTTTATAAGTTTTCGTCCGTTTTTACTAGTTTTCATCCGTCTTTCTCACATTTTCGTTCGCTTTTACAAGTATAAAGAACTAACGATACAAGTTTAGCAGGTAACCGATACACAGAAAGGTGGAAAATTGAAAGTATGTTAGTAAGAAAGCAAAAAAAAAGAGATGACTACACAGAATTAGAAAAAATGGAAAGTTTAATGCATTTTTCGGTTATTTACCCTAACTATTATAGAAAAAAGTGTACATGTTCAAAAAGAGAGATGTATACTTTCCATTGTATGTATTGACGTTGAGCAAAGTCATGTTATGACAGGGGTTTCATTTTGAAACCAATTGGCAATAGCAGAAGTAACTCATCAAGCTTATGTGTTAACATAACGATCCAAACTATACAAATTCTAACAAGAAGGTGTGTATGGATGATGTGTTTGGAGGTAATTTATTCTGACTTTGAAAATCAAATTATATAATCAGTTGATTAAATCTAAGGTTAGGTAGGTGTTTGCATACATTTCGTATAGAATTAATTGTCTTGCTACAACTTGTTATTCCTTCATATTGTATTATTTTTTCCATCAAAATCAGATTAGGAAGTACAAAACTGTTTATT
The DNA here is from genome assembly GCA_910596185.1 of Chrysanthemum makinoi. Classification (NCBI taxonomy): domain Eukaryota; kingdom Viridiplantae; phylum Streptophyta; class Magnoliopsida; order Asterales; family Asteraceae; genus Chrysanthemum; species Chrysanthemum makinoi. Next base: position 314,034,755 of record OU343221.1, read on the forward strand.
ACTACCTCCGTCCCTAAATAAATGTCCACGTTTGACTTTCAAAGTCTTACTTATTCAACTTTGACCTTAAATATTTGTGTTTATCTTATATAATATTTGATACAAAATATATGAATGAATTGTGTTTTAAATGTACTTTAAGTTGGTATAATTTTTATCAAGTATTATATAATACATACAAAACTATTTAAGGTCAAAGTTGTACAAGAAAGACTTTAAAAGTCAAAAGTGGACATTTATTTAGGGACGGAGGGAGTATGATTAAAGTCACAATAATTACTTTAGTAGCACATTTGGTCAACCCTGAAGGTTCCAAGTAGATCGTGCTCCACCGCCAAGTTATCCTCACATGTCGTCATTACTTCTTTCAGTCTCGTTCCTCCACCCTTTTTATATTTGTACCTTTGATTCTAATTCAGTTAATTGCTTAAAACAGCAACCTCCGTTCATACTTCTACCACTTACAGCAACTTATGCACTAGTTTTATTTTATCAATAACAATAACCTACTTCCGATTTGTAGGTTTCTCTAGTATGATGGTCGAACCAAATAATATAGACCCAAACACAATTAAGGAAAGAATCGCATCTGCACTCAAGGATTTAAGATGCCGTGACAAGGGAGTGCTTGTTCAGTTTTGGTCACCTGTTGCTGTCCGAAACCGGTGGTTGCTAACAACTTGGGACCAACCTTTTGGTGTTGGTGGGGATGATGAAGGGCTCTACTCATTTAGGTTGAAGTCTGAATTACATGCAATTGTTGTGGACGTAGAGGATACAGAAGAACTACGTCCACCAGGTCGTGTTTATAGCCAAAAATTGCCAGAATGGAGTTTGGATGTAGACGGTTGGGGCAATAAATATGGATATATTGATTTACCTGTATTTGAATCTAGCGGTGATTCTTGTGTAGGTGTACTTGAAATCACAACATCATCCAGTTATGTTGATTATGCTTTTGAGGTTCAGGAAGTCTCAAGAGCACTCAAGGTTGGTGCACTCTTACTAGCTACTACTACTATATTATTGTGTTATTGCATATGCATGCATATATACGTATTCTCATTCCCTTGTTAAATGTTTTCAACATGGCAGAATCAGAATCTCAAGTCCCCACACGTGTTTGAGGATCCTACCTTCTGTGTGAGTTCTGTTCCTTGTAACTAATCACCTGTTTTGTGTGCGCGTGTGTGTATATTAGAGGTCGCAACTTCAACCCATTTACTTTGGTTTGACTGTTTGTTTAATATTAGAAATATGAAAAATTTTTATTTTTCATATTTTATTGCCTTGGACTTGTGCTTGTGCTTTGCTTTTTCGAATTATATAAAGATTTCATTCCTAGAATTACTTATTCGTTGAGAAAATAACCCACGGGAAGGGCTGATTTGCGGATGAGGAATTAGCATACAAACTCGCTTTCATCCTTCCCGAGGAACTGGTCAAACTAGTTGAAAGTAGCTTTAAATTTTCATACAACCTCCTGTGTCGTTTCTTACAAAAATTTAAATTGTCACTATGATAAATATGTATTTTTCTGCAATCACACTTAATTCTTCATGAAACACTTATAAGAAATGGACAACAGTATTTGTGGGTCAATCTGGCCCGCCTATTTCAACCTAAACTTTTTTTGACCCATTACCCTAACCGCCCATATGGCCATCAGTAATCATGTATGTGCGTTCCCCTTTCATGGATCGTTCTCATATTAAAAGTTGAAACAGGTTGCAGATGAAAGAAGGCGACATGAACCGGATGGAATCTTAAAGGTTTTGAAGGCAGTTTGTGACGATCAAGAATTACTTCTAGCTCAAACATGGGCCCTGTCTGGACATGCTAGTTTTGTGGCTAATTCTGGAAATATAGAACGTAGTTGCAGTAGCTTCAACAGAAGCTGTATAGGGAAAGTATGCATGTCAACGTATGATCTACCATTCTATGTTCGAGACTTAACCACATGGGATTTCTTTAAATCCTGCAGAGAGAGACACTTGGAAAATAGTCAAGGAGTTGTTGGGAGATCATTCTCATCTCACGGTTCATGGTTTTGTAGAGATGTTACAGCACTCGATGAAGACAATTACCCTTTGGTTCCCTTTGCCCGCGAGATTGGGCTAACTAGTTGTTTAGCTATCTATATAACGAGTCTTGAATTAGGTGTTGAATATGTTATAGAGTTTTTTCTGCCACGTACCACTGATGATGCAGACGTACAAAGGTTGATGAAGGCAGTGAAGCAACAAATTCAAAACGCATCTTGTATGCAAGTAGATATCATGTCAGCTCCACAGGTCATCGGAGGACTTCCTATTTTGAGTTGGGACCCTGAATCTCCATCTTTGCCTATAACCTTATTGACTGAAAAAGAGGCCCCACAAGATTCAGAGGATATGGAAGAGAAAAATATGGAAAATGAGCCATCTAACTGTTGGAAAATTTAGTGCACTTGTGGGAATAGTTCACACCTTGAAATGGGTTAGGAGGTACGGAGTGTACAGCCATAAGGTCCATGAACACCCTGACTCTAATAGTGGTTTGTATTGGTAGTGCTAGTAGAAATGCTGGCGGTGAAAGTCTTGCTTGAGGAAAGTACTACTTGTGACTTTCAGCGATAAGCGGTGTTTCCAGCGATAGGCGGTGTTTCCACGAAGTGGTGTATCCACTGCTAGTGCTATGAAAGTCTTGATAGCGGTGCTTCCAGCGATAGGCTGTATTTCCACTACAAGTGAAAGTACTGCTAGTGGAAAGAACTGCTTATGGAAAGTACTTGCTAAATGGCGATTACAACTGCATTATGACCACGTTTAATTGGTCATGTAACCACTAACGGCTATAATGGGGATAATTATGAGGCTATTAATGGGCGATTAATACTCATAATTCCATTGGAATAGCTCAAGAGTAACCTCCTATAAATAGGAGATCTGATAATGCATGAAATATACACAGAAAACGTAAACACTTATTAGCGAAAGGGTTATAGAATTGTGCCTAATTCTCTAACTGCATTTGGTCTTATCCCAAGTAGATATTCGTGATACCCAGGCATTAGGGTCGAATAGTTTACTTTGGAAAGTGATCACACGATTTCAAGTGATATCCGGTAACCACCTAGTGGTATTGCTACTGTCATTGATTGTCTTAACCCTGTTCTGGGAGATACCCACCAACAATCAAAGTAAACTATTTGTGATAATCAATGGTTGCTGCTGCTATGAAACACATGGCTTCAAACTTTGCCAAGCTTGATAAGTTTGAAGGGGTGGACTTTAGGAGGTGGCAGAAGAAGATGCACTTCTTGCTGTCAAGCATGAGTGTGGTGTATGTGCTAACCACACCTATTCCTGATGAGGGTGATGATGCTACTTGTGGAGCGGTCGGGAGGAGGAGCAAATGGGAGAATGATGACTACATATGCAGAGGTCTTATTCTGAATGGTATGTCTGATTCTTTGTTTGATATTTATCAGAACTTTGAATCTTCCAAAGAACTGTGGGATTCCTTAGATTCCAAATATATGGTGAGGATGCATCAAGTAAGAAGTTCCTTGTTAGTAATTTCACAAATTACAAAATGACTGATTCAAGACCGGTTATGGAACAATACAATGAACTTCTTGGAATACTTGGAAGGTTTACACAACACCAAATGAACATGGATGAGGCTATCAAAGTCTCGTGTGTCATTGACAAACTCCCTCCTTCATGGAAAGATTTCAAGCATACCTTGAAACATATGAAGGAGGAGTTAACTCTTGTTGAGTTGGGCAGTCATCTGCACATTGAGGAATCTCTCAAGGTGCAGGACAATGACAAGCCAAAGAGTGGCAATGCTATTGGTGCATCTGTTGTCAATATGGTGGAGCATAACAACTCCACCAGGTACAATGACAACAAAGGCAAACGCAAATATCATGATAACACAAGGGCAGATCCAAACAAGAAGGCAACACCTACTTGTTGGAAATGTGGCAAAACATGTCACATTAAAAGAGACTGCAAGGGTGTTAAAATTGGTGGTAAAGCCAATGGATCAGGCACTAATGGTTCAAGGAGTGGTGGTTCAGCCAACTCACTGAAAGGTCAGAATATGTTTAATAAGTCTTTTCTGATTTATTATGTTACATATGTATCTGAATCTTTTTATGTGCAGGATGATGATGTTGCGTGGTGGGTTGACTCCAGTGCAACAGTTCATGTGTGTAAAGATAGAAGCTGGTTCAAGACTTATGAGTCACTGAATGATGGTTCTATTCTTCACATGGGAAATGATTCAACAGCCTTGGTGCATGGTCGTGGTTGTGTAGATCTTAGGTTTAGTTCCGGAAAGATTGTAACTTTGTTTAATGTTATTCATGTTCCCGATATAAGGAAAAACTTGGTTTCAAGTAGTGTTTTGAATAATCATGGATATAAACAAGTTATTGAATCTGATAAATTTGTTCTTTCTAAATGTGGTGTTTTTATTGGTTTTGGTTATTTATGTAATCAAATGTTCAGGCTTAATATTACCACTGACGGTGTTATTTCAGCTTTTGTGATCACATATGATCAGACTGATTCTACCCTTTGGCATGCTAGACTTGGTCATGTTCACTATAAAAGAATGCAAGATATGTCTAGGGATGGTTTAATCCCTGCTTTTGACATGGACCCTGAAAAGTGTAAAACTTGCATGTTGACCAAGATAACCAAGAAACCCTTTCAGGGTGTTAGTCGTGAGACTAAGATCTTGGAGCTTATTCACAGTGACCTGTTTGATTTGCATGCCACTCCTTCTTTGGGGAATAAGAAGTACTTTGTGACATTTATTGATGATGCTTCTAGGTTTTGTTATGTTTATTTGTTACATACAAAGGATGAAGCATTAGATAAATTCAAAGTGTTTAAAACTGAAGTTGAATTACAGCTTGGGTCTTTGATCAAAAGATTAAGGACTGATAGGGGAGGTGAGTACATGGATACTCAGTACTTTCAGTCTGTTGGAATAATCCATGAAACGACTGCCCCTTACACTCCTCAGCAAAATGGTATTTCCGAAAGGAAAAACAGGGTGCTGAAGGAGATGGTTAATTCCATGTTGTCCTATTCAGGTCTGAGTCAAGGGTTCGGGGTGAAGCTATGTTAACAGCTTGCTATTTATTAAATAGGGTTCCCAACAAAAGGAACAAGATTACCCCTTATGAACTCTGGACTAAAAGGAAACCTAACCTGAACTATCTCAGGTCGGGGTTGTAGGGCTGTTGTAAGACTCCCCGATCCAAAGCAAAAGACTTTGGGTGAAAGAGGCATTGACTGCATCTTTGTTGGATATCTGAGCATTCCAAGGCTTTTAGGTTCTATGTTATTGAACCTAATGAATATGTTTCAATTAACTCTATAATTGAATCAAGGGATGCAGACTTTGATGAGAATAGATTCTCATCAGTCCCAAGACCAAGTCAGAGGATTCCTAATGGAACTCATGACACTGGTGTATCAGAGGTCCCCGATGATGAACCATCAGTGGTCCCTGATGAGGTTGTGGTTCAACAACCTGAACCTGTGCTCAGGAAGAGCAAAAGGGTCAGGAATCCAAAGTCATTTGGACCTGATTTTCAACTATACTTAGTTGAAGGAACAAGGGATGAGGTCTCAGACCAATACTCCTATTGCTTCATTGTTGAGGATGATCCCAAGACATTTGAAGAAGCAATGAAGTCCCAGGATATTGCTTTCCGGAAAGAAGCAATCAATGATGAGATGGATTCCATCATGGGGAACAACACTTGGGTGTTGGTTGATCTACCTTCTGGTTGCAAACCTCTAGGTTGCAAATGGATTTTCAAGAAGAAAATGAAGGTAGATGGAACTATTGAAAAGTTCAAGGCTAGATTAGTTATTCAGGGCTTTAAAACAAAAGTCAGGGATAGACTATTTTGATACTTATGCCCCTGTGGCTCGTATCAGTACCATAAGACTGCTGATTGCTATGGCATCTATTCACAATCTGATTATTCATCAGATGGATGTTAAGACAGCTTTCTTGAATGGTGAATTGGAAGAGGAGGTTTATATGAATCAAGGTTCTCCATGAAAGACATGGGGGAGGCTGATGTTATCCTTGGTATAAGGATTAAACATGAAAGTAAAAGAATTTCTATCTCTCAGTCTCATTATATTGAGAAGGTTCTGAGGAAATTCAATTACTTTGATTGTACTCCAGTGAGTACACCTATGGATACTTGTGAGAAGCTGATGCCTAATCATGGCAAGGCAGTATCTCAACTTGAGTATTCTAGGGTAATTGGCTGCCTGATGTATGCCATGACTTGTACAAGACCCGATATTGGTTTTGCAGTGGGAAAATTGAGCAGGTATACTAGTAATCCTAGTGCTCATCAATGGCAAGCAGTTCAAAGGGTACTGAAGTATTTGAAGAGAACTATGGATTATAGTCTCTCATATACTGGTTACCCGTTAGTGTTGGAAGGTTACACGATGCAAGTTAGATCAAGTAACACTGAAGACAATTCGTCTACCGGTGGCTGGGTATTCCTACTTGGTGGAGGTGCAATTTCTTGGGCATCCAAGAAACAAACTTGTATCACCAGTTCAACAATGGAATCTGAATTTGTGGCTTTAGCAGCTGCTGGTAAAGAATTTGAATGGTTGAAAAACTTGCTCCTTGAGATTCCATTGTGGCCTAAACCTATAACACCTATTTCTATCCGGTGTGATAGTGCAGCTACATTGGCTAAGGCTTATAGCGAGATGTACAATGGTAAGTCTAGACACTTAGGTGTCCGACATAGCATGATTCGTGAGCTTATCATGAATGGGGTGGTATCTATAGAGTTTGTGAGATCTCAACAGAACTTAGCGGATCACTTGACGAAGGGTTCGGCTAGAGACTTGGTTATAAAGTCTGCTAAAGGGATGGGTTTAAGTCCAACTTAGTCACTGAATGCTAGGACACCCAACTCCGAGGAAACTTAGGAGCTGAGTTCAATGTGGAAAGCTGAACATTCAGTGGACTGGAGCACATGTTTTATCTACTTCCCAAGGTTGTGCTCGAGAACCTCTGAAAGGAGGATGAAGTCTTTACTTCTTAATGGTTATTTTCTTTGAAAAAGTGCTTGGCAGGAGCATGACTAAAGAGGAACCACCTATGTAAATGTTGAAGTTTTGCCAGGAAGCTTTGGACTTTTAGCTTTTACAACATTTATGAATTTGGATATGGACACATGGCTTGTATAGTGTCAGGAGCTGATTAGTGTTTGAAAATTTGTGTGTATTTTATCTTCAGGTATTCAAATGGGTTGAAGGGTTCAATTCTTAGAACACCCTGATTCTCGAATATTTGAAACGTGTAATTTACTAAGATGGAAATTCAATCCTCAGGACATTTTCATTTATGCACATGTTTTGCTTGATGTTTGTTTTCATGCAAAGGAAGTGAACTAAATTTGGGGAGGATTGTTGGAAAATTTAGTGCACTTGTGGGAATAGTTCACACCTTGTAATGGGTTAGGAGGTACGGAGTGTACACCCATAAGGTCCATGAACACCATGACTCTTGTAGTGGTTTGTATTGGTAGTGCTTGGTGAAAGTACTGTTGTGGTTACCACGATTATCGTGTTTCCACGAAGCGTACTTCCACGAATCGTGTTTCCACCGAAGTGGTGTTTCTTGAAGTAGTGTTTACTGAAGCGGTGTAACCACGATAGCACTATGAAAGTCTTGATAAGCAGTGCTTCCATGATAGGCTGTATTTCCACTGCAAGTGAAAGTACCGCTAGTGGAAAGTCTTGCTTATGGAAAGTATCTGCTAAATGGCGATTACAACTGCATTATGACCACGTTTAATTGGTCATGTAACCACTAACGGCTATAATGGGGATAATTATGAGGCTATTAATGGGCCGATTAATACTCATAATTCCATTGGAATAGCTCAAGAGTAACCTCCTATAAATAGGAGATCTGATAATGCATGAAATATACACGAAAACGTAAACACTTATTAGCGAAAGGGTTATAGAATTGTGCCTAATTCTCTAACTGCATTTGGTCTTATCCCAAGTAGATATTCGTGATACCCGGGCATTAGGGTCGAATAGTTTACTTTGGAAAGTGATCACACGATTCCAAGTGATATCCGGTAACCACCTAGTGGTATTGCTACTGTCATTGATTGTCTTAACCCTGTTCTGGGAGATACCCACCAACAATCAAAGTAAACTATTTGTGATAATCAATGGTTGCTGCTGCTATGAAACACATGGCTTCAAACTTTGCCAAGCTTGATAAGTTTGAAGGGGTGGACTTTAGGAGGTGGCAGAAGAAGATGCACTGGACAAGGAAGAGATCTGAGAGTTCAATTACTTTGGAGGAAATCGAGAAACATTTTGACAAGCCAATGGACAAGGCTGCGACCATCCTTCATGGTGAGTTTGTTGATCATAGGTGCTGTTTGTATTTGTGCTTTCATTTTAATATTCTCACCATTTCTATGTACATATGTAGTTAGCAGATCCACACTGAAGCGCATATGCAGGAATCGTGGTATACCAAGGTGGTCGTATAGGATTGGCACCGACAAGTCTGATTTGCTTATGAAGTCGGGTCAAACAGATATAGTAGTCCATACATCTGACGGCTCTCTTGCACCAGTTTTTGGGGTTTCCAGTGAACCATTAGGTACAACAACTCATGATCCTGCCACCTTAACTGAAAAGGATAAGCATGCAAGTCCCACTCGTACAAAGCCTCCTGAAGAGACTATAGTTGCAAGCAGAGTGGAAAATGTGGTGATTAAGGCAACATACGAAAAAAATGTTGTAAAGTTTCCATTTTACATTTTAGATGGATTAGTAAAGCTGAAGGAGCTGATTGCAACAAGGTTTCAGCTTAAGCATGACTCTTTTAGACTAAAATATAAGGATGAAGATGATGATATGATATTGATTCTTTGTGACAATGACATATCTCATGCGATCTTGGCATTCTGAGCCCCGGACTCTAAGGTCGTAATCAAATTATTTGTTCGGCGGTCGACCATCGAGCTTCGATACTTAATCAGGCCTTCTTTTGCAAGGTTTGAGTGCATTGTGTCTAAGTGACACTTGGACTGAAACTCGCGGTTGTGGCACAATCTTCTACAAGGAAGCATGAACAGAGCCTACCAAAAACGACAACATTCAGACTCACAATTGTGAAAGGCGAACTGAAATCAAATGAGAGCTCAGGAGCAGATCATATCCTCAAAGCTGGGATTCAAGGTTCGGGTTGTGAAACATATTGTAGAGCTCAACAAGAACAGTTTTTGTGAAAACACTTCCTAGTTCAACAGTTGAATCGATGATAATAAAGGTATGCGCTCATTTTCACACACATTACGTTGAGTATATATAATTGCTCATACTAAAAGACTTTCAATGTTTCCCTTTCAGTAGTTTCAATTCAAGCTGTAAATCAGTATATCCGATCAATTTGAGGATGATGATAGAGTACATGTATGTGCCAGAGGCCACTGATCCGCACATTGAGACATCATTTAGTTGTGCATTTCTTGAGCTAGTATGCACATTAACCTTGTAATCGTTAGCTATCAAGGACGCAGTTATAACATATTTTCTATCTTTTAGTTGTGCATTTTTTTTAATTAGCATATACATCAGCCTTTTGATAGTTAGCTATCAATATCCATTCGTTCTGTTGGAGAATTCCTGAGCTTTGGATATGGCTTGATGTGTGTTGCCAGAGTTATCAGGAAGTCGTCCTAGTTGGAGTAGAAGTCCAACAAGTTTACTTGGCGTGTGAGTAATTATCTTCCAACCAATTAGATAGTTGTTAGTTAAGTAAAGTGTAATCCTAGTTATAGTCTAATACGTATAGTTTAGTCTATATATACCGTGAAGAGTAGGGCATTACAATTGTATCAAATTGGAGTTTTGAGTTAGTTTCTTCAATAAAATAAACCTACGTGTTAGGAAGCAACCTTGTGTTCTTGTTTTCTGTGTCATGTCTGTGTTGTGTATTGTGTACCTCTGATAACCTTTAATTGGTATCAGAGCTTCATGTGAATTGTGGAGGATTATTTCCGCATCTAAAGGGTCTCAATTAGTGTTCCATAAGTTGTTCGTTCCAAGCCTGTGAGTCTGTTATTGGACGAGCATAGTTAGCAGATTTGATATAGCGATTTAGGGTTTAATAGATACCCTTAAATAAGACGACTTCAACCTGTGGTCAGTGGTGGTTTAAGTTGCGCAAGTTCTGAATCAGTTGGGCTGTTGAAAATGTGTATAAACTAATCAACTTTTATTGTTTTTGGTATTAAATCAGCGAGTTGGAAACAGTCCAGGACTGTTGATTGTCTCGTCTGTTAGTTGAGTTTTAGTAGGGTTGTTGGGAATTAAATTAACAGTTTGTACTTGATAAGGATTTAAAAGGTACACTTTTGAGGGGTCATTTAAGCCCTTAATCGATCACTTTTGTATCTGTTACTACTTAATTTCGTTCCTTTTCACTTTTAGGTCTCTTGAAGGCAAATTGCTGGAATGACACTTATTTGGACGAAAAGGCGCGAATATACGAAGAAAATGGCCAAGTCAAGAATCGAGACACTTAAGCTGCTGGAAAATGAAGGGGACGGCGTCACTGCTTAACTGTGACGCCGTCGCGAGAAATCTTGAGATGACTCAGAGAGCAAATTGCTAATTTACAAGTGACGGCATCAGGTTTAAAAGAGTAGGGCGTCACAACTCAGACGGCCTAGATTTGGATCCAGACGGCGTCAGAGGTTGAAGCCGACGACGTCACGAGCATAAGGTGACGCCGTCACAGAGTTGACATGGCCAAGACGAAACCCTAATGGCGGCGACCCGACGGCGTCACAATTAAAGAGTGACGCCGTCGCATTTTGTAACACTATATATAGAATCCGAATTTTTCATTTTTAGAGAGGTAGTTTTGTGGAGTAAAAACTTAAACCGAACCAAGGCTTTCTTGGGCAGTATCTTAGGGTTCCATACCCTATTTTACAACAAGATAAGTGTTTTACTTCATTGATTCAATCATGTCTTCAATTGTTTGTGTGTATGCTTGCATGTTCTCCATGTCCGGCTAATTTACTTGTGTGTTTTCTAAGATAATATGAAACCTAGTTATTGAATATTGATTGGTTGTCTCTTATCTTAATTGTGATTGACCTAGTATTGCGATAGGTCATTCGTTGTGTTATTAATGCTTGATTAGTCTTTGTTGAACCTTAGCTTATAGTTACTAGTGGAATTGTAGGCTAAATATCCAAAGATAACCTTAGTGTTAAGTTTATGAATCCTAGAAATTTTGTAGTCATTAACCTTAGGTAGCTTCAAAGAGTTAGGGATAAACGCATACCCTAAGACCTTAGAAACACAACGCGTTAAGAATAAGGACGTGACAATTCAACAATCAATAAGAGATAACTAGGGAGTAATAAAATCTAAGTAAACACATTTTTTATCATCATACGAGCACACATCAATTAGACATAGACTACACTCACCTTAGCTTAGTTAATTAGATAATTAGATAAGTAGAGTAATCGGTAGAAATACCAACCCCCAAATCCAAACCCCGAGATTCGTACCTTTCCATTTTCTAAAAAAAAACATAAAAAAGGATAAAAAAATAATCTTCCTCAACCCCAACCTTAGCGTAGTAACTTCTCACTAGCATTCCTATTCCCCCAGAGAACGATATCAATTCCCGAGGCTTACCCTAATACTACACTACAACGATTAGGTTCACTGCCTAGGGTGTTGAAAAACTTGCTCGACGAAAAGGAAGTTCCTTTGACCCCGAACTCGCTTCGTAAGCGTATCAAGTTTTTGGCGCCGCTGCCGGGGAATAGAATAGCTAGTTAGATTTCCACCTCGTTTAGGTTTCCTTGCTTGATTCCTATCAAGTAAGCTTTTTTTCCCCATTTTTAGCTTCCTCGTAATCTATCCCCCTTCTTTGTGACCTTTGTTAGTAACCCCATCACTTTTCATCATGGAAGGTGATAATCAACCACCACTCAACAACCCACCACCAAATAAATCACTTTCATTCAAAACCCAACCCAATGACCAACATAACCGCCGAAGCCGATATGTGAGTAGAAACACCGACCTTCAAGATTTGCAAAAGGTATTTGATAGCACAATTAGAGAAGCTGTTGAGAAAGTGGTCAGCGCCTCTGTAGTTGGCTCCATGATCAACAGTAATTTGGAAAATAGCTTAGTAGATAAAAACGTGAATGAGGAGGATAGTACTTATTTCAATCTTTACCCCACTAAGGAAGAGGTTGCTTACCATCAATACATAATCGATAATCCCCGATCACCCATCATTAGGATATGTCCAAAGATTAGGAGAGGAAATCCTTGGAACCTCAAAATCCCTTGTATGATCGGATATAGGAATGTCGAACATGCTTACATAGATACGAAATCTCCTATTAATGTGATGTCATCAGCTGTTTACAATGACATTATGAATGAGCGACTTAAGATTAGGAGGGACCCTAAGTATCCAGGAGGGGTTTGCAACTTTGTGGGAAGAGTCAAAGATGTACACGCCTTTATAGGGAATTTCATCTACCTAGTTGATTTTGTGGTCCTAGAAGACATCGGTTGTATCATTGACTATAGCTTGTCCCAAGTAGTGCTAGGAAAACCGTTTGTTGAAAAGTATAAAATGAGCCATAACAAGTATGAAGGAACGGTTAGGTTTAAGGAAGGAAACGATGAGATCACTTATAGGATGCCTTGGAAGACGAATGGATATGGCCCTTTATCCCTTTTTGAACGAGACAACATTAGAGCTTTTGAGGAAAAAAGCGAAGACGATGTTGAAAAAGGTTTGAACTTCATGTGGGAGAAAATGAGACTTTATTATAAGGATTGCTTGACCCTAGGGCCTAGGTATAGAGTCGATGAAAATTTTGTCAATTTGATAGAATTTTCATTGAGAATGAAAAACGAGATCACGTAGGGGCACGACTTCGAGTCTAGCTACAAGAAAAGCGCTTCGTGGGAGGCAAACCATGCTTAATTGTTTGCTTGTTTGTGTCGTATATCTTTTATTGATTGTTTATTCTCATGTTTAATTTGGTAAAAATGCTTTATTTTGTCTGTAACCTCGTCTTAATTACATATAAAGGTATTTTACATAAAGGATAAGTGTAGGGAGGATTACACACGTTTTTCAAAAAGAACGTGAACATGAGAATTACAATTATTTAAAAGATATATATATATATGTGTGTGTTTGTTCGAGTCAAATGCTTGTATCGAGTCATGATGGATGTTATGTAGGAATTTTTCCAGATTCTAAAGATAAAAATTTTCCAGACGGCGTCAGGGTCGCAACCTGACGGCGTCAGGAGGAGTAGAAATTGCTTACTAATTTTTTCTCGTTTTCTGAGCTACTTATAAATTTTTGGAATTTTCCAGGTCTTAATTTTCCAGAAAATCTGTAAACATCCATTCCACAAGCATTATATCCTAGTTTAGTAGAGTCATATATATATATTGTTACCGCCGATATTACGCGAATGTTTCGTTTGTTTTCTTCAAGTGTGCAGGTTTAATTTATCAAGAAGAAGATACATAAGATTGGAAGGAGCTTTTAATGCAAACACTCTTCTTGAAGAAAGATTTAACCACTACTTCACACACGGATCCTACCGAGCTAATCAGTGGAGTATTAGTTTCTTTCGTTTTTAATTACCTTCCATTATCATAACTTTGATACTTTCGGGGAACATTGGGGACAATGTTCAGTTTAAATGTAGGGAGGAAAAATAAAACGGGAACTTTGAAACTATACTTATCCTTGACTATTTGCTCTGTCTAATTACATTTGTGTAATAAACCGTGAGAAATATCGGTTAAGGTAATTTTGGCACCAAATTTAAAATTTTTCATGACATGTAGGAGTGGGCCATTAGTCCTAATAAAGCATCTCATGGATAGGAAGTTATATGACTAGCACAAAAAACCCTTTACCACTTAAATTCCACCTAAAATGTGAGGATCGCCCTTAGATTTGTAGGAATTATAGCATTCCACTTTAATGCTTCGAGTGTGAAACGGTAGTATAATAGATTCCAGAACTTGTTTTGTGATGCATTCCGAGATCGCTAGTGAGACTACACTTGTGTAGTTAGGAATAACTAAATGATAAGAGGCATTAGGATAACCCTTGTTTGATACCTGTAATATAATTACTCCTTCCACATCGGTTGAGTAATTCCCCCCACACCCTTGCGTTGTACTCATCTTTAGTACACGATACCCCTAGTTAACCCCTCAGAGCCTATCCATTTCGCGGTTCTTGTGATGTTTCGGTTTTCTAAAATATCAATGAAGAGCATTGTTTACAATCCACCCCCAAATGTACACCCAAATAGCCTTAGCCTACCTTGTATGCACTCACTTTTAGTGCATTATTATTATCATACTAAACCCTTAGTTCAATTATCTAGTTGCTTGCATAAGTTGCTAAGTCGACTCATATCCTTTGTACACAGTTTTGGGACGATTGGGACTCATGGGAAAAGTTAAATTTTATGAAATTACGGGAAGGGAACGTTAAATTCAAATTCCCTTTATTTGCGTAATAATGTACTCCAAGTGTTTTGATCTTTTCAATTCGGGTCAAATTAGTGTTAGAGTAATAAAAACTCAAGTGTAGGGATGTGCCTATAAATCCCTATCATTTTGATGTTATCGTAGAGGATGGTCGAGTAAAAGTGTATGAAAAAAAGAAGAAAAAAATAGAGTGTTCAAAAAAAAAAAAAAAAAAAAGGGCTACCATCCTTCATCTATCTTTAAATTTATGTTCGTTTGTTTCAATTTATCTAGAGTTTAGAGTGTCGAGTCTTGGCTTAGCAACGCCATTCTTCGCATGCTTGTAACATAAAGATTTTTGACTTGCCAGCACTAAATCGCCTATCCCACCAAACCCTTTGTTTCCCTACCGTAAGCCTAATGTTACAACCCTTTAAAAGACCTCTTGGATAGTCTTTCCTAGGTGCTTACGCCAAAGCGATGGAGGTTTGATCTAGTCTCAAGCCTATGGTAATCTATGTACTAGGACCGGTTAATGAGTGTTTATCTTCCATTTCCAACTTGATATATTTCATATACACCCGAGAGATGAGAGTATCCAAACACCACTTGTGAGGTGCTAGTATGTAACTTCCGTGCTTGTTATGACTTTTGCGGGGCTTATATGTGTTGTGAATCGTTCTAAACTAATGCTTCATGACCCATAACTTATAAATTAATTGGCCAAAAGCACATTTGCTTGAGGACAAGCAAATACCAAGTGTAGGGATATTTGATAAGGATTTAAAAGGTACACTTTTGAGGGGTCATTTAAGCCCTTAATTGATCACTTTTGTATCCGTTACTACTTAATTTCGTTCCTTTTCACTTTTTAGGTCTCTTGAAGGCAAATTGCTCGAATGACACTTATTCAGACGAAAAGGCACAAATATACGAAGAAAATGGCCAAGTCAAGAATCGAGACACTCAAGCTGCTGGAAAATGAAGGGGACGGCGTCACTGCTTAACTGCGACGCCGTCGCGAGACATCTTGAGACGACTCAGAGAGAAAATTGCTAATTTACAAGTGACGGCATCAGGTTTAAAAGAGTAGGGCGTCGCAACTCAGACGGCCTAGATTTGGATCCAGACGGCGTCAGAGGTTGAAGCCGACGGCGTCACGAGCATAAGGTGACGCCGTCACAGAGTTGACGTGGCCAAGACGAAACCCTAATGGCGGCGACCCGACGGCGTCATAATTAAAGAGTGGCGCCGTCGCATTTTGTAACACTATATATAGAATTCGAATTTTTCAGTTTTAGAGAGGTAGTTTTGTGGAGTAAAAACCTAAACCGAACCAAGGCTGTCTTGGGCACTATCTTAGGGTTCCATACCCTATTTTATAATAAGATAAGTGTTTTACTTCATTGATTCAATCATGTCTTCAATTGTTTGTGTGTATGCTTGCATGTTCTCCATGCCCGACTAATTTACTTGTGTGTTTGCTTAGATAATATGAAACCTAGTTATTGAATATTGATTGGTTGTCTCTTATCTTAATTTTGATTGACCTAGTATTACGATAGGTCATTTGTTGTGTTATTAATGCTTGATTAGTCTTTGTTGAACCTTAGCTTATAGTTACTAGTGGAATTGTAGGCTAAATACCCAAAGATAACCTTAGTGTTAAGTTTATGAATCCTAGAGATTTCGTAGTCATTAACCTTAGGTAGCTTCAAAGAGTTAGGGATAAACGCATACCCTACGACCTTAGAAACACAACGTGTTAAGAATAAGGATGTGACAATTCAACCATCAATAGGAGATAACTAGGGAGTAATAACATCTAAGTAAACATATTTTTTATCATCATACGAGCACATATCAATTAGACATAGACTACACTCACCTTAGCTTAGTTAATTAGATAACTAGATAAGTAGAGTAATCGGTAGAAATACCAACCCCCAAATCCAAACCCCGAGATTCGTACATTTCCATTTTCTAAAAAAACATAAAAAAAAATAATCTTCCTCAACCCCAACCTTAGCGTAGTAACTTCTCACTAGCATTCCTATTCCCCTAGAGAACGATATCAATTTCCGAGGCTTACCCTAATACTACACTACAACGATTAGGTTCACTGCCTAGGGTGTTGAAAAACTTGTTCGACGAAAAGGAAGTTCCTTTGACCCCGAACGTGCTTCATAAGCGTATCAGTACTGCCAAGCTTAAGGACTTTGTACTGTTAAGCTTAACAGACGGACTGCTTGGAGAATACACTAGCAGTACAAACTGCTAGTGCAAACATTCATACTGCTTATATGATAAAGACAGAATTCTGAATTTGCGTGTAGACATATTTAAGGAATATATATTGTATATATCTTTTGTATTTAGATTGATACGAATATTGTACTATTATAGTTATCTTGTAAATGACTCCTTGCACTATAAAAGGAGGTCCTAGGTTATATTAAGGGTACGTATCATTCTAAGAGTCGCTCACTTCAAGGTTTTGTAACCCTAATACTTTTGAGTTTCATATTAATATATTGAAGTGTTTTGTGAGATAACAATCGTGTCAATCATTCTCTTTATTGTTAAACATAAGTTTCCGCATTGTGTTTAATCTTGTTACAAGACAGATTACTATACTTTAGTTATTTTAGATTTATCTAAGACAATTAAGAAGATCAATTACTCATCTGGGATCAACAAGGGTAATCCGGGAAATCGTTGATAGGCCTATGCGTATTCAACACTAAACAATAACAAACATATCCAATCCGTGGTATAAGGGCTGGAAAACTCCCCATTACCAACCTATTCACTATCAAGAACCAGGATGACAAAGGAATTGAGTTTGACGTTTTAACGTCAACTAATTATACCATATGGAATATGCGTATGGAGGTGCTTCTTGGAATTCATGGAATCTGGGATCCCAAGAAGAACAAGATTGTTAAATGTTTGTTGTTTTAATCAAAACCAGAAGACCTGATTTTTCAAATCGGGAATTTAAAACCGGGAAGGAGATGTGGGAAGCAATAAAGACCCGTAACCTAGGTGTTGATCATGTTAAAGAAGCTAGACTTCAAACCATAACTACGAAGTTCGAGAATCAGAAGATGTCAGATAACAGAACCATAGACGAATATGTCGCAAAGTTATCAGGTGTTGCTTCTAAATCAGCCACGCTTGGAGAAGTCATGTCGGAACACAAGCTGGTAAAGAAGTTTCTCACAAGTCTTTCTAGACGGTTTGTTCATATCGTGGCAGCAATAGAGCAAGTTTTAGACCTTAAAGAAACGGGGTTTAAGGATGTGGTTGGACGATTGAAAGCGTATGAAGAAAGAGTCAAGGAAGAAGATAAAGCAAATGATGCTTTAGAGAATTTGCTTTATGCTAGGACTGAATATTCCAACGGGAATAATGACTCAAGCAGAGGAAGAGGACGTGGTTCATATTCTTGAGGTCGTGGCCATGGTCGTGGTCAAGGTAGTGGACGTGACAAACTTAAAATCATGGTCAACGTGACTCCTCGAAAAACCGTGAAGATAATAAACAAAAGAGTAAACAACATGAGATACATGATCTCTCACATATAAAGTGTTACCGTTGTGATGAGTGTGGATACTTTTTTTCAAGATGCCCTGAACGAAACCAAAACCACCAAGTTAACCTTAATGAGACACAAGAGGAAGATGTGTATCATGAGGAAGGAACGTTCTTTATGATGAACCATGTTCAAGAAACGATTTTCATGAATGAAGAAAAGTACACTCCACCAAAGATCGAGTCCAATACCAAGGAAGATGATGTATGGAATTTTGACAACGGAGCAAGTAATCACATGACACGTAATTACTCTTACTTTTCTTAATTAAACAAAAATATAACAGGACGTGTTAGGTCGGAGACGATTGGTATGTGAGCATAAAGGGAAAAGGATCGATTTTGTTCCAAGGTAAAAACGGAGAATAAAAATTGCTGAAAGATATCTATTATATTCCCGCTCTTCGAAGTAATGTAATAAGTCTCGGACAAGCTTCAATATCCGGTTATGATTTTAGTATCCGAGGTGATTTCTTAAACATGCGAGATAGTTGTGGAAGTTTGCTTATAAAAGTCCCGCAAAGTGCAAATCGTCTTTATAAGGCTCAACTAAAAGTTGGTAAAGAAAATACATGCAAATCGGGAAAAGAACATGGTACGTTTAATGTGTTATGAGACGAAATAACTAAAGAGGATTTAGACTTGGAAGCTGTTGGAAACAAACAACCCTTAACGGGTTAGGATATCAGCCCACAAATTACTTTTCACAGCCTAGAAGTTATTGTTCACAGTCCCTGTATACCAATGAACAGGAGTCTGATCATGAATCCACGTCTATCTCGGTACAATGTTCAACTCGACTTATTGACTGTGATGAAGTATCCACACTGGTAGCTCGACTCGAGACCATACGACTATTGATTGCTCTCGTAACCGGGAAATAATGGAAGAATCATCACTTGGATTTTAAAACGGTTTTTCTGCATGGTAATCTAAAGGAGCTCGATAGTACTTTAAAAGAGATAGGTTTCTACAATGCGTGCAAGAAAATGCGGTTTATAGAATGGTGCCCAATGGAGAATTTATCATTGTTGCGGTTTATGTAGATGACTTATTCGTGACTTGGACAAGCTAGGATCTTATAAATGAATTCAAAAGGAGAATGGCGTCTCAATTTGAAATGTCGGATCTTGGTGAGTTAACTTATTACTTAGGTATCGAAATCTCACAAAAAAGGATTGTGTGGAGATAAAGCAAGAGAGATATGCAAGGAAGATCTTAAAAGAAGCAGGTATGGAAGATTGCAATGCAAGTTTATGTCCAATGGAACCGGGACTTAAGTTGTCAAATGCAGAACATGAACCAGAAGTTGAAGCTACTCAATATCGAAAGGAGGGTTGCTTACTATAACAACCGCAAATTTTCCAGGTCCTTACTCAACCTTAAGTTCTGATTATTTTCATATCTCTAAGTTTGCGTATTCTATTTATGTCTATCTTTAAGCTAACCTCAAAACGTGAAAATAGCACGCAACACGTACCGGCACGAGTCGAAACCTAATAATAAGTTATTTAATTTATTTACAATATTTTGAGCAAAATAGTAGTATAAATATTCATTTTTAATGAAAAAATAATTTTAAAATTAATGGCGCAAGTTAGAAAGTCTCACGGAAATTTTTACTAGCCTAAATGAGCCCGAGAGTCATTTTGTTATAAGATTATCAAAAATACACGTATGTTCCCTGTGCTTAGGTTTTAAAACGCGCCCCTAAACTTTCAAATTTGACAACTCTCCCCTTACTCTCTCTTTCTTGCAGTCGTCACCACGTAACCACCACCACCTCCACCGTTCACCGCCACTTTACACAACCAAACACCACCACATCCACCTTATAATCAACCTTGTGAGGTAGTATCTCTGTTGCACGCACTTCAAAACACCACTGCCATGCGCCGTCGTCTCCCTCTGACACGTTCTTTGTCTCTTTTGATTGGTAAGCACAAGATCCAGGCCAAGAAAGTGGTAAGACCATCAGTTTACGACCCCGTGTGAACCGGTGAGACTAGGTTTAGGGTAACGAATGGGTATTGATTTTTTGTTGTGAGATAAACACGACTACAAACATGGTGGTATCATCTAAGTTGTGTCACGGGTGTTAGTTGTTTTGTGTCTGCGTCGTGTACCGGGAGATAAGCTCGGATACAAGCTTATTTCAGCTTGTCGTTTGCTTAGTTTTGTTAGTGTGAGCTTGTTTGATTGTGGCGACACTTGGGTGTTTGTTTACTTCGAAAGAGTTAAGCTCTCATGGATTAGAATTCAAACCGAGACCATGGGTCTCGGCAGAGGCTGTAATTTCTTTTTTTTGGTCCGTTTGTTTTGTCCTCTTGGCGTATGACATGGAGCCGAGACCCTAAAGTCTCGGCATGGTAAGTTTGGTCCGCGTGGTATACTTGGTATTTGTAATCTTTCGTTACTCGAGCTGTACGTTAGAATTGGCCGAGTATTGTTATGATTAATTTGGACTTGGACTTGACTGGAATCATGGTGATGTTTTGGCTATATGGGTGTTAGCCGAGACCTTGTGGTCTCGGTGCGACCTCGGTTTGCCTATACTTGGTTATATGGACTTAATATATGGACATGTTGACTTGTTGACCCGACCTTGTCGCAAAGGGATTATATTGGGTTCGGGAATTAAGTTTAGACCCGAGGGATTTGATATGAGAATTTGACTCGAAATGGATAATATATCGTGACATATTATGTCATGATGTAAATAAAAAGAAAGAGTAAATAGTAACTTACTTGATATTAATATTAGTTAACAAATTTAAGATTTTTTAATTAATATATAGTCGACAAAAAGAATTTAAAATATAATCGACGATTTGGATAAATAAAAAGGGAAATCACAAGAGTATTAAATGTTTCGAGGCAAATTCATCGGAAAACGTTATTTTTAGTGTCGCTAAGATTAACTTGATGATGGATTTGTGGTCGGATAACTTGGAATTTTGCAACACCGGAATGGAATTGCGAACATAAACTTGGAATATTAATGGACCTTGGACATTCGGGACTATTGAGATACGATGCGACTATACTACATTAGACTCGTGACGAATTTAATGTATTCGAGTCGTAACTAATAAACAATGGAAGTAATGTCTAACGAACAATAATATTTATAATATTTTTTGACTAAACTTAATTTGAAAGTAATAAGGTCGTTCGACTTAGAAACGTCCTCTAAACGGACGAGTCATGGCTAACTTACGTTTTAAAAATATAAAACAACTATGTTTTACAAAAATAACTGGGATTACGGGAAAATTATGACGACTACCAACCCTCTTAACCATTTTGTACGTTTGTCAATTGTCATTCGTCATCTCTTTTTGACTTCTCATCTTATTCTCCGCGTCAACTCCGTTGTTTGTTTCCTTTTTGACATGTGTACTCTTGAGTCAATGTCCTTTTCCGTTACACAAATGATGATATCAAACTCTCATATAAGGGCTAAAACAAGATTGTTTTTGGAAATAGAAATAATTATTTTGGGAATGGAAATGGTTAGCTTTTGGAAACTCTTGCGCATCTAATTTCTTTTATGGGATATATTTTGAGACAAGTCTTTATATTATTAGGTCGTGCTGAGTCTGTTGTGTCGTGACGTTTTAGTTATCGTTGTGCTATACTACTCTTGAATTGTTGTGTTGTGCATTGCTTGACTAAGGTGAGTTTTCGTAGCCCCTTTTTCATTATATTTTCGTTGGGTAAAAATGGAACTCAAATGATATTTTAAGCTGTTTTCATGTTGTGATTTACTGTTTTTATGATTTTGGACAATACGTGCGTTTGATTGCAATATGTCCTATCTTGTATTAATTCTATTTATGTGACTGGTTATGAATATGAGAATTGTTACTGATGCATCGATAGAGTATAGTTTTGGGAAGTGGCACCCATCATAACTTTTGGGAAGTGGCACCTAGTATACCTTTTGGGAAGGTGGCACCCAATATATGTGGATAAATTGTGTGTATTATCGTTGAGTGCTTACAATTGTTTATCTTGCTTAATATTGTCCTACACTATATCATTCACAGCTTCGTGGTTTAACTATTAAACCTACGAGCTCACCAACTTTATGTTGATGCTTTTGAGTATCCATTTTCAGGTGCTAAGAACGAATTTGCTTAGAAGGTTGAGTATTGGTCTGGCTTAGTAAAACTTAAGACAAGACCCTCCCGGGGTGTATCCCGTGGAGTTCCAGTTTGACTTTTCCTTATGATGTAGTTTGACTTTGAGACTTATGTTTGGATTCTAGATTTTGTACTTATCCAGGTTGTGGGAGTTTTGCGACTATGATCTATCGTATGTTATGCATTTTAGTATTTCTCTATTTAGACACCTTGTGTTTTGTACTATGAAGTCATGCCCCGTAAATGTCTTTCCACTGCGCCATTTTTAGGGTGTGACATATTGGTATCAGAGCCAGGTTATAGAGAATTATGTGGTTTAACCTAGAGTATAACCTAGGAACCTTCATGTAGTTTTGCCTAATAGAAAATAGGTGGATTCGAGTTCATTTCTTTAAGACCGTTGAGTTTCTAACAACTTGCGACTTGACCTCATGATAGTTCGTGTTTGATAAGTTGCGAGGTTTAGTTGAACTCAAGTTGTAATTAACTTAAAGGTTTTGAGGAAAATGCTCAAGGATGGAATTGGTTAGAATGGTGTGAACTGATGATGATAGGAAAATGCGGCATGATGCTATCCTAAAAATGCCTGGTCAACGTTTTTACGATAACATGATGTGGCATGGACTTATCAAATTCATGGATGGCTAGATAGGAATTAATATAATAGCACGTCACTTATATCGACCTACCCTACCTATCTCCTATCTAACGTTTATCAATGTCCTTCCTTGTAGAAACATGCCTCCAAGAAAATTGACACGAGTTAACCGAGGTGTTCCATCCCAGAGGGGTGGAAGGGCTGGTGGTCGGGGAGGTAGAGGAGGAGGTCCAGGAACTGGAAACGATGGCAACAATGAGGCAAATCCCGACATCTCCACCATCATCGCTCAACAGCTACATAACTTGCTTCCCAATATCATTGCTCGGGTAGGTGATCACATCACCAACCCCGGGAATAACGATAGTAGGAATGACAATGTTGAGAATGATAACACCAACGACAACTGCCGAAATGGAAATAATAGTAACGATGAGAAAGGGTGTTCATACAAAGAATTTACAGCGTGCAAACCAGTAGATTTTGATGGTAATGGAGGAGCGTTATCGTACACCAGGTGGGTTGAGAAAATGGAGGCGGTAATGGACATAAGCGAGTGTGCAACACACCAGAGGGTGAAGTATGCTACAAGCTCGTTGAAAGGAAAGGATCTGACTTAGTGGAACACGCAAATCCATGCCATAGGAAGAGAAGCCGCCGTGGGTATAAGTTGGGGCTACTTCAAGGCACTACTAAAGAAGGAGTATTGCCCAAGTAACGAAATGCAGAAACTCGAGCATGAGTTCTACGATCATGCTATGGTAAGTGCTGGTCACGCGGCTTATACGGATCGATTCCATAAGCTTGCTAGACTAGTACCTCATATGGCCACTCCTGAATCCAATAGAATTAAGAGGTACATCTATGGTTTGGTCCCTGAGATTCGTGGGATGGTGAAAGCGACTGAGCCTGCTATTATTCAGAATGCGATATTGAAATATGCAACCTTAACAGACGAAATGGTCAGGAATGAGACGTAGTCTAAGAGTGGAGATAAGAGAAAAGGTTGTGAGCGAGCCAAGTAAGCCAGGAGATGTAAAGGGTGATAATAAGAAATCAAAGTGGGGAAAAGGATTTGTGGCAACTAGTGCCTTCAAGAAGGAGTATCATGGTTCTTACCCTAAGTGTGCCAAATGAAACTATCATCACCCAGAGGCTAATCCATGCCAGGTGGTATGCTTTAATTGTAACTGACCTGGTCATATGGAAAGGGAATGTAGGTCAATGATTAAGCAAGCGGCACCAGTGAATGTTGTTAACCCAAGGGCTTGTTATGAATGTGGAAACTCGATCATCTTTCGGAATGTGTGTCCTAGGTTCAATGGGGCACGAGGACCAAGATAGAACAACCAGAACCAGACCTTGGCAATTGGTGGAAACAATGCAAACCGTGGCAACAATGGTAACCCAGCTCGTAGTCGAGTATTTTTAATGAACACGGAAGAAGGACGCCAAGACCCGAACATCGTGACGGGTATGTTCTCTTTAAACGACCACTATGCTACTGTGCTATTTGACTCTGGTGCCAATTATAGCTTTGTTTCCAATAAATTCATGCCTCTATTAAATATGGAAACATGTAGGCTAGGTTTTAGTTATGAAATTGAAATAGCAAGTGGTCAAAGGGTAGAAACCAATAATATTGTTCGTGGGTGCAAACTAGAATTAGAAGGCTATACTTTTAACATCGACTTAATACCATTTGGGCACGGAAGCTTCGACGTGATTATGAGAATGGACTGGTTGTCCAAGCATAGGGTTGAAATAGTGTTCCATGAGAAGATGGTCCAAATACCACTGCTCAACGGTGAGTTACTTAAGGTTTATGGATTGTGACTCGAAGAAAAGGTAAAGCACCTCATGAGCATGAAGGTAGACGAGTAGAAACTAGAAGACATCTTAGTCGTCCGAAATTTCCATGAGGTATTTCCCGACGACTTGTCTGGATTACACCCTTTGCGAGAGGTCGAGTTTCGCATATACCTAATTCCCGACGCAATGTCGGGTGCAAAGTCTCCTTACCGCTTGGCACCTACTTAGATGGAGGAGTTGTCTAATCAACTCAAGGAACTACAAGAAAAAGGTTTCATTCGACCTAGTGCTTTGCCATGGGGATCACCGGTGTTATTTTTCAAGAAGAAAGATGGTTCATTCCAGATGTGCATTGACTATCGGGAACTAAACAAGCTAACCATTAAGAACCGCTACCCTCTCCCGAGAATTCACGACTTATTCGACCAAATTCAAGGTTCACGATACTTCTCCAAGATAGATCTTCGTTCCGGCTACCACCAACTACAATTACACGAAGATGACATTCCGAAAACTGCATTCAGAACTCGATACGGTTCTTCCGAGTTTACGGTTATGCCTTTTGGGCTGACAAATGCGCCTGCAGTCTTCATGGACTTGATGAACCGAGTATGTAGGCCATACCTAGATAAATTTGTTATCGTGTTTATCGACGACATTTTGATCTATTCCAAGACTAAAGAGGAACATGAATTACATCTGAAGTTAATCCTAGAGTTACTCAAAAATGAGAAGTTGTACGCCAAATTCTCGAAGTATTAATTCTTGCTACAAGAAGTCTAATTCCTTGGACATGTGGTTAACAAAGATGTAATTTATGTGGACCCTAGCAAGATCGAAGCAATGAAGAATTGGGAAGCCCCTAAGTCTCTAACATAATTCTGCTCATTTTTAAGATTGGCAGGTTACTAACGACGATTCATCGCGAACTTCTCCAAGTTTGCCAAACCTCTTACGTCGCTAACTAAAAAGAACAAGAAATATGTCTGGGGCAAAGATCAGGAGGATACCTTTCATACATTGAAGGATAATCTGTGTAATGCACCAATCTTAGCTCTCCCCGATGGACCAGAAGATTTTGTAGTATATAGTAATGCGTCATGCCAAGGTCTTGGGTGCGTATTGATGCAAAGAGGTAAGGTGATTGCCTATGCTTCTCGGCAACTGAAAATCCACGAGAAGAATTACACCACCCACCATCTGTAGTTGGACGTTATAGTGTTTGCTCTCAAGATATGGATACATTACTTGTACGGGACGAAAATTATTATCTATAGTGATCACAAGAGTCTCCAACATATCTTCGATCATAAAGAGTTGAATATGCGCCAAAGGAGATGGATTGAGCTCTTCAGCGACTATGACTGCGAGATTCGTTACCACCCATGTAAGGCGAACATAGTAGTTGATGTTTTAAGTATGAAGGAAAGGCTCAAGCCGAAGAGAGTAAAATCCATGAGTATGACCATACAGTCAGGTATCAAGGATAAGATACTAGCAGCTTAGTGTGAAGTGTCTAAGGACATGGATGTAATTTCAGAAAAGATGTGAGGTCTAGATATTCAGGTGGAGGATAAAAATGACGGCGAACTGTATTTTGTAGATCGAAATTGGGTGCCATTGAAAGGTGGCGTGAGAACCCTAATCACGGACGAAGCACATACGACGAGGTACTCCATCCATCCAGGAGAGGATAAGATGTACTACGACCTTAGAGACTTGTATTGGTGGCCTGGGATGAAGAAAGACATAGCTATTTATGTTCGCAAGTGCCTGACTTGCTCGAAGGTGAAGGCCGAACACTAGAAACCATCTGGTTTGTTACAACAACCGGAGATTCCTGAGTGGAAATAGGAAAGGATAACTGTGGACTTCATCACAAAGTTTCCTAGAACTAGTAGTGGACATGATACGATATGGGTTATTGTAGATAGGCTGACCAAGTCTGCACATTTCTTACCAATCCGAGAGGATTATAAGATGGAAAAGTTGGCAAGACTCTACATCAATGAGATAGTGGCAAGACATGGCGTGCCTATTTCGATTATATCTGATCGCGACGGCCGTTTCACGTCAAACTTCTAGCAAGCATTGCAAAAGTCACTACGAACACGCTTAGATATGAGTACGGCGTACCACCCACAGACCGATGGTCAGAGCGAGCGTACCATACAGACCTTAGAAGACATGATCAGAGCGTGTGCCACATACTTTGGTGGTAATTGGGACACTCACCTCCCATTGTGCGAGTTCTCCTACAATAACAGTTATCATACCAGCGTAAATCTGGCACCATTCAAAGCACTTTATAGGCGGAAGCGTCGTTCACCTATTGCATGGTAGAGACTGTAGAAAGCCAAATGATTAGACCTGAGATAGTGATGGAGACCACTGAGAAGATCATTCAAATCAAGGATAGACTTAAAGCTGCACGCGACCGTTAGAAGAGCTATGCTGACAACCGAAGGAGACCCCTAGAATTTTTCATTGGTGATCATGTGTTACTCAAGGTGTCACCTTGGAAAGGTGTTGTATGATTTGGAAAGAAGGGCAAGTTAGCACCTAGATATGTAGGACCTTTTAAAATCACTGAGAGAATCGGACCGGTAGCTTACCGACTACGACTACATCAAGAGCTAGGTGGCGTTCATGATACGTTTTATATATTGAAACTCAAGAAGTGTCTTGCTGATCATACCTTACATGTACCATTGGAAGAGATATAGATAGATCCTAAGTTACACGTTGTAGAGAAACCTGTTGAAATTCTAGAGCGTGAGATCAAGAAGTTGAAGCGTAGCAAGATACCAATAGTTAAAGTCCAATGGGACTCAAAATGTGGACCTGAGTTTACTTGGGAATGAGAGGATTAGATGAGACTTAAGTATCCACACCTGTTTGACAATATTATAAGCTGAATTTTGAGGACAAAATTACATTAACGGGGGTAGACTATAACAACCGCAAATTTTCCTGGTCCTTACTCAACCTTAAATTCTGATTATTTTCCTATCTCTAAGTTTGCGTATTCGTATTATGTCTATATTTAAGCTAACCTTAAAACGTGAAAATAGCAACTGACGCTGCGGCATGAGTCGAAACCTAATAATACGTTATTAAATTTATTTACAATATTTTGAGCAAAATAGTCGTATAAATAGTCATTTTTAATGGAAAATTGATTTTAATATTTATGGTGCAAGTTAGAAAGTCTCACAGAATTTTTTTTTTGGTAAAGGGGAGTAATCCTGCACCCTGGTAAAGTATATTAACCAAAAAACAATGAAGTACAATGGATGAGAGTGAGTCCCTCATCTCAGTCCCTTAGGACACGACCAAACCACTATATAAGAATGACATGCCATTCTTATAACTTACAAATCCAAATAACTAACAATGACTAAAAATAAAAATACAATACATCACAACTAAAATAAACACTTGAGTCTTCTTCGTCATCTTAGCGATCCAGATCTTGTACATGAAGAAACTCATAACCAAGTTACCCCAACTTCCAAGTGCATAATCCAAACCAAATCCATTTACGACTTCTATTAGTATTATGCATGAAGCATAATCTAATAACCTGATAAGAGTGGAATCTATAGCAAATCGAATTTGATCAAACCAACATGGTGATACAAAGGGTTTTGAACAAGACCCTTCAAACTTAACTTCCATCTATAACATAAAACTCCCATCATGTTTCACATCAACAAAACATAACAGAAGCAGCAAGCCCTTATACTAACCGTAAGATTCAGATCGCCCACCACAATACATACACCATTGTTGCTACAGAATAAAACTATATGCCCAAACAGCCATGTACCACAAGCCGATCGAATCAAACACCACCAATAGGGTTTACAGAAACCCAACTTCTACACGTCTCACAGAAATTTTTACTAGCCTAAATGAGCCCGAGAGTCGTTTTGTTATAAGATTATCAAAAATACACGTACGGTCCCTGCGCGTAGGTTTAAAAAAGCGCCTCTAAACTTTTAAATTTGACAAAAATGGCCCAAGTCAATCATAAAAACACTTCATCTTCATTTTTTTTAACCTAAACCTAAAAATACAACACTCCCCTTTCTCTCTCCTTTTTGCCGCCGTCACAACGTAACCACCACCACCTCCATCGTTCACCGCCACTTTACACAACCAAACACCACCACATCCACCTTATAATCAACCTTGTGAGGTCGTTTCTGAGTTGCACGCGCTTCGAAACATCACTACCACACATCGTCGTCTCCCTCCGCCTTGCTCTTTGTCTCTTTTTTGGTAAGCACAAGATCCAGGCTAAGAAAGTGGTAAGACCACCGGTTCACGACCCCGTGTGAACTGGTGGGACTAGGTTTAGGGTAACAAGTAGGTATTGATTTTTTGTTATGAGATAAACATGACTACAAACATGGTGGTATCATCTAAGTTGTGTCATGGGTGTTAGTTGTTTTGTGTTTGAGTCGTGTACCGCGATATAAGCTCAGATACGAGCTTATTTCAGCTTGTTGTTTGCTTAGTTTTGTTAGTGTAAGCTTGTTTGATTGTGGCGACACTTGGGTGTTTGTTTGGTTCGAAAGAGTTAAGCTCTCACGGATTAGAATTCAAGCCGAGACCATAGGGGTCTCGGTAGAGGCTGTGATTTCTTTTTTTTGGTCCGTTTGTTTTGTCCTCTTGGCGTACGACATGGAGCCGAGACCCTAGAGTCTCAGCATGGTAAGTTTGGTCCGCGTGGTATACTTGGTATTTGTAATCTTTGGTAACTCGAGCCGTAGGTTAGAATTGGCCGAGTATTGTTATGATTAATTTGGACTTGGACTTGATTGGAATCATGGTGATGTTTTGGCTATATGGGTGTTAGCC
This sequence comes from Chrysanthemum makinoi, assembly GCA_910596185.1. NCBI lineage: Eukaryota > Viridiplantae > Streptophyta > Magnoliopsida > Asterales > Asteraceae > Chrysanthemum > Chrysanthemum makinoi. The sequence goes on from OU343221.1 coordinate 314,064,364, forward strand.
GAGACCTCGTGGTCTCGGTGCGACCTTGGTTTGCCTATACTTGGTTATATGGACTTGTTGACCCGACCTTGTGGCAAAGGGATTATATTGGGTTAATATTAGGTTCGGGGTAAGTTTAGACCCGAGGGATTTGATATGAGAATTTGACTTGAAACGGATAATATATTGTGACATATTATGTCGTGACGTAAATAAAAAGAAAAAGTAAATAATAACTTACTTGATATTAATATTAGTTAACAAATTTAAGATTTGTTAACTAATATATAGTTGACAAAAAGAATTTAAAATGTAATCGACGATTTGGATAAATAAAAAGTGAAATCACGAGAGTATTAAATGTTTCGAGGTAAATTCATCGGAAAATGTTATTTGTAGTGTCGCTAAGATTGACTTGATGATGGATTGGTAGTCGGATAACTTGGGATTTTGCAACACCGGAATGGAAATGTGAACATAAACTTGGAATATTATTGGACCTTGGACATTCGGGACTATTCAGATACGATGCGAATATAGTACATTAGGCTCATGATGAATTTAATGTATTCGAGCCGTAACGGATAAACAATGGAAATAATGTCTAACGAGCAATAATATTTATAACATTTGTTGACTAAACTTAATTGGAAAGTAATAAGGTCGTTTGACTTGGAAACGTCCTATAAACGGATGAGACATGGCGAACTTACGTTTTAAAAATATAAAACAAGTATGTTTTACAAAATTAAGTGGGATTACAGAAAATTAGGACGACTACCAACCCTCTTATCCATTTTGTACATTTGTCAATTGTCATTCGTCATCTATTTTGACTTCTCATCTTATTCTTTGCGTCGATTCCGTTGTTTGTTTCTTTTTTGGCGTGTGTACTCTTGAGTCAGTGTCCTCTTCCGTTACACAAATGATAATACCAAACTCTCATATAAGGGCTAAAACAAGATTGTTTTTGGAAACGAAATTGATTATATTTGAGAATAGAAATAATTATTTTGGGAATGGAAATGGTTAACTTTTGGAAACTCTTGCGCATCTGATTTCTTTTATGGGATATATTTTGAGACAAGTATTTATATTATTAGGTCGTGCCCAGTCCGTTGTACCGTGACGTTTTAGTTGCCGTTTAACTATTTTACTCTTGAATTGTTGTATTGTGCATTGCTTGACTAAGGTGAGTTTTTGTAGCCCCTTTTTCATTATATTTTCTTTGGGGAAAAATGGTACTCAACTAATATTTTAAACTGTTTTCATGCTGTGATTTACTGTTTTTTATGATTTTGGACAATACTTGCGTTTGATTGGAATATGTCCTTTCTTGTATGAATTCTATTTGAGTGACTGGTTTTGAATGTGAGAATTGTTACTGATGCATCGATAGAGTATAGTTTTGAGAAGTGGCACCCATCATAACTTTTGGGAAGTGACACCCAGTATACCTTTTGGGAAGGTGGCACCCAATATATGTGGATAAATTGTGTGTGTTATCGTTGAGTGCTTACAATTGTTTATCTTGCTCGCTATTTTCCTACACTATATCATTCATAGCTTCGTGGTTTAACTCTTAAACCTACAAGCTCACCAACTTTAGGTTGACGTTTTCGAGTATCCATTTTCAGGTGCTAAGAACGAAGTTGCTTAGAAGGTTGAGTATTGGCCTAGCTTAGCAAGACTTAAGACAAGACCCTCCTGGGGTGTATCCCGTGGAGGTTTTGACTTTTCCTTATGATGTAGTTTGACTTTGAGACTTATGTTTGGATTCTAGATTTTGTACTGATCCCGATTGTGGGATTTTGCGACTGTGATCTATCGTATGTTATGCATTTTAGTATTTCTATATTTAGATACCTTGTTTTTTGTACTATGAAGTCATGTCTCGTAAATGTCTTTCCGCTGCGCCATTTTTGGGGTGTGACACTTACGCTATCGCTTGCATACTCGTCCAGATTTTACATACTCCGCTCAGATAGTTAGTTGATACATTAAAAGTCCAAGAGAATCACATGCTCGAGCTATCAAGGAAATCTTACGCTATCTTAAAGGTACAACTTTGTTCGGAATTAAATACAGTCGTAGTAATGACATGAAATTAGTGATAGTAGTCATAATGTTGATGTTGATGATGGACGGAGTACTAGTGGACACATTTTCTATCTCGGTACATCACTTATTACATGGTCCTCACAAAATCAAACTACCGTGGCATTATCTTCGTGTGAAGCTGAGTTCATGGCGGTTACTGCAGCTGCATGTCAGGAAATTTGGCTGAGGGAGTTATTGCCGGAAGTGACGGGGTTGGAAAGACAAAAGGTGTTAATTAGAGTTGATAACAAATCAGCAATCGCATTAACAAGAAACTCGGTCTTTCATGGTAGAAGCAAACATATCCACACTCGATATCACTTAATCCGTGAGTGTATGGAGAATGAGTAGGTAATTGTTGAGCATGTATCCGGAGAAAACCAAAGAGCAGACCTGTTAACAAGGCCTTGGTGTGCGCATAAGGTTCAAGGAGATGAGATCGTTACTTCGTGTGCAAGAGTTACCCTCTTCGACTCAGAAATTCAGGGGGTGATTGTTGGAGAATTCATGAGCCTTGGATATGGCTTGATGTGTGTTGCCAGAGTTATCAGGAAGTCGTCCTAGCTGGAGTAGAAGTCCCACAAGCTTACTTGACGTGTAAGTATTATCTTCCAGCCAATTAGATAGTTATTAGGTTAAGTAAAGTGTAATCCTAGTCATAGACGGAACTTGAACATTTTTTTTGGAGGGGCCGAATTTATTTTGGGAGGGCCGAATCGGAGATTTGTTTGTAACCTCAATTAAATTACCCCTAAAACCTATAATATTTACACCAGGTGCCGCAAATTTTGGGAGGGCCGCAGCCCCCCCGGGTCTCTATGAAGGTCCGTCCTTGATCCTAGTTATAGTCTAACACATATAGTTTAGTCTATATATACCGTGAAGGGTAGGGCGTTACAATTGTATCAAATTAGATTTTTGAGTTAGTTTCTTCAATAAAATAAACCTGTGCGTTAGGCATCAACCTTCTGTTCTTGTTTTTTGTGTCGTGTCATTGTTTCTGCTTGTGTGTTGCATACCTCTAATAACCTTTATGTTCTGTAATTTCACCTTCTCTACAAAGAACATAGATGCCACTGAACTTGATTTTCCAGCCTCTTTAGTTTTGCTCCATATTTGCTAGAAATTTCTTGCTTAATTTTGTCTTGTTTTTGTGTCAACGCCCCGTAACGTGCATATACATAAAGACCAAGCAAAAACACCTTACATGTATTTGGAAACAAATAATGATCGTAAACTATTACAATTAGTGTCTTGTGAGCGCGGGAAGTAATATGGTACAAAATCATAAATTATAAAAATTACAACCAAAAAAACAGAAATAATGTAGTACATTCCACTCTGGTTTATATGCCTTTACTAGCATTTTTATATACGTTAAGCATCAGCCATTTCGACGATTAATTTTATTGTGTTATTACCAGCTGTAGTAGCATAAAATGGCATTAAAAGGTTGCGTAAGTCCGTATCACAAGCAATTAGTATCAGATCATCGTCTTCATCCCTGTATTTTAGATGAATTCTGGAATCTTTTAACTTAAACCTTAGAGCCACTTGGTTTTTCAGTTCCAGCAGTCCCGATGAAAGCGGAAATGAAACTTTATCATATCATTTTCAAATGTTTCCTTCACTGTCAACATCCTGATATTGACCGAGACTCTGGCTACATTCTTCTTTGGGGACGCAGGAAACATATCAAAACTTGCTTGTGGGGCCTTGGGATTCGCGGTCTGCATGAAATCATCTGATTCTTTTGGTGTTTGGGATAAATAAAGTGGCTCAAGAATTTTCTCGCCTTTGGGTGAAACAGCCAATGGTTTTGAGATCATTGAGGAACCATATGCTTCAATTGAAAGCTTTGATTGAGAGTCAAAAGCATTATGCTTGCCACAAATCCACCACTTAGCTGAAAACCCATGACGTCTACTTGAACAATTCCACCGCTTAACCCTTACCAGCAGCCAAACAACAAAACATATGCTCAAACGAGCACATTTTTTGCGGCGATGTGGTAAAGGCCAACTGGGTATGTTTAGCTTACGGCAAACACGCTTCAGTGTAGACCGGCTAACTATAAAAAAACAAAAGAGAAAACTAAAATTAGATATCTAAATAGGCCAATTAAAGCCTACTATATATAAGCAATTTAAGTATACCCAGTTTTATAGGCATATCCACACACAGAAGTGTATAGAATTGCAAACATGCTAACTTTTTGACTGAAGATTTAAACTTTAAATTTGTAGAACTAGGATAAAATTCCACACTTAATAGCATGGCCTAACGCCCTAACTACACAAATCTCTACACGTTTTAGATGTGAAGATATTTCTTGAATCTTAGAGTTTCTAATCTCTACACGTTAAAGTGTACACTTTCTAGTTTTACCTTCCCAAGACGGCTTTGGGACGGGGTTCATATCTGGAATTTGTGCCTCATGTCTGCAGTTTACGTGATTTACCTTCCACCATGATGGTGGTGGGACAGATGCAGTAGGGACCCCCAACGGGTTGTCCACGTACCCCTTTCTTTCAAATTTACATAGTTACAAAAATACAATAAGTATTCGATTTTTTTTTACGTGTTAATTGGGCTATGGAAAATCCTTGTAAGATTTCACATATTGGTTGTCGTGAAATATAAAGGGCTTACCACCAAGCGCTTTAAAAGCCTCCCCTATTGGCTTTCCAAAATTTTGCTGGATTGCCTCTCGTGTAACAGAATCCATTATGCGCTTTCTCCTTTTTTTAGTAACTACATCACATGTATAGCTTCTGACATCATTCGCATACACTTTCACCAAGTTCTTCTGGTCATCATTGCTAAAAGCACTTTGATATTGAGCATTTATACTATCGACATTAACATTAGTCTCCCCAACTGTCGGTGAATCTTTTGAATCTAGCTGCATTTCTGATGACTGCTGACTGACCTCCGTTTGCATACCAATCACTTCGGTGCACGATAGGTCTCCAAATTCAAAAGAAGAAGACTTAAGGTGCATCTTCACCTTTTGCACCAAGTTATGTAGGTCTGCACCTTCTTTCATGTCGACAGGTAGAAAAAATTCTAACACGTAACTGTCATCATGTTCAATGCTATGCAAGTAAATGGCAAAGCAGCTAGTTAACCCACTCATGCGTGCATTGTGAACCAAAGAATACTCAACTTCATCTAGTTTGGTTACGTCTGCACAAAAACATGAACCTTGAGACGATAACGCCCTCCCAACAACACCATGGGATTTTAGCAAGTGATGCTCTTTGCAGACTTCCCGAAAAGGCCACAAGCTCAAGTCATCAACGTGAAAAGGTAGAGCAGTAGTTGACATGCATACTTTCTCTATACAGCTAGAGTTAAAGCTATTACATGTCCTAGATATAGTTCTCTCGGTTGCCACAAAACTAGTCCCCGGGGACACTGTCCATGTTTGTGCAAGTGGTAACTTGTGAGCGTTGCAAACATCTTTCAAAATATTGAATATTTCATCTAGTTCATGTTGTGTGTAGTCAACCTATGTATATGAGCATTAAGTGTTTTAGTTAATAATAAGAAAATAAATTAAATGAGGTTAATTACATTATTTACCATCCTAACTCACATATGATGTAGGAATATCAAATGCTTGTGGTGATGTCAAGTTTGCTGCCTGCAAGATAACAACAATAATATAGCAGTTGGTAAGAAATGAGCTAAGCTAAACCTAACCAATAAACAATAAAAAATATAAAAGTGATGCAGTTGGTAAGAAAACAACGCATATGAAAACAAGAATACAATCAAATGATGCATGCACAGACACACACAAAGAGTTAGCAGCACGAAACAAAATATAAAAGTGACGGATTGAGTGGAAATTAAACCTCAAGAGCTCGGTGAATTTGTTGAACCTCATAAGCACAATCAAGATATATGGAAGATGTGATGAATTCAAGTACACCAACACATGACTTGGTAGAAGAATCAAAAACTGGCAAAACTAGATATCCATGAAGATTCAAACGAATTGCACAAACTTGTAGTGGTTGGTTTTTTGAATAGCAATTTGTTACATCAGAAGTCCACTCTGGCATTCGATGCTTATATACTCGTACAACAGGGACAAGATCTTGTACTTCTTCATACTTGTCATCCACATGGAAACTTTTACTCTCAGATTCCTTCCTATAATCGCATAGTCCTCTATTGTATATACCAAGGGAAAATGGCTGATCTGCAGTTTTTAGTAACTCGTTTTTCCCAACACTACAAGTTGACCAAAACTGAACGAGACAGCAATCGATACGGAGAGTTATGAGCTCGAATGCTTGTTGAATCTTAGAGCTGACTTCATTATGACATCCAGCAATGTTGTCAGCTTTGTTCTTCAAACCTATGGTTGAACATGCAAAGTTAATAACAACAGGGTGACCTTTTGGGGGGACACTGACCTGTCATAATGTTTTAAACTTAACCACAACTTGGAAATTATGGAAATATAGAAATAAAATTTTGGGTTAATTACTAGAAAATGTATCATACTTGTCAGTTTTTGTTATTGTGCGTACTGTCCTTTTTTCTTTTTTTATTGTGTGTACTAAACTTTTAAATTTCGATTATTGTGTGCGTTTTGTGACTATTCAGCCATGTAAAATGACCATTTTACCCTTCGAAATGTGAAAAAAAGTAAGGGTTAATGGTCACAAAATACCCACAATAATCGAAATTTAAAATTTTAGTACACACAATAAGAAAAAAAAAAGTTCAGTACACACAATAACATAAAGTGACAAGTATGATACAATTTCAAGCAATTAACCCTAGAAATTTGCTTCGATTAAAAACCACTTCACAAAGATATTCTTGTAGAAGTAAATAAAACTATTTCACACTCTTGGATACTTCACAGACTAGGAACTTCTATCTGAGTTAGATTGATTGAATCTCGAATCCTAATTTTGCTTGTACTAAATTATTGCAATCTATTCTAGCTTATTGCTAGTTTAATTAAATAATCGCCGTTCAATAAAAAGTCAATGGACATGAGGCAAGATACATAAGTTTTTGATTAAGGTCGTCCATCTACTAAGACATTTTTTTAAATAGCCTAAGGATTTCAGCAACAACTATAGTCCTCCGCTTTACCAACTGAGCTATGATCGGTTTATATCCATCTAACAAAACTAACTAATAGGCCACTGAAATATGTATTTTTTTTTGTCGTTTCTACCAATCTAGGTTAAACTTTTTGTCGTGAAATTACAAAAATAAAGCTAATTTTAACGTATCAAAACAATACCGATGCGACTTGAATGTGAAATGTCACTTATACCATTCTAATAATATATTTTTTGATTAAATAAGGATGCACGTAACGAAGAATAGAAAAGGTTCTTTACATTTCATGTTTAGTTTTTATTGTTTAAATATGTGGTTAGCATTATTTTTGTTATTTCATAAAGCCTGACTAAAGAGTAGTCTGAATTGATATAAATGAAAGCAAATAAATAATTAAGTGACCTATAGTTAGGTATTAACAAATTAACGGCGTAAATAAAATAAATTAGATGCTTAGACGACCTTTGCACCTATTATTTATACAAAACCTATTTATTATTATAACCGTCGTGGGACCAAGCGCGTGTTTGGCAAATGGGACCAAGCGTCATAATATGTAAAATAGCTTTTAAATGATACTTCATGGAATGTTGGAAAATGAGCATTCCGTAAAAAAAAGATAAAGCTACTTGTTGCTTATCAAACGAACATTAAAAATCCACGCTTAATACGCACCGCTCTTAAATGCTCATAAACACTCGGCGCCAAACAGTTGATAACAAAATACTTTTCCTAGTGGAATCAGAAAATACACTTTTATCCATGGACTCGCCGTCCAAAACCATTTACTATTGTCAAGCAACATAAAAATCATTGTATTTATCGTCCAAAACTGTTTCCTCTTGTCAGATATAATATTCATTTACTTTATTTGCAAGAACTATAAAAACAACAAATTTGCAAATGGTTTCCCCAAAAGACAAATGTGAGAAAACCCAGCATAGTTTCTCAATTTTCGTGAGTAAGCCTGTAAACTTTTATCGGCTGGATTAAGTTTGCTAACTTGATAAAATAAACTAATAGGATCATGTATATTTTGTAACGGAAGTGATTGGTACACTCACAAATTTGATAGGTACATTTCAGTGTACAAACAATTAAATTATTTATAGTACAACTATTTAATGAATGTTTTGGAGTATCCCAATTAAAATGGGAGTGTGTAAATCACTACCCATTTTATAACCATTGCTGACAATGTGTTGACACGTGATTGTGCCAAAATTTAAGGAAAAATCAACGTACGCACTTAACCATTATTATCATGTAAACAGAGGCGGAACTTTTAAGGGGCAAAGGAGGGTCCCCCCCCCCCCCCCCCAAAAAAAAAAGTTGTTGCAAGTAGTGTAAATATTATAGGTTTTAGGAGTAATTAAGTTGACGTTATAAATAAATCTCTGATTTGGCCATCCCAAAATAAATTCGGCCCCCCTAAAATAAATGTTCAAATTCCGCTACTACATGTAAATCCCTAAACTTGCTTCCACTCGGTTAACTCCCTAAAATTGTATTAAGTATGGAAAATGTATAATTTAAGACTAATATCAATTATCTTTTACCAATGGGACTTTCGCCTAAAAAGATGAGGGTGAGATTTATGTCTCCAACAAACAAAGTGGTTGAGTGTTCGAGTCCCCTAAGGGACAAGTGTGTGAGAATGTATAGTTCAAGTTTGTATGTGCAAGGTTGCCCTTTATTTAGAATGTATGGTAGGGCTGCTCATCGGGTGAAAACCGGACTGGACCGAGAAAAACGGGACCGGATCGAGACCGAATCCGGCAAAAATCTTAGACCGAGACCGAATGTGGTTGGTTCGGTCCAGTCGATCGGTCCTGTCCAACAAGGCTAAATTTTCGGTTTGTCGTCCGGACCGAGACCGAATTTGCTAAAAATGATAGACTGAGACCAAACCGCCGGTCCTTTGGTCCGGTTGGTTTCGGTTCGGTCGAGTCAGTTTTTTCGGTCGGTCCGGTCCATTTTGCTCACCCCTAATGTATAGTATAAAGCCACCATTGCCATAGTGAAAGCGAGTCTCCATACAGCAAATTGTCATTGCTCACAGACCCGAATGATTATCTATGATCAGGATGAAGCCCGGGTTAAACAAGTGGTGGCCAAAACCCATGTTCATCTAATGAGTTGTGGTTATGGGTGAAAAAACGCCACTTGAACCCGGAGTTATCCCCAAAAAGCGTTGAGGTGCAACAGTTAGTTGACCTGGATTTTACAGGTGAAGCACAACTTTCCGTGCAGACTGCGAGAGGGGTACCAAATCGAGTCAAACACCCGATATAAGATATGACCTCGAAATAACGAGGGTCAAAACCGACCAGTGCGACGACCGTGAGCTAGGTTGACTCGGTTGCACACAAAGTGCACTGTTCAGGGATCAAACTATATATCTAACACATGCATGGGCTGGAAAGCTTGACAATCAAACTCATTTCTAGACTATATATAAAAATCGACAAAGTTGGACTTGATTAAGCTACTCAAAAATTAATTGCAGAAAACAAAAGTAAAAAAGAACACACTTACCTTCGTGGCTTGTGGTGTTGAGGTTTCTAGAAGAAACGGTGGGCCGGGTCAGGTAATTTTCATCCCGGCTTAAGGAGCTGGACATAGATTCCATCAAAAAGTTCAGTTTGACAGAGGAGCAGAAAAGAAGGTTTGAGGTATGGCAAGGTTCAAGCAGTTCAAGGGTATTTATAAACCCCCTTTACTTCCCAGCTTTGAACCCGTCTTTTATCGACTAAAAATATACATTTAAAAGACTGAGGGTGCGTTTGGTATCCCACTGTGGGAATGATACTATGACTATGAAAGCGATTAAAGGTGTTTGTTTAAGATGATAGGGCTCACCACTATGGTAATGAATGATAAATATAATTCATACTAACAGAAATAATTATTTCAAATAATAATATGAAAATTCTATGAACTTACATTTAACAAAATTTTATTGCATATGATAAATCGAATCATTGGTGATGAACATTCATCCATAAAAAATATTAGAGTTATTTAAATACATAGTCCATGTTGATTTAATTGTGTTTTGGTTTGATTCCTCCCTTTCGAGTACATTTCAGTTTTACTTTTTATTAAAAACGTATTTTGTTTAAAATTATTTACTCCTACGAATTATAAATTATTATTAGTAATCTCTTGTTTTCCTTATTGATTTAACATTAATTATCTTTGCAACTTCTCCTTATCCTCGTATTCTCTTGAAACAGTTTATGTTTATGTGTATTTGTTTGAGATCTTGGGCGCCCGTTTGTTGGTTTGTATTGTTGCCACAACTTTGTTGGCTGATTTTCGGGTTCGTGAGGCTGTCAACTTTTGTTCTTCGGGGGTCAAGATCGACCTTGTACATGTGTGCTTTATACGGCGATCGATAAATAGTAGATGGTGGTTCAATAATCCGTATGAACTTCTGATGAGAGACCAAATGAATAATCACTGGTAACAAGGATATTTTATATGTAAATTATACTAGTAATATATTTGGTTTACTTCGTTTTCATCTATTTCATAATCATCGTCCCAAACTTCCAACGTAACATTGACACTTGACCTTTTGACATTATATTGGAATTGCTATTAATTTGATTATTTCTATAATGAAAAGAAATAGGTTGGTATTTATTCTCCAACTTCCGAACAACTTACAAAAGTTTGAAATTGCATAACTTGTACAGCTTGTGAATTCATGGAAGTCTTGTTTTCAACGAGTTAACAGGTTGCATGTTCAGAGGACACAAGAAAACAGACATATAATGAAGGTCATCTGATATACATGTGACCATGATCAGGTTTACAAACTACTGACCCCTACCATGTTCAATGAGACCAACACAAACGCGCATCACTACAGTGATTTTACTTGAAGAGTCATATTTCGTATCATCAAGTTCATTTGGTTAAATGGGTTCATTAATGGGTTTAATGGTTGGTTCAAGTCGTTCTAGGAGTTCACACAAACTGGTCCTGTTCGGAATGAGCCTAATAGATTTGGACATCCCGATTTTCAAGATCAGGCCACGTCGGATACAGAGTGACAGAGTGCATGATTAGATTATATGGAACCATTTTTAGCATCTCTTATTAACCAAAAAAAAAAAAAAAAAAGTTATTACAAGAAAGTTAATATTTGAAAAAAACACTAATCCAATTTATTTAAATATTTTATTTTTTTAGTAAAAAATCATAAAAACGAGTGTTTAAATTGAAAATAAATAAATAAATAAATAAATAACTTCAAGAAATATGGTCATTCATGTTCTAAGGGTGGTGGCAGTGGTTGCGGTATGCCTTCGGTTTGGCTAGATGCCGAGCGGCAATACCGCCTCCACAGTCGCGGTATGGCATGGCATGGGAGGACATCGGCATTGTTTGCCGATTTGGCATGAGGCATGGTTTAAAAAAATAGCCGTTGAACGGCTCTAATTCTAGCCGTTAGGACCAAAAAAAAAAAAAAAAAAATCTCTCTATAGTTATACACTTTACGAGGATGATGAAATTGATTATGTTCCCGAAACCTAACAACAAAATCCAATCGGTATACATTTTTTTTTTTTTTTTTTTTTTTTTTTTTTTTTTTTTTTTTTTATGTATTTGTTATAACTTATTTGTTATATTATTATTTGCTAAACTTGTTATAATTTTATTTGTTATAATATTATTTGCTTTACTTGTTATAATTTTATTTGTAATAATATTATTTGTTATACTATGTATTAGGCCAAACTCAAAATGATGAAGATGTTCAAGAAGTTCAAGAAAACTACAATGTCCAAAATAGAAAACAATCGACTAAAGCGGAGAAAAAAAATTGGACGAAAAACGAAGAGGTGGCTTTGGCAAAAGCATGGGTTCATATCTCCACATGTCACAAAGTCGGGAATGAACAAAGTAGAGATGGTTTTTGGAAAATAATTCAATAGCATTTCAAGAAAAACGTGAAAGATACTACTCGAAGTCATCATAGCTTGAACACAAAGTGGCAAAATAAGAAAGTCGCCATGAGTGTCTTTAACGGGCTATTGATCCAACAAGTAATTTTTAAACTCTATATACTTGTAAGATGGGTGTAGCGATGTTGACATCATGAAAAATGCCTTGGCCGATTATGTTAACAAAACAAAGGGCAAGACTTTTAGTCATATTGAAGCATGGGAGGTTGTTAGGCTAGAAGACAAATGGTTGGAACAACCATGTGTGGGTCAAGCATCTTCGGCTAATTCCGACATACGAAGAAAGTCGTCGGAATCTACCTACTACGAGATGGGAAGCAATGACAATGTTGAGACTGTTATTCCGGATGTGAATGACGACACAACTCCTACACGGAGAAGAAAAGCCAAGAAGACCGATACCGAGTCGTCGACAAAGGAAAGTGTTGCTGCGAGCTTCGACACCTACACGGAAAGGAAAACACAACTATTGGAGACGGTGGTGGAGAAAAAACTTGCAAAGGATGAACTGACCGAAAAGTTGTTGGCGGCACAAATCCGTAGTGTTGAAGAAAAGGCTTTGTTTCAGGCGATGAAGTTCTATAACCAACCGCACGATCACATAACCGATCCGACAATGCTAGAGTTCACTATTACCAAAAAACGTGAGCTCGCGGAGAAATATGGATGGAGTTGCAATTTTTAGATATGTATTCTCGATGATTAGTGATTTCCTTTTTTTTTAAGTATTATGTAATTTTTTTATTATTATTAATGAAATATTATGTTTTTATTAAATTGTTTAATATAATTATGAATATAAAAAAAATTAAAAAATAAAATTAGGTGAAGCATGGAATCATGGTTGTCACTAAAAAAGTATGATGATGCATGAGAGAGGCATGGGATGAGATGGCAAAATATTATTGGTGTATGGTGAGACATTGGAGAGGCATCAGATCATGACTGCCACCACCCTTAGTCATAAATTTAATTAAAAAAAATATATAATCTTAAATTTAGTTTTATGTAAAATTCTCGATTTTCATCACTTTAATGAGCTTAAAATTTTAACAACATTTATCATCATTATCCGATACAATTACTCGTAATGCTGACAATCATATAAATTAACATGAGATGTACATATATCAACAACTTATTTAGTAATTTTAATCTGATACTTTCACATATGCTTATAAGCGTCATAAGAACAAGATTTAAAATGTGGTATAACGCAATGAGCTATTATTTATATATAATTGTGAACTTTAAAATATGTGTTTAATACCCCGTATGTTACAAACTTAAATACCACCAAATTGTCATATATCTCATATTGTAAGATATATATTGTAGCTCGTTTATTTAAATGGGTTAACATGTACGTTGTTTAAGTGAGTTAACACGTCAAAACTGACATGAAATTTGATGTTTAGATATAAGTCTAGCTACCTCATTTAATATATGTTCTAGTTTAATAAAGAAATAAAATTAAGGGTGAAGTTTTATGAAAAAATATATTTATAAATTCAAGGTCTTTATGAATGTATTAAGTGAATAAAAGTATCCGCACATAACTGTAATGTGTATTGACAAATATTTATACTTGACAAATAATTTAATAACTATGTTGAGACAACTTATCCCACATAGGTAGAAAGTAAATGTAATAAGATCCTTATATAACTCCAACTTTGCAAGTTACATTAACTGTTTGAATTAGTAATGTGTCAAAATTGATACATTTCTTTTCCTTTCAGTTTTTACCTTTTTTGTAATTATTTGATTAAATAGAAAACCTCTTGTTTTCCTTATGTATATATATAAGTTTGTTGTGTTTGTACTACAACTTTGGTTAATTGGTAAACACTCAATGACAATGGCATTATGCCACTTTGGAAATAACGTAACACATATCGTAAACGAGGGGAAAAGGTGGAATCACTCAATCTCTTATCAGATGTAATTTCGTCTCCAACTTATAGGGACTCTTGGAAATGGAGTTTGAGTAATGACGGCAATTACGCTTGAAGAAGTTACATACATAGACTTTAGTCCACCCCAATGTAATTAGATGGTTATTTCAGACATGTTTCAACCTTATAATGAAGTTACTCAAAGTCTTCAAATATACCATGGCGATATGCAATGATTCAAAGGAACGAAACGTAAATGACGCCATTGGTATAATTCTCACCATTTTCACACATTCACAAACAAAGAAACATACACTTATATATTGTGTATCTTGTTGCAAAGTAAAAGTTTGGTTCCAACTGGTATGTGCATGTAGCTCTAACAGGCTAACCCGTTTATATGTAAGCTAGATATATATTGTAACTTGTTTATTTAAATGGGTTGACGGGTTACACTCATTAAATAAGTTAACATGAGGAGACTGACATGAAATATTAAGTTTACATATAAGTCTAGCTACCTCATTTAATATCATGTGTTTCTAGTGTAATAAGGAAACATTGTTAATGGTTGATTTATATTACAAGTTCAAGTCCTTTGTGATGTATTCAGAAAAAATGAGGAAGAAAACAAAAATAATAGCAACTTTGATTGCGTTATGTTTGTAAGGATCCTCTTTTTTTACATTTTGTTTTACTGGTACTTTTTCTCATTTACATCTTTTAGGCTTGTATTCACCATGAGTTCATTTCAGCCTGATAACTATTAATTTCTTCAGACTATGTTTTGATTTTTGGGGCCCGTTTTGAACTTAAACCTTGAATGATGTTTTTTTATTTTATCGTAAATTTCTTTTTACTTGAGCGAAGTTTATATGTTCTTCTATGCCTTCGAATCAAACAAGTTATTGAGTACTTGTGATGATATAATTATAGAATAGTGCTTATTGTGTAACATAATTTGATAACTAAGTTTAGACAACTTGTCCCACATAGGCTGAAAGTAAAAGTAGTGAGACCTTTAGATAACTTCGAGTGTGGAGACCAAGTTGAATAATGCAAGAGTATTGTCTATAAAAAAATTATATAATTCTCTTTGCAGGCTTTTTCCTTTTTTGCAACTATTTAATAAAATAGAAAATCTCTCTTTTTGCCTATGTATATAAGGTTGTTGTGTTTCTCGTTCCGCTGTTTTTCTTTTGTATAATTGTTTAGTTAAATTGAAAACTTCTCTTTCTTTGCCTTTCGTATAATTCTCTTATCACATGTAATTTCATCTAAAACTTGCACGAACATTTGGAAATAGAATTTGAGTGATAACGGTAGTTTTACGCTTAAAGAACTTACCTACATAATCTTTATATGGATAGAGTAGATTTTGTAAATATTATGACGTTCTATTATGGACTATGTAACTGAGAGATACCTCATTTTTTGCTAGCTAAATAGTTAATACCATGTAAATATGTTTGCAAGAGTTGATGAGCATGATTTGGGAGTGCTTTTCTAAGCTTAGTTGAAGGTTTATGTGTTTTAGCTTGGGCTTAAGAACTTTATGAGTTTGTATTTAGCTCGTAAACCTATCAATAAAGCTTAAATAAACACCGTTTTATAAAAATGTTAGTTTACGCTTATTGACTTATCTGATTTCGGCTTAAGTTTCATGGGAAGTCTAAATTTTTCGGCTTAATTTTGAAATATATGAGCTTGTATAAGCTTATATTGTGACATAACAAGCTTAGATAAGTCGATAAATCATAAAATAAACCAAAATATATACTCCAGCTTAATGTTGATCTTTTTTTTATTATTAGAATTATAAATTTTTTCGATTTACATAATACTCCAACATATTATATATAAGCCAAAATGATATAAAAGCTTGTAAAGCGCAAAATAATATTAAACAAACACTTTTTATAAATGATATTCTGAAAGAATATATATTCAAAAGTATATGGTTCATATACTCACTAAATAAACCCAAACCTAAATTAACGTCTTTAAGCTAGGAGATTGTCGTTTACTTTTCGTATCTCACCATTTAAAAGAAATAATAAAAAAATATATATATATACATTTATATATTTAACATCCTATCTCATATCTATACTTGAAGCGTCAAATTTCGAATCATAAGGTTGATGTGAACCTCCCGACTTTCAAGTCATTTTAAGTCATTTCAGGAGTTCACACAATTGGATAGGAGTATTAACTTTCTTGTAATAACATTTTTTTTTAATTATATAAAAGATGACTAAAAATGGTTTCATATAATCTAATCATGCTCTCGGTCACTCCGTATCAGACATGGCCCAATAGTGAAAATCCAGGGGGTCCAAAGGGTCCAAAACTATGAGGTACATATGGAACAAGATCAAGTACACCGTTCCAATTGTGTGAACTACTGAAATGCTTGAACCATCAAATAAACACTTTTGACCAAACCTTATGATCCCGATATATGACTCTTCAAGTAATCACCGTGACACACACAACTTAAAAAGCTCTCTGTCTATGGCTTTGGTTCCTAATGAATCTGAGGACGCTCACGAGGATTATGAGCATGTCGTAGCTCAACAGACGTCCGATTCTGTCGATTTGCCTAGTTTTAATTTGAGCATGTTTCACTACAAGCGTGTTCTTCCGACTGGTGAGTGGACCTAGATCAACAACTGTTATGTTTAATTATATCTTTGTGGTTATCGATGTGGTCCTTCTAAGTTATGTAAAACCAAACATTTAGTGCAAATATTAGCAATAGATTTTTTAGTACGACACTGGTTACTATGGTCATGTTTACATCATAAATTCCGGTCGCGATGTTATAACACTACATATGGAACAATTTTTGCTAGTAATATAAAGTTGATGTCGTTTACTCCATAAACAAAAAATAAAATTTTAGGAAAATAAACTCAACGACTTTTTTTCATTTCAGGATTGTTTGCCCCTAGCAGCAATTGAACTTGATACATCACATATTTTAATGTGATAGTAGCAAGCTCTTTAGTCACTAAGCCATCTCTGAGTGGTTAATGTAGGTATTTGATAATATATAAAGAAATGAGATTATTCATTGGAGGCCCTCGACTACTAATTTTTTTACTTTTAAGAAATTTATTTATTTAAACTAACTTATGAGTCATTCAAATATGTGTTGGTTTTCGTTTATACCAATTTCTTTTGAATTTGTGCTAGAAATTTGTACACTTTCAAGAATAATAAATTTAACTTTAACATACAAAACAATAAAATTAAATATTTAAAATGTAAAAAATTAGTCAAATTATAATAAATCACTTTTGACTAATTATGTTGCACTTAAATAATGATGAAATATGATATTTTGCATTTCAATAGTTAACTATGTTGTTTTCATATGTTATATTTAACTTTATTCTCGTTGTTTCATAGGTTTTCGAAAAAAAATTTGTCATAAATTGGCATAAACAAAAAACATCACATAATGAGTGGTTTATAAGTTAACTTTAATAAATGAATTAGACAAAAAAATATAAAATTAAAAAATAATAAAAAAAAAAGTTTAATAATCAACTCACGATACATAATAAAACCCTAAAGAAAAATTACTCTAAAAGTGATTGCAAATGTGCGATATTGAACGCGCTAAATTAGGGTTATGGTACACAAAAGTTACTAAAGTTTACAAAAAAATTGTCCTAAGGTAATATAGTTTCATTTTGTTCATCCAGGTTACTGAACTTTGAAACTTTGTTCACTCAGGTAACTGAACTTATAAAAGTGAATGTTGGTTATTGAACTTTGAATTTTGTTCACTTCAGTTCTTGAACTTATCAAAAAATATACATCCAAGTTACTCGGACTAACACTGAATTTTCGAAGTGTATGCTTACCGAAAGTTTAGTAACCTAACTGAACAAAATGAAACTATATTACCTTAGGACAAATTTTTTGTAAACTTTAGTAACTTTTGTGTACCATAACCCCGCTAAATTATATGAAATGGATTAAAAAATAGAAAATGTATTTGGACCCCATTCCTATCTTTGCTTCTACTAAATGAACCCCATGGTTATTTGAGCCCCAGCTTTGACCATACCACTTTTCTAACCGAAATAATTTATATGTAACTTTCCCTAACTTATATTATTCCAAACTTAAATAAAACATTAATTACAGTATTAGCCAATTGGTATAACCGTATAAGTGTTATTTTGACAACTTTAAACTGCAATAATATATTATACTCTCGTAATAGCATATGTTTCATGTCCATGAACAATTTTGAGACACACAGAAAAATACATATTAATGTAATTTGTACATTTTGTTAGATGTGTATAAACATAAATTAAATTGGCGGGGTAATGCAAATATATTTCTTTTGTTTGTTTTTTCACCATTAATCAAGATAACAGATTGTTTTCATTTCTCAATATATTGATAGAATAATATGTTTTGGCTGTAGTCATGGTGTGTACTTCTAGTTTTACATAATTCCGATCAAAATATCACATAAATAAAACAGTTTCCATGTAACCCGTAAGATAAGTTGACGTTGTCTATAACAATATGTCGCTAAATAGTGAGTTGTTCACTTCATAACATATATTGAAAAACAAGTTGTCGTTAAATGCCTTTAACTCAGATATGAATGGGAAATTTATTTGTGCCAAAAAAGCATGTATATCTATATATTTGTGTATGTATTTGAATAGGGGTGAGCATGGGGCGGTTCGGGCGGTTTTTAGCTAAAACCAAACTCCGAACCGAAAATTTGGATTTAAGTTTTTTAAAACATAACCCCGCACTGAAAGTTCGGTTTGGTTTTTGATTTTTGGATATCCGAAATTTGAGTTGATGGTTTTATGTTAGACCCATTATTTTAGCTAAGTTTTTAAAATTCGGATATTCAAAATTTCGGATAACAGTTTTATATATCTAAATATCCATATATCTATAATTTTTCGAAAATTCTAATATGAGTTCCAAAACTGACATTTCATAAAATAACCTTTTAATTAATTTTGATCAATTTTCCGGATATCCAAATACGGATATTTTTTGAACATCCAAAACCTAAATCAAGAAATCCTAAAATGTAAATTGAGTATTTCGTCGCAAATAATAAGATTACATAACACGTATATAAAGATAAGATGTGCGAACATATATGAAATAAAGAAAACTAACTTTACGAATTTATTATAGTGCTAGCTAAAAAAACACATGTTACGAATATCTAATCTCTTAGTTTTTGGGCTTTGGTAATTACTTGTATCAACACTAATACGTATGCATTTTTTATTAGTTTTATGCAAATTAGTATGTGGCAGTTCGGCTTTTTTTTATTTGGTTTTCATATAAAACCAAAAACCGAACAAAAACTTTCGGCTTTTTTAAAAATCAAAACCAAGTGACCTAAACATTGATCACGGTCATGTTTATCCCAAAAATATTTTCTGATCACCCAAATCAGGCATGTTTAGGTCACTTGGTTGTGCCGGTCACTTTTATTGCCAATTGAACTTTTAGTCCACTACTCTAGGAAATCACACGGTAGTCCTTGTCTAACCTTTCAACTTTTCTTTGGGACTTTTAGGTTATTTTTCTGTTATGTAGAAAGGAAAGTTAAGCCTTAAAGCATGCAAAGATACCATCTTGTATTTAGTTTAGGAAAATGATTATTTCTAAGAAGTATACCTACTCATGTCCCTTATAATATGATCGGTTGATGTTAAAATTTTATTGATGAAAATATGAAGTACGTCAAAATGATTAAGTAATAAAAGCTCATAGGCTAATTCAAACACTAGAAAGTTAAAAAGGATCTATCCTAAGAAAAAAAAATTACTGCAAAAACAAGTTTAAATCGAGTCAAAATCAAGAAAAGTGCATGAGTTATGAGGTGGGCATGTTCCTGTTTCACTTTTGGTTATTTAAAAAAGAGTAAATTACACCGTTCGTCCTTGTGGTTTGCTTTGACCGAAGCCTATCATCCTTTGACCAAAAAAATGCACCGTCCGACCTTAAGTGGCAAACGTTTTTTTTTACCGTTTTTCCCTCTCTTTAATGGCCCTCACTAACCTTCATTAAATCTCTCATGAGCCATGCACGTGAGGGTATAGTTGTCTACTTCATCTATAGCCACCCACCACCATTTTCTTCCACTGATATTCGGCTACCACCACCTTCATATCCGAAAACCAATCATCACCATCCCATTTTAGCACAACCATTTTTATATTCACTACCCACCACCAAAATCTACACATTCATCATCAAATCATAAACCAATTACCCACCATCATAATCGACCATCGTTTCACACAAACAACCGCTTTTTTCCGGCAGCCACAACCGCCACTATCATCCTCATTAGTTGTTATCTTCCCCATTACAACAACCCATTAACCATACCAAAAAAATGCTCACAAACTCTTTTCAAAATCCCTACAAAAAAATTCTAAGATATATCAAAACTAAAATAAAGTAATAAACCCAAAACAAAAATCTCATGTTTTTTTTTATGGGTCTGATAAGATGAATTGATGGGTTAAAGAAAATTGATTAAATAATGAACTAGAATGAGAGAAACTTGGATATCGATTGGTGGTGGTGTGGTCGACGACAACGGTTGAATTATTGATGATTGATATGATTGATGATATTGGAGATTTTTGTTGTTTTATTTGTTGAAGATGAGGAAGAGCGGAGTGAGTGAAATCTTAAGGTAGTGGAAATTCAAAAGACCAAAATGCCCTCATGTGAGATGACTTAACGAGCGTTATTCAGGGCCGTTATAGGGAGGGACAAACGTTTACCACTTAGGGTCAGACGGTGCATTTTTTTGGGTCAAAGAACGATATGTTGCAGTCAAGGTTGCAAAAATCGCTAGGCGGTAGCGAGGCGGCCAGGTACCGCCTAGCGATTAATCGGTTAGGCGGGGATTAATCGGATTGGATTTTTCATATATAAAGTTAAAAAGTTTGAAACTATATGCCTGATTTGGTCGATTTATCTCCGATTTGGCCGATTTATCCCTGATTTGGCCGATTTTTATCCATAACCCAGTTGGCCGATTTATGCCCGATTTGACCGATTTTTATCCGATTAATCGGTATGTTGACCGATTTTTGACCAAACCGATTAATCAGGCCGATTAGTGAAAATCGTGGCGGTTAATCCCCGCCTAGCGATTAATCGCCAATTAATCGGCCGCCTGGGCCGATTTTTGCAACACTGGTTGCAGTCAACACAAACCACAAGGACGAAAGGTCTAATTTACTCTTTTAAGCGATATAGTGAATTGTGATTTGTGTAGGATGTTAAATCTCAAAGTATTAGCTGGAAATCATCTTCATAAAACTTGAACTTAATGAATGATTTTCTGAAGTTGAAGTTTAAAAAAGACAAACGTATTGTAAATTTAAAGAAATTCCAATTAATTTTACCACATGCCAATGCCGAAATAGGGGAAGGAGGCAAATGCAACATGGCTCCAAGCAGGAGTAATGCTAAACAGAAACAAAACACATTAACTGACCATAACCGCGTTAAAACAGTGTAGGACAGACCCATGAGGACCAGTCGACGCCTATCTTGGAGGATCAATATAAAATCCACGATAACGGTTTCCCTAAAAAACCGAAAAACGGTTTCCCTAAAAACCGGTTTAGGGAAAACCGGTTTCAGTAGAACCGAACTTCCGGATTTTAAACCGATTTGCAGATTTTCCTTACGACCGGTTTAAACCGATCCAAAACCAGATTTTAAACCGGCCTTCTCTCCCAAAACCGGTTTCAAACCAATCCTGTTTTGGGTCAAACCGGTTTGTTGACTTTTTTACTCGATCTGATATGGTTTTGAAACTGAACCGGTTTGGCCCAAAAACCGGTTTGTGTACCTCTAATTCCACCAGAGGGGTCCAAGTTATACCACAGAAAGCTTTTACCTCCAACTTATTACCTTTGCCCACACCGGTTCAACAAGCGAGCAGTTGATAAGGCAATGTTCTAACGATTCTGGTTCCATAGAACACAGAGGACAATGAAACACCTCGAGCACCAAGATAGATCAAATAAGGAAGTCTATCTGCAGAAAGCTCCTCAAACACATACGTTAAATTTTCTTTAATATCCAATTATTCCAGAAATATCGCTACCGAGACGATCATGAATAAGAGTCGAAGTGAAACAAACAGAAGACCTGGAATTACAAAGACCCCATTGCCAATATTCAGCTCAATAGGGATGTTTTTAAAGATCAAGGTAAGTGATGAGACATCGGCGAGTCCAATTCCAGTGACCGCAATGGTTTACATCATTATATTTATTTTCCCTCCTAAGCTTCACTGTCACTTTCAGTTTAAAAAACACAAGAGTTAGACTAAATTATTTCTTATCTAAAGAAAAAGATAATCCATAAAGATTGCAAAATAAGGGCTAGGCATCAGGGCTCTTATCAACAAGTGGCCAAACCAAGAGTTTGATGACAGTTTGACCATCTGGGAGTTTAAAATCATCTACTGACTCCCTTAAGTCACTGTCACATGCAATCAATATCATATCTCCATCTCTGTCTTCATATTTGAGGCTAAAGCTTCCAAGCTTGAGCTGAAACTTTGATGTAATCAGCTCTTCCAACTTTACAAATCCATCTGAAAGCATGAATGAAAAACTTACTGTATTCTCTTTGTATGTTGCCTTAATAAGGGAATCACTCTTATCAGGACCGTTCTTATATGGCCACCTAAATACACCAAGACTCCTGCAAATGCGCTTCAACGTAGATCTGCTAACTGTAAATTTACAATGCACAAAGTGAAAACCAGAATCTAAGAAAGGACATAAATTTATCTATATCACAACAATACTCAATCCTGCCGGAGCAGGGTATGGGAGAGGTAGGATGTAGAAAGTCACACCCTAACTGAGGGTAAAGGGACTGCTTCGAGAAAGACCTCCAGCGAGTGTGTGCGTGTTAATATAGAATTATGTGTGGTCATGTGTGTGTGAATGAGAGGGACACTAAGATAAAAGATAAGGGTAAAGGCATATACGACTAACAATACAAAAGCATGCATAGGAAAAAAAGTGTAAAGACAGAATCATAAGAGCATGCAAACATATACAAAACATGTATATGGATCTATGAGCATATAAAGTCCTAATCACAAATGGGGCAACATTTACGAAAATAAAGCCATACAAGCAAATATAGGAATTAGAAGCCCAAAAGCATTATAAGTATTAAAACAAACAAGCATAAATAAATACATGCGGGTAGGAAATAAAGCCATACAGCATATATAGGCAGCAGAAGCACACAAGCCTAAAAGCATACATTTACGAAATCATATAAGGATATATGGGCCTACACGCATATATAAGTCATGCACAGGGGATGCTGTAAAACAGAACATGTGGATATCTATATAGCAATGTATCTCTCTGCCTAGGGATGATAAGATATGTACACGAAACTACCCTGCAACAAGAAAAAACACCAACACACCCATCTACCCTAATCCTAGATCTCTGCGTGTTCCTATCTACATCACTAGAGATGGCAATGGCGTAACTCTCGGGTCACGAATCTTTCGTTCGCTAGTCAAAACGAGCCCCGAATCAAATATATCGAAAGTATTATAAAGTTTCACTTAGGGTCCCTTTTGATAAGTTATGAAGCCATCCCTCACACTTTCTATTTCACATGTTTAGCCCCTCTTTGGAGTATATATACCCCCACAACTCACACTTCCCTCATTTCTTTCACTCTCTTTCTCTCTCTAATAAACACACACACAAATATCCTCCCTTTTCTCTCTCTAGAAATTTCGGCGACCACCTAGGGTTCCGGCGCCGTCACCGGAATCCGGCTAACTTCCGGCCATCTCTTACATCAACACCACCCCTCCCATTCGATAGATCGGGACCCCGTTTATGCAACACACGCGCCACCTAACTCCTTAACGCGCCTCAAATCTACGATTTCAGTTTCGAAATGATTAGGGTTTCGTGTTTAATCATGTTCAAAGGTCTCAAGGTCGGCTTGGTCACGAGTTGTACTCGTGAAAGACACCATAGCCCTCGTCATCGTCTCATTTTTTCTCTCGGTAACCCCACGACCCGTCTAGTATTTTGTTATTTTGTTTAATCAATTCTTTTATGTTGTGTTTTTCGTGGATATCAAATATTAAACGAAGTCTTAATAATAAGTGGTTCTAAAATGGATTAAAAACAGATTTTGAAACGATTTTGATAAGATTCGCGTGGTGAGCAGATTCATACGAATCTGAGTTGTACATACTCGTCTTGTGTTTTTGAGGTTACTTTGATGTGGGTCTCGGGTTTGATTGTGTAACTCGTTATAGCAGTTAGTCGTGTGGTGTTTTAGTGGTAAAAGACGTGATTGAAACGAGTTTATAGCAAATGGAGAAGTGATTTCGTGGGTTGATTATTTCTGTTTTTGGATGCGCAAATGGTTCGGGTCGGGACAGAAAATTTACCGGGTTTGACTTCTTTGATTATAGGTCGGTTAAGGAATCATGTGTTAATTCATTTTTCTAATTTGAGTCAAGTGACTCAATAAGTCGGGACAACCTCGAGTTGGGATGGGTCAAATGACCCGTGTGGGTATTTGTTGTAAAAGTCGTGCTAACCGAGTTGCGTTGATTGTGTCGGTCACACTAGAGTGTATTTGAATTAGTAAATTGTTGTCGGGTATCGAGGGGTACTACTTGGATTAGACGCAGTAACTAGTTATAAATCATAGAACAATGATAATAGATAATATCGAAATAAATAAGTGGTGACCGGTATAGACAATGAACTAAAATGGGAAATTTGTGACGAGATAATTATATGTAAGTTATTGATTATTAAGGGATTATAAATTGCCATTATAAAGGAACATCAAAACTAATAGTAAATGGAAAATGGAACAATTAAAAAGAGTAAGATTATTAGTATGTGATGACGTTTGACTTGTGATTTTTATTGGTTTTGATCCGGGTGTTCATCTTAATATATATTACTTAGCTATGGTATAAGTCAGAAGTAGTAGCGGGTATTACATGAATTAGACGCGATACTAGTACATGAGTCCTAGTTGGGTATCAAAATGAATTAACGACTACTAATGAAATGTTTTAATAATATATGCTTACGAATTAACTCTATACATATATATGTACATATAAAACGGTGCGATAAACTATGATTGATAATTAATAACGGATATTAGGTGCACATTATAACTTATAAGACTTGATGCGAATTATAAAGTTTGGAATAACTAATTTATGACGAGTCATGTTGATTATAAGTACGCTAAACGTTTTGCACTGAACGAGTATAGTATATTAGACTCGGAAATGAATTTAATTTATTTGTTCCGCGATATGCTTAAATTTTCTATTTTCTCATAGTAACTAATGGCGAGATGTTTAGATTTATATTGTCGACAAATAAGGTTTTATTTATTAAAAACCCTTATTAACTACGATAATAATTCGTGTTTTACTACAATACTAACTTGTGTTTAATAACACATGTTAACTTTTGTAAACTTGTTTAGAAATATTATTTTCGATAAGATAACTTATTAAAGATATAATGGCTTGGAAACATTGGATAAACGAGCGTGTCATTTATAATATACTACGATAATATACTTTATATGACGTACTTTATTATAAACTTGTATAATTATGAGTAACAATTGAGAAACCTTTATTAATTGAGCGATAAATGGAAACTTGTCTTTTGTTATTAAACATGTACGTTTGGGGATTATAGGGTAAATTGCCGAAACTTATCAATTAACCTGTTTATGTTACATAAATAGTTGTCGTCGCTTCCTAGTCTTTGACTAGCTTGAGTATTGTCGGTATTTCTTGACTTTGTCAATGTCTTTTCCTTTTTGGCGTGAGTTATGGTCTGTATGTCTCAATTATGTCGATGTCTTCTTTTCCTTCGCGTGAGTTGTACGTCGCGTCTATGTTTCTTACCACCACACGAAACGTTAAAACTAAACTTTTGAGATATAAATTATAAACTTTTGGGAACGATAATGGACTTTTGAAAGTAACGACATGAATGATCCACGAAAACTACGACACATTACTTTTATTGACTTCTTTATCATTTGAGCGGTATTTTAAGAGTAATCGTATACGCATTAGGTTGCGTCACTTCTACTTTATCGTACTCGTCGTACATTCTTCTGGATGCCATGGAGATTAGCTTTAGATGCCAGTCGTGTCAATAGTGAATAGTGCATTGTTGTGGCTAAGGTGAGTTTCATAGCCCCATTTTTATCTACGTTTTTAACTAAATTGGGGTGAGAATCATGCTACTGTTTTTGGACCTTTAAAACTATTTGGATTTTCTTATGTGCTTGACTGTTTAGATAGATGTGCGATAGTCGTTGACTTAAACTAGGGTAGTGTTAGGAATTAGAAAATTCAGTCGTTAAAGAGTCGGTCACCTCAAGTATATGTATTCGATAGAAAGCTCGTAGTCGTAGTCATAATATGTTAGTAAGTAGTTTGTTAAGTAACACCGTGGAGGACGGACGGGTCTTTACCCACTGTATGCCTGATCCACTGCCCGTAAGTGGCGTTTATTTGTAAGACACTATAAATACCCTCTACCTCCCAAGGTAGAGGGTTGGAGCTTCAATACCATTTTTCTTTGTTTCACATAGTTCCCAACTCTCTTCTCTTTCTCTCTCTAGAACTTTCTCTCTCTAAACCTTGTTAAACGCCTCATATGATTATGGTTTGATGTGTTTGTGAAATCCTATATCCTACAATTGGTATCAAGAGCCAAGGATCATCATATGTGTTTAGGTTTTGAATTGGAAGGCTTAAATCATTGTGGTTTGGTTGTTTTTGATTGATAAAGTGGTTGTTTGTGAAAGTTGTACGAAGCGAGTTGAGTCTCGGAGTTGTGTTTCTTCAAAGCGAGTTGCTTTATTATTGGAAGCGAGTTGGTATATGCGACTTGGCTATTTAGCGAGTTAACTCTTTATGCGACTTGGGTTCTAAGCGAGTTGTTTCTTTAAGCGACTTGGGTTCTAAAGTGACTTGGCTATTAAGCAAGTTGTACAGCTAGCGAGTTAGTTTAAGTGACTTGGTGGTTAAGCGAGTTGTCTCTGTTTGCGACTTGGCTATTAAGCGAGTTGTCTCTATATGCGACTTGGCTATTAAGCTAGTCGGTTCTTTAAGCGACTTGCTTATCTAAGCGAGTTGTCTGTTTAGCGAGTTGATACCAAAGCGAGTTGACTGCTTTGCTACTTGTCTATTGAGACCTGTCACTTCTTCGTGCTACATTTTTTTACGGTTGTTCTTTTGGTTTAGTAAAATCCCGTGAAAGAATCAATTTCCTGGTTTAATCAAAGAATAGTAAAATCCCGTTGAACTTGTAATCATGTCAAACATCGTTCCTACTATCGTTTCTTCTGTAGCTGAGGACGTTCAAGCAGCTGGATCAGATACTCGTCCACCTATGCTTGACAAAACTAATTATGACTCATAGGCTCAACGAATCAGATTGTACTGTCTTGGAAAGGAAAATGGGGTCAACATTCTCAAATCCATTGATGAAGGACCTTATTAGATTTAGACTACAAGAGACATAATTGATACCGCTGCAGATGGAACAATGATCTTTGGATTGGACAGACCAAAGACGTATGATGAGCTCAATGATAAGGAGAAAAAGAGATTCGATGCTGATATCAGGGCTTCTAACATTATACTTCAGGGTCTTCCAAAATATATCTACAAGCTTGTCAATCACAACACTGAAGCAAAGGCAATTTGGGATAATGTCAAGATGCTTCTCTCAGGTTCTGAATTAACCAAGGAAGACAGAGAATCACAGCTGTATGATGAGTTTGAGCACTTCAAGATGAAACCAGATGAGAGTGTCTATGAGTACTACGTGAGATTCCACAAGCTTGTGAATGACATGAGGAACATCAAAATGACCATGCCTAACATTCAGCTGAACTCAAAGTTTGTGAACAACATGAATCCCGAATGGCACAAATTTGTCACTGCTGTGAAGCTAACCAAAGGATTGAAGAATACAAACTATGAGCAACTGTATGCCTTTCTTCTTCAAAATGAGAGACATGCTATGTTTGAAAAAATGATTCTTGAACAATTCAAAACCAATCAGGGAGAAACAAGTTCTTCAAATGATTCAACAGCCTTTTACACCAATGTTGGTATTACCACCAAAGCTTCTCAAATTATACCCACGGGTAATGGTAATTACAAACTCATTCCCGACCCAATGTTCAAACAAGCTGATGCTGATGCAGTCATGGGACACTTCATCAATCAACTGGCCCTTATGGTTAAACAAAACTTGACTCTCAGTCCACATACCAACAGTCTTCACACTAACAATGAGATCCGAACTGCATCCAACCTTCACAATCATGCGGTTGTCATAGATGGAAAAGTTATGGTGCAACCAGTTCAAGGAAGGCAGTATGAACACGGAAGAGGTGGAGTAGGTGGAGGTTATGTTGAAAATCAAAATCGGGGAAGGAATGGAAACCAAGGTCAAGCTAAGCCAATTAAGTGCTACAACTGTGGTGGTGAGGGACATATTGCTAGGAACTGTACATCTCCAAAACGTCCACAGAACGCAGAATACTTTAGAGACAAGATGCTCCTTGTGCAAGCTCAGGATAAAGGCATGTTGATGCACCACTTGCTATTCTCCACACACTTTTTGGTACACATTGAGGTCATTCTCACCACTTTCATGATTTTGTTTAATGTTACTGAAAATGGCATAAAATGCACCAGTTCTAGGGCGAACATTATTTGTCCACTTGCTAAGGATCAAGTCGTAACCTCTCTTTAAACCAGTTTCTTTTCTAAAGTAAGTAATAACTTTATCCCAAAATCCCTTTGCCTTTATAGCGTTGCCCGTTTCGCATTTTTCGACACATTACACCAAGCTTTGCACAACGCAATCTTTTCCTCAGTTGTCCATAGCGTCGGCTCCTGATCCTTATTCTTGCCATCATTCTTCTTGGCCTTTGAAGCTCGTTTCGAAGGCTTCTTAGCTTCGACGGGTGATATCTTCGACGGAAGAGTCGTCTTCTACTGGAGCCGAATCGTGAAACGAACCGTAACACGAACCTTAACAACAACATTGTCAGCTTCGATTCTCCAATCCATTCTAGATTTAATATATAAAAATAATTTAATGATTCAAAATAACTAGAAAATTCTTACAACAAAAAACATTAACTTATTTTTCCATAAACGTATATCTTCGAGATTGCTTATTCGCTGCCAACTAGTTTCAACTTTCAACCGTCTCTCTTTTTGTTTTGTTTTCTCATTATTTTGCGAAAGATAATATTTTGCCAAACAAATTATTTGTTTATTTGGTTGTAAATAATTGTGGGTGCAATATTCATTTGTTCTTCTCGGTTACCTGTAATATCTATGGCATCGACAACATCACCCCTTCTTTGATATATTATATCCGGAGACATAAAGCAATATATCAAAAGAGGCATTTATCATCATTTTTTAGTCAATTAAGAATTGTTCTTATATGAGAACGGTGGTTTGAGTTTACAGGATAAACATGATATATAAAGAACAAACATAAGGGCATAATGGTCAAAATTAAAAATAGCATATAATTATAATTTGTTTTATTAATATACAGTATAATTTAATAAATTGGATATATATATATATATATATATATATATATATATATATATATATATATATATATATATATATATATATATATATATATATATATATATATATGATATTTTTTGAGCTTTTGAAAGATATACTTGTAATTATAAATTTGAGTTGGATATATATATGCAATTTTATGTCTTTTGAGGGATATATACGCAATTCCTCATAATTTATAATGTTCTAGTCCGTCGGTCCTATATTTTTAGTTCACGTCTTTTTTTGGTTGTTTCAAATTAATTGTTCACTTTCAAAAATAAATAGGAAATTTAAATCAAGTTTATCATATTACCCGGCCTCACTTGAGATTATTATTATAAAGTTTAAAGAAGTAATGTATAATTTAATTTAGTTAATGATAAAACTGTCATTCTGCAAAAAATTAAAAAAAATGATTGTAATGATGATTTTTTTAACCGTGTTTTTTTTAGTGAGACGGAAGAATTATATATGTTTTTAGCTCGAGAGTTTGACTTACAAGTCCCTTCGTCAAAGGAAGTCTTGATATGTTTCGAACTTTTAATACCACTCTATATGTTTTTAGCTCGAGAGTTTGACTTACAAGTCCCTTCGTCGAAGAATTATATATGTTTATAGCTCGAGAGTTTGACTTACAAGTCCCTTACAAGTCTCTTTGGTCTCATGTATGGTCTTTCACTATGTGAATAACTTAAAACCTTTAATACCACTCTATAAAATAATATTTAGATTTTGAAAGTCAAATCGCGTAGTCGAGGTATAGAAATGCCCATCTATAGAAAGATAATTTCTTACCGTCGTGATTGTATGATTTTTTTCGCGTAACGATTAACGATTTGTGAGACATTTATATTTTTAAATAAAATGAAAGTATATATATTTTTTTTAAATAAAAAAATGGATTTCAAGATTGGTTAACTGGGTCTTTAACTACATTAAACTTTTCTCATATATCGGATGTTTTTTGCTTGTTTACTATTCATCGCAAAAATATTGTACATAAAAATATATTATTGATATGTTTTATATAAGATTTGCTACATCTACAAAAATGTGTTGTCATGTTTTAATTGGGGTATTTTGATACACTTTTTCTTTGTTTTCTTTGATTAAACTAATCAGACATTGACAACACATTTTTGTGGATTATTTTTTTGATGTAGCAAAGCTCGTTTTGTATTATTTTAGTGCAAAAAATGCATTTAACTAGAGGGGTCCGTTTGGTTTGTTAAGGGTTTTGTATTTGGATTAGGATTATTATTTGATTTGTATAAGTTTTAGGAGAAAAAAATACTCCATTCGTCCTAAAATTTAAGTCCAGTTTGACTTTTTGAATCCAACTTTGACCATATCTTTTTGTTTTTATTATATAATACTTGATTAAAATTATATCATATAAAAATATTTTTAAAAAACTAATCCATTTATATATTTTGCATCAGTATTATATAATTAATATAACACAAACAAAAATAATTAAGGTTAAAATTTGATTTAAAAAGTCAAACTGGACTTAAATTTTAGGATGAATAAAGTGTGAGTGATAATATATAAATAATATATTATTATTATTTTAATAATATATAAAAGAAGAGAAATTAATTTTCTTGTAATAAAATAAGTTTTTAAATTAAATTTAGAGGTGGAGATCAAATGAAGTTCCACAACTTTTGAAAAAGGGAAAAAAATATCAGTTTATATTTTGTAAACCTACTTATTTGCACTAGATTTGTGTATGATGAGATCTTTTGCATTGATGCCAAACATGAGCCCACTTTTATATACTCTTTTCGTCTCAAAATTATTGTCAGGAGACAAAAATCACATAGTTTAATAAAAATATAACCATTATAATTCTCAACTACTCAAATATAATATTTTCTCACTAAATCCTACTTTTCTTACTTAAAATAGAAAATGGACAATTATTTTAAGACACTCAAAAAGAAAAATATGTACTATAATTTTAAAACGGAAGAAGTACCAAACATCATTTTTTTAGAGTTAATTTCATAAATGGTCCCTGTGGCCTGTCGTGTTTAACGGGTTTAGTCCATTTACTTTTTTTCACTGATCCAATGCTTGTGGTTGCGACCCGTATCGGGGTTGATCCCTTGACTAATTTTTCTGTTAGTTTGACTGTTTAAAAGGATGAAATGACCAAACAACCATCATATTATTATTATTATTATTATTATTATTATTATTATTATTATTATTATTATTATTATTATTATTATTATTATTATTATTATTATTATTATTATTATTATAAACATCACTTTATTAAAAACTCAAAAGGATTTACAAGAAATTAGTGGGAAGCCGAGAAACCAATTGGGCCCCCACTCCTCTAGCAATAGCAAAACTAATACGATTAAAAATGTGAACCGCATCACGTGCCCCAATGTCTAGAGTCAAAGAGAAAAGTCGAATACGCTTTAGTAAGGTTACGGCCTCTTTCTCAAGTTCTCCAAAAGAAGAAAAAGAAAATGGGAGGAACCCGTATCCGATATCTGCGCATTTAACCTCATACTTGACACGTTTACGTCGTGCAGCCTCACTAACCGAACGTCCTAGCACAAAATCAAGCAGCCCCGATTGTGTCAAAGGAGACGAACCTGTAAGATCAACACAAACATCACGCCCGCCATCCCAAGAATAAAGCAATATATCAGCCGGTCGCAAGGGTCTGTCTATATCTCCATGAAGCCCAATATCCACCTCCTTACGAACCGAAATCCCGGATCGAGAGCATATATCAACAAGAACATCACGCACAATGTTATGCCGATGTTTGATACCGACAATACCCGCACATGAAACTGCATGATCCCCATAAATATCTCCGGTAAAAACCTTAGAACATGCCGAGCAAGGTACCTGAACAGTGAAAAGGGGAACACCCAGTCGATAACACAACACACAGCGATAAGTCCGGCGTTCATAGTTTGTCCCAATCCAGATATAGGAGCCACCCTAAGCCAATCTGAAGTATGATCCTCCTTTAGTGAGCTCCAAAGCGCCACCTGTCGAGGAGATAGATGGAACGTAGATTCAACATTTTGGGTAACCCGATCGAAGTATATATCTGCCAATTTCTTCATAAGTTTGGGGGCAGCGACCTCGCTAGGGTTACTCAAAAGGTCAATATCCATATTCGCATTAAAAGTACATAGAGCATCATCAAAAGAGGAACCAGTAGTCACAATACCAACACTATGGAGAAGCTTAGTCTGCAGACTAGCAGATTGAAGTCTCGAAGCAAGAAAGGCATAGTTCAAAACATCACCTGCAGAATATAAACCAAGCCCCCCAAAAGCAAAGGGTAAGGTGGCGAGTCTCCACTGCCATTCACCAAAACCGGGCCCAGAAGCAGTGACAATGCGCTCCAAAGAAGAACGAAGTGCCGCATCAAAAGAAACCTGAGCACACTCAAAGACCCGAGGAGGACATGTGTGCATAGAAAAATATAACTTAGAAATACCAGCACATGAACGGAGTAGCAACAACTCGCATTGAGGGTCATTAAGCTTGGCAACTGCCCTCATAAGTTCAATAGTTTTAGCAACCCTTTTCAGGACCAACTTACTACCAAACTCAAAATCCACACTAACAGGTCCACCCAATAATTTAACACCATGTGAGGGGCGAGAAATATTGGGGGGAAAAACACCATCATACCTGCTTCTGGGGTCCTCCTGTGGCCAAAAAACTTCAGTTTTATCAACATTAAGGTGTAAGCCACGACAAGGTCCATCCACCATAATCAACTCTAAAACCTTACCCACAACCAAGGTATCACCAATAATAGTACCATCATCCAAATACCAAGCTTGAAAGGAAAGGTCAAAAGAATCTCTAATCTTACATGCCAGGGGATGTAACACTAAAGCAAAAAGAAGAGGCCCCAGCGGATCACCTTGTTGCACACCTTGATGAGACCAAAGAGTATGCTCGCCATAATATAATCTGGCAGGACTGGAGTAACAGAATTCCACCCACCGTGAAATAGCCGGAAAATGAAGCCGAACCTCACGTAACATAACAGCCCGATCCACCATGTTGAAAGCATTTTTAAAATCAACTAACAACATAGATAGACCCACATCCCCCCCACGGTCCTCAACCAGCCGATTCACAGCGTGCAGAATAGCCTCCCCTCCTCCCGACACCCCAACACCAAATTGCAAATCATCTAAATAACTATCAGAAGAGTGGCCAATCATAGAAGCACAAACCTTGGAAACTAAACGCCTCCAAACAGTCCCAACAGCAATAGGACGGATACCCCCTCCTGGTTTGACCAAAGGTGTGAGAGGAGCACTAGAAATGTACTCACCCAACGCCCTCGGGCATTTCCAGCAAGAAAAAGGTTCACCACTTGGGTGATAGAAGCGATCAAATCGTCAGAAATAGCCACGGCTGCACCACTTAAACAATCCAAAAGGTGTTGGGCACGCAACCCATCCCGCCCACAAGAAGTACCACGAGGGAAACTCTTGATCATGTCAAGAACGGTAGAAGGGGATGCGGTAAGGTGATGATGATCAATAGGTATATCAGGCAAAGAAGGAGCAGACTGGAAAGGGTGCTTAGCTTTTAAGTCCTCAAGAGTAGAAACATCATAAGGTGCAATACTAGAAGACGAAAGAACTCTACCGCAGCAAGATAATGACCATCACAAATCTTCCTCTTACATTGCTTGACATTGCGGTCACCCAAATCCAAGCTATCATCATCAATATTAGACCATAATGGAGAAGGTTCGGCTAAAACCTCACACACAACCTGCAAACTGCCACCAGGAGAGCCCCATGCATGAATAGCATTAACAATATATTCTTCCTGGCGTTGACGCTTGGTAACCGACCTACCCTCTTGACTACTCCTCGGGCAAAAGGCTTTAAGTAGACAAAGAGGCAAAACAAACAAACCAACCCAACAAGAAATATCATCAGGCGTGCAGATCACCTTATCAAGAGCTCTTTTCAAAACACGAGAGAACTCCAGACGACATTTAGGAGGGATAGATTTGACAGTCCGCAACCCCTTGGAGAGTAAAGTATCTAGAAGAGGTAAATCAAAGCCACAAAGCTCATCCAAAACCGAATCCTCAACAATGGCTACCTGGGAGGGAACCTGCGGTTTGGTAAGATCATATAACACGAACCGAACAACACCATCACCACAATCAGGAGGAGACACAAAATCAGACCCCGTACTATGGCGACACTTAGTCCGGAAAGTATGCGTTTTAAAAAAACCACCACACAACCACAACCCCATACGCTTAAGAGTAACCTCAGCCCTTTCGAAAATAGCCAAATCCGACAAGAGAGACTGCTTAGTAGTAGCAAGAGCCTCAACGCTAAAGTGCCGGTCACGTAAATGTGTGATCAAAGATGTTCTAGTAAGCCCATTACCACCACCATCCCGACATCCACCAAGCCCCACAAAGGGACAGTGAAATCTTACAACCGGCATAGCGACCAAGCAACAAAACCACAACCCCTTATAACAACACCTCAAGTAAATAAACAACGGAAAGGAAAACCAAAAAATACCAAACGTAGCGACCATGCAAGCGAAGGCACGCGAAACAACCCAACTGAAACGACCAAACCTTTGAGTCGTACTAAGATCCAATGATGACTGCCCAAGACCAACACCTAGCGTAGAGTAGCAGGCTGAAAACCAAAGCGCTTAGTACCCAAACCTTGCGATGATCAAACCCAAATCAATACCATAAACAGCGTATAGAAACAGGCCTGAAAACCAAAGATCATTCGAACCAAACCCTTGAGATGACTGCCCACAATCAAACCCCAGGCGATGCGCAAAAACAGCCAACGTCGAAAACCTCAGTACTGGTTTAGGAAGAAAGGATGGGAAGCAACGAACCTCACAAATGCAGGAAACCCACGAGACAAAGCAAGGTTTCAAAAAGAAACCCTAACCGGACAGAGAAAAGAGGAAACCCTAAAAAAAGGAAACGACCAGATGCAGGGATAAAGGGTACGTATATACACTGTTGGAATCCACCATGAATCAACTAAGTCTGTTGAAAAGGAGATCCAGGGATGACCAGGGCGAGATCAGGAAGATCTCCCAATCGCCCACAGTGAAGGTGAAACGGTTATTATTATTATTATTATTATTATTATTATTATTATTATTATTATTATTATTTTATTTTTTTTCCTTTTTTACATTTTGATGAGGCATCTATCTCGGGGTCTTCTTAAATCTGAACTAGTTATGCTTTTCAAAGAGAATACTTTTTTCTTTTAACTGTCAACAAGGTTTTTATTAGAGCTCGTGTTGCAACGGGCTTAAACAATATTATATGGGTAAAATGTTTAATCTATATAAGTTTAAGGACAAAAACTATATTACAGTAGTTAATAAATTTAAGGAAAAAATTCAAAATTATGAAGTGAATGTGTTGTTTTGGAAGTTCATAATTGGCAAGATCTGTTTTTCTTCACGTTGAAAATCATATCCCTTTACTTGTGGGTGTTTTTATGTGTGCTTAAATTGTTTTTTGCAACTGATTAAGAAGTTTTAGATTTTTACCATCCGTTAGACTTTAAAGTTTAAAGAGTTTGCCATTATGAACATAAAACAGAAAATGTTCAAGAAATTAGTTGGGAGCAGCGAAACTATCTGGGCCCCCACACCTTTAGCAATAGAAAAACTAATCATACTGAAGATATGAGTAGCAGCATGCGCCCCAAAATCTTGAGTTATAGAGAACTTCCGGATCCGCTTAAGTAAGGTCACCGCATCTGGCTCAAGTTCCCCCAAAGAGGAAAATGAGAAAGGGATGAACCCATATCCAATATCCGCACATTTGGCTCCGTACTTGACGCGCTTACGTTTTGCTGCATCAATCACCACACGACCTGTCACAAAATCAATCATACCGGTTTGCGAGAGGGGAGACGACCTTGTTAAATCGACACATACGTCTTGCCCTCTATCCTAGAAATAGAGCAATATATCTGCTGGCCGTAAGACTTGCTCCCTTTCTCCACCCAACCCGATGTCGACCTATTCACGAGCCGAGACCCCGGATCGAGAACAAATATCAACCAAAGTATCGCGCACCATGTTGTGTCGATGTTTAATACCGATAATGCCAGAACACGATACAGCATGGTCCCCGTGAAAACCTTGGAGCAAGTTGAGCACGACATCTGAACAGAGAAATGGGGAACGCCTAACCGATAACATAATACGCACCTGTAAGTTCTGGCATTCATAATCTATCCCAGGCCAGATATCGAAACCACCCTAAGCCAGTCTGAAGTGTAGTCCTCTTTTTGCGAACTCCAGAGTGCCATTTGTCGAGGAGATAGGCACAAACATAAACACAAATTTGAGAAATCATTAAACACCAAAAATCTCTTCCACATACGAATAACAAACACACTTCTTGTTTTTCATTGGTAAAACTAGATTTACATATTTCTTTCAATAAACTTAGCTTAATTTTATGACAAGATTCATAAAACAATAAACTTGAAGAGAAAATACCAATCTTTATGGGAGATTGACAATGGTTTTTGGGCATACCCATAGGTTCCGCAAATTACCAAAAACTCAGGTCACTCACAAATCAAAACCCACATCATCATTCTTCATTTTTTTTTTTCCAGCCCAATCAATTCAAACAAAAAAAAAACTTGAAAAAAAAAAAAAAAAAATGTTTTTCACCAAT
This sequence comes from Chrysanthemum makinoi, assembly GCA_910596185.1. Lineage (NCBI taxonomy): Eukaryota > Viridiplantae > Streptophyta > Magnoliopsida > Asterales > Asteraceae > Chrysanthemum > Chrysanthemum makinoi. The sequence goes on from OU343221.1 coordinate 314,101,864, forward strand.
CGAAACAAAAATTCCTCATCTTTTCTTGTATATTTACAACCATCTGCCAAAACAAAAAATCCTCGAGTAGGTTTACAACCATGTTTTCAAACGGCTGGTTGCATTAACACCATCAAAAACCTCACCCCTGAACACCAGTTCTGGTTTGTAGTAGACTCCAAAATCAGTATACATTTGTGCATATAGGGTGTCCCTTTGAGTAAAGAAAAAAAGACGATTTTATCAAATCAAACACATCATCATCTTCTAAACCCTGGATATGAATTTAAAAAATAAACTAAAACAATATCGGCAGAGATGGACGACATTGGTGACTGATCCGATGAAGGTGGTGGTTGCCGACTTGGTGAGTGTTTGAAGAGACAGAAAATTTTAATCACCTTCTAAAAACAAAGTAGTAGCAATTACCCTTCTATGTGTATGTCACATGACCAACTTAACGGTCAAACTAACAAAAAAGTTGGTCAAGGGATCAAAGCCGATACGAGTCACAACCACAAAGACTAAATCCATTAAAAAAAATAAAAGGACTAAACCCGATAAACTACAAAGACCATTTATGAAAGTATTATTATTATGGATTAATTTCATATATCACCCTACTTTCATGATTAATTTCATATATACCCAAAGTGCAAGTATTGAATGCATAATGTACAATATTTTTAATGCATGTTTGGGTATATATGAAATTTCCATCTAAAAGGAGGGGAAATATGAAATTGCCCCTATTATTATTAGGGATAATTCCATATTTACCCAATATAAATATCAAAATGTCATATTTACCCAATTTACAAGTGAATAATGCATGTTGTACAATGATTTTTATGCATGTTTGGGGATATATGAAATTTTGGTATTTTTATTGGGGAAATATGGAATAGCCCCTTATTATTATTATTATTATTATTATTATTATTATTATTATTATTATTATTATTTTAAACAACCCTTTTATTAAAAACTCATAGGATTACAAAAAATTAGTGGGAAGCCGAGAAACCAACTGGGCCCCCACACCTCTAGCAATGGCAAAACCAATCCTATTAAAAATATGAACTACTGCACGCGCTCCAATGTCTTGAGTCATAGAGAATCGTCGCATACGCTTAAGTAAGGTAACAACATCCTTCTCAAGTTCTCCAAAAGAAGAAAAGGAAAAGGGGAAAAACCCATATCCAATATCCGCACATTTCGCATCGTAATTGACACGTTTACGGTGTGCAGCATCAATGATCGCACGCCCTGGCATAAAATCAGTCATCCCATATTGCGTCAAGGGCGACGATCTCGTAAGATCAACACATACATCACGCCCATTATCCCACGAGTAAAGTAACATATCAGCCGGTCGCAAGGATCTGTCCCCATCTCCAGAAAGCCCAATATCCACCTCCTTACTTGCAGAAATTCCGGACCGGGAGCATATATCAACAAGAACATCACGCACAAGGTTATGCCGATGTTTAATGCCAACAATACCCGCACACGAAACAGCATGATCCCCATAAATATCTCCAGAAAATACCTTAGAACAAGCTGAACATGGTACCTGAACAGTGAAAAGAGGAACACCCAACCGATAGCATAGCACACAACAATAAGCCCTAGCATTCTTAGTTTGTCCCAGTCCAGATATCGGAGTCACTCTAAGCCAATCCGAAGTATGATCCTCCTTTAGTGAACTCCATAACGCCATCTGTCGGGGAGAAAGATGGAATGTAGACTCAACAGTTTGGGTAACCCGATCGAAATATATATCTGCCATTTTCTTCATAAGTTTGGGGGCAGCGACCTCGCTAGGGTTACTCAAAATGTTAATATCCATATTCACATTAAAAGTACGTAGAGCATCATCAAAAGAGGGACCAGCAGTTACAATACCAGAGCTAAGGAGAAGCTTAGACTGTAAGCTAGCAGATTGAAGTCTAGAAGCAAGGAAGACATAATTCAAGACGTCACCTGCAGAATATAAACCAAGCCCCCCAAAAGCAAAGGGTAGGGTGGCGAGTCTCCACTGCCAATCACCAAAACCGGGCCCAGAAGCAGTGACAATGCGCTCCAAGGAGGAACGAAGTGCCGCATCAAAAGAAACCTGAGCACACTCAATGACCCGAGGAGAACATGTGCGCATAGAAAAATATAACTTAGAAATACCAGCACATGTACGGAGTAGCAACAACTCGCATTGAGGGTCATTGAGTTTGGAAACTGCCTCCATAAGTTCAATAGTTTTGGCAACCCTTTTCAGGACCAACTTACTACCAAACTCAAAATCCACACTAACAAGTCCACCCAATAATTTAACACCATGTGAGGGGCGAGAAATATTGGGGGGGGGGAAAACACCGGCATACCTGCTTCGGGGGTCCTCCTGTGGCCAAAAAACTTCAGTTTTATCAACATTGAGGTGTAAGCCACGACAAGGTCCATCCGTCATAATCAACTCCAAAACCTTACCCACAACCAAGGTATCGCCAATAATAGTGCCATCATCCAGATACCAAGCTTGAAAGGAAAGGTCAAAAGAATCTCTAATCTTACATGCCAAGGGATGTAACACTAGAGCAAAAAGAAGAGGCCCAAGCGGATCACCTTGTTGCACACCTTGATGAGACCAAAGAGTATGCTCACCATAATATAATCTGGCAGGACTAGAATAACAGAATTCAACCCACCGCGAAATAGCCGGGAAATGAAGTCGAACCTCTCATAACATAACAGCCCGATCCACCATGTTGAAAGCGTTTTTAAAGTCAACCAACAACATAGACAGACCAACATCATCCCCCCAGTCCTCAACCAACCGATTCACAGCGTGAAGAATAGCCTCCCCTCCACCCGACACACCAACACCAAATTGAAAATCATCTAAATAACTATCTGAAGATTGACCAAGCATAGAAGCACAAACCTTGGAAACTAAACGCCTCCAAACAGTCCCAACAGCAATAGGACAAATACCCCCTCCTGGTTTGACCAAGGGTGTGAGAGGAGCACTAGCAATGTACTCACCTAATACCCTCGGGCATTTACCAGCAAGAAAAAGGTTCACCACTTGGGTAATAGAAGCGATTAACTCATCAGAAATAGCCACAGCTGCACCAGTTAAGCAATCCAAAAGGTGTTGGGCACGCAGCCCATCCCGCCCACAAGAAGTACCACGAGGGAAACTTTTGATCATGTCAAGAACAGTAGAAGAGGATGCAGTAAGGTGATGAATATCAATAGGTATATCAGGCAAAAGAGGAGCAGACTGAAAAGGGTGCTTAGCTTTTAAGTCCTCAAGAGTAGAGACATCATAAGGTGCAATACCAGAAGACGAAAGAACTCTGACCGCAGCAGTATAATGACCATCACAAATCTTCCTCTTACATTGGTTGACATTACGATCACCCAAATCCAGGCTATCATCATCAATATTAGACCATAAAGGGGAAGGTTCGGCTAAAACCTCACGCACAACCTGCAAACTACCACCAGGAGAGCCCCATGCATGAATAGCATTAACAATATACTCTTCCTGGCGTTGACGCTTAGTGTCCGATCTACCCTCTTGAATACTCCTCGGGCAAAAGGTTTTAAGTAGACAAAGAGGCAGGACAAACAAACCAACCCAACAAGAAATGTCATCAGGCGTGCAGATCACCTTATCAAGAGCTCTTTTCAAAGTACGAGAGAAATCCAACCGACATTTGGGAGGGATGAATTTTGTTAATACAAATATCGTCATTAAACGTTATTTATATTTTTGATCTTTACCTAAGTTTTGTTAACGACAAAAGTAAATTTAATTTGTATAAAAGCTTAAAGCTTGTCAAGTTTAATAGATATTAAAACAAGCTTTTTCAAACAATATATTCATCATTCAAGCATTTACATTTGTGATTAGTAACATCTTGATATGACTCTAATCATTATGTATGATAGTAGTTTTTAGAATGTGTTAGGTTCTTAAAACCAAACACTACTTATGTACTTGCATATTTCTAAAAATAGAAATACAACATATGACATCATGTAATGCATCATGGAAATCATTGAAAGATTTCATTAGATATTTTGTGTGGATTTGTACTCTTCATATCTTGCACAATATCACTTAGATAGAGTTGACTTTAGCAAAGATTTGATATCTTGACTGTCAGACCGGCGGTACCAAATTGGTACACGGGCGGAACCCTTTTGAGGGTTCCGGGGTCCGTGGACGCTCCTGTCCATTTTGGCTATAAATAGCAATGCCAAGCCAAGTAGTTTTCATCCCTTTCTAACATACTCTCATACATATCTTCTCTCTAACCTTTCTAACTCAGTTTCATATCATATTAGTGATCTCTTTTGTAGCAAAGAAGATCAAGTCACATTCAAGCTTCAAACGAGAAGTTGGAAGTCTTGTTTGTTTAGTGTTGTATGATCTTGTGTTGATTCATACTTCATTGTTGTATTAAAACCATCATAATCTTGTGAGTGTGAGTGGTTAGTATTTTAGTCCTCAAAATACGTTGTGTGTGGGAGTGGTTGTACCCTTGGAAAGAACTCGACATCTAGCTTAGTGCCGGAAATAGTGTAAGCGAAGTGTAAAGGTTTTCTTCGCCGGTGAAAGGAGCTTGTTGACTAGTGAAGTTAAACTCTCGAGTGTGAGACTCGAGGAGTGGAGTAGGGCAAGGAAAAAGAGTCCTTGTAGACCGAACCACTATAAACAACTTGTTGTGGTTTGATCATTTCTTTCCTTATTTACTTCATACATATTGCTTGCATATTTCATTAACACATCTAAGAGCAATATCAATTGATCTTTTACAATAAGTTTCAAAACAAAGTTTTAATTGGTAAACTATTCAACCCCCCTTCTAGTTTTCTACAATTGGTACCAGAGCCTCGTTGCTCAAGAATTTCTAAAATAACTTGTATTTTATAAACTTGAAACGATCCATGGATTCTGAAAACTTTAAAGAAGGGCAATCTATGCAAAGACCACCACTCTTTGAAACCAATGGATTTATCTATTGGAAAAACCGTTTTGAAACATATGTAAAATCAAAAGATATAGATATTTGGTTTATTATTGTTAAAGGGGATTTTAGTTCTACAACAAAGGATATTTCCGTTGATGAACAAAAGAAACTAGTTGCTAAAAATAATGAAGCTAAAATGATGCTTTATAATGCTTTACCTAGAAAAGAATATGAAAAAAATTTTATGTGTGAAACCGCCAAAGATATTTGGGAATCTTTAATTATTACACATCAAGGTAATTCACAAGTCAAGGATAACAAAATTGATCTTCTTGTTCAACAATATTAACAATTTGTTATTCCTGAAGATGAAACCATTGATTGTGGCTTTGCTCGCTTTAACACTATTATTACATCACTTAAAGCACTTGATGAATCTTTTCGTAGTAAGAACTTTGTCAGGAAATTTCTTAGAGCACTCCATCCCAAATGGAGAGCTAAAGTAACCGCCATTGAGGAATCAAAAGATCTCTCAATAATGTCACTAGACGAGTTGATCGGTAACCTCAAAGTACACGAAATGGTGATGGAGAAAGATTCGGAGATCATCAAAGGAAAAATGGAGAAGATCAAATCCGTTGCTCTAAAAGCAAAAGCGGAATCAAGTGATGATGACGAATCTTGCTCCGGTAGCGAAGATGAAGAATATGCCATGGCCGTTAGAGATTTTAAGAAGTTCTTTAGAAGAAGAGGAAAATTCGTAAGACAACCTCGAGAAGAAAAGAAACCATTCCGAAAAGATCGGGATGACAAGAAGGGTAAAGGTGAAAGAAAATGTTTTAGATGTGGTGATGCAAGTCACCTCATAGGAGAATGTCCTAAGCCACCTAAAAGCAAAACTCAACGAGCTTTTGTAAGTGGTGCTTGGAGTGATAGTGAAGACGATGAAGAATCAAGCAAGGAAGAGATCGCTCTAATGGCACATGAGTCAAATGAGGTACTTTCCGACTCTTCTTATTCTTCTATTGATGATGACACTTTGCAAAAACAATATAATCAATTGTGTGAGCTAAGTCTAAAAATCATAACTAAAAATAAATTTTTAAAAACAAAAAGGAATTTTTGGAAAATGAAGTTTATGAGTTAAAAGAAAAAGCAAAACGACTAGAAAAAGGAAAAGCAAATGACGATGATTGTAAATCATGTCAAGAGCTTAAACTTGAAATAGAAAAACTAAAGCTCACACAAGATGTTTTAATCGAAAACAATTCTAAATTTAAAAGGTTTAACAAGAACATCGCTCTTGCCGATGAAATAGTTAAAATTCATAAAACACCAGGAGACATGAATGGGCTAGGTTTTAATGAAGTAGTAATTCCAAAGAGTCAAAATAAAACGGCCGAAAAGGACGAACATTCAGTCAAAATTGCTGCAGTACAGCACGGACCAGACGGAACCAAAATAAGGGTTCCGTCCGTTGTGCAAAATGGTACCGTGGGTACTTCCGCAGAACAGAATGTTCGCAATACGGACCGTACTGAATTTGTTAAAATAACAAAGAAAACCAATAATAGTATTAAACTAAAACCAGCCGTTACTTCAGGAGTAGGACTTGTCAAAATGAATTTAGATCAAAAACTACTCAACAACGATATAAAACTCCTTTTGCCAAACGCCCTTTCCTAAGAGCAACCACAACGTACAACCCAACTACCAACACAATGGTTGGAATCAAAACTTTCCTAGACCATATCAAACTCCAGATTACATGCCATGGAACTCTTACCCATCGTTTCCATACATGAATCAAATAAATTGTATGTGTAACCCAAATGGACCCATGAGATATTGGGGACCAAATGCTTGAGTTATTTGCTTCTTAGGTATGCTTGAAAGTTGGATTGGAACCTGATGAATGGATAAAAGATAGTGGTTGCTCACAACACATGACGGGCAACAAAAGTCTCTTCTCATCATACCAAGAGTATGACGGAGGTAATGTCACCTTTGGTAGCAATCTCAAAAGCAAAATTATTGGCAAAGGTACGATCGCTCATAACTCCCTAACTATTGAAAATGTTGCTCATGTGGATAGGTTAGGATTTAAGTACTTCTTTCTTGTAAGAAAGAGACTTGTTCCTATCTGTTTTCTTTATGAGGAAATGGCATAATAGGAATATTTGAATTGTCCTAAATCTAATCAAACTCAAAGAACACCTACTCTAGAAATCGTGATGTCTTGCAAAAGTCAAAACGGTTAAGTATGGTTTCACATCTTATTCTTTCAAGTTTGTTTTATAACCCTAGTTCCGGTTCTGAAACATTGAAGTAAGATAAGATATTTGGATAACTAGAGAACACGTTTTCTATAGCTACCAAAATAATATGAGTTTTAATAATTAGAAGATGGAAAAATCAATAAACCGCAAAATGGTAAAGACAATTACTAGCATGATTACCTAGCAATTATCTTAACCCAATAAACCTAATAAGGTACTATACACCCTTGTGGTAAAATAGACCTTATGGAGGAATTGCATGACTATTTTCAAGTTAAAATATCAATGATGGCTAGCCCGTCATCTATATGTTAGAACTTGGTGCACTTCATTGAATATCTAAGTACATGTTTACTAGTCCAAGTGACTCACATTAGCAATAATGTGTAGATGTTCAAAGAAAGAAGGAAAGTATCTAATCGACACTCAGTCTCCACTGGTGACATAACATTTATAATGTTGTATAATCCAATGGGAGCTATGTGACTTTAATTCTGGTGACGAAACACATGTAATGTTGTCTAATCCAGTGGGAGCCGTAATCTTTATTACCTTGCAGGCTGCCCATATTATTTCTTAATTGTCTTGAAATAATACATTACTTTCCACACGTGAAGCATCATAGTTTATATAAGAACCATTGCATTAATTTTATTAGATAACTTGTCGCGTTCCTGATGTTGCTTCCTGAAATGTTATCAATAAATTGTTATGCATGATTCATTATTAAAACAATAAAGTTCTACATATCTATATTTTGATTTTGTATAAAATCATATCTGTGACACTGTCATATTACGCATGATGTTGTGCCGTGCACAAGTGGGAGAAATCTTCATTGTGTGTGCAAGATACAACATATAACAATATGACTAATAGTTTTTCTTGAATGCAAGGTAAGAAAACTAATATTCTACTAGGACTTCTGCACATAAAATGTAAGTTGCCCTAATTAGAACAAATGTCAAGATAATATGAAAAGCTACTTCAACATATTCACCGAATTGTTCAGTAAATATGATTATGTATTATTGTAAATTCATAATCTTGAAGTATGAAATTAACTTGAAATTACTATTGAGGCCAAGAGCCGGCACTCTAAATTGCTTTACTTGAATATGTTTAGGTCTCTTGTAAAGACTTAAACATCAAGTCTGTTAATTGTTGAAAGACTTATAACGTAAAGTAAGACGTTAACTTGTTATGTATTCTTGTTAAATACATGTACATGAAGTCATTAAATTGTAAATACGTATGTGGTATGACGTATGAGGCCATCTGGTTTGACTTGGTTGGCAGATACGTAAGCCAAAGAGTATAAGTTCATCTAATGAGTTGTGGGATAGTCTCACAACATCAATCCTCATGGAATACCACATCATTATGGTATGTCCATCATGGAAAATCAAGCTCTATTGATATTGTTTGATCTTTGATGACTTAAACTATCTTACCTCCAAAGCTATTAAGGTTAGAAAATTGAATGTGCCATGGGTACACTCAATATGGTTCCAATCTGGAAGGTATTTAAGACACCATTGTGTTATGGAATGGGATGAATTCCATTATGTCTTGATTGAAGTTCTTAATTTGTTAAATACCTTAAAGTAAGTAATTAACAAACTGGAGTCAAGAACTACTAATGTATTTTGGATGTCCCAACTGAAAACAATTTATTGTTTCTCAAGATGCTGTGTATCTAGAGATTAGTCTCTATGTACAAAGCAAGTGGGAGCACCTTTAGATCTTGAAGTTGTTCAAGAACTAATATACACAACCTTCTAGGTACACTTGCTGATGTCACACTAAGGTTGAACATGCATATGTTAAACCATAGTATGATATCTCTCATTCATAGATCCGAAAGGATACTTCTTGCACCTGAATGATATAGTCTTATATCAATGCTAAGGCATATAAGTTAGAGGGTCATTGTGAACCTGCTAACTATAGAGCTGCATTATCAGCTTTTGAATCTGATGAATGGCTCAAAACTATGAATGATAAGATGCAGTCCGTGGAAGACAATCACTCATGAAGCTTGATTGATCTCTTACCAATCAGTTAGACTGTGAGGTTAAAAATGAGTCTCAATGAGAAGACTCAAAAAGGACAAACTTGTACACACATTTAATTCACGAGTAGTGAAAGGAGATACTCATACTCAAGATATTGACTATGATTAAATCTTCCTACCTGCAAATATTAAATGTATAAAGATGATGAATTGTCATACTTGTCTTCATGTAAATGAAATATGACAATAGGATTTCAAAACTCTTTTCTTATTGAATACATTTGCGAGGACGATGTGTATTCAAAAGGGTTTATGAATCTATATAATCTTTATTATGTCTACAAGATTCAAGAATCCAAGTATGGATTAGATCATGCATCTTCAAGCTGAGATCTTTAGTTTACCATAAAATCATTAATTTGATTTTGATTAAAATAAGATCAGTACGAAGTACACTAAGAGCAAGTGGGAGCACTGTATTTATTTTCTTAAATATCATATGTTGATAACGTATTAGAAACATTATTCCATCTAAGCTAGAATTTATTCCTTAGTTTGGAATGAAGTTTCTCTTGAGAGTTTTAGAAAATAAAACATGCAACCTTGTTACATATGTTTGTTTGAATAAACATAAGCGGTTATTAAGTCTGACACAATATGAAATATTATTGAGCGGAGTCTCAATAATCAATCTTACTTCATGAGATTGAAAGCATGAATAGAAACCTTCAGTTTAATTAAAGGATTCATTATGTATATCATATTATGCATTGGACTAATTATATCATTTGCACGAATGCAAGATGAGTTGATAACAACAAATATCTAAGTGAATGTCATTAGATAATTGTTAAAACATTCTAATGGACCTTGCAAAGGACCATATATATGTTCAACATTTACGGATATTTGAGGATCTATGTTCTGTTTGCATACATTGATGCTTATTTAACTGAAATGATGCTCAAACCTAGTCATGGTAGCATATCATCATGAATGATGACATTGTTGACTAGATGTGCTCGACTGAGAGCATTAATGCATTATACATTAAAAGAATAAGAATACTTGACAGTTTGAGAAACTGTTTAGATGAATGTCTAAAGTAGGTGCTTTGCTAGCTTCAAACACCCTATGGAATGCATTGTTGCAATACTAGTATTGTACTTGAATGCACACATACAAAAGCACAATCATCATACCTTTCATGGATTTTGAAACAAGTATTCTCAAGGTTTACTCAGATGACTACTTGTTGTCTTGTACAACATAATTTGATCATGGTGGGAACAGTGGTTTTCTGACCTATATATAGTCTTATGCATATCTGTTTTTAGTATTTGGATAATGGAACATTAAGCAATCGTATTATATAATGAATTGAAATACCTGGTATGATCGTATTCATTCATACTACTGTGTTCTATATTTGCATGTTTAATCCATGAATAATTTATTTATTCTAAAATTGTCCATTGCCGGTTGACGATATGGGAGTATCATCGAATTAAGGCAATTGTGAGTGTGTTGGTGACTATTTTGCCAAACTCACATGTTGTTCATGGTGATGAGCATTGGACTGACTCAACCTACGAGTATTCACCTGCATGGATCGGCCAAATGGTGAATCTCAAAATGGTTATGTCTATTATCCTTAGACTTGAGATGCAAGCAGGTTTTGCATGTGTGGAGTTTCATTCCTTGATATGGTTAAACGCTGTCCTGAATAAGGTAGTTATAAAGGCCACTATCAGGAATGATTTGAAACACATGAATGACACGTCATCAAAATAGGATTTGTTCCTCCACATGGTTTGGAGTTAGATACTATTGGGCCCCTCGATGATTTGAACAGATGTTTGTATGGCCGTACCCAAATGAGATTAAGATGAATCTTAATTCACTTGGTAATCTTGTTCAATATCAAGATCGAGAACATAATAGTTGAACAATTAGAATGACTTTTGATCCATGTCTAATATTCAACATGGTATCTGAAACAAAGGGATATATGACATATAAACCATTTAAGGAAATGTTTGAGAAACTGACCTCACATATCACTAGGGGCATTGGCGTGTTGCTAGACGCTAACCATTGCTTGTATAATTACTTGACTATTATGAAGTCGCAAGTGGGAGCCTGTTGGAGTATGCTCGTGTCATAATAAATAATTATATGGCTAGTCATATGTGAGCCTATGGGATCACACACGTATACACTTAGACACCATTTGTTATAATGTATTTATCGTATTTACGTTATAAATAACCTTCACAACTCGGGATCAATAACGGGCCATTAAACATCAAGTTAGAGTTTGTGTTTCGGGACTCGAGCCAACAATGGGCATGGCCATTGAAGGCCTTAGTATGGCCGGCCTCATGAAGGGGATCTAGGGGAGACTTAGGACTTTGAAGGACCTAATGTGTAACTTGTATATTGATATCAATTATCATTAATTGTGATTATGATAATTGATTATGATTTGGAGGTTACAATTATGTTCTCCTAATCCCTCTCCCACCTCATTAGTGAACGCCCCATATTCATCGAAGAAGGGTTTTTGGTTTTGATCTTCTTCCTTGCTCATTCTATGGTAGTCTCTTGCAAGGTGTTGGTGAAAAGGTTAGACTAGCATCAAAGTGGTGATTGCTTGACGTGTAGTGTGTTTCAATCATTGGTAAAGGCCAACATCATTGGTCTTTTTGTTTCTTGATTCAATTCGTGGAGGTGATTGGTGTCTTGTTACCGGAATCACGCTACAAAGGTATAAACCTTATGTTTGTTTTATTTGATTGATCATATGGCTATATGGATCCGTTGTTGGTGATGTTTTCCGCTGCGTTTATTTACTTTAATATGTTTATTTATATTCATCATCACCTATAGATAGGACCCGGGTTATGGTCCTTGACTTTCAAGAAGAAATGAGGTTCATCCTCAATCATATCCTTGAGCGTCTCAACGCTCGTTCTCATCCACCATCAAATTAGGATGGTTATAGTTTAGCATTTCTAGTTTTCTCTTCTTAGGATTATTTTCTTTTCTTTTCTTCTTGTACTAAAACACATCATTGTGTTCCCATTTCATGATCTTTATTCATGAACATTTTTAACTAATGAATGGTGTTTTTATTATAGTCTTGGTCCTTTTACATAGTGTTTGGAAATGCTTGTGAATGATCATTATTACTAACATTTTTTTGTAGCTTTTACTTTCACAATCCATGTATCTTCCCATTATGCACCCAATTTAGGGGGAGCTTTGATCAAGGGGGAGATAATGGCTCGGGCTCATTACATTCCGCATCACATCTACTTTTTGTTGAGACAAAAAGGGGGAGAAAATATTGAACTTGACTACATTTTGACTTATCTTAAAAAGTCAACCTCATACTTTGACTTTCTAAAAAAGTCAACATCATACATCAACTAGTGAACACTTTGACTTTCACAAATAGTCAAACATCATACACTTACATTATCTTTCTCTTTTCAAGTTCTAAAACTAATATTTTTATAACTCTTGCACAAACTTTGTATCTTTTATAAAAATAAAATTTATATTTTGTCCTCAACAAAAAGGGGGAGATTGTTAATACAAATATCGTCATTAAACGTTATTTATATTTTTGATCTTTACCTAAGTTTTGTTAACGACAAAAGTAAATTTAATTTGTATAAAAGCTTAAAGCTTGTCAAGTTTAATAGATATTAAAACAAGCTTTTTCAAACAATATATTCATCATTCAAGCATTTACATTTATGATTAGTAACATCTTGATATGACTCTAATCATTATGTATGATAGTAGTTTTTAGAATGTGTTAGGTTCTTAAAACCAAACACTACTTATGTACTTGCATATTTCTAAAAATAGAAATACAACATATGACATCATGTGATGCATCATGGAAATCATTGGAAGATTTCATTAGATATTTTGTGTGGATTTGTACTCTTCATATCTTGCACAATATCACTTAGATAGAGTTGACTTTAGCAAAGATTTGATATCTTGACTGTCAGACCGGCGGTACCAAATTGGTACACGGGCGGAACCCTTTTAAGGGTTCCGCGGTCCGTGGACGCTCCTGTCCACTTTGGCTATAAATAGCAATGCCAAGCCAAGTAGTTTTTCATCCCTTTCTAACATACTCTCATACATATCTTCTTTCTAACCTTTCTAACTCAGTTTCATATCATATTAGTGATCTCTTTTGTAGCAAAGAAGATCAAGTCACATTCAAGCTTCAAACGAGAAGTTGGAAGTCTTGTTTGTTTAGTGTTGTATGATCTTGTGTTGATTCATACTTCATTGTTGTATTAAAACCATCATAATCTTGTGAGTGTGAGTGGTTAGTATTTTAGTCCTCAAAATACGTTGTGTGTGGGAGTGGTTGTACCCTTGGAAAGAACTCGACATCTAGCTTAGTGTCGGAAATAGTGTAAGCGAAGTGTAAAGGTTTTCTCCGCCGGTGAAAGGAGCTTGTTGACTAGTGAAGTTAAACTCTCGAGTGTGAGACTCGAGGAGCAGAGTAGGGCAAGGAAAAAGAGTCCTTGTAGACCGAACCACTATAAACAACTTGTTGTGGTTTGATCATTTCTTTCCTTATTTACTTCATACATATTGCTTGCATATTTCATTAACATATCTAAGATCAATATCAATTGATCTTTTACAATAAGTTTCAAAACAAAGTTTTAATTGGTAAACTATTCAACCCCCCTTCTAGTTTTCTACAATTGGTACCAGAGCCTCGTTGCTCAAGAATTTCTAAAATAACTTGTATTTTATAAACTTGAAACGATCCATGGATTCTCAAAACTTTAAAGAAGGGCAATCTATGCAAAGACCACCACTCTTTGAAACCAATGGATTTATCTATTGGAAAAACCGCTTTGAAACATATGTAAAATCAAAAGATATAGATCTTTGGTTTATTATTGTTAAAGGGATTTTAGTTCTACAACAAAGGATATTTCCGTTGATGAACAAAAGAAACTAGTTGCTAAAAATAATGAAGCTAAAATGATGCTTTATAATGCTTTACCTAGAAAAGAATATGAAAGAATTTTTATGTGTGAAACCGCCAAAGATATTTGGGAATCTTTAATTATTACACATCAAGGTAATTCACAAGTCAAGGATAACAAAATTGATCTTCTTGTTCAACAATATGAACAATTTGTTATTCCTGAAGATGAAACCATTGATTGTGGCTTTGCTCGCTTTAACACTATTATTACATCACTTAAAGCACTTGATGAATCTTTTCGTAGTAAGAACTTTGTCAGGAAATTTCTTAGAGCACTCCATCCCAAATGGAGAGCTAAAGTAACCGCCATTGAGGAATCAAAAGATCTCTCAATAATGTCACTAGACGAGTTGATCGGTAACCTCAAAGTACACGAAATGGTGATGGAGAAAGATTCGGAGATCATCAAAGGAAAAAGGGAGAAGATCAAATCCGTTGCTCTAAAAGCAAAAGCGGAATCAAGTGATGATGACGAATCTTGCTCCGGTAGCGAAGATGAAGAATATGCCATGGCCGTAGGAGATTTTAAGAAGTTCTTTAGAAGAAGAGGAAAATTCGTAAGACAACCTCGAGAAGAAAAGAAACCATTCCGAAAAGATCGGGATGACAAGAAGGGTAAAGGTGAAAGAAAATGTTTTAGATGTGGTGATGCAAGTCACCTCATAGGAGAATGTCCTAAGCCACCTAAAAGCAAAACTCAACGAGCTTTTGTAAGTGGTGCTTGGAGTGATAGTGAAGACGATGAAGAATCAAGCAAGGAAGAGATCGCTCTAATGGCACATGAGTCAAATGAGGTACTTTCCGACTCTTCTTATTCTTCTATTGATGATGACACTTTGCAAAAACAATATAATCAATTGTGTGAGCTAAGTCTAAAAATCATAACTAAAAAAAAAAATTTTAAAACCAAAAAGGAATTTTTGGAAAATGAAGTTTATGAGTTAAAAGAAAAAGCAAAACGACTAGAAAAAGGAAAAGCAAATGACGATGATTGTAAATCATGTCAAGAGCTTAAACTTGAAATAGAAAAACTAAAGCTCACATAAGATGTTTTAATCGAAAACAATTCTAAATTTAAAAGGTTTAACAAGAACATCGCTCTTGCCGATGAAATAGTTAAAATTCATAAAACACCAGGAGACATGAATGGGCTAGGTTTTAATGAAGTAGTAATTCCAAAGAGTCAAAATAAAACGGCCGAAAAAGACGAACATTCTGTCAAAATTGCTGCAGACAGACGGACCAGACGGAACCAAAATAAGGGTTCCGTCCATTGTGCAAAATGGTGTCGTGGGTACTTCAGCAGTAAGAATGTTCGCAATACGGACCGCATGAATTTGTTAAAATAACAAAGAAAACCAATAATAGTATTAAACTAAAACCAGCCGTTACTTCAGGAGTAGGACTTGTCAAAAATGAATTTAGATCAAAACTACTCAACAACGATATAAAACTCCTTTTGCCAAACGCCCCTTTCCTAAGAGCAACCACAACGTACAACCCAACTACCAACACAATGGTTGGAATCAAAACTTTCCTAGACCATATCAAACTCCAGATTACATGCCATGGAACTCTTACCCATCGTTTCCATACATGAATCAAATAAATTGTATGTGTAACCCAAATGGACCCATGAGATATTGGGGACCAAATGCTTGAGTTATTTGCTTCTTAGGTATGCTTGAAAGTTGGATTGGAACCTGATGAATGGATAAAAGATAGTGGTTGCTCACAACACATGACGGGCAACAAAAGTCTCTTCTCATCATACCAAGAGTATGACGGAGGTAATGTCACCTTTGGTAGCAATCTCAAAAGCAAAATTATTGGCAAAGGTATGATCGCTCATAACTCCCTAACTATTGAAAATGTTGCTCATGTGGATAGGTTAGGATTTAAGTACTTCTTTCTTGTAAGAAAGAGACTTGTTCCTATCTGTTTTCTTTATGAGGAAATGGCATAATAGGAATATTTGAATTGTCCTAAATCTAATCAAACTCAAAGAACACCTACTCTAGAAATCGTGATGTCTTGCAAAAGTCAAAACGGTTAAGTATGGTTTCACATCTTATTCTTTCAAGTTTGTTTTATAACCCTAGTTCCGGTTCTGAAACATTGAAGTAAGATAAGATATTTGGATAACTAGAGAACACGTTTTCTATAGCTACCAAAATAATATGAGTTTTAATAATTAGAAGATGGAAAAATCAATAAACCGCAAAATGGTAAAGACAATTACTAGCATGATTACCTAGCAATTATCTTAACCCAATAAACCTAATAAGGTACTATACACCCTTGTGGTAAAATAGACCTTATGGAGGAATTGCAAGACTATTTTCAAGTTAAAATATCAATGATGGCTAGCCCGTCATCTATATGTTAGAACTTGGTGCACTTCATTGAATATCTAAGTACATGTTTACTAGTCCAAGTGACTCACATTAGCAATAATGTGTAGATGTTCAAAGAAAGAAGGAAAGTATCTAATCGACACTCGGTCTCCACTGGTGACATAACATTTATAATGTTGTATAATCCAATGGGAGCTATGTGACTTTAATTCTGGTGACGAAACACATGTAATGTTGTCTAATCCAGTGGGAGCCATAATCTTTATTACCTTGCAGGCTGCCCATATTATTTCTTAATTGTCTTGAAATAATACATTACTTTCCACACGTGAAGCATCATAGTTTATATAAGAACCATTGCATTAATTTTATTAGATAACTTGTCGCGTTCCTGATGTTGCTTCCTGAAATGTTATCAATAAATTGTTATGCATGATTCATTATTAAAACAATAAAGTTCTACATATCTATATTTTGATTTTGTATAAAATCATATCTGACACTGACACCGCATATTACGCATGATGTTGTGCCATGCACAAGTGGGAGAAATCTTCATTGTGTGTGCAAGATACAACATATAACAATATGACTAATAGTTTTTCTTGAATGCAAGGTAAGAAAACTAATATTCTACTAGGACTTCTGCACATAAAATGTAAGTTGCCCTAATTAGAACAAATGTCAAGATAATATGAAAAGCTACTTCAACATATTCACCGAATTGTTCAGTAAATATGATTATGTATTATTGTAAATTCATAATCTTGAAGTATGAAATTAACTTGAAATTACTATTGAGGCCAAGAGCCGGCACTCTAAATTGCTTTACTTGAATATGTTTAGGTCTCTTGTAAAGACTTAAACATCAAGTCTGTTAATTGTTGAAAGACTTATAACGTAAAGTAAGACGTTAACTTGTTATGTATTCTTGTTAAATACATGTACATGAAGTCATTAAATTGTAAATACGTATGACGTATGACGTATGATGCCATCTGGTTTGACTTGGTTGGCAGATACGTAAGCCAAAGAGTATAAGTTCATCTAATGAGTTGTGGGATAGTCTCACAACATCAATCCTCATGGAATACCACATCATTATGGTATGTCCATCATGGAAAATCAAGCTCTATTGATATTGTTTGATCTTTGATGACTTAAACTATCTTACCTCCAAAGCTATTAAGGTTAGAAAATTGAATGTGCCATGGGTACACTCAATATGGTTCCAATCTGGAAGGTATTTAAGACACCATTGTGTTATGGAATGGGATGAATTCCATTATGTCTTGATTGAAGTTCTTAATTTGTTAAATACCTTAAAGTAAGTAATTAACAAACTGGAGTCAAGAACTACTAATGTATTTTGGATGTCCCACCTGAAAACAATTTATTGTTTCTCAAGATGCTGTGTATCTAGAGATTAGTCTCTATGTACAAAGCAAGTGGGAGCACCTTTAGATCTTGAAGTTGTTCAAGAACTAATATACACAACCTTCTAGGTACACTTGCCGATGTCACACTAAGGTTGAACATGCATATGTTAAACCATAGTATGATATCTCTCATTCATAGATCCGAAAGGATACTTCTTGCACCTGAATGATATAGTCTTATATCAATGCTAAGGCATATAAGTTAGAGGGTCATTGTGAACCCGCTAACTATAGAGTCGCATTATCGCTTTTGAATCTGATGAATGGCTCAAAACTATGAATGATAAGATGCAGTCCGTGGAAGACAATCACTCATGAAGCTTGATTGATCTCTTACCAATCAGCTAGACTGTGAGGTTAAAAATGAGTCTCAATGAGAAGACTCAAAAGGACAAACTTGTACACACATTTAATTCACGAGTAGTGAAAGGAGATACTCATACTCAAGATATTGACTATGATTAAATCTTCCTACCTGCAAATATTAAATGTATAAAGATGATGAATTGTCATACTTGTCTTCATGTAAATGAAATATGACAATAGGATTTCAAAACTCTTTTCTTATTGAATACATTTGCGAGGACGATGTGTATTCAAAAGGGTTTATGAATCTATATAATCTTTATTATGTCTACAAGATTCAAGAATCCAAGTATGGATTAGATCATGCATCTTCGAAATGAGATCTTTAGTTTACCATAAAATCATTAATTTGATTTTGATTAAAATAAGATCAGTACTAAGTACACTAAGAGCAAGTAAGAGCACCGTATTTATTTTCTTAAATATCATATGTTGATAACGTATTAGAAACATTATTCCATCTAAGCTAGAATTTATTCCTTAGTTTGGAATGAAGTTTCTCTTGAGAGTTTTAGAAAATAAAACATGCAACCTTGTTACATATGTTTGTTTGAATAAACATAAGCGGTTATTAAGTCTGACACAATATGAAATATTATTGAGCGGAGTCTCAATAATCAATCTTACTTCATGAGATTGAAAGCATGAATAGAAACCTTCAGTTTAATTAAAGGATTCATTATGTATATCATATTATGCATTGGACTAATTATATCATTTGCACGAATGCAAGATGAGTTGATAACAACAAATATCTAAGTGAATGTCATTAGATAATTGTTAAAACATTCTAATGGACCTTGCAAAGGACCATATATATGTTCAACATTTACGGATATTTGAGGATCTATGTTCTGTTTGCATACATTGATGCTTATTTAACTGAAATGATGCTCAAACCTAGTCATGGTAGCATATCATCATGAATGATGACATTGTTGACTAGATGTGCTCGACTGAGAGCATTAATGCATTATACATTAAAAGAATAAGAATACTTGACAGTTTGAGAAACTGTTTAGATGAATGTCTAAAGTAGGTGCTTTGCTAGCTTCAAATACCCTATGGAATGCATTGTTGCAATACTAGTATTGTACTTGAATGCACACATACAAAAGCACAATCATCATACCTTTCATGGATTTTGAAACAAGTATTCTCAAGGTTTACTCAGATGACTACTTGTTGTCTTGTACAACATAATTTGATCATGGTGGGAACAGTGGTTTTCTGACCTATATATAGTCTTATGCATATCTGTTTTTAGTATTTGGATAATGGAACATTAAACAGTCGTATTATATAATGAATTGAAATACCTGGTATGATCGTATTCATTCATACTACTGTGTTCTATATTTGCATGTTTAATCCATGAATAATTTATTTATTCTAAAATTGTCCATTGCCGGTTGACGATATGGGAGTATCATCGAATTAAGGCAATTGTGAGTGTGTTGGTGACTATTTTGCCAAACTCACATGTTGTTCATGGTGATGAGCATTGGACTGACCCAACCTACGAGTATTCACTGCATGGATCGGCGTCAAATTGTGAATCTCGAAAATGGTTATGTCTATTATCCTTAGACTTGAGATGCAAGCAGGTTTTGCATGTGTGGAGTTTCATTCCTTGATATGGTTAAACGCTGTCCTGAATAAGGTAGTTATAAAGGCCACTATCAGGAATGATTTGAAACACATGAATGACACGCAAGTCAAAATAGGATTTGTTCCTCCACATGGTTTGGAGTTAGATACTATTGGGCCCCTCGATGATTTGAACAGATGTTTGTATGGCCGTACCCAAATGAGATTAAGATGAATCTTAATTCACTTGGTAATCTTGTTCAATATCAAGATCGAGAACATAATAGTTGAACAATTAGAATGACTTTTGATCCATGTCTAATATTCAACATGGTATCTGAAACAAAGGGATATATGACATATAAACCATTTAAGGAAATGTTTGAGAAACTGACCTCACATATCACTAGGGGCATTGGCGTGTTGCTAGACGCTAACCATTGCTTGTATAATTACTTGACTATTATGAAGTCGCAAGTGGGAGCTGTTGGAGTATGCTCGTGTCATAATAAATAATTATATGGCTAGTCATATGTGAGCCTATGGGATCACACACGTATACACTTAGACACCATTTGTTATAATGTATTTATCGTATTTACGTTATAAATAACCTTCACAACTCGGGATCAATAACGGGCCATTAAACATCAAGTTAGAGTTTGTGTTTCGGGACTCGAGCCAACAATGGGCATGGCCATTGAAGGCCTTAGTATGGCCGGCCTCATGAAGGGGATCTAGGGGAGACTTAGGACTTTGAAGGACCTAATGTGTAACTTGTATATTGATATCAATTATCATTAATTGTGATTATGATAATTGATTATGATTTGGAGGTTACAATTATGTTCTCCTAATCCCTCTCCCACCTCATTAGTGAACGCCCCATATTCATCGAAGAAGGGTTTTTGGTTTTGATCTTCTTCCTTGCTCATTCTATGGTAGTCTCTTGCAAGGTGTTGGTGAAAAGGTTAGACTAGCATCAAAGTGGTGATTGCTTGACGTGTAGTGTGTTTCAATCATTGGTAAAGGCCAACATCATTGGTCTTTTTGTTTCTTGATTCAATTCGTGGAGGTGATTGGTGTCTTGTTACCGGAATCACGCTACAAAGGTATAAACCTTATGTTTGTTTTATTTGATTGATCATATGGCTATATGGATCCGTTGTTGGTGATGTTTTCCGCTACGTTTATTTACTTTAATATGTTTATTTATATTCATCATCACCTATAGATAGGACCCGGTTATGGTCCTTGACTTTCAAGAAGAAATGAGGTTCATCCTCAATCATATCCTTGAGCGTCTCAACGCTCGTTCTCATCCACCATCAAATTAGGATGGTTATAGTTTAGCATTTCTAGTTTTCTCTTCTTAGGATTATTTTCTTTTCTTTTCTTCTTATACTAAAACACATCATTGTGTTCCCATTTCATGATCTTTATTCATGAACATTTTTAACTAATGAATGGTGTTTTTGTTATAGTCTTGGTCCTTTTACATAGTGTTTGGAAATGCTTGTGAATGATCATTATTACTAACATTTTTTTTGTAGCTTTTACTTACACAATCCATGTATCTTCCCATTATGCACCCAATTTAGGGGGAGCTTTGATCAAGGGGGAGATAATGGCTCGGGCTCATTACATTCCGCATCACATCTACTTTTTGTTGAGACAAAAAGGGGGAGAAAATATTGAACTTGACTACATTTTGACTTTTCTTAAAAAGTCAACTGCATACTTTGACTTTCTGAAAAAGTCAACATCATACATCAACTAGTGAACACTTTGACTTTCACAAATAGTCAAACATCATACACTTACATTATCTTTCTCTTTTCAAGTTCTAAAACTAATATTTTTATAACTCTTGCACAAACTTTGTATCTTTTATAAAAATAAAATTTATATTTTGTCCTCAACAAAAAGGGGGAGATTGTTAATACAAATATCGTCATTAAACGTTATTTATATTTTTGATCTTTACCTAAGTTTTGTTAACGACAAAAGTAAATTTAATTTGTATAAAAGCTTAAAGCTTGTCAAGTTTAATAGATATTAAAACAAGCTTTTTCAAACAATATATTCATCATTCAAGCATTTACATTTATGATTAGTAACATCTTGATATGACTCTAATCATTATGTATGATAGTAGTTTTTAGAATGTGTTAGGTTCTTAAAACCAAACACTACTTATGTACTTGCATATTTCTAAAAATAGAAATACAACATATGACATCATGTAATGCATCATGGAAATCATTGGAAGATTTCATTAGATATTTTGTGTGGATTTGTACTCTTCATATCTTGCACAATATCACTTAGATAGAGTTGACTTTAGCAAAGATTTGATATCTTGACTGTCAGACCGGCGGTACCAAATTGGTACACGGGCGGAACCCTTTTAAGGGTTCCGCGGTCCGTGGACGCTCCTGTCCACTTTGGCTATAAATAGCAATGCCAAGCCAAGTAGTTTTTCATCCCTTTCTAACATACTCTCATACATATCTTCTCTCTAACCTTTCTAACTCAGTTTCATATCATATTAGTGATCTCTTTTGTAGCAAAGAAGATCAAGTCACATTCAAGCTTCAAAAGAAGTTGGAAGTCTTGTTTGTTTAGTGTTGTATGATCTTGTGTTGATTCATACTTCATTGTTGTATTAAAACCATCATAATCTTGTGAGTGTGAGTGGTTAGTATTTTAGTCCTCAAAATACGTTGTGTGTGGGAGTGGTTGTACCCTTGGAAAGAACTCGACATCTAGCTTAGTGTCGGAAATAGTGTAAGCGAAGTGTAAAGGTTTTCTCCGCCGGTGAAAGGAGCTTGTTGACTAGTGAAGTTAAACTCTCGAGTGTGAGACTCGAGGAGTGGAGTAGGGCAAGGGAAAAGAGTCCTTGTAGACCGAACCACTATAAACAACTTGTTGTGGTTTGATCATTTCTTTCCTTATTTACTTCTTACATATTGCTTGCATATTTCATTAACATATCTAAGATCAATATCAATTGATCTTTACAATAAGTTTCAAAACAAAGTTTTAATTGGTAAACTATTCAACCCCCTTCTAGTTTTCTACAATTGGTACCCGAGCCTCGTTGCTCAAGAATTTCTAAAATAACTTGTATTTTATAAACTTGAAACGATCCATGGATTCTAAAACTTTAAAGAAGGGCAATCTATGCAAAGACCACCACTCTTTGAAACCAATGGATTTATCTATTGGAAAAACCATTTTGAAACATATGTAAAATCAAAAGATATAGATCTTTGGTTTATTATTGTTAAAGGGGATTTTAGTTCTACAACAAAGGATATTTCCGTTGATGAACAAAAGAAACTAGTTGCTAAAAATAATGAAGCTAAAATGATGCTTTATAATGCTTTACCTAGAAAAGAATATGAAAGAATTTTTATGTGTGAAACCGCCAAAGATATTTGGGAATCTTTAATTATTACACATCAAGGTAATTCACAAGTCAAGGATAACAAAATTGATCTTCTTGTTCAACAATATGAACAATTTGTTATTCCTGAAGATGAAACCATTGATTGTGGCTTTGCTCGCTTTAACACTATTATTACATCACTTAAAGCACTTGATGAATCTTTTCGTAGTAAGAACTTTGTCAGGAAATTTCTTAGAGCACTCCATCCCAAATGGAGAGCTAAAGTGACCGCCATTGAGGAATCAAAAGATCTCTCAATAATGTCACTAGACGAGTTGATCGGTAACCTCAAAGTACACGAAATGGTGATGGAGAAAGATTCGGAGATCATCAAAGGAAAAAGGGAGAAGATCAAATCCGTTGCTCTAAAAGCAAAAGCGGAATCAAGTGATGATGACGAATCTTGCTCCAGTAGCGAAGATGAAGAATATGCCATGGCCGTTAGAGATTTTAAGAAGTTCTTTAGAAGAAGAGGAAAATTCGTAAGACAACCTCGAGAAGAAAAGAAACCATTCCGAAAAGATCGGGATGACAAGAAGGGTAAAGGTGAAAGAAAATGTTTTAGATGTGGTGATGCAAGTCACCTCATAGGAGAATGTCCTAAGCCACCTAAAAGCAAAACTCAACGAGCTTTTGTAAGTGGTGCTTGGAGTGATAGTGAAGACGATGAAGAATCAAGCAAGGAAGAGATCGCTCTAATGGCACATGAGTCAAATGAGGTACTTTCCGACTCTTCTTATTCTTCTATTGATGATGACACTTTGCAAAAACAATATAATCAATTGTGTGAGCTAAGTCTAAAAATCATAACTAAAAATAAATTTTTAAAAACCAAAAAGGAATTTTTGGAAAATGAAGTTTATGAGTTAAAAGAAAAAGCAAAACGACTAGAAAAGGAAAAGCAAATGACGATGATTGTAAATCATGTCAAGAGCTTAAACTTGAAATAGGAAAACTAAAGCTCACACAAGATGTTTTAATCGAAAACAATTCTAAATTTAAAAGGTTTAACAAGAACATCGCTCTTGCCGATGAAATAGTTAAAATTCATAAAACACCAGGAGACATGAATGGGCTAGGTTTTAATGAAGTATTAATTCCAAAGAGTCAAAATAAAACGGCCGAAAAGGACGAACATTCTGTCAAAATTGCTGCAGTACAGCACGGACCCGACGGAACCAAAATAAGGGTTCCGTCCGTTGTGCAAAATGGTGCCGTGGGTACTTCAGCAGAACCGAATGTTCGCAATACGGACCGTACTGAATTTGTTAAAATAACAAAGAAAACCAATAATAGTATTAAACTAAAACCAGTTGTTACTTCAGGAGTAGGACTTGTCAAAAATGAATTTAGATCAAAAACTACTCAACAACGATATAAAACTCCTTTTGCCAAACGCCCCTTTCCTAAGAGCAACCACAACGTACAACCCAACTACCAACACAATGGTTGGAATCAAAACTTTCCTAGACCATATCAAACTCCAGATTACATGCCATGGAACTCTTACCCATCGTTTCCATACATGAATCAAATAAATGGTATGTGTAACCCAAATGGACCCATGAGATATTGGGGACCAAATGCTTGAGTTATTTGCTTCTTAGGTATGCTTGAAAGTTGGATTGGAACCTGATGAATGGATAAAAGATAGTGGTTGCTCACGACACATGACGGGCAACAAAAGTCTCTTCTCATCATACCAAGAGTATGACGGAGGTAATGTCACCTTTGGTAGCAATCTCAAAAGCAAAATTATTGGCAAAGGTACGATCGCTCATAACTCCCTAACTATTGAAAATGTTGCTCATGTGGATAGGTTAGGATTTAATCTACTTAGTATTAGCCAACTATGTGATAAAAAGTATAAAGTGCTATTTGATGAAAATGGTAGTAAAATACTAAAAGATGGTATCACCATAGCTAAAGGAGTTAGGAAAAATAACATATACGTCATGAAAATAGATAAAACATATAATGACAAACTTTGCCTAACAACATTAGATGATAGCTCATCTCTTTGGCATAGACGTTTAGGTCACGCTAATATGAGACTTATACAAAACCTATCTTCAAAAGAATTGGTTAGGAATTTAGCAAAACTTAAATATGACCAACACTTTTGCGACGCTTGCAAAATTGGTAAACAAACACATAGTAGTCACAAATCTAAAAATATGGTGTCCACATCTAAGTGTCTAGAATTATTACATATGGACTTGTTTGGACCATCCGCTATAAGAAGCTATGGAGGCAACTTATACACTTTGGTCATAGTAGATGATTATTCAAGGTTTACTTGGACGTTGTTTTTGAAAACAAAAAATGAAGCTTTTGATAAATTTGAAATACTTAGCAAGAAAATTCAAAATCTTCTAGGTGTCCAAATTGTGTCGATCCGAACGGATCATGGTCGTGAATTTGACAACGAAACTCAATTTGGAAACTTTTGTGATACAAATGGTATAACACATAACTTTTCCGCTCCACGAACACCTCAATCTAATGGAGTAGTAGAACGTAAAATAGAACAATTCAAGAAATGAGTAGAACAATGCTTAATGAACAAAACATTCCTCAAAAGTTTTGGTGTAACGCCGTTGACACTTCTACATATATTTTGAATAGAGTCTTAATACGTCATTTCTTAAACAAAACACCATATGAACTCTATAAAGGTAAAAAGCCAACGTTAGGATATTTTAGAGTCTTTGGTTGTAAATGCTTTATTCTTAATACTAAGGATTATCTCACCAAGTTTGACCCAAAGTCTTATGAAGGTGTATTTCTTGGTTACTCTCAAACTAGTAAAGCTTACATTGTCCTAAACAAAGAAACAATGATAGTCGAGGAATCGTTGAACATAACATTCGACGAAAGTCCACCTCCCTCTAAGACATCACCTTTGGTAGATGATGACTTAGTTGAAAGTCAAATGATAGAAGGTCAAGAAATAATTAATAATAACAAGGAAGATGAACCATTAAATAAAGAAATTGTCAACATCAAAGAATCTAAAAGTCATCCTTTAGAAAAAGTCATAGGACAACTGAATCAAAGAACCTTAAGGTCACAAGCCCAAAATCAAAGTAATTATTTTTGTTTTGTATCCACCATTGAACCGAAAAACATAAATGAAGCAATAAAAGATGAATCATGGGTTATTGTCATGCAAGAAGAATTAAACCAATTCGTTAGAAATGATGTTTGGAAATTAGTTCCAAAACCTAAAGATCAAACTATAATTGGAACAAAATGGGTTTTTCAAAATAAAATGGATGAAAATGGGATAGTATCTAGAAACAAAGCTAGGCTTGTAGCGCAAGGTTATAATCAACAAGAGGGGATTGATTATGATGAAACTTATGCACCGGTAGCTAGGCTTGAGTCTATTAGAATATTGCTTGCTTATGCATGTGCCTATGATTTTAAATTATTTCAAATGGATGTTAAAAGTGCTTTTCTTAATGGGTTTATTAACGAAGAAGTGTATGTTGCTCAACCTCCCGGTTTCACCGACTTTGAGAAACCACATCATGTCTTCAAACTCAAGAAAGCATTGTATGGTCTTAAGCAAGCACCAAAAGCTTGGTACGACCGAATTAAGACTTTTCTTATTGATAACAAATATACTATGGGATTAGTAGATAATACTCTTTTTACCAAGAAAAAGGAATCACATATTATCATTGTTCAAATATACGTTGATGACATTATATTCGGATCAACTTGTCAAGAATTATGTGATGATTTCTCTAAAATCATGCACGACGAGTTTGAAATGAGTATGATGGGTGAGTTAAATTTCTTTCTAGGACTTCAAATAAAACAACTAGAAGATGGCATATTTTTTAACCAATCTAAATATATAAAAGACATGCTTAGGAAATTTGGTCTTGAAGATTCCAAACCAACTAAAACTCCCATGTCCTCGGACACTAAACTAACCAAGGATGAGGAAGGTGAATCCGTAGATAACACTAAATATAGAGGAATGATTGGTAGCCTACTCTATCTTACGGCTAGTAGACCCGACATTATGTTTAGTGTTTGTCTATGTGCTCGCTTTCAAGAAAACCCAAAGGCATCACACTTAGAAGCCTTAAAAGGATTTTTAGATACATTAAGGGAACAACGTGTTTAGGATTATGGTATCCCAAAGGAACGGGTGTAGAAACCATAGTGTATGCCGACTCGGAATATGCCGGTGACTATGTGTCAATAGAAAAGTACAAGTGGTATTTGCACTTTTGTTGGACATTGTCTCACCTCATGGTTTGCAAAGAAGAAAACGGCCTTGGCCATCTCAACTACTGAAGCCGAGTACGTCTCAGCCGGAAAGGCATGTCAACAAGCTCTTTGGATGAAGCAAGCTCTCGTAGATTATGGAATTCATCTCAACGACATTGTGATACTTTGCGACAACAAAGGAGCCATCGATCTCAGCAAGAATCCCGTTCAACATGCTCGTACAAAACATATTGAAATCCGTCATCACTTTCTTCGCAACAATGTTCAAAAAGGAAACATTTCAATCAAGAAAGTTTCCTCCGAAGACAACATTGCCGACATCTTAACTAAGCCTCTTAAACGAGAACCTTTTAATCTTCTTAGACTTGGTTTAGGGTTGATGGAACCAAACATGTAGGATAAACATAGCCCAAAACATTAGAATAGTCAAAACAAAACAATTTTGTCTTGTACCTGCTACTGTAGCCACGGCACCAAACGACAACAAAGACGGAACCAAATTTTTGGTGCCGTCTGGTCCGTGGTGTCTACAGAAGCAAAACTGCAATATACAAATCATCCTCTTCCTCAAAACCCACTTTACCAAAACGTGTAAAACTTAAACCAAGCTCATTATTGTCATCTTCCCACTCATTAATCACTGAAGATAACATCATTGTAAGTATCCTAACTACATTTCATCTCTTAATTCCGAGTCTAGGATTCTTATTTATGCACAAAACTATCACAAATCATTACATGGGGTTTTATGTATGCTTTTATACCAAATATGAATTCAATTGGCAAATTGCATAACTAGTCATTAAAATTAGGTACTACATTATCATATTGCATAAACAAATCATGCTTCCCACTAATTGATAGATAATGAATATAAGGCCTTATTCAAACAACCAAACACCCCATGTCAAAAGTTTTGAAAAGCTTCTCACTTGTAGGAAAACAATTTTTTCATTGCTAATACAAATAGAAACGTTAAATTTTCATCACTTGCATGCTCTTGAATACTAAAGGTATTGCATAACTAATATGCATTCCCGGGTATATTCAAATGAAGCCACATTGAATTAGGAGCATTTGGGTTATCTCATGGTATTTGCCAAACACCCCACTAAAACCATCTTTGTGCATAAAATGAGTCGAGATAACCGCAACTCCAAATTGTTTTCATATAGGCACACACACTAGAACCAACAACGTTAAAACTTATTCTCATTTTTTTTAACATATTACCTCTTGTCCTTAGGAATAACCATGGTAGCCGCAAGATTCTATGATCACAAAGACACCCTTAATTACATTCCCAAACACCACAAAACTAAAGGACTTACCAAGGAACAAGTAGAAATATTTAGGGGTCTAGAATCAAGGTATTTCCATGAGGGTAGAACCATTCACTCATCTTTCCTTGAAAACACAAATCTCCGTGAAGAACTAGCCGCCATTCAATTCGATTGTCTTCTTGACATCGATGAACCAATTTGTCCTAGGTTTGTGTTAGAATTCTATGCTAGTGTGACCGGCTTTAGTGATGAAGACGATGATGAATTTTGTCTTAGGTTTAGAATTAATCAAAACGACTACACCATCACCTTAGCCAACTTTGCTCAAGTGCTAGGAATTCCCAACCGAGGGACTTGTCTCTACTCGGATAAATGGTCACTCACGGCTCTTGATGCAATCAATGACCGCTCTCTACCCTACCAAACCCGTTTGGCCGACAAAGATGTCATCCGTGAACACCTTTTAACCCAAAAAGTGATACAACCCGAGTTACCCGAAAGGGAAAAGAAGTAAACCGAGATCCATATGGAATGGAGATAAATGAACTTAAGCCCGAATTTAAAAAATGGGAGGAGCTACTTAGAGCCATCGTCATTAGCACCATAGGAAATAGGGATCACATTAACATTTGCCTTTGTCATATGCTCTACAACTTGTCCACCCGTCAACCATTCAATTTAGCCTACTACATAGCTAGGAGAATGATTGATATTCCAACTCAAGGATCGGTTGCTCTTCCATACGGGATGCTCCTTACCCGTCTCTATAGAAACTTTGCACCAATTCCACCAACACCAAAAGGGATGCACCTTCACTATGAGCTCATCCCTCACATCTTTGTACCTTTGAGTGATGCACGAGTTGCTAAGACAAAAGGCAAGAGAGCAAAACCTCCAACTCCATCATCATCATCATCAAATAGCTCCGAGGATGGTCTTCCTATCTCTCGTCTTCCGCCTCATGAGTATTATGCGTCTCTTCCCGAAATAGAGAATGAATCTGCGGAGTTCAAGCAAACTAAGGGAATGTTCAAGTGCCTTGGTAGGATGATAAACAAGATTTACAAGAAGTTTGACAAATAAGGGTAATTTTAAGGAGTGTTTGGAACAATGCATTATCGTTAATGTTTGATACAATTTCGTTGTTTTTATTATGTAGGATGATAATATAACCTGAAACAATGGTGAATGCTAACAATCTTATGCAGGGGGATAGCGCAAGTATGCTATCAAATTTTACCCATTTTCACTATAATGTGAAAATCAAAAAGCCTTGCTCAAAATACATGCTCCACTATGTTTATATATGTGTTATCTGCTTTTCCTAACTAGAAATGTTTAGTGTAACAACTTCTGAGAAAAATTTCAGGTTTCGGAAAAGTCCCCGACACCTAAAAACGTACTCTGTCCATTTTTCTGCACTTCACGGATCAGACGGCACCATAATTTTGGTACCGTCCATTATGTAAATTGGTACCGCCGTACCTGTACAGGCGGATCAGACGACACCCTTTTTAGGGTTCCGGCCGTGTATGATTTTGGTGCCGTGGATCCTTCAGGTAACTTTCTGAATTTCGACTATTTCGTGATTCCAAATTACCATCCAATGCTTATAAATCAATCCTAACTTGCTTATACTCTTATTAGAACTAGTATAATTCACTTAAGTATATAAGAAATCCATTTCCCACCAAAATTCAAAAATTTGAAAAATCCACCCAAGGAGCCCTTTTGCATAAAGGAAGGAACCAAATTTTTGGTACCTTCAAATCCGTGGGTGATCTGAATATTAGGAAATTCCACTCACTAGAACACATTTATTGCAAATATTTTCTTCTTCACTCCATCTCTCTTGAATGGCTTGACTTGGGTGATATGACTAGCATTCAACCCACTTCCAAATCATTAGGAACCTCATCTCTTCAATGGCTTAACATCAAATCAAACACATTTCTCCATCATTTTTCACTTCTATAAATTGAGAGGTTTTACCATGATCATCCTCACACCTTCTTCATTCTTACTATCATCTAGCAAAGAAAAACCAAAGTCAAAATGACAAAATCATCTCCAAAACCTTGCAAGAAGACCGCTAGAACTAGTGTGAGGCCTTGTTGCTTCATTAACCTTAGCTCCTCATCCGAGTCTTCTCCACTCACAATCTCATCTCCCATCCGAGATGATACAAACCTTACCTTAGCCACACCTACTCAATCACACTTTGTGATCACCACTCCACCACCAACAAAAACACCAACTTCACCTCCACCGGCACCCATCCAAATATCCAAAACACCTTCACCACCTTCACCAAGGTCTCCAACTCTCATTCCTATGGAGTTATTTTCCACTCCACCTACTTCACCAAATCCTTTCTTGGAGGACTTGGATGACTTGCCTCCTAGGCCAAATCATCCACCACCATTGCCATCCTTTGGCTCAATTGAGCGGATGGCTCATGAGTCACCTCGGTCATCCCTTGACCCAAACGCCCCATTAGGGCCTAAACCTCTTCTCTTCCACCCCATTCACAAAGACATTCATGGTCCTTTGTATGGGGATCATTCACTCTCCACATCAATGTCCCTCATCTTGAGGACATTGAGGAGTGTATGTGGGATGCCAATCCCACTAGAGAGGAGATTCAAACCGAACTCCACAACCTCCACCAATTCAAAGGCATGGTGGACTCTCACTTGAGTGAGACAATGCAAATGCAAAGTGCTTTGCTTGCTTCCATCATGACCACCCCAAACATTTCCACCAACACCAACACATCTACCATTCCACCACCACAACCTCCCCAAACATACTACCCCCTAGGCATGGTTGCTCCACTTGTGAGCAAACGGCCCAAACCGTTGATAGTGTTGGAGTATGCTCGTGTCATAATAAATAATTATATGGCTAGTCATATGTGAGCCTATGGGGTCACACACGTATACACTTAGACACCATTTATTATAATGTATTTATCGTATTTACGTTATAAATAACCTTCACAACTCGGGATCAATAACGGGCCATTAAACATCAAGTTAGACTTTGTGTTTCGGGACTCGAGCCAACAATGGGCATGGCCATTGAAGGCCTTAGTATGGCCGGCCTCATGAAGGGGATCTAGGGGAGACTTAGGACTTTGAAGGACCTAATGTGTAACTTGTATATTGATATCAATTATCATTAATTGTGATTATGATAATTGATTATGATTTGGAGGTTACAATTATGTTCTCCTAATCCCTCTCCCACCTCATTAGTGAACGCCCCATATTCATCGAAGAAGGGTTTTTGGTTTTGATCTTCTTCCTTGCTCATTCTATGGTAGTCTCTTGCAAGGTGTTGGTGAAAAGGTTAGACTAGCATCAAAGTGGTGATTGCTTGACGTGTAGTGTGTTTCAATCATTGGTAAAGGCCAACATCATTGGTCTTTTTGTTTCTTGATTCAATTCGTGGAGGTGATTGGTGTCTTGTAACCAGAATCACGCTACAAAGGTATAAACCTTATGTTTGTTTTATTTGATTGATCATATGGCTATATGGATCCGTTGTTGGTGATGTTTTCCGCTGCGTTTATTTACTTTAATATGTTTATTTATATTCATCATCACCTATAGTGGTATCACGAGCCATCATATGTGCCATATGATTATCGGGTATGCGAAAAAATGGTCAAAAACGCATGTTTTTAAGGGTTTTATGCAACCACTTTCAAAACAGCCCCGAGGGCTCTATTTTTCATGGATTAGGAATATTATTAGTAATATAAAGATCTGTGATTTTTGGTCCTATGGCCATTGGTTTCGCATACGTTAATTAAACAATGTATTTGGTACGCTTAAAATGGCTTTAATAGCGTTGTTTTAATCGATTCTTGAAACCATTTCAAAACAGCCCCTAAGGCTTAATTTTCTGTGGTAAAATGATTTTTAGAAGGTCTAATTTCAGTAGGTTTGAGAACCTAAATCCATTTTACTCGCGTACCAATCGGGGTTTTTATTCTTGTTGATTATTTCTTCGATTCGTTGGCTAATACTTTTATTTCATGTCATTTAAATTGTTCCCATGGCAAGTACATGCATGTTTGCTCATGGGATTAGCCAACACCTTGTTATGTTCATAATTTTATGGTATTATTATGTGTATATGCAAAGCCGATGAAAACCTAGACCACTTGTGCTATGAATGATTGTGATTGTCGTTTATTTCTTGTTATTTGGGGTTTGCCATTGTTTCGGCCTTTATGTATGAGTTTTAATTTGGTTTTTGCCATTGTTTGGGCATTTTACAATACATAGATAGTAGATTAGATGTATTTTACATTCTATATATTGTAACCGATGCTTGGAATGGAATGGCGAAGCATAAAAGACATAAAGACGCAAAATGGCTGCTCGAACAAGCTGCAGTAAAACGGCGTTTCCCGGTGATTGGTAGCGTATTGTTTAACCAAATTTTTTGCAGGTAGACAACTCATGGGCCCACAACTTTGTAGTTTGGTGCTAAGCTCAGGGATGACTCCTTCTAGGCCATTTGGGCCTCCGTATGCAGAAATTCTGGGCTGGCAGATTCACTTTTCATGTGCATTATGGGCTTCTACTTGTCCTTGCTTGGTCTTGGAGCAAGTGGGAGTCCTCCGTGTGGTTGTGGTTTATGTCCCTAGTTGACTCTTGGTTCTCGTGATGGCTCACGAGACCAAGCATAGGTTCTTTCATCGGTTGAGGCTTTGCATATTGTGGTTGTGTGTTGGTTGTTTGCTTATTATGTATGTTGTGAATGTATATAACTTGCAAATTGTTTTCTAAAACATAAAACGCAACACAAACCATTTTTTAAAACTAAATATTATGATTTAGTTTAACT
The DNA here is from genome assembly GCA_910596185.1 of Chrysanthemum makinoi. Lineage (NCBI taxonomy): Eukaryota > Viridiplantae > Streptophyta > Magnoliopsida > Asterales > Asteraceae > Chrysanthemum > Chrysanthemum makinoi. The sequence goes on from OU343221.1 coordinate 314,135,762, forward strand.
AAGTTTAAATACGGATTTAACTTAAAATCATTGTTTTAAAAATAACACTTAACTTGTTATGTATGTTATTCGATTTATGTATTGTCCAATCTCTATTATAATCCACATAGGTTCTATATTAGACTTGAAAATGGACAACTTGACACACATAAATTAAAACAATGATTAGACTTAATTTAAGAAAAGTTTTTAACTTGTGCTACGAAGAATGAATGCATGCTTCTTCGTACACCTTTTTTGATTCAAATCAAAATATTTTACCCGTCACAAATTTAAGTCATGCTGTCCAATCGCTTGAGAACACTTGCAATTACTTTTTGCCTATGCGTGGGACCTAGGTTGAATTGTAACCCAAGGTGATTATTGTCTATGCGTGGGACCTAGATATATTTTCGCACGTTCTCAAATTGGATGACTTAATCGAGTTAAGCGGTGAGACCTTGACCCGAGGCAAGGATGGGACTAAACATGCCTACTTGACACCAGATGCTTGTTCACTAGTGCCATGAGTCCCATAAGGATCTAAGAGTTGCACATGTAATGCAATTGGTGATCGTCGCCTACCAATTGAATCTACTATTGCTAGCAGATCAACTGATGTGATAGTAGAAACACAATGTGGATCTTAGCCTTTTTTCATAAATTAATTGTTTTAAACATGGGGTAATTAATTTGTAAAAGGATAATTATCGAAAATACTAAAAATTGAACTTTGTAATATAATGCATCACATCCGTAAACAAAAGTTTGTTCTTTTCTTGTTAAAAAGACAAACTAAGTACTTCTTTCTTGTAAGAAAGAGACTTGTTCCTATCTGTTTTCTTTATGAGGAAATGGCATAATAGGAATATTTGAATTGTCCTAAATCTAATCAAACTCAAAGAACACCTACTCTAGAAATCGTGATGTCTTGCAAAAGTCAAAACGGTTAAGTATGGTTTCACATCTTATTCTTTCAAGTTTGTTTTATAACCCTAGTTCCGGTTCTGAAACATTGAAGTAAGATAAGATATTTGGATAACTAGAGAACACGTTTTCTATAGCTACCAAAATAATATGAGTTTTAATAATTAGAAGATGGAAAAATCAATAAACCGCAAAATGGTAAAGACAATTACTAGCATGATTACCTAGCAATTATCTTAACCCAATAAACCTAATAAGGTACTATACACCCTTGTGGTAAAATAGACCTTATGGAGGAATTGCATGACTATTTTCAAGTTAAAATATCAATGATGGCTAGCCCGTCATCTATATGTTAGAACTTGGTGCACTTCATTGAATATCTAAGTACATGTTTACTAGTCCAAGTGACTCACATTAGCAATAATGTGTAGATGTTCAAAGAAAGAAAGAAAAGTATCTAATCGACACTCAGTCTCCACTGGTGACATAACATTTATAATGTTGTATAATCCAATGGGAGCTATGTGACTTTAATTCTGGTGAAGAAACACATGTAATGTTGTCTAATCCAATGGGAGCCGTAATCTTTATTACCTTGCAGGCTGCCCATATTATTTCTTGATTGTCTTGAAATAATACATTACTTTCCACACGTGAAGCATCATAGTTTATATAAGAACCATTGCATTAATTTTATTAGATAACTTGTCGCGTTCCTGATGTTGCTTCCTGAAATGTTATCAATAAATTGTTATTCATGATTCATTATTAAAACAATAAAGTTCTACATATCTATATTTTGATTTTGTATAAAATCATATCTGTGACACTGTCATATTACGCATGATGTTGTGCCGTGCACAAGTGGGAGAAATCTTCATTGTGTGTGCAAGATACAACATATAACAATATGACTAATAGTTTTTCTTGAATGCAAGGTAAGAAAACTAATATTCTACTAGGACTTCTGCACATAAAATGTAAGTTGCCTTAATTAGAACAAATGTCAAGATAATATGAAAAGCTACTTCAACATATTCACCGAATTGTTCAGTAAATATGATTATGTATTATTGTAAATTCATAATCTTGAAGTATGAAATTAACTTGAAATTACTATTGAGGCCAAGAGCTGGCACTCTAAATTGCTTTACTTGAATATGTTTAGGTCTCTTGTAAAGACTTAAACATCAAGTCTGTTAATTGTTGAAAGACTTATAACGTAAAGTAAGACGTTAACTTGTTATGTATTCTTGTTAAATACATGTACATGAAGTCATTAAATTGTAAATACGTATGACGTATGACGTATGATGCCATCTGGTTTGACTTGGTTGGCAGATACGTAAGCCAAAGAGTATAAGTTCATCTAATGAGTTGTGGGATAGTCTCACAACATCAATCCTCATGGAATACCACATCATTATGGTATGTCCATCATGGAAAATCAAGCTCTATTGATATTGTTTGATCTTTGATGACTTAAACTATCTTACCTCCAAAGCTATTAAGGTTAGAAAATTGAATGTGCCATGGGTACACTCAATATGGTTCCAATCTGGAAGGTATTTAAGACGCCATTGTGTTATGGAATGGGATGAATTCCATTATGTCTTGATTGAAGTTCTTAATTTGTTAAATACCTTAAAGTAAGTAATTAACAAACTGGAGTCAAGAACTACTAATGTATTTTGGATGTCCCAACTGAAAACAATTTATTGTTTCTCAAGATGCTGTGTATCTAGAGATTAGTCTCTGTGTACAAAGCAAGTGGGAGCACCTTTAGATCTTGAAGTTGTTCAAGAACTAATATACACAACCTTCTAGGTACACTTGCTGATGTCACACTAAGGTTGAACATGCATATGTTAAACCATAGTATGATATCTCTCATTCATAGATCCGAAAGGATACTTCTTGCACCTGAATGATATAGTCTTATATCAATGCTAAGGTATATAAGTTAGAGGGTCATTGTGAACCTGCTAACTATAGAGCTGCATTATCAGCTTTTGAATCTGATGAATGGCTCAAAACTATGAATGATAAGATGCAGTCCGTGGAAGACAATCACTCATGAAGCTTGATTGATCTCTTACCAATCAGTTAGACTGTGAGGTTAAAAATGAGTCTCAATGAGAAGACTCAAAAAGGACAAACTTGTACACACATTTAATTCACGAGTAGTGAAAGGAGATACTCATACTCAAGATATTGACTATGATTAAATCTTCCTACCTGCAAATATTAAATGTATAAAGATGATGAATTGTCATACTTGTCTTCATGTAAATGAAATATGACAATAGGATTTCAAAACTCTTTTCTTATTGAATACATTTGCGAGGAGGATGTGTATTCAAAAGGGTTTATGAATCTATATAATCTTTATTATGTCTACAAGATTCAAGAATCCAAGTATGGATTAGATCATGCATCTTCGAGCTGAGATCTTTAGTTTACCATAAAATCATTAATTTGATTTTGATTAAAATAAGATCAGTACGAAGTACACTAAGAGCAAGTGGGAGCACTGTATTTATTTTCTTAAATATCATATGTTGATAACGTATTAGAAACATTATTCCATCTAAGCTAGAATTTATTCCTTAGTTTGGAATGAAGTTTCTCTTGAGAGTTTTAGAAAATAAAACATGCAACCTTGTTACATATGTTTGTTTGAATAAACATAACCGGTTATTAAGTCTGACACAATATGAAATATTATTGAGGGGAGTCTCAATAATAAATCTTACTTCATGAGATTGAAAGCATGAATAGAAACCTTCAGTTTAATTAAAGGATTCATTATGTATATCATATTATGCATTGGACTAATTATATCATTTGCACGAATGCAAGATGAGTTGATAACAACAAATATCTAAGTGAATGTCATTAGATAATTGTTAAAACATTCTAATGGACCTTGCAAAGGACCATATATATGTTCAACATTTACGGATATTTGAGGATCTATGTTCTGTTTGCATACATTGATGCTTATTTAACTGAAATGATGCTCAAACCTAGTCATGGTAGCATATCATCATGAATGATGACATTGTTGACTAGATGTGCTCGACTGAGAGCATTAATGCATTATACATTAAAAGAATAAGAATACTTGACAGTTTGAGAAACTGTTTAGATGAATGTCTAAAGTAGGTGCTTTGCTAGCTTCAAACACCCTATGGAATGCATTGTTGCAATACTAGTATTGTACTTGAATGCACACATACAAAAGCACAATCATCATACCTTTCATGGATTTTGAAACAAGTATTCTCAAGGTTTACTCAGATGACTACTTGTTGTCTTGTACAACATAATTTGATCATGGTGGGAACAGTGGTTTTCTGACCTATATGTAGTCTTATGCATATCTGTTTTTAGTATTTGGATAATGGAACATTAAACAGTCGTATTATATAATGAATTGAAATACATGGTATGATCGTATTCATTCATACTACTGTGTTCTATATTTGCATGTTTAATCCATGAATAATTTATTTATTCTAAAATTGTCCATTGCCGGTTGACGATATGGGAGTATCATCGAATTAAGGCAATTGTGAGTGTGTTGGTGACTATTTTGCCAAACTCACATGTTGTTCATGGTGATGAGCATTGGACTGACCCAACCTACGAGTATTCACTGCATGGATCGGCGTCAAATGGTGAATCTCGAAAATAGTTATGTCTATTATCCTTAGACTTGAGATGCAAGCAGGTTTTGCATGTGTGGAGTTTCATTCCTTGATATGGTTAAACGCTGTCCTGAATAAGGTAGTTATAAAGGCCACTATCAGGAATGATTTGAAACACATGAATGACACGTGCAGTCAAAATAGGATTTGTTCCTCCACATGGTTTGGAGTTAGATACTATTGGGCCCCTCGATGATTTGAACAGATGTTTGTATGGCCGTACCCAAATGAGATTAAGATGAATCTTAATTCACTTGGTAATCTTGTTCAATATCAAGATCGAGAACATAATAGTTGAACAATTAGAATGACTTTTGATCCATGTCTAATATTCAACATGGTATCTGAAACAAAGGGATATATGACATATAAACCATTTAAGGAAATGTTTGAGAAACTGACCTCACATATCACTAGGGGCATTGGCGTGTTGCTAGACGCTAACCATTGCTTGTATAATTACTTGACTATTATGACGTCGCAAGTGGGAGCTGTTGGAGTATGCTCGTGTCATAATAAATAATTATATGGCTAGTCATATGTGAGCCTATGGGGTCACACACGTATACACTTAGACATCATTTGTTATAATGTATTTATCGTATTTACGTTATAAATAACCTTCACAACTCGGGATCAATAACGGGCCATTAAACATCAAGTTAGAGTTTGTGTTTCGGGACTCGAGCCAACAATGGGCATGGCCATTGAAGGCCTTAGTATGGCCGGCCTCATGAAGGGGATCTAGGGGAGACTTAGGACTTTGAAGGACCTAATGTGTAACTTGTATATTGATATCAATTATCATTAATTGTGATTATGATAATTGATTATGATTTGGAGGTTACAATTATGTTCTCCTAATCCCTCTCCCACCTCATTAGTGAATCCCATATTCATCGAAGAAGGGTTTTTGGTTTTGATCTTCTTCCTTGCTCATTCTATGGTAGTCTCTTGCAAGGTGTTGGTGAAAAGGTTAGACTAGCATCAAAGTGGTGATTGCTTGACGTGTAGTGTGTTTCAATCATTGGTAAAGGCCAACATCATTGGTCTTTTTGTTTCTTGATTCAATTCGTGGAGGTGATTGGTGTCTTGTTACCGAATCACGCTACAAAGGTATAAACCTTATGTTTGTTTTATTTGATTGATCATATGGCTATATGGATCCGTTGTTGGTGATGTTTTCCGCTGCGTTTATTTACTTTAATATGTTTATTTATATTCATCATCACCTATAGATAGGACCCGGTTATGGTCCTTGACTTTCAAGAAGAAATGAGGTTCATCCTCAATCATATCCTTGAGCGTCTCAACGCTCGTTCTCATCCACCATCAAATTAGGATGGTTATAGTTTAGCATTTCTAGTTTTCTCTTCTTAGGATTATTTTCTTTTCTTTTCTTCTTGTACTAAAACACATCATTGTGTTCCCATTTCATGATCTTTATTCATGAACATTTTAACTAATGAATGGTGTTTTTATTATAGTATTGGTCCTTTTACATAGTGTTTGGAAATGCTTGTGAATGATCATTATTACTAACATTTTTTTGTAGCTTTTACTTTCACAATCCATGTATCTTCCCATTATGCACCCAATTTAGGGGGAGCTTTGATCAAGGGGGAGATAATGGCTCGGGCTCATTACATTCCGCATCGCCTCTACTTTTTGTTGAGACAAAAAGGGGGAGAAAATATTGAACTTGACTACATTTTGACTTTTCTTAAAAAGTCAACTGCATACTTTGACTTTCTGAAAAAGTCAACATCATACATCAACTAGTGAACACTTTGACTTTCACAAATAGTCAAACATCATACATTTGCATTATCTTTCTCTTTTCAAGTTCTAAAACTAATATTTTTATAACTCTTGCACAAACTTTGTATCTTTTATAAAAATAAAATTTATATTTTGTCCTCAACAAAAAGGGGGAGATTGTTAATACAAATATCGTCATTAAATGTTATTTATATTTTTGATCTTTACCTAAGTTTTGTTAACGACAAAAGTAAATTTAATTTGTATAAAAGCTTAAAGCTTGTCAAGTTTAATAGATATTAAAACAAGCTTTTTCAAACAATATATTCATCATTCAAGCATTTACATTTATGATTAGTAACATCTTGATATGACTCTAATCATTATGTATGATAGTAGTTTTTAGAATGTGTTAGGTTCTTAAAACCAAACACTACTTATGTACTTGCATATTTCTAAAAATAGAAATACAACATATGACATCATGTAATGCATCATGGAAATCATTGGAAGATTTCATTAGATATTTTGTGTGGATTTGTACTCTTCATATCTTGCACAATATCACTTAGATAGAGTTGACTTTAGCAAAGATTTGATATCTTGACTGCCGGCGGTATTCCAAATTGGTACACCGGAACCCTTTTATGGGTTCCGCGGTCCGCGGACGCTCCTGTCCACTTTGGCTATAAATAGCAATGCCAAGCCAAGTAGTTTTTCATCCCTTTCTAACATACTCTCATACATATCTTCTCTCTAACCTTTCTAACTCAGTTCCATATCATATTAGTGATCTCTTTTGTAGCAAAGAAGATCAAGTCACATTCAAGCTTCAAACGAGAAGTTGGAAGTCTTGTTTGTTTAGTGTTGTATGATCTTGTGTTGATTCATACTTCATTGTTGTATTAAAACCATCATAATCTTGTGAGTGTGAGTGGTTAGTATTTTAGTCCTCAAAATACGTTGTGTGTGGGAGTGGTTGTACCCTTGGAAAGAACTCGACATCTAGCTTAGTGTCGGAAATAGTGTAAGCGAAGTGTAAAGGTTTTCTCCGCCGGTGAAAGGAGCTTGTTGACTAGTGAAGTTAAACTCTCGAGTGTGAGACTCGAGGAGCGGAGTAGGGCAAGGAAAAAGAGTCCTTGTAGACCGAACCACTATAAACAACTTGTTGTGGTTTGATCATTTCTTTCCTTATTTACTTCATACATATTGCTTGCATATTTCATTAACATATCTAAGATCAATATCAATTGATCTTTTACAATAAGTTTCAAAACAAAGTTTTAATTGGTAAACTATTCAACCCCCCTTCTAGTTTTCTACAGATTTGACAGTCCGCAATCCCTTAGAGAATAAAGTATCAAGAAGAGGTAAATCAAAACCACCAAGCACGTCCAAAACCGAATCCTCAACAATGGCTACCTGGGAAGGAACCTGTGGTTTGGTGAGATCATATAACACAAACCGAACAACACCATCACCACAATTAAGGGGTGACACAAAATCAGAACCCTCACCATGACGACACTTAGCCCGGTAAGTATGCGTTTTGAAACAAACACCACATAACCACAATCCCATACGTTTAAGAGTAACCTCGGCTCTTTCTAAAACAACCAAATCAGAAACAAGAGCGTGTTTAGTGATAACCTGTGCCTCACCATTACAATGTCGATCGCGGAGATGTGTAATCAACGAGTTCTTGGTAAGCCCATTTCCACCACCATCGCGGCACCCACTAAGACCCGAGAAGGGACAATGGAATCTCACAATAGGCATAGGAAGGAAAGTGTGTTCTGTGATATCCACACATCAACTACTCAAGACAACCCTTTGCAACTCAGAAACCACAATCCACAAACCAACGAGCAAAGAATCCCCACAACAGTAGCCAAACAATACAAAAGAATCCCCACAACAGCAAGCAAATGGAAAAGAATTACGCTAAAAAAAATTGAATCCTATTTTAGTGTACGACTAATAAAATCCAAAAGGAGATCAATGAGATATTCAATGAATAATATATTCAATGAATAATATATTCAATGAATCAACACAAAAGAATCCCCACATCAGCAAGCAAATTGAAAAGAATTACGCTAAAATAGTAGAACCCAAAAGGAGATGAATAAGATATTCAATCAATTATAATATAACCACAAATCAACAAAAGGAGTTGATTAATTACTATATATATAATTTAACAGCTAATACTACGTCGTTTCACTGTGGGCTTTTTCCGCCAACTGTTTTGGGCTCTTTGGCCTGGTCATTGTGGTCTGCCAAAAACAAAACCAAATCATTTATATATACTAAAGCAGCTGCAAACGGTGGCTCCTCATTAGTTGCTGTAACAAATAATTTTTTTTCAATAAAATATTATAAATTTTCACGCTAAATTAGGATTCATGAAAAAAAAGGTCAATAATTGCGGCTGCTATTATATAAAAAAATAATTGGCATTTTGTTGAAACTTTTCGGGCTGGATCATTCACTATGGCCTTTGTCGAGATGTCCAAAATAACACAACTGTTTGTCAATTCGAAATGGCCATTTTTTAAATTTTAATCGTATCATACATATACAATTAGCTAGAATAGTAAGCCCATTAAAAAATTATGGAATAAGACGCCAATTAAAGACATAAAATATTGGTCCAGGATATACTACTCCCAATACAACTCGGCAAAAAACCTACACAAAAAAACATATGCAAAAAACCCGGCGCAACGCGACGGGCGCCTTTTGCTCGTTTAATAATGAAAGGATAGATAGGTTAGGCAGGATCAAGAATTTATAAGCCCATGCCAAACCCATTAACCAAATGGGCCCTGTTAATAATATTTTTTGTTGGGACAGTCATCCCACGTCTCAGTCAACTACATAAGTCGCTGGAAAGATGTACGACTTATTTAAAGCTACAGCGACGCATTTAAATTGTCATAATTTTGTTCTTGGGTAAAAAAGAATTAAAATATGAAAATGGATGAACTGCCTTCAAAGATAAGCTTGGAAACTCTCGTGACCCAGCCAATGAGAATAAATAAGTGCCTCGTGGAGGCATTAACCTACGCACCTTTTATGATAGAAAATGAGACAGTGGGTCCATTTTCTTAAGAACTAGCTCCGCAATTGCCGATAAAAATTGGCATTGTGGGTTTCTACCCCATCAAATTAGAAGAACCACCCCACCAATCATTAGTATTAATTAACTTTTTATGTTTCAGATTAAATTAGGAGATCCACCCCACCAATCACAATGAAAAAAACTTGGTTGTGACCAGTTTTGACCGTACTAAAGTGAAAAACATGTACATTTTTGTTGCATGGATAAGAATATAATTGGGCTGTTATAAAGTGACGCAATAACTAACCATTTGTTTGGCATCAACATCCATTTATCCCGTGGCGCAACTAAATTGTCTGTGACAAAGACGGTACGTGTGTGTAAGTATATAAAAGTGATAACTAAACACATGGTCTTTAAAATATTGATCAAATTGCCTAAACTCGTAAAATAAATACTCATTTTGATTTATGATAAGTGTCTAATTTTAATATGTATAAAGTTTTAGAAAAGTCCATTAACTAGGTAGTCTATTTGATTAAATATTATTTTTTTTCTCACTAAAACTTATTCCTATTAGTTGAAACGCAAAATGAACATTTAATTAAAATAAAACATTTTTCTAGTGGTACAATTTCATAAGATAAAGGCACTACGCTCATTTGAACTTTTTCTCATCATGATAAATACTTCCGTAACTCAAAAAAATTTGAAAAGAAAAAAAGTTACAAATACTACCGTAACTCGAAAAGAAAGTTCATTAAATTAGACAATCATTATTATTAATTAATTTTATCTTTTTGTTAATTTTATTTTATTTTGTCTTTTTCTTGTTTTTTTTTTAATTTTACATTATGCCTTTTTTTTTTTAGTTTTTGTTACTAATACTTAATTATTTTGTCTTACTTTTAGTTTAACTTCTAATTATACAACTTTTTTTCCATTATCAATATATTCAGTCTACGTGAATTATCGACTCAAATATATGTCTTGCCATGCGGATGTGTCCCTACTCTTGTATCTCCGCCATTGTGGGTGATTAGTCGGGATTGGACAATTTTCATCTAATGTCACATTAATGTAATGATCATCCCTCACAAGTGCAATCACAATGAAAAAACTTGGTTGTGACCAGTTTGGACCGTACTAAAGTGGAAAACATGTACATTTTTGTTGCATGGATAAGAATATAACTGGGTTGTTATAGAGTGAAGCAATAACTAACCATGTGTTTGGCATCAACATCCATTTATCCCGTGGCGCAACTAAATTGTCTGTGACAAAGACGGTACGTGTGTGTAAGTATATAAAAGTGATAACTAAACACCTGGTCTTTAAAATATTGATCAAATTGCCTTAACTCGTAAAATAAATACTCATTTCGATTTATAATAAGTGTCTAATTTTAATATGTATAAAGTTTTAGAAAAGTCCATTAACTAGGTAGTCTATTTGATTAAATATCATTTTTTTTCTCACTAAAACTTATTCCTATTAGTTGAAACGCAAAATGAACATTTAATTAAAATAAAACATTTTTCTAGTGGTACAATTTCATAAGATAAAGGCACTACGCTTATTTGAACTTTTTTCTCATCATGATAAATACTTCCGTAACTCAAAAAATTTTGAAAAGAAAAAAAGTTACAAATACTACCGTAACTCGAAAAGAAAGTTCATTAAATGAATTTATTAAGTATCAATTATGTTACATTAAATATGAGATCATAATTAAAAAAAGTTACAAAATTAATGCATTGAAAAATACAAATAGTCAAATAGAAAAAGATGGGGTATAAACCATATGACCCTAAAAATTTCATATAGAAGGCATAAAAAGGACCAATTTGCTTTAAATCTGCCTACTTTTATGGATTTGTGTTCACATCTTCAATCAGTTGATTCTGATATGGAACTCGCGTTAGATATCTCGACTGCTGTAGTTCACAGTGAGTCAAGATATCTAACGCGACTTTTGGTCTTTGGAAATGAACAGGAGCTTTCTCGATCCACAGTCACAAGTGGTATGTCTTTTTTTCTTATTTCGATGCTAGCTAGTAGTAAGATAATTAAAATCGCTTTCCTTTCCTGGTTAAATATACTAAGGTTCATCTTTGGTATAGTCTCTAGGTTTTGAGCTGAGGACTTTTAATATTGACCCTTGATGAGTGTGCAAATACTCATTATTTTTGTACCTTTTAGACTGCAAAAACATCTGAAAACACTCAGAAACGTATCAAAATGATAAAAATATCACAAATAAGTGTTTTATGTGTTTCAAATGCAAAAATACCAAAATCAGGTGAAAAACGTATCAAGTTTGCATAATTGGCAGTTTTAGTCCCTCAAGTTTCAAAAAGTTGTCAAAAATAGTCCCTGGTATATCAAAATAAAGCAAAATATCATTTAAGGTCCATGGGATTCAAAAGTTGTCAAAACAAACCCTTCAAAGTTTAAAAATTACAAAATGACAACTTAAGTCCCTAAAGTTTGAAAATTGTCAAATCTAGTCCCTGGTCATTCCAAGACTTATAAAAAGTCATAAAAGGTCCTTGGGATTCACAAGTTGTAAGAAATTGTCCTTTGAAGTTTAAAAATCTCAATTTACAACTTTGGTCCATCAACTTTGAAAAATGTCAAAAATAGTCCTCGGATATTTAAAAATGGAAAATTATCAAATATTACCCTTGTACTATTCATAAATGGCATATTCGGTCCTTGTGTTAACTTTGGAAACTTGTCAAATCAGGCCCCTCAACTTTGCAAAAATTACAATTTTGGTCCTTGTGATAATAAGCTAAACCAAACTGCACTTTGTTATTATTAACACAAACCCAACCCAGCTGGCCCAAATGCAAACCCAAGCCCAACACACTTGAACCTTGGCCCTTGAACTATGAACCTTGAGCCACCCAAAACCTTTTGACCCTGCCAATATACCCAATTGAACCCCAGCTTATTAATAATCCTCACCCAGTCAAACTGGGTTTGACTTAACCAAAACCCGCCTTCACTGTTCATCGTCCCTCACAAAGCCTGCAAATCAAAACCAGGGTGGTTTTCACCACCACCTGTCTACCACCTCACCACCACCTGTCACCCACCTGTATAACCACTCCCTTCCACCTCCACATCCTCCCAAAATTCTTTAAATGCTTTAAACCTGCTCAAACACCTTTTGGCACCAAAATGCCAAGTGTACGATTTTGATGATTTTGAAGGATCCAATGGTTGGAAAGAAGTGGGAAAGTCTCAGAGGTCGACAAAGACTCAAAAAGATCATTATAAAGGAAGCTTGGAGCAATGTAGAGAGTAATCTAGTAAAAAATTAACTTAGCTTATGTCGTTTTAGTAAAATTTCAATTTCCAGTGTAATTTTAAACTTTCAAGTCCTTGTTTAAGTATTTTCAGTATATTGTACAACTTTTTCAGTCATCAATTTCAAGTTTCAGTCTTATTTCAAGTTTATGCAAATTTCAAGTTCAAATTCTCATATTAGCTTAAAGTTGTTTGTAGTTGATGTTATGGACTTATAAGCTCATATAAGCTCCTTATATAGCTTATGAAAGCTATTAGATACCTTTAAAATCCATTTTATAGTTAAAACTAAAAAAAATAAAAAAAAAATACTAAAAAATAGTTGAAAAATCAAAAATCAATGGAAATGAAGAGCACAGCTGGAGCAGGGTAAATTTTGGATTGCCCTTGGTTTAGATGCTTCTTGGGAAGCTATAGGTTGTGTTTTCAATCCTTGGTTCTCAGTTTTCACTTGGATTCCATCTTGTAAGCTTGTTACTCCATTTTAGTATTTCACTGTTAAGTCATTTATTAGCTTAAAGCTTTGTGTTTTTATGTTTCTAAGTTATAGTTAAGTAAAATTAAACATTAAAACAGTATACTTGTTCTCTAGAATTGGTAGTTGTTAAAAATTTTAATTTAACATTCATAATAGCATAATTGTTATTCTTGAGTTCTATGTTGTTATTATTGTTGGTTAATGCTTCTATAGTCTCATTAAGTGATAATATAAAGTCTTGAATCAATGGCATGGTCTTAATCTGTGAAACCTTTTGAAAATCACAAGTTCAGTTTTATTAAAGGGTTGTTTGGATTTACTGTGTAAACTGTGTTAGAGGTTGTTAATGCTATTGTTCTTGGTTGATATATGCCACATTAGGTCCTAGTAGCTCAGTGCAAACATAAAATCTAGTGCTCCTTTGTAAGAAAGTCAAAATAGCTTTTGATTACAACTTGTTAACTAACTGTTGGATTTTCATGTTCCATGATCATGTTTTCATGTTCATAAGTTGATAATATTGATCAAACCAGTCTTAATTCACCTTATTACAACATAATTAATAAGTAGGATTGATCCAAAGTTCATATAAGTCAACCTTTAGTGTAATTCAAAAAGTCAAAATTTTCAGTTTAGTAGTTTTTGAATAAATTAGATAATTTTATATAGGATTTAATATTAAGTTTCAAGATTTGAGCTTTTGGGATAACAATATTCAACTGCTCATCTTTATCATAGTAGTTTTTATAATTTCTAGTTAGCTTATTTAACTGCTTATTTCTTATCTTCTTTTAAGCCCTTTTCTAAAAATGTGTCCTGTGCACAGTTGAGCTAGCTTCTTCATAAGCTTGTCAAAAGCTCATTAGTGAGTCCCAGCTTGTGTATTTTAGCTTTTTGTGTAGCTTTCCCACCCATCTCTTTATTCCAGTGCTTATTTTTAACTTTGCAGCTTATTTGTTAGGACTGCAAGTAGCTTTTACCTTGTCCCATTTCCTGTGTAAACTGAATAGTCAGTGTTTACAAGCTTTTTCAAAAGCTTGTCATAAGCTTATTAGTGGACCCCACCTTGTAAATTTTGGTTTTTTGAGAAGCTCACCAACCCATCTTGCTACCTCAGTCTTTATTTTGAGCTCTTCAGCTTATTTAATAAGCTAAAATTGCTTATAAGTTTGACTGCAGGCCTGTTTGGTACACAGGGTATTTTGTAAGTGCTCATTAGCTTATTAAAGCTTATCAGTGTGTTTATTTGTGCCTTTTAGCTTAATTTAAGTAGCTTAAGCTTGTTTGCATCTTAATTTACCTTTGTTTCTAGCTTGTTAGCTTATTTGGCAACTTATTTGAGCTTAAAAATCAAATTAAGCTTAAAAGCTTAAACTGTTAATCTCATAAGCTCATAAACTGCTTATTTTTAAGTTCCAAAATTTTTGTCTTTATTAAAGTTGCTTATAATCAGTAGTATAGAAGTTTTGAAAAAGAAAAATCACAAAAACATCATTTTAAAAATAGTGATAGCGTTTATTTAATATAAATTAGCTTTTTAATTTTCTTTTTCAGCTTATTATTAAGCACTTTCTGTTTTTATAATTTTCTTAGCTTTCTGTCACCATAGGATAATTATAGAGAAAATTTTAGGATTTTCTTAGTTTGTTTAGTATTTATTAGAATTTAAAATAGTTAAAAGTATTAAATAATTAATAATAAATAAATAAAAACATAAAAAATATATTTTCAGTTTTAAAATAAGTTTTATAATATTTTAGATTTTTCTAAGTCAAAATTTCACTTTTCTAGCTTTATTTAATATTTTCTTATATTTTAGGGTACTATTAAATAGTTAAAAATAGTTTTAATTAATAATAATTAAATAAATAGTCATAAAAATAATTTTCTTTTTCCAATAATTTTCTTTTATTATTAGGATTGTAAAAATATCATTTTCATATCCATAGGTGTTCTAATCTTTTAAATTTACGTTTTATTTTGTACGTTTACGTAAAATTTAATAAACGTACGTATTTACGTTTGTTTAATCTGATTATTGTGCTTTATAATTCTGTATCCAATTACCATTCCAATCAATCAGTAGTGTAATTATAAACCAAAATCCTTACAGATCATTATCCTTAGTGATCATTCGACATCTGAACGATTTTAAGCACCATTCATCCTCCGTAGGACTTAACGACTCGGGAATCCACTATATTCCAAGGGAAATTGCATTGGTTTTAGACTGTTTGAATTTTATTACGGTTGACCATTCACAAGTGGTTGACTTGTGTAATAAACTTGACAGTTTGGAACGAATCAAATTTTGGCGCCGCTGCCGGGGAGGCTGTAACTTGTAAGCGTGTTTTAAATATTTTCAGACCCATACTTGCACATATACCACCTTTTGTAAACAGTTTTTTTTGTAAAGTTATCAAAATCAAAAAGTTCATTAACACTTTTCCTAAAGTGTTAAGCAACACCAAAAAAAAATATAAAACAACAAAACAATCGTAACGTTTCCTATCTTGTATTTTCTTTAAGGTGATTCTTAAAGAGGTACGATTTGGTTAAACGAGACGATACCAAAAATATTGTCCAAAAGTATTTAAACCCTTAGCACAAATCCATACCTACGTCTTTTTAGTAGTACTTAATAAATACATAAAAATCAACCACCGCAAACCAAGGCAGAACACCTACCAACTGGGGGTGTGAACATTAATAAGTTCCCAATCTTAAAGATCAAAACTTACCTTTGTGTCCTTGTGATTTGGTGTACCTTTTTCAAAGAAGCCATTTCATTTGTGATTATTGGTTTAAGTTCACTTGTCGTTTTGCCTCGCATTTGTTTTTGAAAACTGATTTTTAAACTTAGTGCATGCGCACTCGTTCTTCCAGCTCCACAAGTCCACTTTCAGAGCTTGCAAGTATTCCACGTAAACGTAGAGGACGTTCTGCTCCTTCAGCCGTGACTGAGGAACGTCTAATGATGAGTGTCTAAATACTCATCATTTTTGTACCATTTAAACTGCAAAAGCATCTGAAAACACTCAGAAATGCATCAAAATGATAAAAATATCACAAATAAGTGTTTTATGTGTTTTAAATGCAAAAATACCAAAATCAGATGAAAAACGTATCAAGTTTGCATAAATTGCAGTTTTAGTCCCCCAAGTTTCAAAAGTTGTCAAATCTAGTCCCTGGAATCCAAAAATGTGGAGTTTTATCATTCAAGGTCCCTGAAATATTCTAAGTTGTCAAAAATGGTCCTTGAATGAATCTTTGGTCAAATGGCAGAAAAGGTCCCTAAAGTTTAAAAAAGTGTCATGAAAGATCCTTGGATATTTAAAAATGGAAAATTATCAAATATTGGTCCTTGTACTATTCACAAATGACAAGTTTGGTCCTTTTGATAATTTTGGAAAAGTGACAGGTTCAGTCCCTTAAGTTTGGCCGAATTGCATAAATGGTCCTTGTATTGAACAAACCAAACCGGACCCCTTTTTTGTTATTAACCCAAACCCAAGCCCAACACCAAGCCCAACCCACTTAACTTGACCCTTGATCCCTGTCAAAACCCTTGAGCCAGTCCATAATCCATTTGACCCCTGCCAATACCCTATTTTGACCCCTCCCCGTATTATTAATACTCGGTCAAACCAGGTCAACGCCCGCCAAAAAACCACTTCTAATGTTCTTCTCCCTCACCCACTTCTGCAACCCAAAACCAGGTGGTTTTCACCACCACCTGTCTACCACCTCACCTCCACCTGTCCCCCAGTTGTATATCCACTCCCCTCCACCTCCACAAACATCCAAGAATCCTTAATTGAAGAAAACCTGCTCTTGATATTTTTGGCGCCAAAAGTCTTTTTAATGGCTAAGATCATCTCTGCTCATCCAATGGTCAAGGTTGTTGATGGGATATGTTCAGAATCAAGTGGGAAGACTCAAAAAGATCTTTATAAAGAAGAAGAGAGGCAATGTGGATAGTATCTAGTGTAATTTAATTTTGCTTATGTCGTTTTAAATAATTTAAGTTTTCCAGTGCAATTTAAAGCTTTCAAATACTTTGTAATCATATTTCAGTGTAATAAAAACTTGTTTTCAGTTTCAATTTCAGCTTTAGTATCATTTTTAGTTTATGCAAATTCCAAGTTCAAAAATCTCATGTGAGTTGAATGTTGTTTTTAGTTGTTAATTTGGACTCATAAGCCCATATAAGCTCCTCAGAAAGCTTATTAAAGCTTTTAGTAACCTTAAAATCAGTTTAGAAGTAAAATTAAAAAAATTCACCAAAAATACTAAAAAAATGTTGAAAAATAAAAAATCTATGGAGATGAAGATCAAGAAGCTGGAGCAGGGTTGATATTGGATTGCCTTGGGTTTAGAGCTTCTTGGGAAGCTATAGGTTGTATTCTCAGTTCTTGGTTCTGTGTTTTCAGTTGGATAGTCTCTTGTAAGCTTTTAACTCAACTTTTGCATTTTACTGTATAAGTAGTTTATTGCCTGAATCTTTGTGTTTTCATGTTTCTATGTTATGGTTAAGTAGATTCATTGATTAAAATAACTTGTTTGTTCTTTGGAATTCATAATTGCTTTGAAATATCATTTTCACAGTTTTAATAGCATAATGATTGTTCTTAAGTTTCATGCTTATATCACTGTTGTTTAATGCTCATATGGACTTGTTATATGCTAATACAAAGTTTTGAATCAGTGTTGAGGTTTAAATCACTCATTTGTTTTGAAAATCACAAAAGCAGTTTGTTAAAGTGTTGTTTGGATTCACTGTGTAAACTGTGTTAGAGTTTGTTCAAGCCAGTGTTCTTGTTTGTTGTTTGTCACACTTGGTCTAAATAACTCATTTCAACCATAAAAACCAGTCCTTGTTAGTGTAAAAGTCAAAAGTACCTTTAATCTCATCTTACTTGTTAACTGTTGGGATTTAAAGTGTAAAAATCATCATAGTAGCTTATAACTTGGTAATATAGCTTATTATAGTCTTAACTTAGCTTATTACAACATAATCAGTGAGTAGGATTGATTTAAAGTTCATATTAGTCAACTTATTAGTGTTATATAAAAAGTCAAATTTCAGTTTAGTGGTTTTTGAATAAAATAGATTAATTTTTATAGGACTTAACATTAGCTTTCAAGACTTCAGCTTTTGGGATATTAAAATATAGTTGCTCATCTTCATTATAATATTTTTTTATAATTTTTAGTTTAGCTTATAAACTGCTTTTTACTTAGCTTCTTTTGAACCCTTTTTCAAAAAGGTGCCCTGTGCACAGTTTTACAAGCTTTTTCACAAGCTTGTCAAAAGCTCTCTGGTACTCTTAAGCTTGTGTTATTTAGCTTTTAGGATAGCTTACCTACCCATATCATAGGCTCAGTGCTTATTTTTCACTTTGCAGCTTATCTAATAAGCCTGCTAGTGGCTTTTAGTTTTGTCCATTTCATTTAGTATAAAGATCACTCAGTGTTTACATACTTTTTCATAAGCTCATTATAAGCTCACTAGTGAACACCACAGTGAGAACTTTAGCTTTTTGGAAAGCTGAGTTAGTATATTTGATAGTTCCAGTGTTCTCTTTCATTTCCTAGCTTATTAAAGTGCTTAAAAATAAGCTAGAAAGTGCCTAGATATCTAAAAAGTACCCTGTGCAACCAGTTTAACTTGTGCTTATTTAGAAGTTGTTTAGTGCTTATTTCTAAGTTATTTTGCTTATTCAGTTGTCATTTTAGCTTATTTTCAGTTTAAATTTGCTTAATTACTAGCTTATTAAGCCACTTGGCTTATCCTTGTGTTTATTCCATTTCTTGAACAACTATTAAGTAATAATAAGCTTATTCTGAGCTTATTAGTGGTTTTTGTAAAAAGTTCTAGTTTCATAAATTGCTTATTTCATTGTACTTAATCAGTTTCAAAAAGAAAAATCCAAAAAGAAAATAAAAATAAAAAGTCTAGTGCTGGGATTCGAACCTTGGCCACCCAGCTCACCACACACACACGCTACCAGTTGCCCTTGGGTCTTTGACTGGTAGAAACTTGCACAATTTATCTCTTAAATACACAAATACAGTTTTAGTCTAATTGCTTATTTAGCTTTTTAATAGCTTATTTCAAACAGTAGTACCACCTTTTTGTAATTTTCTTAGAATCATTATTACTAAAAGTATTTTCTGTGAAAGTTTCAGAATTTTCTGAATAGTTTTAGTATTTTTAATCATTTAATTAGTTTAAAATAGTATTTAATTCATAATAAAAAATATAAAAGTAAAAAAAATACAAATCTTTTTTCTAAAATTTTCTTTTGTCATATAGTAAGTAAGAAAATTGTTTTTACACTCGTAGGACTTTTATTTTACAAATTTTACGTTTTTTCTTACGCACTCGCGTAATTTTTATATATAACGCACGTTTTCATTCTAGGTCACGTTTTTAGATATTTTGTTTTATAAAGCAAGAAAAACCAACTTTAAAAATAGTGATAGCGTTTATTTAATATAATTTAGTTTTATTAAAATTTTCTTTAATTTGCATTTAAGCACCTGTAATTTACAAACTTTCTCTTTAGGTGTAATTACCACTCAAAATCCTTACTGATCATTATCCTTAGTGATCATTCGACATCTGAACGTTTTTAGCACCATTAATCCTCCGTGGGACTTAACGACCCGGGAATCCACTATATTCCAAGGGAAATTGCATTGGTTTTAGACTGTTTGAATTTTATTACGGTTGACCATTCACAAGTGGTTGACTTGTGTAATAAACTTGACGGTTTGCCACCAATCAAATTTTGGCGCCGCTGCCGGGGAGGCTTTAGCGTGTTCTAAACATTCTCAGACCCGTACTTGCACATATACCACCTTTTGTAAACAGTTTTTTGTAAAGTTATCAAAAAGTTCATTAACACTTTTCCTAAAGTGTTAACAACACCAAACAAAATATAAAACAACAAAACAATCGTAACGTTTTCTATCTTGTATTTTCTTTAAGGTGATTCTTAAAGAGGTACGATTTGGTTAAACGAGACGATACCAAAAATATTGTCCAAAAGTATTTAAACCCTTAGCACAAATCCATACCTACGTCTTTTCAGTGGTACTTATTAAATACATAAAAATCAACCACCGCAAATCAAGGCAGTACACCTACCAACTGGGGGTGTGAACATTAATAAGTTCCCAATCTTAAAGATCAAAACTTGCCTTTGTGTCCTTGTGATTTGGTGTACCTTTTTCAAAGAAGCCATTTCATTTGTGATTATTGGTTAAGTTCACTTGTCGTTTTGCCTCGCATTTGTTTTTGAAAACTGATTTTTAAAACTTAGTGCATGCGCACTCGTTCTTCCAGCTCCACAAGTCCACTTTCAGAGCTTGCAAATATTCCGCGTAGACGTAGAGGACGTTCTGCTCCTTCAGACGTGACTGAGGAACGTCTAGTACCACCACCCCCTGTCGTAATGGCAGAAGACAAACCGATGAATGAGCTTCTCCAAGCACCCATCGAGGGTTACGGAGATGCCATTATTGTCCCAACCATCGTGGCTGATACCTTCGAGCTCAAAACCTGGTTGCTTAATCTTGTAACCCAAAGCCAATTTTATGGTTTTGAGCGGGATGATCCTCATGCTCATATTCGATGGTTTAACAAGATTGCATCTACCATCAAATACAAGAATGTCCCACATGAAGCAATTAAGCTTCTTCTGTTCCCATTCTCTCTAGAGGGACAAGCCCGGAATTGGCTTGAGAAACAACCCCTGGTTCCATTGAGACATGGGAGGATTTAGTCACTAAGTTTGTTAACGAATTCTATCCTCCATCCCGAACTACAAGTCTTAAGAATGAGATAATGAAATTCTCTCAAAGATTTGATGAATCATTCGGGGAGGCATGGGATCGTTACAAAGAGTTGCTCTGAAAGTGTCCACATCATGGTTTTACCGAGTTAATGCAAATGGATACTTTCTACAATGGTTTGAACCAAACTAACCAAGACTCTTTAAATGCCTCCGAGGGAGGTAATTTCCTGAGCAAGACCACAAAAGAAGCCTTGCAAATCATTGAAAACAAGTCCCAGGTCTGCCCTTTCCGAACAAAGACATATCAGTCTCAGTCTACTGCTGGACCTTCTACTTCATCTCATGTGAGTACATCTAGCACCGATGCTAAGATTGACAAACTCACGGATATTGTTCAGGCTTTGGTTCTTGCTAACCAAAAGAAAGTCACTTTCACACAAACACCATCACATGGTGAAGTGAAGAAAGTCGAGGTCTGTGTTACTTGTGGTGGCCCTCATGCATACTACAACTGTACTGCCACCGATGGTAGTCCGTTTGAAGCCAATGCTATAGCCGGTACTTCACATCAGGGAGGTAATCAATACCGTCCTCAAAATGAACCAAACTACCGTGCTAATACTTATCAAGGACCACCCGGTTTTAACCAGAATCCTAACATACAAAACCGGAATCAGAACCAACCTAGAATGAACCAAGGTTATCAAAACCAAGGAAATTTTTATCCCGGACCAAATCAAGGTTTCCAACATCAAGGAAACCTTAATCAAAACAATTTCAATCGAGGGAATCAATTTCATGGGAATATGAATTCTAATCAAGGAAATTTTCAAAATCAATGCCCTAATCTAAATAATAAAGGCCAGAATTTTCCTAATCAAACTCAAGCCATTGTTCCAACTGGACCATCATCTGATGAGTTATTGAAACAATTCATGAAATCCCAAGATGAAATGAACAGGTTGTTGGTCAGTCAGATCGCTGATCTAAAGAAGTCTTTAAATGATCAACCCTCGGGCTCAGGAAAACTTCCGAGCAACACGATCGCTAACCCGAGGGGCGATGCAAAGGCGATCACAACCAGAAGTGGTGTTTCATACAATGGACCCGCTATTCCTACTACCTCTTCTTCTTCTCTCCCGAAGGTAGTGGAAAGTGAACCTGAGGCTACAAAGGACAAGGAACTTCCTACTAATAACGGAGGTACCAACGATGTCCAACCTCAAGTTGTCCCAAAACCCAAATCCAATCCAGGAGTTGTTTTTGAACCTCCTGTAGCTCCCGTTGAAAATCCCAAATCCAAATCTTCTATTCCTTACCCATCACGTTTGAATGAGCAAAAGCTCCGCGAAAAAGCCAGTCATAAAATGGACAAATTTTTTCAAATTTTCCAAGAACTACATTTTGACATAAGTTTTGCGGATGCTATCATGCTGATGCCCAAGTTTGCATCAACTCTCAAACACATGTTAAGCAACAAGGAAAAGCTGTTTGAAATGGCTAAAACTCCTTTGAACGAGAACTGCTCTGCAGTTATCTTGAAGAAGCTTCCCGAGAAGCTTGGAGATCCTGGAAAATTTCTCTTACCTTGTGTATTTCCAGGAATGGTTGAATGCTTTGCCTTAGCCGATCTTGGTGCAAGCATCAATCTGATGCCTTATTAAGTATGGAAGAAACTTTCTTCCTCGGACCTTACTCCTACATGCATGACTCTCGAGCTTGCAGATCGTACAATATCCCGTCCACTTGGCATTGCCGAGGACGTATTCGTGAAAGCAGGAAAGTTCCATTTTCCAGCTGACTTTGTAGTTGTTGATTTCGATGCTGATTCACGGGTTCCTCTCATTGTTGGACGAGGATTCCTGAGAACGGGCCGTGCTTTCATTGATGTATTTGAGCAAGAAATCACATTACGTGTGGGTAATGAAGTTGTCACCTTTAACCTTGATCAAACTTCGAGGTACTCCGCAAACTATGATTCTGAGTCGGTTAACCGAATAGATATCATTGATGTTGCTTCTGAAGAGTACTCTCAAGAAGTTCTCGGTTATTGATGAGTGTCTAAATACTCATTATTTTTGTACCATTTAAACTGCAAAAACATCTGAAAACACTCAGAAATGCATCAAAATGATAAAAATATCACAAATAAGTGTTTTATGTGTTTTAAATGCAAAAATATCAAAATCTGGTGAAAAACGTATCAAGTTTGCATAATTGGCAGTTTTAGTCCCCCAAGTTTCAAAAGTTGTCAAAAACAGTCCCTGGTAAAACAAAATAAAGAAAAATATCATTTTAAGTCCTTAGGGATTCATGAGTTGTCAAAATTAGTCCTTGAGATTTAAAAATTGCAAATTTACAACTTAGGTCCCTAAACTTTGAAATTTGGCAAATATAGTCCTTGGAAATTTGAAAATGTCAAAACTAGTCCTTGTACTATTGAAGCTTGTCAATTTTGATCCCTTGTGTGAACTTTGGAAAATGGCAGAAATGGTCCTTCAAGATTTCAGAATTGCAAACAAGTCCTTGTCATTAATAAACCTTGGCCTTGTCAAAACACACTATGACCCCCTGCCATATCAATTGTGACCCCTGCCTTTAAACCAGTGACCTCCCTTTTTGAACCCCTAGTCAAACCAGAGTCAAAAGTGCTTTCCCTCCACTGGCTTATCTCTTCCCTTCCCCACTTGCTGCTTTCTGCAATTCCTTCTCCCAATACCTCTCACCTCACCTTATCTCCTCAAACCAACCATTAATCATCACATCTACTCAACCCCCCCTAGTTGCTGTCTAAAAGCCCCAGAGGTCAAAATACCTTTTCCCGCCAAAACCAAGTGAATGGCCAAAATCCACAAAACTCATCCATTGGCTCACAAAAGTGGTGGGATGTGCTCAGAAGGACACGTGGAAGCCTTTTGCATATAAAAAGAAGAAAGAGGAGAAGAGAGAAGGGAGTAGCTAGTTTTAGTTTTCTTAAATGTATGTCGTTTTTTTTAGAAATGTCTTAGTTTAAATCTTAAAATGTAATTTTTCAGTTTCTATGTATTGAATTTAAAGTAATTCAGTGTTTGTAATCAAATCTAAGTTCTAATTCAAAGTTTTATTTAAGTTTCATAATCTCATGCTCACTGTTGGAAAATCCATTTTCAAAGTCTTATATCCAAACTTTTAATAGCTTATGTTTAAGTTCAGACAAGCTTAGTTAAGCTTTTTATAGCTTTTGTTAAGCTTATATATCAGTTTCAAGCAATTCTCATTCCTGGTCAACAAAAGTCAATCTTGGTGAAATTTTGGTTCAAGCAGTTTGGAATTGGATAATGGGGTTGTTGCAGTGCTTGATTTGGATTGGTTTGTTATAGAATAACACAGTGTGGTTTGGTTTAAGTTGCAATACAAGCTGGAACACTTGTGAGTAGTTCACTGGTTTTCATTAATAGTGTAATTTTGTATAAACTTTATCTGTCTTGATTCACTATAAGCTTTAGCCTAGATATGTTCAATTAACTGTTATTAGGATTAGAGTGAATCAGTTTCAAAGTAGCATAAGTCAGTTTAACAGTTGAGTAAAATCATTAGCCAAAACAGTTGCATAAGTGGTGTTTGGAACAACTGGTTTTAGTGTGTTAGAGGTTTGTCCATTGCTTGAGACTTGTTGTTTCAGGTTTGTTAATCTCTAATATGCTCATTTCAGTCATCAAGATGCACCTATATTAGTCCAAAGTCAAAATCACATAAGTACTGTCTTAATCTGTTTAATTGTTTGGATTTTGTAAATTCAAAAGCTTGTTTTATGTTCAAAACTCATAGATATAGCTTGCATTAGGTTTCATTCATCTTAATACATGATATTCAGTCATTAAATCAAGGTTAAAGTTCATTAAAGTCAACATTTCAATTTTGTCAAAAGTCAAAAATGTTGAAAATCTCATTTTGTGCCCAACTAGAGAGATTTTTCATAGATTCATTCTTGGACCAAATCAAATGAAACTCTGGGTTTTATAAGTTCTCTAGGTCTAGTTTCTTATTAGGATTTTTGTTGATTTTTATTAATTTTCTAAAAGCTCCAAAAGGGCTTGTCAAACAGGGCTTATATGCCCTGTTCACAAAACTCAGTCAAAGCTGAGTTTTCTCAGCTTATTGCAGGGCTTGTCCCAAGCTCAATAGAGCTTGTCCAAGTCTAGTTTTTGGTTTAAAGGTTCTTAGCCAGGTCTAGTTTAGGTTCCAATAACTGGTTTTGATTTTCAGCTTATTGGTTGGCTTGTGCTTAAGCTCAAAGTTGTGCCCTCAAACTGTTTTAAGCACATATGCTCATATAGTCAAATCTGTGTAATCTGCAAATCAGAGGTTTAGGACAGTTGTGATAAGTCACTTTTGAGTACTTTTAGCATATTTGAGCTTCGGTTTCAGTTTGGAGCTTGTTTGTGTTCATTGGCTTATTTGAAGTGCTTATTTTATAAGCACTTGCTTTGCAGTTGCATAATCCCACACACAAGCCCTTGTTTTTATATTTTTCCTATATTCCTCATATTATTTTAAGCTAATCTTGAATTTTTCAGATTTTTCTAAGTCAGTTTGCTATTTTTTCTTAATTTTAATTAGTTTTTAAGCATTTTTAATTAGCATTTAATACAAATAAATCAGAAAAAGTTTAAAAAAAATATTTTTTCAATATTCCTAGTTTAAGATAAATATAAAAAGCCAAAAAAATATTTTTCCATAATTTTCTTGGTTTAAATAGTATTTTCTAGCATTTTAATTAGTTTTAAATAGTATTAAATTAATAATAAATACATAAAAAGTGTAAAAAATATATTTTCAGTTTTAAAATAAGTTTTATCATATTTTAGATTTTTCTAAGTTATAATTTCATTTTTCTAGGTTAATTTTATATTTTATTGTATTTTAGTGCATTTTAAATACTTAATAAATAGTTTTTAATTAATAATAATTAAATAAATAGTCATAAAAATAATTTTATTTTTCTAATAATTTTCTTTTATTATTAGGATTGTAAAAATGTCATTTTCATATTTGTAGGCCTTTTATTTCTTAAAACTCACGTTTTATTTTGTAAGTTTACGTAATTTTATTTAAACGTATGTTTTAGGTTTTAAACGTTCATCAATTTTAAAATAGTGACAGCGTTTATTTAATATATTTTATCTTTTATTTCCTTTAATTTGTATTTAAGTCGCTGTAATTTACAAATCTTTTCTTTAGGTATAATTATCCATCAAAATCCTTACTGATCACTATCCTTAGTGATTATTCGACATCTGAAGTTGTTTAACACCAATTCATCCTCCGTGGGACTTAACGACCCAGGAATACACTATATTCCTCTGATCTAAATTGCATTTGGTTTCTGAACTGTTTTGAGTTTCTTACGGTTAGCCATTCACAAGTGGCTAGCTTGTGTGAGATAACTTGACGGTTCGGGACCGATCAAATTTTGGCGCCGCTGCCGGGGAGGCTGTAAGCGTGTTCTAAACATTTTTCAGACCCGTACTTGCACATATACCACCTTTTTGTAAACAATTTTTAAAAAAAAAATCAAAAAGTTCATTAACACTTTTCCTAAAGTGTTAACAACACCAAAAATATTTTCATTCTTTGTTTTTACAAAATGTTTTTCAAAAATGCAAAAAATATTCCTCTTTATCCTCTTACCCTTTTTGATTCTTTATTCCTTTACCCTCTATCCATTTGATTCTAACTTCTTCTATTCTCATGGAATCTCTCGACTACGACGAATTCTGGAACGAAGTTGAAAAACTTCAGACTTTATCACAAATGTCAAGAATTCGTGTTGTTCGTGATGATCCATTAATTTTGCGTAGGGAAATGGAACGAGAAACTGGGGTGACAAAGGACCGTGTACTTCCCTCGATAATGGAGGTGCTAAATACGTCCAACCTACGGTTATCCAAAGATCTAACCCCTCAATTGCTCCTAAGCCGTCTAAAATTGATCCTACACTTCCACGATTTACGGTTAAAAGCAAACATGCAGAATTTAGACCGGTGACTAGCAAGAATGACTTGCCTAATCTTCACGTTTCTCAAGAACCAGAACCAGAGACCATAACGAAAGTGGTGGAAATTGCTAGCTCTCAGAGCACACCACTTGTCCCACCTCCGAATTTTTCAAAATGTTCTTCGAGTCTTAATAGTCATTCGGATCACCATGTTGGTTTTGTTGATTCTTTGAATGAACCGATTCCTACTCATAACTCTCAAATAGAATCGTTTATTCCTTGTGTCGGTTGTGGTGAGCCTCTTTTTGGTTCACCATGTCGCTGGTGTACGTGTGTACAGTGTGGTAATGATATTCGGAACGGAGTTGTTTGTTTTGTGGTTCGAGGAATTCATTTGATTATAATCCTAATCCGAACTCATTTAACGACCCCACAAACTTTTCCAATTACCCACCACAGCCCGACTTATCTTCATATAATCAACATCACTGCTGTGAATTTTGTGGAGGTCCTCACCAAGGATTTGAGTGTCAATCCAGAAACACGTTTGTCTATGAACAGTTTTCCGGTAATGCTC
Organism: Chrysanthemum makinoi; assembly: GCA_910596185.1. Classification (NCBI taxonomy): domain Eukaryota; kingdom Viridiplantae; phylum Streptophyta; class Magnoliopsida; order Asterales; family Asteraceae; genus Chrysanthemum; species Chrysanthemum makinoi. The sequence continues at coordinate 314,163,367 of OU343221.1, forward strand.
AGAACTTTGGTTATGACCAATATCCATATGATTCACCAATCCAGGCTCAACAGTTTTACTGTTGTGAGAACTGTGGAGGTCCCCATTTCAGCTCTGATTGTCAAACAAGGAATCCATTTCCTTGTAACAATTACGACTATCCATATCACGACCAACCTCCACAGTGCCAAATGACTCAAACTCCTCAGCAAACCCAACAAGACACTTATCTAGAGCTTCTGGAGTCAGTGAAAAGAACTGAGGAGTTGAGTAAAACAGCATTTCATAATGTTCCCAGTTTTTCTTGTGTACATTGTGGGGTCCTCATGATGATTATCAATGTCAACCTTCCGGTTTTGACAAATCTCCACTCCCACAATGTCCCGTCATTCAAAATTCACATGAGAAATATATGGAAGAATTGCTAGTGAAGAGCAGATCTAAAATAAATTCCCAAATTGCCTTTGAAAAATCTATTAGGGAATCAATTGCAAAAGAAAAAGCAGCCAGATCTAGCTCTCAATTTCGTTTTATTCCTGATGACAGTGATGATGAGGATACACTTGAAGATTCATCAAATTCATCAGTTGATATTCCAGCAGTTGAGATTCATTCTCAAACAACTGCTATCACACCCGAAGCTCCCACTCACTCTCTGAACATGGGGGATGAGCTTCTTGACACTGTTCCTGAAAAGGAATCGGACGAATTCATAAAATCTAATGTCGAGAACCTTGTCCCAATCCCTAGAGAGTCACAGGGAATTATCGATCATGTGTCTGATATCCCTCCTCCTCTTGTCTTCCAAAGTAATCATGTTGAGATGTGCTCCAATTCTATTGATGACGATTCGTTATCTTGTGGAGACATCAGTTATATGGAAGAATTACCTTCTGAGCTTGTTAGCTTAGAAGAAGAGAATGATGAAGTTACTGACACTGAAATCAAAGATGAAGCACTTCGTGCAACATTACTGAATGTCAGTCTTCTCATTTCTAAAATCGAGGCTTTCAAAGAAAAACCCATTTCATCTCCTATCCCCATAAAGGATAGTGACATTTTTTCCGATGATTCTATTCTGGAAATGGAAGCCTTCTGTTTTGATAATATGGGAGAGAAGATTAGTGGCAGTACCACTTTTCATTCTCATAATTCTCTCCCCGATTATGAATCATTTACATTGGAGGAGTTCACCAGTGAACCCACTGATACCAATTCTGAATATGATTCATTCACCTTCGAGGAGTTCTCCTGTGAACTTACTCATATCATATCTCCGCCGGAGTATGATAATTTCTACTTTGATCTAGACACACCCATAATATGTCTTGATCAAGTGAACTTAACTGAGGAGATTCATGAAACTATGAATTCTCCTATTGAGGATGAAGAGTTAGTTATGATTTTTATCATGACTTTCTTTCTCTTCTTCACCTATCCTGTGGCTTCTCCTGTTCTTCACTCCTTCGGGAATGAAGACATTATTTTTGACCCCGGCATTTTCATTTATCATTTGTGAGCCGGTTCTATGTATATCTCATCGGTGTGGAACTTTCACGTACTTCAATGTTTATACAAACATCTTGAATGAAAGTCCGATGGAGATTATCTCTTCCACTTACTTCCCCATGAACAAATTAATGCGGGGTCGAGTCAAGCTAGTGACTCGGGAATCAAAAACATTAGCAAGCACCACATGGGTTTTCACCCATGAGTACCACCTTAGTGTGGGGGAGATGCCCCACATGTTGTATATAGATCTAAAAAAATGAATGAAAATTGTAAATATTAAAAAAGAGAATAATTGTTGTGTTTCTACACTTAGCTAGTAATGTTATCTTTTTACGTTCTAAGTTTCGACATAACAGCCGGTACTTTGAATATTGAGGACAATATTCATTTCTAAGTGTGGGGGGGAAATTCTGGCGAATTTGATCATAAATGTACCCTTTTAGTCCCTTTTTCCCCCAAAATGGCCAAATTTTAAAAATTTTTTTTAGTGGAAGTACTATGTACTAAACACAACAAATGGTAATCAGTCCGCCATGTCTAATAAACAAAAGGATTGGCTAATCCAGGAGCAAACGGCTCTTGGTAAAGATATCTCAAATCCGTTTATGGCTTGCAATTTGCCCAAAATTGTATGGTGTTCAACTCACCATATCTTTAAACTAGTGAAGAGTTGGCTAGCCCGCAAGTTTATGGCTTGTGGTAAAGGCAGTTGGAAATCCATAATTGGTAATCAGCTCACCAAAGATAATATTGATAATTTATCTAAGAGTTGGCTAGTCCAGAAGCAAACGGTTTCTGGTAAAGACAAATCAAACCCGTTGAAAGCTTATGATTTGCTCAAAATCATTTGGTTATCATTGTACCAAGGTTCTTACTTGAACTAAAACAATTGGCTACTCCAGAAGTAATGGCTTTTGGTAAAGAGATGAAATCCATTAATTTTTCTCAAAACATTGCTAGGGACTAGCAATATCTTAGTGTGGGGGATTGATGAGTGTCTAAATACTCATCATTTTTGTACCATTTAAACTGCAAAAACATCTGAAAACACTCAGAAATGCATCAAAATGATAAAAATATCACAAATAAGTGTTTTATGTGTTTTAAATGCAAAAATATCAAAATCTGGTGAAAAACGTATCAAGTTTGCATAATTGGCAGTTTTAGTCCCCCAAGTTTCAAAAGTTGTCAAAAACAGTCCCTGGTAAAACAAAATAAAGAAAAATATCATTTTAAGTCCTTAGGGATTCATGAGTTGTCAAAATTAGTCCTTGAGATTTAAAAATTGCAAATTTACAACTTAGGTCCCTAAACTTTGAAATTTGGCAAATATAGTCCTTGGAAATTTGAAAATGTCAAAACTAGTCCTTGTACTATGGAAGCTTGTCAATTTTGATCCCTTGTGTGAACTTTGGAAAATGGCAGAAATGGTCCTTCAAGATTTCAGAATTGCAAACAAGTCCTTGTCATTAATAAACCTTGGCCTTGTCAAAACACACTATGACCCCCTGCCATATCAATTGTGACCCCTGCCTTTAAACCTTTGACCTCCCTTTTTGAACCCCTAGTCAAACCAAAGTCAAAAGCTGCTTTCCCTCCACTGGCTTATCTCTTCCCTTCCCCACTTGCTGCTTTCTGCAATTCCTTCTCCCAATACCTCTCACCTCACCTTATCTCCTCAAACCAACCATTAATCATCACATCTACTCAACCCCCCCTAGTTGCTGTCTAAAAGCCCCAGAGGTCAAAATACCTTTTCCCGCCAAAACCAAGTGAATGGCCAAAATCCACAAAACTCATCCATTGGCTCACAAAAGTGGTGGGATGTGCTCAGAAGGACACGTGGAAGCCTTTTGCATATAAAAAGAAGAAAGAGGAGAAGAGAGAAGGCAGTAGTTAGTTTTTAGTTTTCAATGTATGTCGTTTTTTTAGAAATGTCTTAGTTTAAATCTTAAAATGTAATTTTTCAGTTTCTATGTATTGAATTTAAAGTAATTCAGTGTTTGTAATCAAATCTAAGTTCTAATTCAAAGTTTTATTTAAGTTTCATAATCTCATGCTCACTGTTGGAAAATCCATTTTCAAAGTCTTATATCCAAACTTTTAATAGCTTATGTTTAAGTTCAGACAAGCTTAGTTAAGCTTTTTATAGCTTTTGTTAAGCTTATATATCAGTTTCAAGCAATTCTCATTCCTGGTCAACAAAAGTCAATCTTGGTGAAATTTTGGTTCAAGCAGTTTGGAATTGGATAATGGGGTTGTTGCAGTGCTTGATTTGGATTGGTTTGTTATAGAATAGCACAGTGTGGTTTGGTTTAAGTTGCAATACAAGCTGGAACACTTGTGAGTAGTTCACTGGTTTTCATTAATAGTGTAATTTTGTATAAACTTTATCTGTCTTGATTCACTATAAGCTTTAGCCTAGATATGTTCAATTAACTGTTATTAGGATTAGAGTGAATCAGTTTCAAAGTAGCATAAGTCAGTTTAACAGTTGAGTAAAATCATTAGCCAAAACAGTTGCATAAGTGGTGTTTGGAACAACTGGTTTTAGTGTGTTAGAGGTTTGTCCATTGCTTGAGACTTGTTGTTTCAGGTTTGTTAATCTCTAATATGCTCATTTCAGTCATCAAGATGCACCTATATTAGTCCAAAGTCAAAATCACATAAGTATTGTCTTAATCTGTTTAACTGTGTGGATTTTGTAAATTCAAAAGCTTGTTTTATGTTCAAAACTCATAGATATAGCTTGCATTAGGTTTCATTCATCTTAATACATGATATTCAGTCATTAAATCAAGGTTAAAGTTCATCAAAGTCAACATTTCAATTCTGTCAAAAGTCAAAAATGTTGAAAATTTCAGTTTGTGCCCAACTAAAGAGATTTATCATAGCTTCATTCTTGGACCAAATCAAATGAAACTCTGGGTTTTATAAGTTCTCTAGGTCTAGTTTCTTATTAGGATTTTTGTTGATTTTTATTAATTTTCTAAAAGCTCCAAAAGGGCTTGTCAAACAGGGCTTATATGCCCTGTTCACAAAACTCAGTCAAAGCTGAGTTTTCTCAGCTTATTGCAGGGCTTGTCCCAAGCTCAATAGAGCTTGTCCAAGTCTAGTTTTTGGTTTAAAGGTTCTTAGCCAGGTCTAGTTTAGGTTCCAATAACTGGTTTTGATTTTCAGCTTATTGGTTGGCTTGTGCTTAAGCTCAAAGTTGTGCCCTCAAACTGTTTTAAGCACATATGCTCATATAGTCAAATCTGTGTAATCTGCAAATCAGAGGTTTAGGACAGTTGTGATAAGTCACTTTTGAGTACTTTTAGCATATTTGAGCTTCTGTTTCAGTTTGGAGCTTGTTTGTGTTCATTGGCTTATTTGAAGTGCTTATTCTATAAGCACTTGCTTTGCAGTTTCATAATCCCACACACAAGCCCCTGTTTTTATATTTTTCCTAGATTCCTCATATTATTTTAGCTTATCTTGAATTTTTCAGATTTTTCTAAGTCAGTTTGCTATTTTTCTTAATTTTAATTAGTTTTTAAGCATTTTTAATTAGCTTTTAATACAAATAAATCAGAAAAAGTTTAAAAAAAATATGTTTTCAATTTTCCTAGTTTAAGATAAATATAAAAAGCCAAAAAAATATTTTTCCATAATTTTCTTGGTTTAAATAGTATTTTCTAGCATTTTAATTAGTTTTAAATAGTATTAAATTAATAATAAATACATAAAAAGTGTAAAAAATATATTTTCAGTTTTAAAATAAGTTTTATCATATTTTAGATTTTTCTAAGTTATAATTTCATTTTTCTAGGTTAATTTTATATTTTATTGTATTTTAGTGCATTTTAAATACTTAATAAATAGTTTTTAATTAATAATAATTAAATAAATAGTCATAAAAATAATTTTATTTTTCTAATAATTTTCTTTTATTATTAGGATTGTAAAAATGTCATTTTCATATTTGTAGGCCTTTTATTTCTTAAAACTCACGTTTTATTTTGTACGTTTACGTAATTTTATTTAAACGTATGTTTTAGGTTTTAAACGTTCATAAATTTTAAAATAGTGATAGCGTTTATTTAATATATTTTATCTTTTATTTCCTTTAATTTGCATTTAAGTCGCTGAAATTTACAAATCTTTTCTTTAGGTATAATTATCCATCAAAATCCTTACTGATCACTATCCTTAGTGATTATTCGACATCTGAAGTTGTTTAACACCAATTCATCCTCCGTGGGACTTAACGACCCAGGAATACACTATATTCCTCTGATCTAAATTGCATTTGGTTTCTGAACTGTTTTGAGTTTCTTACGGTTAGCCATTAACAAGTGGCTAGCTTGTGTGAGATAACTTGACGGTTCGGGACCGATCAGTTATGTTCATAATTCTTCGAGTGATAATCTCACTCATTCATCTCAACCCATCATTGCCAATTCTACTCCTTCTCTCACTCCATTTGAGGAAAGTGACTTCATCTTGGAAGAGATTGAAGCATACTTGTCTAGTGATTCAGTTCCATGGGAAATTGATCACGCTCCAATTGACATCGAGGGAGATATTCTTCTCATTGAGAAGTTGCTTAATGATGATCCATCTCCACTCCCTCCCGTCGAGCTTCATAACAAGGAAGTCAAGTCAGTTGAGAAAACTGAAGAATTTCCTGAAGTCGAACTTAAGGACTTACCACCTCATCTCGAGTATGCATTTCTTGAGGGTGATGATAAATTACCCGTCATTATTGCTCGAGATTTGAATAAAGATGAAAAAGCTGCTCTCATAAAGGTCTTAAAGTCACACAAGCAAGCAATTGCTTGGAAACTCTCCGACATTAAGGGTGTCAACCCTGATTTTTGTACTCACAAAATCTTGATGGAGGATGACTTCAAGCCAGCAGTTCAACATCAGAGAAGGGTGAATCCTAAGATTCATGAGGTTATTAAACAAGAGGTTCTCAAACTTCTTGATGCATGATTAATTTACCCGATCTCTGATAGTCCTTGGGTTAGCCCAATCCATTGTGTTCCTAAAAAGGGTGGCAAAACTGTTGTCACAAATGAAAATAACGAGTTAATTCCAACTCGGCTGGTAACGGGATGGCGTATGTGTATTGATTATCGTAAGTTGAATGACGCCACCCGAAAAGACCATTTTCCTCTACCCTTCATGGACCAAATGCTTGAGAGATTAGCAGGGAACGAATACTATTGTTTCCTTGATGGTTTCTCGGGGTATTTTCAGATCCCCATTGATCCACAGGATCAAGAAAAGACCACATTCACCTGCCCATACGGAACTTTTGCCTACAGACGTATGCCTTTTGGCCTATGTAATGCTCCTGGCACGTTCCAACGATGTATGATGGCCATTTTCCACGACATGATCGGGGAAACAATGGAGGTGTTTATGGATGACTTCTCGGTCATTGGGGACTCGTTTCAAACATGTCTCTCCCATTTAGAAAAAATGCTAAAACGGTGTGAAGACACCAATATTTGTCTAAATTGGGAGAAGAGCCATTTTATGGTCAAAGAAGGCATAGTCCTTGGCCATAAGATTTCAAAAAAACGGGATTGAGGTAGATCGAGCAAAAGTCGATGTTATTGCTAAATTGCCTCATCCTACTACCGTCAAAGGTATTAGGAGTTTTTTAGGTCATGCCGGTTTTAATCGCAGATTCATACAAGATTTTTCTAAAATCGCCCGGCCTATGACCCATCTTCTTGAAAAAGATGCTCCTTTTATCTTTTCACCTGAGTGCATCGAAGCTTTTGAAACATTAAAGAAAAAGCTTACTGAGGCACCCATTCTCGTTGCTCCCGACTGGGATTTTCCTTTTGAGCTCATGTGCGATGCAAGTGATTTTGCTATCGGTGCAGTCCTAGGGCAACGTAGATCCAAGCATTTTCAGCCTATCCACTACGCAAGTAAGACTATGACTGAAGCTCAAACCCATTACACCACCACAGAAAAAGAGCTACTAGCCGTGGTGTATGCGTTTGAGAAGTTTCGGCAATACTTAATCTTGACCAAATGCGTGGTGTATACGGATCATTCGGCTCTCAAATATCTCTTTGCAAATCAAGATGCAAAGCCGAGATTGCTTCGTTGGGTTCTCCTCTTGCAAGAATTTGATATCATTATACGTGATAAAAAAGGAGCTGAGAACCTGGCTGCAGATCATTTGTCCCGTCTAGAAAACCCTCACCAAGATGTTTTCGAGAAAAAGGAAATAAATGAAACATTTCCTCTCGAGACACTCAATGCGGTTTCTTTTCGTGGAGACTCTACTACCCCATGGTTTGCTGACTTCGCAAATTACCATGCGGGTAACTTCATAGTGAAAGAAATGTCGACCCAACAGAAGAACAAATTCTTCAAAGATGTTAAACATTACTTCTGGGACGACCCCTACTTATTCAAAATATGTGCGGAACAAGTTATCCGACGATGTGTTTATGGACAGGAAGCTATGGACATTCTCAAAGCTTGTCATGCTGGACCCACCGGGGGCCATCATAGTCCAAACTACACTGCCAAGAAGGTGTTTGATTCCGGGTTTTATTGGCCTACGATTTACAAGGATGCCCACGAATTTGTCAAAACCTGTGACGCTTATCAACGTCACGGAAATATCTCGCAAAGAAATGAAATGCCGCAAAACGCCATTCAAGTGTGTGAGATTTTTGACATCTGGGGCATTGACTTTATGGGGCCATTTCCATCATCTCGAGGAAACAAATACATTCTTGTGGCTGTTGACTATTTGTCAAAATGGGTTGAAGCAAAAGCTTTACCCACTAACGATGCCCGAGTTGTTGTGAAATTCTTAAAATCTCTTTTTGCTAGGTTTGGAACTCCACGAGATATAATCAGTGATCGTGGTACGCATTTCTGCAATGACCAGTTTGATAGAGTCATGCAAAAGTATGGTGTAACTCACCGTCTCTCTACTGCGTACCACCCCCAAACAAGTGGGCAAGTGGAAGTTTCTAACCGAGGTATAAAAAGAATTCTGGAAAGGACAGTAGGCGAAAACCGTGCATCCTGGTCGGATAAACTAGATGACGCACTCTGGGCCTTCCGTACAGCTTATAAAACACCCATCGGGTGTACTCCATACAAGCTAGTGTACGGAAAGGCATGTCATCTGCCGATTGAGCTTGAGCACAAAGCATACTGGGCCTTGAAACATGCCAACTTCGATATTCAGACAGCTGGTGATCACAGAAAAGTTCAAATGAATGAATTAAATGAACTTCGTGATCAAGCATACGAGAATTCTTTGATCTACAAACAAAAGACAAAGAAGATTCATGACTCCAAAATCAAGAACCGCGTTTTCAACGTCGGTGATCGAGTCCTTCTTTTCAATTCAAGATTGAAGATTTCTCAGGAAAATTAAAATCCCGCTGGTCTGGACCATTCACCATCACTAAAGTATTTCCTTATGGAACCATTGAGTTATCTCAACCCGATGGTCCAAATTTTAGAGTGAATGGTCATTTATTGAAGCACTATTTTGGAGAGGACATTCCACCCATGGTTGTTCCAGATTTACAAACTTTCCCAATGAACTAATGAATGCGGGGATCGAGTCAAGCTAGCGACTCGGTAATCAAAAACAGTAGCATACCATATGGGTTTTCACCCATATTTCTGACTTCTTTCTACTTTCTACCATCCTAGTGTGGGGGGAGTTGCCCCCCGCCGTTGTATATAAATTTTCAGTTTCAAAAAAAAATAAAAAAAAATGGCCGTAGTATTTCCCTTTTATGTTCTATGTTTCGGCATAACCTCCGGTACTTTGAATATTGAGGGCAATATTCATTTCTAGTGTGGGGGGAATTCTCACGAATTTTATCATGTAATTATACCACCCAATTCCCCTATTTTTGGCCAAATTTTTTTTTTGGAGTAAGTGTTTTGCACTTACTCAGCTTACGGTTATCAGTCCGCCATGTCTAATAAACAAAAGGATTGGCTAATCCAGGAGCAAACGGCTCTTGGTAAAGATTTATCAAATCCGTTTATGGCTTGCAATTTGCCCAAAATTGTATGGTGTTCAGCTCACCATATCTTTAATTAGTGAAAAGTTGGCTAGCCCGCAAGTTTATGGCTTGTGGTAAAGGCAGTTGGAAAACCATAATTGGTAATCGACTCACCAAAGATAATATTGATAATTTATCTAAGAGTTGGCTAGTCCAGAAGCAAACGGCTTCTGGTAAAGACAAATCAAAACCGTTGAAAGCTGGTGATTTGCTCAAAATCATTTGGTTATCATTGTGCCAAGGTTCTTACTTGAACTAAAACAATTGGCTACTCCAGAAGTAATGGCTTTTGGTAAAGAGATAAAATCCATTAATTTTTCAAAAAGATTGCTAGGGACTAGCAATATCTTAGTGTGGGAGATTGATGAGTGTCTAAATACTCATCATTTTTGTACCTTTTAGACTGCAAAAAATCTGAAAACACTCAGAAACGCATCAAAATGATAAAAATATCACAAATAAGTGTTTTATGTGTTTCAAATGCAAAAATACCAAAATCAGGTGAAAAACGTATCAAGTTTGCATAATTGGCAGTTTTAGTCCCCCAAGTTTCAAAAAGTTGTCAAAAATAGTCCCTGGTATATCAAAATAAAGCAAAATATCATTTAAGGTCCATGGGATTCAAAAGTTGTCAAAACAAACCCTTCAAAGTTTAAAAATTACAAAATGACAACTTAAGTCCCTAAAGTTTGAAAATTGTCAAATCTAGTCCCTGGTCATTCCAAGACTTATAAAAAGTCATAAAAGGTCCTTGGGATTCACAAGTTGTAAGAAATTGTCCTTTGAAGTTTAAAAATCACAATTTACAACTTTGGTCCCTCAACTTTGAAAAATGTCAAAAATAGTCCTCGGATATATAAAAATGGAAAATTATCAAATATTACCCTTGTACTATTCATAAATGGCATATTTGGTCCTTGTGTTAACTTTGGAAACTTGTCAAATCAGGCCCCTCAACTTTGCAGAAATTACAATTTTGGTCCTTGTGATAATAAGCTAAACCAAACCGGACCCTTTGTTATTATTAACACAAACCCAACCCAGCTGGCCCAAATGCAAACCCAAGCCCAACACACTTGAACCTTGGCCCTTGAACTATGAACCTTGAGCCAGTCCAAAACCTTTTGACCCTGCCAATATACCCAATTGAACCCCTCCCCCGTTATTAATATCTCCCAGTCAAACTGGGTTTGACTTAACCAAAACCCGCTCTCACTGTTCATCGTCCTCACAAAGCCTGCAAATCAAAACCAGGGTGGTTTTCACCACCACCTGTCTACCACCTCACCACCACCTGTCACCCAGCTGTATAACCACTCCCTTCCACCTCCACATCCTCCCAAAATTCTTTAAATGCTTTAAACCTGCTCAAACACCTTTTGGCGCCAAAATTCCAAGTGTACGATTTTGATGATTTTAAAGGATCCAATGGTTGGAAAGAAGTGGGAAAGTCTCAGAGGTCGACAAAGACTCAAAAAGATCAATAAAAAGGAAGCTTGGAGCAATGTAGAGAGTAATCTAGTAAAAAATTAACTTAGCTTATGTCGTTTTAGTAAAATTTCAATTTCCAGTGTAGTTTTAAGAGTTAAGAGTTAACTTAGCTTTCTTAGCTTTCTGTCACCATAGGATAATTATAGAGAAAATTTTAGAATTTTCTTAGTTTGTTTAGTATTTATTAGAATTTAAAATAGTTAAAAAGTATTAAATAATTAATAATAAATAAATAAAAAACATAAAAAATATATTTTCAGTTTTAAAATAAGTTTTATAATATTTTAGATTTTTCTAAGTCAAAATTTCACTTTTCAAGCTTTATTTAATATTTTCTTATATTTTAGGGTACTATTAAATAGTGGTGTGGGTTTTCTAATCGGGAAAGATGATCAGCAGCCAGGTTCTCAGCTCCTTTTTTATCACGTATAATGATATCAAATTCTTGCAGGAGGAGAACCCAACGAAGCAATCTCGGCTTTGCATCTTGTTTTGCAAAGAGATATTTGAGAGCCGAGTGATCCGTATACACCACGCATTTGGTCAAGATTAAGTACGGCCGAAACTTCTCAAACGCATACACCACGGCTAGTAGCTCTTTTTCTGTGGTGGTGTAATGGGTTTGAGCCTCGGTCATAGTTTTACTTGCGTAATGGATAGGCTGAAAATGCTTGGTTATACGTTGCCCTAAGACTGCACCGATAGCAAAATCACTTGCATCGCACATGAGCTCAAAAGGCAAGTCCCAGTCGGGGGCAACGAGAATGGGTGCTTCAGTAAGCTTTTTCTTTAATGTTTCAAAAGCTTTGATGCACTCGGGTGAGAAGATAAAAGGAGCATCTTTTTCAAGAAGATGGGTCATAGGCCGGGCGATTTTAGAAAAATCTTGTATGAATCTGCGATAAAAACCGGCATGACCTAAAAAACTCCTAATACCTTTGACGGTAGTAGGATGAGGCAATTTAGCAATAACATCTACTTTTGCTCTATCGACCTCGATCCCATTTTTGGAAATCTTATGGCCAAGGACTATGCCTTCTTTGACCATAAAGTGGCTTTTCTCCCAATTTAGACAAAGATGGGTGTCTTCACACCGTTTGAGCATTTTATCTAAATGGGAGAGACATGTTTGAAATGAATCCCCAATGACCGAGAAGTCATCCATAAACACCTCCATTGTTTCCCCGATCATGTCGTGGAAAATGGCCATCATACATCGTTGGAACGTGCCAAGAGCATTACATAGGCCAAAAGGCATACGTCTGTAGGCAAAAGTTCCGTATGGGTAGGTGAATGTGGTCTTTTCTTGATCCTGTGGATCAATGGGGATCTGAAAATAACCCGAGAAACCATCTAGGAAACAATAGTATTCGTTCCCTGCTAATCTCTCAAGCATTTGGTCCATGAAGGGTAGAGGAAAATGGTCTTTTCGGGTGGCGTCATTCAACTTACGATAGTCAATGCACACACGCCATCCCGTAACCAATCGAGTTGGAATTAACTCGTTATTTTCATTTGTGACAACAGTTATGCCACCCTTTTTAGGAACACAGTGAATTGGGCTAACCCAAGGACTATCAGAAATCGGGTAAATTAATCCTGCATCAAGAAGTTTAAGAACCTCTTGTTTAATAACATCATGGATTTTTGGATTCACCCTTCTATGATGTTGGACTGCTGGCTTGAAGTCATCCTCCATCAAGATTTTGTGAGTACAAAACTCAGGGTTGATACCCTTAATGTCGGAGAGTTTCCAAGCAATTGCTTGCTTGTGTGACTTCAAGACCTTTATGAGAGCAGTCTTTTCATCTTTACTCAAATCTCGAGCAATAATGACGGGTAATTTATCATCACCCTCAAGAAATGCATACTTGAGATGAGGTGGTAAGTCCTTAAGTTCTACCTCAGGAAATTCTTCAGTTTTCTCAACTGACTTGACTTCCTTGTTATGAAGCTCGACGGGAGGGAGCGATGATGGATCATCATTGAGCATCTTCTCGATGAGAAGAATATCTCCCTCGATGTCAATTGGAGCGTGATCAATTTCCCATGAAACCGAATCACTAGACAAGTATGCTTCAATCTCTTCCAAGATGAAGTCACTTTCCTCAAACGGAGTGAGAGAAGGAGTAGAATTGGCAATGATAGGTTGAGATGAATGAGTGAGATTATCACTCGAAGAATTATGAACATAACCGAGAACTTCTTGAGAGTACTCTTCAGAAGCAACATCAATGATATCTATTCGGTTAACCGACTCCGAATCATAGTTTGCGGAGTACCTCGAAGTTTGATCAAGGTTAAAGGTGACAGCTTCATTACCCACACGTAATGTGATTTCTTGCTCAAATACATCAATGAGAGCACGGCCCGTTCTCAGGAATCCTCGTCCAACAATGAGGGGAACCCGATGATCGGCATCGAAGTCAACAACCACAAAGTCAGTTGGGAAATGGAACTTTCCTACTTTCACAAATACATCCTCGGCAATGCCAAGTGGACGGGATATTGTACGATCTGCATGCTCAAGAGTCATGCATGTAGGAGTAAGGTCCGTAAGAGAAAGTTTCTTCCATACTGAATGAGGCATCAGGTTAATGCTTGCACCAAGATCGGCTAAGGCAAAGCATCCAAGCTTCTCGGGAAGCTTCTTTAACAGAACTGCTGAGCAGTTCTCGTTCAGAGGAGTTTTAGCCATTTCAAACAGTTTTTCCTTGTTGCTTAACATGTGTTTGAGAGTTGATGCAAACTTGGGCATCAGGATGATAGCATCCGCAAAGCTTATGTCAAAATGTAGTTCTTGGAAAATTTGAAAAAATTTGTCCATTTGATGACTGGCTTTTTCGCGGAGTTTTTGCTCATTCAAACGTGATGGGTAAGGAATAGAAGATTTGGATTTGGGGTTTTCAACGGGAGCTACTGGAGTTTCAAAAACAACTCCTGGATTGGATTTGGGTTTCGGGACAACTTGAGGATGGACATCGTTGGTACCTCCGTTTTTAGTAGGAAGTTCCTTGTCCTTTGTCGCCTCAGGTTCACTTTCCACTACCTTTGGGAGAGAAGAAGAAAAGGTAGTAGGAATAGCGGGCCCATCGTATGAAGCACCACTTCTGGTTGTGATCGCCTTTGCATCGCCCCTCGGGTTAGCGATCGTGTTGCTCGGAAGTTTTCCTGAGCCCGAGGGTTGATCATTTAAAGACTTCTTAATGTCAGAAATCTGGCTAACCAACAACCTGTTCATTTCATCTTGGGATTTCATGAATTGCTTCAATAGCTCATCAGATGATGGTCCAGTTGGAACAATGGCTTGAGTTTGATTAGGAAAATTCTGGCCTCTATTGTTCAGATTAGGGCCTTGATTTTGAAAATTTCCTTGGTTAGGATTCATATTCCCATGAAATTGATTCCCTCGATTGAAATTGTTTTGATTAAAGTTTCCTTGATGTTGGAAACCTTGATTTGGTCCAGGATAGAAATTACCTTGGTTTTGATAACCTTGGTTCATTCTAGGTTGGTTCTGATTCCGGTTTTGTATGTTAGGTTTCTGGTTAAAACCGGGTGGTCCCTGATAAGTATTAGCACGGTAGTTTGGCTCATTTTCAGGACGGTATTGATTACCTCCTTGATGTGAAGTACCGGCTATAGCATTGGCTTCAAACGGACTACCATCGGTGGCAGTACAGTTGTAGTATGCATGAGGGCCACCACAAGTAACACAGACCTCGACTTTCTTTACTTCACCATGTGATGGTGTCTGTGCGAAAGTGACTTTCTTTTGGTTTGCAAGAACCAAAGCCTGAATAGCATCCGTGAGTTTGTCAATCTTAGCATCGGTGCTAGATGTACTCACATGAGATGAAGTAGAAGGTCCTGCAGTAGACTGAGTCTGATATGTCTTTGTTCGTACAGGGCGGACCTGGGACTTGTTTTCTATGATTTGCAAAGCTTCTTTTGTGGTCTTGCTCAGGAAATTACCTCCCGCGGAGGCATTTAAAGAGTCTTGGTCAGCTTGGCTCAGACCATTGTAGAAAGTATCCATTTGCATTAACTCGGAAAAACCATGATGCGGACACTTTCGAAGCAACTCTTTTTAACGATCCCATGCCTCACCGAATGATTCATCAAATCTTTGAGTGAATTTCATTATCTCATTCTTAAGACTTGTAGTTCGGGATGGAGGATAGAATTCGTTAACAAACTTAGTGACTAAATCCTCCCATGTCTCAATGGAACGAGGGGGTTGTTTCTCAAGCCAATTCCGGGCTTGTCCCTCTAAAGAGAATGGGAACAGAAGAAGCTTAATTGATTCATGTGGGACATTCTTGTATTTGATGGTAGATGCAATCTTGTTGAACCATCGAATATGTGCATGAGGGTCGTCCCGCTCAAAACCATAAAATTGGCTTTGGGTTACAAGATTGAGCAACCCGGTTTTGAGCTCAAAGGTATCAGCCACAATGGCTGGGACAACAATGGCATCTCCGTAACCCTCGATGGGTGCTTGGAGAAGCTCATTCATCGGTTTATCTTCTGCCATTACGACAGGGGGTGGTGGTGTTAGACGTTCCTCAGTCACGGCTGAAGGAGCAGAACGTCCTCTACGTTTACGTGGAATACTTGCAAGCTCTGAAAGTGGACTTGTGGAGCTGGAAGAACGAGTGCGCATGCACTAAGTTTAAAAATCAGTTTTCAAAAACAAATGCGAGGCAAAACGACAAGTGAACTTAAACCAATAATCACAAATGAAATGGCTTCTTTGAAAAAGGTACACCAAATCACAAGGACACAAAGGTAAGTTTTGATCTTTAAGATTGGGAACTTATTAATGTTCACACCCCCAGTTGGTAAGTGTTCTGCCTTGGTTTGCGGTGGTTGATTTTTATGTATTTATTAAGTACCACTAAAAAGACGTAGGTATGGATTTGTGCTAAGGGTTTAAATACTTTTGGACAATATTTTTGGTATCGTCTCGTTTAACCAAATCGTACCTCTTTAAGAATCACCTTAAAGAAAATACAAGATAGGAAACGTTACGTTGTTTTGTTGTTTTATATTTTTTTTTGGTGTTGCTTAACACTTTAGGAAAAGTGTTAATGAACTTTTTGATTTTGATAACTTTACAAAAAACTGTTTACAAAAGGTGGTATATGTGCAAGTATGGGTCTGAAAATGTTTAAAACACGCTTACAGCCTCCCCGGCAGCGGCGCCAAAATTTGATTCGTTCCAAACTGTCAAGTTTATTACACAAGTCAACCACTTGTGAATGGTCAACCGTAATAAAATTCAAACAGTCTAAAACCAATGCAATTTCCCTTGGAATATAGTGGATTCCCGAGTCGTTAAGTCCTACGGAGGATGAATGGTGCTTAAAATCGTTCAGATGTCGAATGATCACTAAGGATAATGATCTGTAAGGATTTTGGTTTATAATTACACTACTGATTGATTGGAATGGTAATTGGATACAGAATTATAAAGCACAATAATCAGATTAAACAAACGTAAATACGTACGTTTATTAAATTTTACGTAAACATACAAAATAAAACGTAAATTTAAAAGATTAGAACACCTATGGATATGAAAATGATATTTTTACAATCCTAATAATAAAATAAAATTATTGGAAAAAGAAAATTATTTTTATGACTATTTATTTAATTATTATTAATTAAAAACTATTTTTAACTATTTAATAGTACCCTAAAATATAAGAAAATATTAAATAAAGCTAGAAAAGTGAAATTTTGACTTAGAAAAATCTAAAATATTATAAAACTTATTTTAAAACTGAAAATATATTTTTTATGTTTTTTATTTATTTATTATTAATTATTTAATACTTTTTAACTATTTTAAATTCTAATAAATACTAAACAAACTAAGAAAATCCTAAAATTTTCTCTATAACTATCCTATGGTGACAGAAAGCTAAGAAAATTATAAAAACAGAAAGTGCTTAATAATAAGCTGAAAAAGAAAATTAAAAAGCTAATTTATATTAAATAAACGCTATCACTATTTTTAAAATGATGTTTTGTGATTTTTCTTTTTCAAAACTACTATACTACTGATTATAAGCAACTTTAATAAAGACAAAAATTTTGGAACTTAAAAATAAGCAGTTTATGAGCTTATGAGATTAACAGTTTAAGCTTTTAAGCTTAATTTGATTTTTAAGCTCAAATAAGTTGCCAAATAAGCTAACAAGCTAGAAACAAAGGTAAATTAAGATGCAAACAAGCTTAAGCTACTTAAATTAAGCTAAAAGGCACAAATAAACACACTGATAAGCTTTAATAAGCTAATGAGCACTTACAAAATACCCTGTGTACCAAACAGGCCTGCAGTCAAACTTATAAGCAATTTTAGCTTATTAAATAAGCTGAAGAGCTCAAAATAAAGACTGAGGTAGCAAGATGGGTTGGTGAGCTTCTCAAAAAACCAAAATTTACAAGGTGGGGTCCACTATTAAGCTCTGTGACAAGCTTTTGAAAAAGCTTGTAAACACTGACTATTCAGTTTACACAGGAAATGGGACAAGGTAAAAGCTACTTGCATTCCTAACAAATAAGCTGCAAAGTTAAAAATAAGCACTGGAATAAAGAGATGGGTGGGAAAGCTACACAAAAAGCTAAAATACACAAGCTGGGACTCACTAATGAGCTTTTGACAAGCTTATGAAGAAGCTAGCTCAACTGTGCACAGGACACATTTTTAGAAAAGGGCTTAAAAGAAGATAAGAAATAAGCAGTTAAATAAGCTAACTAGAAATTATAAAAAATACTATGATAAAGATGAGCAGTTGAATATTGTTATCCCAAAAGCTCAAATCTTGAAACTTAATATTAAATCCTATATAAAATTATCTAATTTATTCAAAAACTACTAAACTGAAAATTTTGACTTTTTGAATTACACTAAAGGTTGACTTATATGAACTTTGGATCAATCCTACTTATTAATTATGTTGTAATAAGGTGAATTAAGACTGGTTTGATCAATATTATCAACTTATGAACATGAAAACATGATCATGGAACATGAAAATCCAACAGTTAGTTAACAAGTTGTGATCAACCCTCGTAATAAGATAATACAAGACAAGATAAGAACTGCACTTAAGTTATTAACTTTCCGCGAGCAACATGTTCTAGTTCAGTTTTGGTCCCCTCGTGTCGTTGGGAACCACCAATTGCTTACATCTATAGATCAACCATTTGGTCTTGGTGTTCTTGATGAAAGACTTCTTTTGTATCGAAAGGACTCTGTGCACAACTCTTTTGTTGTGGATAAGGGTGATGAAGATGAAGAAACTAGTCCGATCGCTCGAGTATTTAGGCAAGGATTTCCAGAGTGGACTTCAGATGTAACTAATTACTTGCCTAAATATTTTCCGCAACAAGAGTGTGCGATTCGTTGCAATCTCAATGGATATTTGGCTTTACCCGTGTTTGATTCAGTTGCAAGGTCATGTGTTGGTGTGTTTGAACTCTTGACGTCTTCAAAGTGTTCGAGTTTTGCTTATGAGGTTCAACAAGTTGAGAGTGCCTTGAAGGTTAATTTTTATCTGTCAATCTGTCATCTCAAGTTATGATGATCTATCTCATTCGTAACTCATATATGTGTTGATTTCTTTACATTTTAAGTTTCTGTATCTACTTTCTAGCAGGTATGGAGGTTTTACCCTCCTAGGTAAGGTCTCAAGTTCGAGTCTTGTCTAGGGCGATAGGGGTTTCCTCTCGCTTGTGTAAAGGGAAGGGTGCCATTGCCTTCTGGGCTGGACCTAACCTGGTTGTGTGGGCTCGCTATGCCTTTTGAGCTAGGAGCCATGTAGCCACAATTGCCGTTAAAAAAAATATATCATATCGTTCTCATGTCCATAATCTTATCTTGCAGACAACAAATCTAACAACCACAGAAGCAAATGACTCTCCTAATATACATGTGAGTTGTTACAATGATGCTTTGTCTAATTTTTTCGTAAATACTCGTTTGCTTTCAAATGCTTATTCTCAAAGACGCTTCTGATATGCAGGTGGTTCACTATGAACATAGGCAAAATGAGTTGCAAAGGATATTCAGTATTCTGAAAGTTGTGTGTGAAACTCACCAATTACCTCTTGCTCAGACATGGGTCGTGTCCCAACTCAGCAGTTTTGCTTCGCATGAAGAAATTTTAAAGAAGACCTGTAACAGTTTCGATATCAGATGCCTTGGGAAAACCTGCATGTCAACAGCTTCTCTACCATTTTATGTTCCAGACTTGGGCTTGTGGTCTTTTGGGAAAGCGTGTAGGGAACAACATGTGGACAAAGCTTGCAGCTTAGTTGGTAGGGCGTTGTTATCCTACGGTTCATGTTTTTGTGGAAATGTAACCAAACTCAGTGAAGACGAGTACCCTTTGGTCCATAATGCACAAATGAGCGGGTTAGCATGCTGCTTTGCAATCTTCTTGCATAGTATAGAAAGCAATGATGACTATGTGCTAGAGTTTTTTCTATTGTTGAACAGAGATGATGGTAAACATGTACACAACTTGGTGCAGACATTGAAGGAAAACATCGAAATAGCTTATGGATTTGAACTGGGTGGTACATCATCTATACAAGTTGTTGGACCACCTACGGAAGCTAGTCTATTCTTATCCTGTATCACAACAACAAAGACAAACACACCGGAGATGGCCTCATCTGATTCAGAGTCGTTTGTAGGAGATGTAGCTAAAACCAACTCTACAGATGTCGTAAACCAGTTGCCATCTGAACAAGAACTCTTTAATAACAATGGTGGTACCATCACAAGCACAGAAATTTTGTCTTTGGATGACGTTGGAAGAGACAACGTCAATGTAGCTTGTACAAAGGATAACGGCAATGTTATGTATCATCACGATGTGAGCATGCACATGACTTATGTTGGTGAAAAAAGCAACAGTTTGGAACAAGGCAGTAAGCGTAAACTATACTCTCTTACAATGGAGGCAGCTGAGAAACATTTTGGAAAACCAACAGATGAAGCTGCCAAGAGCCTTGGTGGTAAGTCATCTTACTTGCAACGGTCTTCAAACGTACATTTTGGTCTATCTAGTGTTGTGTTTCTATTGCTAAGGATTAAGCGGTGGAGTTGTTCAAGTAAACATCATGAGTTTTCAGGAAAGTGGTGGCTTTGTGGTAAACATAGCTATCTTCCTTTTAAATTAAATTCTGTGTATCAAGTAGCACGAGTCTTGCTGTCCTTAAAACGGTGGAGAAACAGGAAGTCAAGTATGCATGCAATACATAATAGAGATCACCCTACTGTGTTTGAGAGCATAGAAAACCCGAAATATAAACCAAACATCATAAAGCCGTATTGCCATGTCAATCGGAAGCTTGCAGAGTCAAGTCTTGTTTATGCGTCCCCAAAGCATATTGTAGCAAGTGTTACATCAGATTTAAAGAAGGTGACAGTCAAGGCAACATATAAAGATGATATGATAAAGTTCCAGTTCCCAACTTCATTGGGCCTGTTTGAACTAGAAAATGAAGTGGCACAAAGGATAAATTTAAAGAGTAAACGGATTCTTCTCAAATACAGGGACGAAGATGATGACCTGATTCTCCTTGCTTGTGATGCTGACTTACGCAGTCTTCTAAGGTCTTCAACAAGTAACAATAGTGTTATCAAATTAATCATCGTATTGGCCGATGAGTAGCCTATAAAACCATTCCACTACCGCAATAAATGTTCTCAGACGTGTTCTTCTATATTATGGACGCTTAATGTTCTTGTCGAAACAAGTATCTTTTCTGTATTGTGAAGAAAAAACAATCTTTAAATAAGTGGTTAGCCACATGTTCTTGTTCAATCACACCTTCTATCTATATATATATATATATGTTTTTAAGTGTAGAGAGTGAGACAATACTATAAGACTTTCATATGATGGCCGATGTAAGTCCTCACTTACTCGTGGCGGCTGCGATCCTAAAGTAATCAACTTGAAATTATCACAGTTGCAGGTATTGTAGCATATTGGTTAGATAATGGCATGTTATTGTTGGCCCGTTTTTCTGGATCTATAATCAAGATATACAAAAAATAACAAGAAACAATTGAATCTGGAAAACTTTTCTATTTATCAGTCATGAATCTGTTTGTATACAATTCCTATCTATTTATACATTTTGAAAGGGTACAATGAAGAGTCGTTTGGTGTTGTAACTGCCAAATAGCAGTTATTTTGTAACTGTCTTTAAAACTGCTGTATTTGACTTTCTTGTTTGACTTTTAGGTTCACCGGGTCGTTTGGGTGTTGACTTTGGTCGACTGGGTTGGGTCGATTGGGATTAACCCAATATTCTCCCCCTTAATCACAATCGCTACGACGTAGGTCTTTAAGTCTTCTTGATTCATCTTCTGGTTAAATCCACCATCTGAGCTTTTAATTTCTTGTAGTGCTTGTGATCATCCTTATATCCAGGTAGATCAATTTTTCTTCGGTTAATTCCACCTTTTCTGCTGTGATCTTCATTATGTCCATGTTGATCATATTTTTTTGGTTATTTCCACCTTCATTGTTGTGATCTTCCTTAAGTCCAGGTTGATCATATTTTTCTGGTTATTTCCACCTTTTCTTTTTATCGGATTGAGTCGACTCTGTCGGCTCTATTGTTTCCCATAAGCTATTCGCTTCGAGAATGATTTGCATGCGAATTGCCCATAATGAGTAATTCGCGGGCTTTAGGATTGTGCATTGAAACTGGGGTGTACTATTTGAAGTATTAGTACTAGGTTCCTTATTACCACTTTCTTTCGTCATATCTTAAAGGTATTGACAATAATCTCCAAGAGAATTTTAACACGGTGTGTGTTAAAATTTCTTATTTTTAGTGAGCTCTAATGTTTTATTTTCTTTAAAGGTGTATAAACCTTTTATAGGTCTAGTTTTGAAAAACTATCTTGGGAGATTAAAAAATTCTTAAATGAAATATTCTAAGGTTAATTACTCCTTAAAAGTTATTTCTAATATAATAAGCAGTGTAATCAATAGGTTACTATATCTAAAAAGAATTTGATGAAATACTAAATTTGTAAATTAAAGTAACTTATCAAACAAAATAATATATATCAAAATGAAAAATATATACTATATAAAAAAAATGAAATAGTGGTTTTGTAACTTTTGGAACCTGGAGGGGTTGATGGTCTAACCCGATGCCTTAAATAAAAAATAATCCTGTGTTGTAGCCCTACTTAAAAACGAGCGCCTCCTTTTATAGGTATTCTTATCCCTTCCTTTTGTGAGATAAAAAGATACGCTTCTTATATTTTTCTTATCTCTCTTATTTGAGATAAGAAAATAAAAACGTCTCTTTTAGACTGAAGAAAACTTTCGTCTCTTCTTTCAGGGAATTGATCCCGTTCTCTTCTCCTAATCTTTATGGCTTTGTTGCCTTCCTTTCTTCTCCGGTATGTGGTGTTCTTCGCGAGTACTGATTCCCTTCAATCGAAACTTTTAGGGTTCGGTGAATTTGGGGGTTTTCAATCCGTGAGAGATATAGATGATTGGAGACTGTAATTAAGTCGATTGGTGACTTAATTAACGTTCTGGGCTTGATTCTTTAATCTGAACATGTGTGTTTGTTCTAATTTTTGAATCGTTTAATTTGCCCTAATTGATGACTGTGTTACCAGATTGGTATATGGTTTTTTTTGAATCAAAGGGGTAAACGAATTTGAATCGTTTCGGATCCTTTTTGGATTGGATGACAATTGTTTTGATGTTAATTTTGTCTGTTGACAAATTCTTCTAGCAAATTGATATGAAACGGTATCTGTTGTAGATTCTTTCAATTAACAGGAACACAAAAATGATTTTTTGATTTGTGTTTCGTTTTGGATTTGCAGAAAGTTTTATTTCCGAAACATGGTTTGGTCCTTTTGATTCTAAAACTTAGAAAAACGAAAGATTGGTACATAATGATTCGTGGCTCTGATACCACTGTTACAAAGGTCTTAACTTCTTATTTCCAGGATCGTGTATGATCAAACATAACTCACGAAAACATTCAAACAAGAATCGATAAAAGAAAAAAAAAAACAAAGAAGATTTGTTGAACCCTTAAAATCCGATATATTATAAATGAATGGGTTACTTCGAATTACAGAGTTTGATCCTATATAAACTGAATGAAACGGTGTCTTTCAAAAGACATACCGGTTCATATAATAACCGTTGCAATGTTTTCCTAAACCTAATAACCGTTTCATCTAATGGGTTGTTGGTCTTTGGTCAACCTGAATACAGGCCTGAAGAAAAACATTACATCAGATTCTGTTTGGTATACAAGACATTAACGTCCAACAGTCCCCCTTAATGTCTTGATGCCAAACTTTGTGTTTGTGAATCTTCTGTAATTCCTTTCATCTTGAGACTCTCACAGTCTTCTTATTGAACCTTCGCGGTTGTTGTTGTGATCTTCCTTAAGTCCAGGTTGATCACCTTCGTTGTTGTTCTTGCTTACGAATTCGAGACCATCACAGCCCCGCTTCATCGTTGACACCATCACAGCCCCTTCTTGATCATATCGCATGACCTTTCATGATCAAATCTCTTGATCATTCAATCCATCACAGATTCTTCTTCTTTGCGGTTACTTCACAGAACTTGGCTTCACACCAATTTCTTCATGATTGCGTTTCTAAAAAAAACGCAGGTTTGATTCTTGAATGATGAGTGAATCATGAATTGTTGTTGCTTGATCCCTTCTGCTCTGATGCCACTTGTTTGCCCGTTTTTTGGATCTATAATCAAGATATACCAAAAATAACAAGAAACAATTGAATCTGGAAAACTTTTCTATTTATCAGTCATGAATCTGTTTGTATACAATTCCTATCTATTTATACATTTCGAAAGGGTACAATGAAGAGTCGTTTGGTGTTGTAACTGCCAAATAGCAGTTATTTTGTAACTGTCTTTAAAACAGCTGTCTTTGACTTTCTTGTTTGACTTTTGGGTTGACCGGGTCGTTTGGGTGTTGACTTGGGTCGATTGGGATTAACCCAATAGTTATGACCACATCTAGTACATGGCGTATAAACCATCACATGCATGTATAGAGTTCCTGATTTTGGTTTTATTGAGAGAAGGATATATATATGTTATGATGTGAACCATCTATCTAGCATGTGAAATAATATTGTTTTTTTTTGTAATGTTACAATATTTACAAATGATTGACAGAATTATTCCAGATGTGATTATAGCCCAAAACTACTTGGTTGAGGAGCATCAAAATATTGGTAGGTTACAAGCCTTTTGGTGTGATCGAAACTGATACTGTACAAATATTGGAAGGTTACAAGCCGATAACAATGTCGGGTTATCGGGTCGGTTCAAAACAACCCGACAAGATTTTTTTTAACCTGATTTAACCCGCCCCGATAAGCCTTATCGGGTTTGGATTTGGGGGCTTGTTAACCCGACTCTACTACACCCCTACATGCGAATGCTATAATTTTGTGCCGTTTTGGCTCCGTTGATAACGTGCCCGGTCTAGATTGGATTAGCGTAGGTGGAAAGGTAGGCCCAATTTTGTTACTATTTTCAAATGTGCTTAAAAGTTACCGTAAAACAAGTTTATATATAGTGAGATAGTCTTAAGGTTAGAGCTACCAACTACCGAGGTACATAAATATACAGTATATAAGCTACTTCAAATGGCTTTTAATTTTAAAGTTTTGAACTTTTTTTAAAAAAAAAAAAAAAAAAAAATTAAACAGAGCTTATATCGTAAAATATAAACGTAAGCTTTTTGCTAAACACGCTTACATATATAAAGTGTACGTAAAACATTATAAAGTTTAGTGTATAGCATAAGAGACCACGGTGCAATCGTGAATGACACTATAGGGCCACTTTTGGTGCCGATAACGGTGTCGCGTGCGTTATTGCTGCATCGGGTTGGGTATTTGTGTAAAATATAGTTAAGACTTGTGAGTCTCTGGAACATATAACTTGATTATATTGAGAGGGTGGTTTTTTTTATTATAAAAGTATTAACGTATATGATAAAAGCTGACGTGACAGATAGATAACATGGTTAACACAAACTGCACTCAGCAATCAACACTCTAGTAAAAACTTCCCATTTATCGTATGTATGCGAAAAATGGGAGTGAGCCAGTGAGGAGTGAATTTGGTTATTGGGTTCACATAACTGATAAACTAACATGGGCTTATCTTTTACTTTCTACATTTTGGGCTAAAGAGAAAGTTATGTGGGCTGTTATTTGATCTTAATTGAATTATTAGGCTATAGATACGCAGAGTTTTGATCAAAGTAAAACAAAATTCACAACATCACATTTTAAATGCATTTATAAAAGTAAATGCATCTTTTTTTAATTTTTTCCTTATGCTATATCTCAAAAGGATTTAAACCGGTTCTATAGAAATATTAACAAAGTTCGGAAGGTGAACACCATATCTCACCATCAATAATTAGTAGTTAATTAGTTGGCGTGGTGTGGTTGCTTGGGGCATCTAACTAATTAAAGATGGTGATGTTTACATATAGCAAACAAGCTATACACGCCATGAGAGACAATATCATCTAGACTTGCAGTAATTAGTATTTACTAGTAAAAGAAAATCCATTTAAAAAACATCCCTGAATTAATTAAACTAAAAGCAAAAAAAATAATAATAATAGAACTGCCCATGAAGTAGAGTAATAGTAGAGGATCAAAACATCCAGTAATAGTTGCCACCTTGATAAGAATAATATAATATCACACAACTGACTATGATCAAACTAACACAAAAATATTTCGACGATTGTCATAATAATACGATAGATAAAAACCATACATAAAAAGATCGTCACTGCAAGTTGATAATACATAATACGATAATCGTGGCAAATACTACAGATTAAGCATATAATGTTACTGCCTTGAGTAACCAAAGTAGACATCTAGTCGCCATTCCTTCCTTTCGTAGTTTCAACAGTACCAACGAAATAGGAGTGGGACGTTTATTATTAAAAATGTCTTAAAAGATACATTCGTAAAGGGATAGATCAGATCGAGTCTGTTTTAAGCTTTCTAGAGTCGCCTTTAGCCACATTCATCACCATTGACTCTTAATTTGATATATCTGTTTGGCAAAATAAAAATTGTCATCCATCCAATTCTAGAATGTTAGAATAGATAGTACTATGAGGTTCAATATTTACCTCACAAATCAGAAGGCGGTCCAACTTCTTGTATAGATGATGTGTCACCGAGTTCAAGTCCAGGAGACGCCTCAATCTTCTCTTTCAATGTTTGCACCACATCTTCAATATCTTTATCATCTTCCATTCCTGACCTCAGAAAAAATTCCAAGACATATTCATCATTACCTTCGACACCATGCAAGAAGATTGCAAAACAACCAGTTAATTTGTAAGTGCGCGCAAGGATTGCCACAGGGTACTCATCTTCATCAAGTTTAGTTACATCTCTACAATAACTTAACCCGCGGGATGAGAATGCCCTCCCAACAACCCCTTTGGACTTTTCCAGGTGTCTCTTTTTGCAGTCTTTCATAAAATCCCACTTGCTAAGGTCTGGAGCATAATAAGGTAGAGTGTCTGTCGTGAACATGCAGACTTTTCCAACGCATTTGGTGTCAAAACTACTACAACTCTTGTCTATCACTTTATCATGTGATACAATACCAGTGGATGGGGAAGCAGCAGCCCATGTCTGAGCAAGAGGTAAGTTGTAATTGTCACACACACTTTTCAGAATACCATAGATTCTCTCCCACTCATTTAGCTTACGTTCATCCGGAACCTGCACACAAAAGGCATGTTGTTAGGTCAATTCAAAGCACAATGCACTACATTGGGACTTGGGAGTCATCTAAGTGTAAATTTGAACGTTAAATATTATAAGTGTAAATAAGTCCCTCAATGAATAAACGAATAAACATTCAGGGTGTAATCTTAAGAGTTCATCAAAGACTAAGTAAGTGTCATCATTTCCTGAGACGGAATTTGGTAAGTGAAGTCCTTGAAACTACTAGTAAATGATGAGTAGTGAGTAATGATAATACCTCACTGACTCCCCTTGATCTCCTCAACAATCAAGAACATTTTGAACTTAGATAATTAGAAAAAATATTTAAGCATATGATATGTTAGGCGAGAACCTTTTTGGAAAGATCAGTAGAAAAAATTATCAAAGAAAGTCTAATAAATTAAGTATAAGAGTTGGTATAAACTATTTGAACCCTTGTTAGCATTATTCCCTAAAGTGTGATTGAACATATTAAATAATAGAAACATTTAATGCAATAAGTTAATTAGCAGTGTATTTTATATTTAGATGCTCAACATGTTCGTATTACCCCACGAGTAAGCACCTTTTATTCTCACTATAATAGAGAAAATGTCTTAAAGGAGTAAATATTATCTCTTGCAATTAATATGATACACATTCAATAGAGCATTACTCCTCCATAAGAACTAAGTCCCTGAACCCTTTCAGTGTCGTTAGCATAGTTCTTTCTTAAACACTATCTTTGATTTGTGTTTAAGTTAAGTGAGGAGAACACCAAATATTGTCATTCAATTTAGATTGTTTTTCCGAAAATAATCTTAGTAAATTTTTTGATTCATTTCAAATAAAAATTTACACATTATAAAATTTTTCTAACTTTTTATCTTTGTTAAACGTTTTAAACATACTTTGCTATGAATGGAAGTTGCTTAGATAACTTTTGTTAATCTTTGTAACCAACTAAACGGGAACAACACATATCCGCACAAGAATTTTAAAGAAAGCTCTAGGAAATCTTAGAAAAAAAAATAGCTAAAATATAAAGCCTGAATATTAGAATTGAAGTTACTTATAAATCAACAGGAGACTCAACTCACATTTAAAGCAGGATCATCAAATGCTTGTTGGCATGTCAGATTTTGTTTCTGCAAGGTGACAACAATTTTGAAATGAGCATTAATGAAAGGAAGTGTAAAGATTACAAAAAAAAAAACGATTACAATTTAATTATATTACTCATCCTTTTACTCTTATTTGCATTAAGATAGCTTTTACGAGAAAGTCGAGAACGATATTTAATCTATGAAATTCTTAATGTACGACCCTGGGTAACCCTACAACCATTGTAGTCTTTGTGTTTGTTAGGGAGGTTTCACACTAGAATGAACTCTAAAAATACTAATTAGGTACATGCTACTTTTGACATAGTGTGAATGAGTGGATTCATAAAACCAATATAAAATGGTGGGGTTTCATAAGATTTTATGACACATTGTTTCTTTGCCATCTCTTATTTATTATTTTATTTATTTTGTCTATTTTATTTTAAAAATTATTTTTAAATCTTTTATAAATTTATAAATGAGACTTATTTATATATATAATATATATTCTCTCCGGATTTTTTCTCAAATCTATCTCAAATCTTTCAAAACTTTCTCAAATCCTAATACCACTTATAATTCAAACGGACCCTAGTGTTTTCATTAAAAGAAATGCTATAACCGCATATGAACAATAAATTCACATAATGATATGTGAAGCAAATTTGTGGATGAAAATATGATAAAGAATTTAAAAGGAAAAAAAAGAATGCCATAAATTATATGACAACTCATTACGTGAGATTATTTTTTTGAGGAAAAGCATAGCATGTGTGTATAAAAGTGCGACATAATTAAGCCATTAATCATGTTTAGCACTTAGCTAAAACTTCGAATAGCAGAACACATCAAATTCACAAAACAATGAAAAAGAAGGTACAAGTGTGTGCATGCAAAACCGTAGAAATGAAAGGGATTATCAAATAAATGAGGTGAGATGAAAACCTGTACGGCATTGTAAACTTGTTTAACCTCAAAATCAAAACTCGGATGCTTGAGAGATGTAAAGAGTTCAAGCACACCAACACATAACCCTTCTGTAGTTTTATCAAACACCGGTAAAGCCAAATATCCATGGAGATTGGAGTGAACCGCTCGCTCTTGATGAGGAAAATCTTTAGGCAAATAATTACTAAGATCGGAAGTCCATTCTGGCAATCTTTGTCTAAATACTCGAGCAGGAGGATTAAGATCGTTATCAGCAATAAATGGATTGCACTCAGAAATCTTCCTATACGACAGAAGTGTTTCATCCTTATCATTAGTAAGACCATATGGTTGATCTTTATTTGTAAGTAGTTGTTGGTCCATCCCAACAACATGGGATGACCAAAATTGAACGAGAACATGTTGCTCGCGGAACCTTATTAATTCTAGTGCAGTTCCTATCTTGTCCCTTAATATTTTCTGATTATGCGGGTCGTGTAGATTTTCAGTCGTTAGCGTACCTGTTTATAGCTCAGATAAACCACATCAAAACCATGCATATATAAATGAAGTAGCAAAGATCATAAAACCATAAAATGGAACAAGCTGAAACCACACTAAAGGTCTGGAACAAATTCACTCTAGGTCAACCACTACCAGATCATTAATCAAAGGTAAAGTCTAAGTTGTCGATCTATCCTTCTGATGTGTATTTAAGTTGGAAGCTGTTAAAATGTATAACCCGATATCCCCTTGTGTGTTCTCTTGTTTTATGTTTTATGTTTCAGGTATTGTCAAGCCCATGTTGCTATCAAGCCCATCCTCTCAAGTCTCAGCCCAAGCCTTTCTCAGCCCAGCTGTTTTGTGACCGTTTGGAAGACCGAGTATATAAGAGCTCCCTTTCTCTTCATCTAGGGTTAGAAGAGGGTATTTGGTTTTCTGAGCTGCTATAAAAAATCTCTCTCTCATCTTGTACAGATCTTGA
Source organism: Chrysanthemum makinoi (assembly GCA_910596185.1). Taxonomy (NCBI): domain Eukaryota; kingdom Viridiplantae; phylum Streptophyta; class Magnoliopsida; order Asterales; family Asteraceae; genus Chrysanthemum; species Chrysanthemum makinoi. The sequence goes on from OU343221.1 coordinate 314,193,241, forward strand.
GACTTTGTCTCAAGATCATATCTATCCTTTATTGTTGTCTTATTATTGTAAAACTATTATCAAGTTAGATAATAGGATCACACCAGAGTAGCTGTGGTGATCTTTTATGGTTGTTATTTTCCGCTGTTGAACTTTGAGTTGATTGAGCTATATAAAAGGTTTTTGTTTCTGCATATCATGTTTTTCTACATGGTATCAGAGCGAAGGTTGGTTTAAAAAAAATTAAACTTTCTATTGTTTGGGGATCTTGGTCCTGGTTGTTATCGTTGTTGGTTTTGAAGGCTTTGTTGCCTCCTAGACTAAGTGAATCTAGGAGAAGCAAAGTGGTTCGTGGCTTGGCGGTTCTGTTCCTCCTAGACTAAGTGAATCTAGGAGAAACAGTTCGATTGTGCTGCGGAGATAGCGCTGTAACACCTCTTGTCTCTCTCCTTTTATTTATGTCCTTTATTTTTCTGTTTAGAATGCTGGAGGATAGGTTGAGGGACATTTGAGAAGTTTGTTTGGTTGTTGGAGTTTATTGTTATTTGAGAAGGTATAAGGTGTTGTTGTTTTTCTTTCTATCCTTGTTTGTGTGGTTGATTATTTGTTATTATGTCTGAACATGGTGATTCTGACAATGAGAGTGTCAGTGATCCTGTCACTCTTATTGGTAAACTTGATGTTAGTAATCCTCTACATTTGCATCCTAATGATTCTGCTGTGCTTATTGTTATCTCTGTCAAACTTAGAGGGACTGAAAATTATCAAATTGCTTTTATTGATGGCTCTTGTAAAAGGTCCATTACTGATGAGGTTCTAGCTAAGCAATGGGATAGAGTTAATGCTGTTGTTTTAGGATGGATTTTGAATTCTATCTCTGAGGAGTTATTCCTTGGCCAAATTTTCTCTAAAAAAGCTAAACATGTTTGGAATGAGTTAAAGGAAACATATCATAAAGTTGATGGTTCTGTGATATTCAACCTGCATCAAAAAATCAGTTCTTTGAAACAAAATGGCTCTAATCTGTCTGACTATTATCATAAATTGAATGCTTTGTGGAAACAGTATGATGCCATGGTTGAGTTGCCTAATTGTGTGTGCACTGCATCTGATGAATTTAAAAGGCATAATCAACTGCTGAAACTTATGCAATTTTTGATGGGTCTTGATGAGTCTTACATGAGTATTAGAAGTTCTATTTTATCTAAAGAGACTTTACCTGATGTTAAAGGGGCTTATGCCATTATCTCTAGTGAGGAATCTCACAGAGTGGCATCTGGAACCAATTCTGGTGCCTCTCAAAGGGGTCAGACCTCTGCTTTCTTAGCCAGTGGTCCTGCTAGAAACAACTTTCAAAAAAATCAGAACTCATATACTAATGCTAGACATAACTCTACTGCATTCAGACCCAATTCTAACACTGGGTACAAACCTGGTGGCACTAATGTGATAAGACCTAATGGGAATGCTAACTCTGAAGTTGTGTGTGAGCATTGTGGTTATATTGGTCATACTATAGACATATGCTTTAAAATCATAGGATATCCTGCTGATTTTGGAAAAAAGAAAGGGGGACAAGGTGGTAAGGGTAAAAATGTTGCATACAACTCTGTTGGGTCCTCAGGGTCTGATAGTCCCTCTGGATCCTCAGGGTTCACTGATGAGCAACTTGCCACTTTGGTCTCCTTCATTAAGGAGAACAAAATGTCTGAGAAAAATGTCCAAGCCAACATGGCATGTACTTACTTTAATTCTAGCAAACTGTTCAATGACAATTTTGATAAATTTTTTTGTTCCAGTTTTAGTTCTATGACAAAGATGAATTATGTTGGTAAAGTTGTGGACTCAGGTGCTAATCAGCACATGACCAATAGTGAGAAAGAGTTAGAAAATGTTTATGATATATCTCATCTTAATATCAAAGTTTCTCACCCAAATGGCACTAATGCTATCATCTCTAAAATTGGAAATCTTAGACTAGGAAATGGTCTTGTCCTGGTAGATGTTCTTGTCATTCCTGACTACTGTGTGACCTTGATTTTTGTTCATAAACTTGCTAAAGATAATAAGATCTTAGTTGTGTGTGATGAAAGTAAATGTTTTTTTGTGAATCAGGATTTGAATCTGAAAAACATTCTGGGGATTGGTAAACAATGTGGTGGTTTATACTATTTAGATACTGAAGGTACTAAGAGTAATAATAGTTACATTGAGTACAAGTGTTCCTTGTCTGTTTATGATTGACACTGTAGACTTGGCCACCCTGGTGACCCTGCTCTTGATGTTCTAAAAAATTATTTGAAAATTGGAAAAAATGATAAATATGAGGTTTGTGAAATCTGTCAAAGAGCCAAACAAACTAGGGAACCCTTCCCCTTAAGTAATCATAAATCAAAAATGCTTGGTGATGTTATTCATCTTGATCTGTGGGGACCATACAAGGTGGTCAGTCACTCTGGCCATAGATATTTTCTTACCATAGTTGATGATTACACTAGAGCTGTGTGGGTGTATCTTATTAAATCCAAAGATGAGGTTTTTGAGTCTATTAAAATATTTTCAATTTGATTAAAAATCAGTTCAAAAAGACTGTTAAAGTGTTTAGAAGTGACAATGGAACTGAATTTCAAAATCAAATTTTTAACAAGTTTTGTGATAACATGGGGATTACACATCAAACTTCTGTTGCTTACACCCCACAGCAAAATGGGGTGGTTGAAAGGAAACATAGACATCTCTTGAATGTGGCAAGATGTATTATGTTTCAGGGGGGAATACCCTTAAGATTTTGGAATGAATGTGTGCTAACTGCTACTTATCTTATTAACAGATTACCTTCTTCTGTTCTAAATGGAAAATCCCCCTACCATATGATTTATAATTGTTGTCCTAATCTCTCTAATATCAGAATATTTGGTTGTCTTTGTTTTGCTACTATTCTTTATAGTCATGATAAGCTTACCAGCAGATCTGGAAAATGTGTTATGGTGGGTTATTCTAGCTCTCAAAAAGGATACAGGCTCTATAGTCTTGATAGATGTCAATTTTTTGTGTCTAGAGATGTTAAATTCTTTGAGTCCATATTTCCTTTTAAGGAATCTATATCTAATGGTATTAAGAATAAGCATATTAAATCTGATGTCTTTCATGAAAATAACATGCCGAATTTTTTTGATCTAAATAACCCTGAGCTTCCTAATGATGATGAGAGAGATGTATCTAGACATAATAGTGACCATGAGTCACTGAGTGGAGGTAGCCCCTCTGCAACTCTTGGCGACAATGTGCACACTGATGATTCCCCAACTGGATCATCCAGTGATAACATTGATGCCAGAGTGCATGATGTTGAGGCAGCCACACTTGATGAAAATTCTGCTTCTGAAGGAAATGTTGATCCCAACATAAATACTCAGGGTACTCAAACTTTAAGAAGATCGTCTAGAACTTCTGTTTTTCCAAAAAACTATAATGACTTTGTTGTTAAAACTAATGTCAAATATGAGATTGAAAAATATGTTGGGTACTCTAACTTAAATGGTGAAAATTTGTATTTTGTGACTCAACTGAATAAGAACTGTGAACCCAAGTCCTTCTTTGAAGCATCTCAAAACCCCTTATGGGTTGATGCTATGAACTTAGAGATTGCTGCTCTTCTTGAAAATGATACTTGGGATGTTGTTGAATTACCCATTGGTAGAAAAGCCTTGAACTCCAAATGGCTGTGGAAACTTAAATATAAATCCAATGGTGAAATTGAGAGGTACAAGGCTAGACTTGTTGCCATGGGCTGTGCCCAAAGGGAAGGGGTTGATTATGAGGAAACATTCTCACCTGTTGTGAAAATGGTTACTGTGAGATGTGTGCTTAATGTTGCTGTTGTGAACTCCTGGCCCATATTTCATCTAGATATTAACAATGCTTTTTTGTATGGTGAACTTGATGAAACTGTTTACATGAGACCTCCTCAAGGTTTCTATGTTGGTGGTAAGAATCTTGTGTGCAAACTTAAAAAATCTATTTATGGTCTTAAACAGGCCCCTAGACAATGGAATGTTAAACTCACCTCTGTGCTTTGTAAAAATGGATTTAGTCAAAGTAAATCTGATTACTCTTTGTATACTAAATCTGATAATGGTGTGTTTCTTGCTCTCCTTGTTTATGTTGATGATATAATTGTGACTGGAAATAATCTTGGTGAAATTGAGAAGTTTAAAATGTTTTGAAAAGTAAATTCAAGATAAAGGATTTGGGAAAGCTTAAATACTTTCTGGGTATAGAATTTGTTGATTCTGATAATGGGATTTGCCTGAATTAAAGGAAATATGTTCTAGATTTGTCATCTGAATATGGTATGCTTGCCTGCAAACCTTCTAAGACTCCTTTAATGTCTAAAGTTTCTATATCTAATATTCCCACTGCTTCTGATCCTGCCCTTGTGAATGTTGTTGATTATCAAAAGCTTATGGGAAAGCTTATTTATTTAACCAATACCAGACCTGATATATCCTATGCTGTGCATTGTCTCAGTCAATTCATGCATTCTCCTTTGACTTCTCACCTTAAAATTGCTTTTAAAATTCTGAGATACCTTAAAGGATCACCTGGTCTTGGCATTCATATTGCCAAAGATACTGGTGTGTCTCTTAAAGGATACTCAGATGCTGATTGGGCCAAATGAATTGGTACTAGGAAGTCTGTTACTGGTTATTGTGTTTTTTTGAATGAGAACCTCATTTCTTGGAAAAGTAAGAAACAAAATACTCTCTCCAAATCCTCTGCTGAGGCTGAGTATAGAGCCCTAGCATCTCTAACCAGTGAGATCATTTGGATTTTGAAAATTCTTAAGGACTTGGAATGTATAAATCTTTTGCCTGTTGATCTACACTGTGACAATAATTCTGCTATAAAAATAGCTGCTAACCCTGTATTTCATGAGAGAACTAAACACCTTGAGATTGATCTCCACTTTGTGAGAGAAAAAAGTCCTTAATGGTGTTGTTAGGACTGTCAAAGTAGAGTCAGCAAATCAAATTGCTGATATCTTTACCAAAGGGTTGGACATTTCTCAGCATCAGTGTCTTGTAGAAAAACTTGGGATGATTGACCTCTTTGGAATATCGGATTAAGGGGGGATGTTAAAATGTATAACCCGATATCCCCTTGTGTGTTCTCTTGTTTTATGTGTTATGTTTCAGGTATTGTCAAGCCCATGTTGCTATCAAGCCCATCCTCTCAAGTCTCAGCCCAAGCCTTTCTCAGCCCAGCTGTTTTGTGACCGTTTGGAAGACCGAGTATATAAGAGCTCCCTTTCTCTTCATCTAGGGTTAGAAGAGGGTATTTGGTTTTCTGAGCCGCTATAAAAAATCTCCCTCTCATCTTGTACAGATCTTGAGACTTTGTCTCAAGATCATATCTATCCTTTATTGTTGTCTTATTATTGTAAAACTATTATCAAGTTAGATAATAGGATCACACCAGAGTAGCTGTGGTGATCTTTTATGGTTGTTATTTTCCGCTGTTGAACTTTGAGTTGATTGAGCTATATAAAAGGTTTTTGTTTCTGCATATCATGTTTTTCTACAGAAGCACTACTGAAGGGGACTATTATTTGCAAACTATTACTGATTATTGTGACAAGCTTTTTGTTATAGCTAGAAGTTAAATGAAACTAGGAAGAAAGACATACCACCATTGTTGATTGTGGATTGAGCTAAATCAGCTCGAAAAAGTACTCCCTCTTTTTCATAAACTGCAAGTTTCGGCTGATACTGCCACATATCTTTTATCTATTCAAATTAGAATAAGATCCAACTCACTTAAGTGAACCCGTGGAAATTTGGAGTAATGAGCCAGTAAAAGCCTGTTTGACAAACCGAATACATAATTATCGAATGAAGAATAAGCCTAATACTTAACGAGACCGTTTCAATGTGGTGTTAAATGAAGGATGGACGTTTAGTGAGGCATTTCCAACAAATAATTTGAAAGACAGAAAATTGGTTTAACATATGATCAGTCATTTTGAACAAGTAGAAATTAAAAATGATAAGTTATGAATGGCAAATAATGGATATATGATCTTATCGCACAACATCATTTCATATTAACTTAACACACATGATCTGTTCAGTAACTTAAAACACACAACTGCATCACAAATGTAAAGAAATTACCGATACAAGCGAATAATTACAACATACATATAATATCCAAATGGGTTAATAACCTTTTAAATCACTATACTTGTCAAGAATGGTAGTTCTGCGTAGCGAACTAAAAAAATAACTATTTTAGACATTAAAGTTGACATTTCTTTCTTTAAATATTATGACCATATTATGACCATTTTACCCTTTTTAAATTTTTTTCCAATTTTTTTTTCCAAAATATTTTTTTTGTTTTTTTTTCGAAATACTTTTTTTTGAAATTTATGAATTTTTTTTTCGAATTTCTTTTTTTTTGAAATATTTTTCGAAGGGTAAAATGGTCATAATACTTAAAGAAAGACAAAAAAATGTTAACTTTAATGTCTAAAAAAGTTATTTTTTTAGTTTGCTACGCAGAATTGCCACAAGTATAATACTTTAAAAGGTTATTAGCCCTATCCAAATAGACAATCAAAATTGATAAGGGAAATTAACACGTCAAACTTGTATAATGCAAACAAATAAGAGATGAATCATATCGCGTATTATTTTGCCACCATCTACCTATAACAATGCTCCTAAGTCTATAATATCACAATAAGCTCTTCTGACACCATTCTCGACGACACACATGATCGCAATAGAAAGAGTCTTTAAGCTTTTTATAATTTTCTATACATAAAACACGCACAATATTAATTAGTACTGTAGTTGGCTAGTTGCTTCCTCTCATATATATTTTCTTTGGTTTATGGCGTTGACTCCTATATTAAAGTGGCAAATTGAACTGACTTCATAATAACGATATTGACATGAACAATTTCTCACTCTTCATTGGTCTTTGAATTTGTCAGACCTAATTTTAGTTTTATGGTTTACATCTACAAACCGTTAACGATATAGAAAGAAGGATCGCGCATATGAGTTAACTAACATCTCATTATTAGTTACGTAATTCACCAAAGAAATAAATATATCAACTAATTACTCTTTAGTAACTAGTAGTATTTCAATCAAGGTTTTTAACATCGAGATCCTATCGAGAGTCTTTTTCGTTTTTGCAAGATCGTGATCGTAAAATCGGATCGGGATCTTAAGATAGATCATACTCTAATATTATTTCTTAATAGTTTTTGTAATATCATACAAATCTACAAATTATTATACATTATAAACACAAAATAGTATGTAATCCGAGAAAAGTAAGATCAGATCGGATAAGATCTCTTAAGATCGTATGGTCAAGATCGGGATCCTATAAGATCTTAAGCTTACAAAGATCCTATGTAGGATCCGGATCGTTTTTGTTTTGCAGTATCGTAAAATCGTAAGATCCTAAGATTAGGATCGTGATACTCACACAACTATGATTTCAATAATAATAATCAGGCGAAAAAGTTCATTTGTTATAAAGTTCTGATCAATGAAGAAATGTATTAAATACTCTAGGGTTTTCCTGTTTCTCTACTTTTAGTAATCTCCAGATTAGGGCTTCTAAATTTCTCGTTATAAATACGCTAAAAATACACCCAAACAAAACATGTGATTGTACGTACTTTCTATACTTCATTGAACGTTTAAATTCGGCACCAACTTTGTTCATTCTCATTTCTAAAATAAACAAAAATACTACTCACTAGATAATAGTAAAAACCAAATGAACAAAAAACGAAAGCGAGCATAATGACACACTGCATAAATATAGAGAAAAATAGACAACAGCTTTATGCGCTGTAATCACTAGCATACACTTGAATCTTTGGCTTAGTGTAAAAAAATGTGTGTGTTTGCTTTAATTTGGTTATCTATATAGACTACTACATACCTTGTAAAACTAGAGTGCATGCACTTCTTGTTTCATCAAAACTTCAAAGCCAAAGGGAATTATTTTTAAGATGCAATTGTTGCATTGAGGTTTAGGTTACAACAGTTGAGGTTTTAGAAGGAGGTCAGGAATTGAACGTGTTGTGTGAGAGAGAAAGAAATGCGTGTGAGAAAGATATAGAGATGTGAACGGGCGGAAGGAAAAGCACAAAAGCAAAAGAAATATATTAATCAATGGGTTACACTATTGCTACGGGGGCTACCCGTAGCCCTGCCACCTTGTCCCCAGGGAATATTACCTTTGTCCCCCGCTTTTTCCAGTACAACACAGTTTTTTGTCAGTTTCTGTTCCGTATTTCTGACAGTTTTAAGCGTTTTGCTTATTAAACTTTATATTTACAATTCCGCATTTTCAGGTTTATAGCTTTTTGATAAAAAAAAAAAAAAAAAAAAAGTAGTCACCGTATGAATAAAAACATAGCCACCGTATGAATAACTTCCCCCAAATCAATATCTAGCTCCTACTTTCTATAGGTAGTAGACATGGTCATAGGTTTACTAAGTTTGAAATGACCATTCGATCCAATAATTAGTTTATTTCTGTCTTTTTTTTTTTTTTGACAGGTAACTTTCCAACTTAGGTTTTACCACCCTCCTAATCAGAGGGCCCTAACCACCACATCGACCAGACTATGTTGTCTTAACCGGGTCCACGCTGGTACAATGTATGGCTTCGGTGCCGCGAGGAAACCGTACCGCCTCCACACAAGTTTCCTTGCTGGAGTAACGTCCGGATGAAAACCCCGACCTTGCTCAGATTTGAACCCCCAGCGGCTTAGTCTAAGGGGCACAAATCCTCATTGCAAATATCAACAGAGCATGTGGACCACAAGTGAGGACTTCCCGGTAGGTCACCCACCCGGTACTACTCTCACTTGTGGCTCGCTTAACAACCTAAGCATTTACCACTAGGCCACATGCCTGTTGATGTTTATTTCTGTCTAGGAACGTGTTGTGTCAAGACTTATTCCGACTTGTATTCTATTTTGTTTTTCTTATATTATTATTATTATTATTATTATTATTATTAGAGTAAACTACACCGTTCGTTCTTGTGGTATACGTTGACCATCAAGTTTCGTCATTTGACCAAAAAAATTGCACCGTTGGTCCTTAACTGCGAAACGTTACTCAGCGTTGATCCCTCACCCTAACTGATGTGACTAACGGGCGTTAAGCCTATTTAAGTGAAGGGTATATTTGTCTTTTCCCACCCAAAAGGACGAATGGTGTAGTTTACTCTAATAATAATAATACACTACTACAACAAACAACATCCATTTTCTGCTGTCATTCATCAACAACACAAAATGCCCAAAATCCCAAAATCAACTACTACTCTCAAACCCTAAAAATTCATCCACCAAAAAACTCTCAAATCCAATCAATACCCATTTCAATTCACTCAATTCTAAGCAAAACCCATGTTTCAGTTTCCTCTCATTCTCCTTTTTTTACCAGTCATTCTCATCTCCGGCGACTCTCCGCGCCTGAAAATGAACTCCGGTCACTTCTTGAGTTTAAAAAAGGAATCTTTGAAGATCCCTTAAACAAAATATTCAATTCTTGGGTCCCATACCTCTTCAAGGGTCACAAGCAAAATCATTAATTGAAATATCACCGTCTCCACCAATGGAGTATCTTGATCTTTCCTCTAATACCTTATCAGGCGCATTAAATTCGGATATAGGTAACTTCAGGAGGCTTAGATTCTTGAATCTTGGAAATGACGGTTTATCAGGTGAATTACCAAATGAGTTGACTAAACTTAGTCAACTTGAGTTTCTTGATTTGTCGAAACCTTTGTTCTTGATTTTTTTTGTGGTTTGTGCTTTCAAACGAAATTCATTTCATGTTGTTGTGATTGATTATCAACGGTATTGGTATCTGGTGATGATGACGTTAGCGGAGAGGAGGATTGATCGATGTATAACCTCAGGATGACGTCAGCGGTGTTTGGATCGTTGAATCCGTTAGGGATGGAGGTTAATGAATGATGATGTCAAAACGGTGCCGTTTTGGTGTTGGTGAAACGGTGTCGTTTTTTGGGTGTGATGGTATTATCGAGCCTTGTTGTGGTTTTGAGAAATGAAGGTTTGTTTGTGTGTTATTGCAGAAGGGGTGGATTTGTTTTAATTGTGGGTTTGTGAAGAAGGGGTGGATTTGTTTTAATTGTAGGTGTGTGGATTTGTTTTTTGGGTGCTTTCAAACAAAAAAATGTATATAACCTGCTATGATGAAGACAACGATGTCTGCTGTGATTGAAACTTTAATTTTGGGTTTTGGTGGATACAATATGTAAAGAGGTTTCAGTGGGTTATGTTGATTATGATCATGTAGGAGAAAAAAATTAGTGTTTTTGTTGGGGTTTTATTTGAGATTGTTTGTGGTTTTATAGGGGTGGTGAATGGAAGAGGTTGGTGGTTGGTGGTGGGTGGTGGTGATTGGGGATGAAGATGAATAAAGGAAAAAGATGATGCTAAAAGTGAATGGGCGAAAATACCAAAATACCCTCCTGTGTGTAGACTTAACGTCAGTTAGTGTGGCCCGTTAGAGCGAAGGACTAACGACAAATAACGTTTCGCAGTTAAGGACCAACGGTGCAATTTTTTTGGTCAAAGGACGAAACTTGATGGTCAACGTATACCACAAGGACGAATGGTGTAGTTTACTCTTATTATTATTATTATTATTATTATTATTTTTTAATAAAACATCACTTCATTAGAAAATCATACGATTTACAAGAAATTAATGGATAGCCGAGAAACTAATTGAACCCTTACTCCTCTAGCTAGCAAAGCTAATCCTACTAAAATTATGATCAGCAGCACGTGCTTCAATTTCCTGAGTCAACGAGAAAGAGAAGGGGATAAACATGTATCCAATGTCCGCACATTTAGCCTCGTACTTGATACGTTTTCGTTGCGCTGCTTCGGCAACCGCACGACCCGGTGCAAAGTCAACCATATTAGTTTGTGTCAAGGGAGACGACCCTGTCAAATCGACACATACATCCTGCCCACCATCCTAAGAATAAAGCAATATATCAGCCGGGCGTAACGATTTGTTCCTGTCACCACATAGCCCAATATCAACTTCATTACGAGCTTATTATTATTATTATTATTATTTATTTATTTATTTATTTATTTTTAAAACTTAGATTATAATTTCACTTATGTAGATACTTACTAATGCACAAGTTTTAATTATACACTAAATGAAGAGAGTGATGCTATTTTAGGCAGAGGAGACTATTCCTAATCGCAAGAAACATGATTCGATATCGACACGAAAATCAAAACGAGTTTAGTTTGAAGTTAAACAAATTTGGCTTCAAATAAGTTCACACAATTAACATGTTTAATAAACAAGTTAACCTTAAAGCGTTTGGTACAGTCCCTAATGAACGACACCATTCATACGTAGCACGACACTATCATGGAGCCACCACATCGACCCCCTCCCCCTTGCGCAAAAACGCGAGTGAAGCTACTGAATCACGCCAAAGCTCAATTTTTTTTTAATTATTATTATTTTTTTGGTTTGGACTTTGTGTTATATTTGTTTTGTATTTGATGTTTATGTTTGGTGTTAAATATGTTTATGTGAAGTGTGTGTGCAAAGGCGTAGAAGAGGAAGAAGAATTAGCGACTTGTACATGTGTATTGGTTTTGCTTAGTGTATCAAATTGTCGATCAAGCTTACCATAATATGTAAAGTGTAAAATTTAGTCTATGACTATATGAATACTTAGAAAGCATAAAATAAGACAAGTACACAACACAATAATAAACATCAAACACAAAGACAATCAATAATATAAAGCAAAAATAAAAGTAAAGCAATAAGTAAAAAGGATATGTAAACCGACATGATGATTTATAGTGGTTCGGTATCGAAGCTCCTCTTCACCCTACTCCACTCCCCCGAATACCCAACTCGAGAGTTACTTCACTAGATCAACAAGCTCCATTCTCGACGGAGAAAACCTTACACAACGTTGCTTACACTCTATCTGTTACAAAGCTAGATATCGGGTTCTTCCACAAGGTAGAATCAAACTTATGTCGCTTACACTTTATCCGGTACAAGGCTAGATACCGGGTTCTTCCACAAGGTAGAACCAAACCTACATCGCTTACACTTTATCCGGTACAAAGCTAAATATTGAGTCCTTCTTAGGGTACAACCAAACACTTTATGTTTTGTGGCTCAACATAACAAACCTTGTGTTTTATTGCACAAACACATAAACCATCTAACGATACAAGATGACGTTACAAATGATGATCCAAGACAATGTTTCTAATGGATATAAATGACTAATCTAAATAAACTTCTATTGATGAGAAGCCTTCAAATGGATGAAGATGATAAGATCACCAATCTTGTAGATCTTCATATATATGTACATGTAGTGGATGGAAATGACAATGTCTTTTAAGACTTGCTTCGGTGGATCATCATGAAAGTATGCTTACAATAAAATGAAGGTTAGAAGCATTATGATCAAGGGTTTTACATTGTGAATGATTGATGTTAATGGTGGATCTAATGGATACTAACGTATGCTAAAACACAAGTGAAAATGGAGTGTTTAAGTGTGTGTAAATGGGTGTGCAAAGGTTGGTATTAATAGATAAAAAAAACCAAAAATGTTTAAGTGTGTGTAAATGGGTAATGGACTTTGCGTCATGGGTCATGGATTATGGGTTATGAGTACCTAACATGATGTTATGTATGATGCAATACATTTATGGGTTATGGGCTTTGGGTCATGCGTCATGAAGTTCGGTCATGGGTCATGGATTTTACCCATTGTGATGTCATGCATGATGCAATGAGCATGGGTCATGGGTTTTAGGTTATGGATAGTCCAAACTACTTTGTACGTTTATTTGGTTAGTTTACAACTATGTATTTTTATAAAAATGTAAGTAACAAAAGTTATTTGTAAGTGTTTTATAAAAAATGTTTTGGTTTTATACAAACTATTTTACTAGACGTGTTTAATGGTTTATTAGGGGTTTGATCATAACGCAAAATAATAAACATGTATGAACATGTGTTGTAGCAAAGGTTGCAAAAATCGCTAGGCGGTAGCTGGGCGGCCGGGTAGGGCCTAGCGATTAATCGATTAGGCGGGGATTAATCGGGGATTAATCGGATTGGATTTTTTATATATAAAATTATAAAATTTTGAAACTATATGCCCGATTTGGCCGATCTAGCCGATTTTTTTTCGATTTGGCCGATTTTTTCCGATTTTACCGATTTTTTTCCTATTTTGCCGATTTTTACCCGTAACTGATTTTTCCGATTTATCCGATTTTCTCTGATTTGGCCGATTAATCGGCCGCCTAGGCCGATTAATCCGATTTTTATCCGATTTTTGTCAGTAACCGATTAATAAGGCCGATTAATGAAAATCGAAACGGTTAATCAACGCCTAGCGATTAATCGGCCGCCTAGACCGATTTTTGCAACAGAGGTTGTAGCATACGAAGACTCGAGACGTTGAAAGGCGTTGAATGAATGTTGAGAAAAAAATATTATTACGAGTAACTTGTACATTTTACGTTATGTATTACAAGTTACAGAGTTAATTGCATTTTTGGTCCTTGCGGTTTGGTCAAATTGCAGGTTTGGTCCCTAAAACTTTGAAAGTGCAACGATAGTCTCTATTTTGAAGTTTGGGTTGCATTTTTTGTCCTTATCAGTGTGAAATGACCAAATTACCCTTGTCTTTTTCTGAAGAAGACAAAGGGTATTTTAGTCATTTAACTTTATCTATAGACCAAAATGCAATCCAAACTTCAAGATGAAAACTATTGCTACACTTTCAAAGTTTTGAGGACTAAATTTGCAATTTGGCTAAACCACAAAAACCAAAATTACAATTAATTCTAAGTTACATGTTTATCATCAACAAAACAAACAAAACTATATAAATTAAATATTGTAATATTTTCACTAACACCTTTACCAACCAAGACACCAACACCTTTGTTATAACTTTATAAATGTAACCAATTAGGCTTATAGGACGGAAATATGAAATATTAATCAGATCATCAACTTTTGACACAAGCGTGATGAAAGGATGGATTCACTAACTTGGGGATTTCCCAGTATCTTTTTAAATGGGTTGTACTATATAGACGGGGTCTATCCCTTTAGGCGTGGGCACCTCTTCCCTTTGTCCTCCCTCTCTCTCCCACATGGTCGGCTGTGGGTCCCCCTCACATGCTATTTTTTTTTAATTTAATTGTGTAGTGTTTAGGTATATGTATAGTGTATTTATTTGTGTAGTGTTTTTATATGTATAGTGTTTTTAATTGTGTAGTGTTTTTATATGGTATTTATTTTATGTTACTTTTTATAAACTTTTTTTATAAATTTTTTATAAACTTTTTTTTATAAACTTTTTATAAACTTTTTTTATAAACTTTTTTTATAAACTTTTTATAAACTTTTTATAAACTTTTTATAAACTTTTTTTATAAACTTTTTTTATAAACTTTTTTTATAAATTTTTTTTTATAAACTTTTTTAATAAACTTTTTATAAACTTTTTTTATAAACTTTTTTTATAAAAAGTAACGTAAAATAAATACCATATAAAAACACTACACAATTAAAAACACTATACATATAAAAACACTACACAAATAAATACACTATACATATACCTAAACACTACACAATTAAATTAAAAAAAAAAAATTGGTACAGCCATGTGGGGGGACCCACAGCCGCCATGTGGGAGAGAGAGGGGGACAAAGGGGGGACAAAAAGTACCCCCTATTTTTAGGAGGGTTAATCTAAAATAATAGGCACCGTCCATATAACCCAACCATTTTAAATTTTATAATTTGTCGCACTCCGTCCCATTTTTCTCTTTTTCTTATCTTGTACGGAGTTGACCATAATATACATTTCCATCCATATATTCGCTGCGAAGCACATAAAACATACTCTCCCCCTCTCAAAATTATTGTCAAGAGACAAAAAACACAAAGATTAATAAAAGTGAGACCATTATAACTCTCAACCATTCAAATGGAATATTCCCTCATTATATTCTCTTTTTCTTACTAAAATAAGAAAGTGGGCAATTAATTCGAGACATCCATAAAAGAAAATATAAACAATAAATATGAGACGGAGGGAGTATTACAATATCTTATTCATTTTGATCATATATCTTATTCATGTCCCCTTTATCTAATTGCTAAACGTATAAAACAAACACTCTGCAACTTTTAAATTTAATGTTGTCAACTAAAAGCATAAGAATCTAACCAAAATATGTATTGGATGGTGCTAGGAAAAGAAAAAAAAAATACTATTACAAGCTTTTACAAAGTTAAAGATTTTTATGAAATTAAAAAACATATTACAATATTTTATTTTTTGATCGTATTTCTTAAATAAAAATTGTTTGGTCAAATATTTTCTCAATAAATTTTAAATTTCATGCAAAGTATTAGTTGATAAAAGATAGAAGGTATAAAATATACTGTACATGATTAAGAAATAGCTAGTTTAAGGATGTAATATAACATGTTCAAAACAAACACACTTCTTTTTTTATAGAATACGTTTTTTTTTTTTTTTTTTTAAAGAAAAAGAAATACGATCAAAATGAATAGGATAATTGTAATATGTTTTTTAATTTCATAAAAATCTTTAACTTTGTAAAAGCTTGTGATAGCTTTTTTTTTTTGCTAGCACCATGAAATACATATTTTGGTTAGATTCTTATGCTTTTAGTTGACAACATTGAATCAAACGTTGAAGAGTGTTTGTTTTTATACGTTTAGCAATTAGATAAAGGGGACATGAAATTCGCAGCCAATGTATGGATGGAAATGTATATTATGGTCTACTTCGGTCAAGATAAGTAAAAGAGAAGAAGGTGAGTGCGACAAAATACGAGTGTGAGACAGTGGAAGAAAAAAACAATCACCTTCTCCTATAGGTATGGAAAAATGCTTGATAAAGACGAGTGTTGCAAAACAAGGCCTACAAAGCCGATTAGGTGCTGCAAGGCCACAAACCTTTCCGATTTATGTAAATCGGTCAAACAAATCGGTCAACCGTCTTCAATGACAGTTAATGATGGTCAAATTTGTCGAAAACCTTCATATCTTGCCGAAAATACTTAAAATTACCCATAAAATTGTTTGAATAACTTATGGTCATTGTTTATATCTATTACAAGATGTTTTTCAAGAAAAATATTGCCGAAAATGCATAAACTTGTCGAAAATACCTAAAACTTGTCGAAAATACCTAAAATTTGCCGAAAATACTAAAAACTTGTTGGAAATGCCAATCCGATTAATCACCGATTAATCCCACCTAGACCGATTACAAGCTACAGGGAGGTCGACCGCCCGACTACCGATTCGCGATTTTTGCAACATTGATAAAGACAAACATATATAAGGCCCAAAGATTGTATGAATCTTTTATTTTGTGTACTTTTTTATTTATCTTACATAATTCTCTAAGTGAGTTGATTTTGATCAAAGCGACCAATCAAATTTTTTTATTCGTTGATTTTTGTGAGTCACATATATTCATTCTTTATTTTTTTTATTTCAAAGAAATTCATAAAATTTAGAGTAAATTGCAAAAATCGTCCCTGTGGTTTTCTCAGATTGCAAAAATCGTCCATGTGGTTCGCTAATTGCAGGCGGCGTCCCTGTGGGGAAACTTTTCATCATTTTGGTCCTTGGATTTAACTATCGTTAAATGAATTCCGTTAGAAGTTACACATTTAGCCCTTTTGGCCAATAATCGTTGCAGCGTCCATCCTTTAAACCACAGGGACGATTTATGCAATTACACAGTTAGTCCTCAATACAAAAACAATTGCACCTTTAGTCCTTAATACATAATTTCAGTTAAAAAAATTGCACCGTTAGTCCTTTATACATAACCTAAGTTAGTCCCACCACAACCACCACTTACCACCACCACCACTACTCACCGCCACCCACTGCCACCACCACTACCACTACCACCACCACCACCAATACCCACCGCCATTCACCACCACCACTGCCACCAGTTACCACCACCAATCACCGTCACCACCCACGTCTACCACCACCACAACTAATCACCACCGCCACTAACCACCACCACCACCACCACCCAACACCACCAATCATCACAAAAAAAAAATCAAAAAAATTTGTAAAAAAAATCAAAAAAAAAAATTTTGATTTATTTTTCAAAGTTTTAAATATTTTCGGAATAAAATACTTCCCAAAAAAAATTTTAAAATTTATCTCAAAAAAAAAAAATTTCGAAAAAATATATTTCAAAAAAAAAATTTTGAAAAAAATTTGGAAAAAAAATATTCCAAAAATATTGAAAATTTTGAAAAAAAAAATCAAAAATTTTTTTTGAAGATTTTTTTGCAAATTTTTTTTTTATTTTTTTTGTGGTGATTGGTGGTGTTGGGTGGTGGTGGTTGTAAGTGGCGGTGGTGATTGGTTGTGGTGGTGGTAGACGTGGGTGGAGACGGTGATCGGTGGTGGTAACTAGTGGCAGTGGTAGTGGTGAATGACGGTGGGTATTGGTGGTGGTGGTGGTAGTGGTAGTGGTGGTGGCAGTGGGTGGCGGTGAGTAGTGGTGGTGGTGGTAAGTGGTGTGGTAGTGGGACTAACTTAGGTTATTTATAAAGGACTAACGGTGCAATTTTTTAACTGAAATTATGTATTAAGGACTAAAGGTGCAATTGTTTTTGTATTGAGGACTAACTGTGTAATTGCATAAATCGTCCCTTTGGTTTAAAGGATGGACGCTGCAACGATTATTGGCCAAAAGGGCTAAATGTGTAAGTTCTAACGGAATTCATTTAACGATAGTTAAATCCAGGGACCAAAATGATGAAAAAGTTTCCCCACAGGGACGCCGCTTGCAATTAGCGAACCACAGAGACGATTTTTGCAATCTAGGCAAACCACAGGAACGATTTTTGCAATTTACTCTAAAATTTATTAAACATTATATATAAATTAAATATTAATTATTTTTCTCCCTTCTTATTTTCTTTTCAACCTTTTCCAAATCAAAATCCAATTTCAATCATACTTACAAACCAAAGGCACCCTAAACCCATCATCTCATTTTTGTGAGTCACATATATTCATTCTTCATTTTTATCTTTTATTTTTTTTATTTCAAAGAAATTCATTAAATTTATTAAACATTATATATAAATTAAATATTAATTATTTTTCTCCCTCTTTATTTTCTTTTAAACCTTTTCCAAATCAAAATCCAATTTCAACCATACTTACATACCAAACGTACCCTAAAACCATCATCTCATTTTAAAAAGGAGCATAACAATTCAATTTACAGTATCTTTGACAAAAATAATGGTACCAAAAACAGTAGCAGTAAGAAGTACGAGTAACAAGAAGTAGTAATTGTTTATTTTGATAAAACGTTTAGTAACATAGACACTAGTTGCTCGTAAATTTTACTAGAAGTAGCATTTTGATTTGAAGCGTTTTAAAAAAAAGAAGAATACTAGTTGTTTGTTTTCAAACAAGCATTTTGTGCAAAACGCTAACCGCGCGCTAGTTGCTAGTTACTTCAAAACATTCTTAAACGCTTGCTACCAAACATACCCTTAATTGAGATACATCCATCGGAACTTCAAAATGGCAAAGAATGCAGAGACCACTCAACAAAATCACAAACAGCTTAACAATTCAATTTAATTAAGATAGCTTATAAAATAGTCAGGTTCACGAAACAAAGTAGTATCAACCAAGATCCTAGAATATTATTAGAATTTATTATTTTTAGTCATATTATTTGTTTTGTGAATGTTCTGAACTATGAATTGAGAATTGATTTCGATGTCTAACTCACGTGTATCTAATTCTAAAGAAATATATTTGGGTCATATCTAGATGCATGACAAAGCTAATAGCTGCTCTCAAGAAATATCTATTAGCTCATAATCTTTCTTAAACATAAAATTATGCATGACAAAGCTAATAGCTACTCTATAGAAATATCTTTGGGTCATATCTATACGCTAGTAGTACAAAGCTAATAGCTACTCTTATGAAATGAGGCGGTGTATACAGATCTCGGAGGGGGTTCCAATCATTACACGCATTGAAAAGTTGTAAGATGTGCACTGCGGCTTTTACATTTTGACCAAAATCTTTTATTGTCACATTATAAAGGGGTTCTTATAACCAGGGTTCTAAAAGGCGCGCCTTAGCGCCGCTAAGGCGTAAGGCGTGGCTTCGGCGTTACGAAATAGACCAAGGTGTCATCTTAAGGCGTGGCGCGTGATGAGGCGCGCCTTAGCGCTCGGCGTGACGCCTTATTTTGAAGCTTTTAAAAGATTTACTAGTATTTGGGCTAGAATTACCGAATTACTGATATAAGAGATTTGGGCTTGGGCATGATAACTTTATAAATCAATTTCAAGTTTTTAACTTATTTCTATGGTTCTACCACTTATATAATGAGTGAAGAAGGTTTTAACAACTAATCCGATGAAGCACGTTTTATTTAAAGAAATGACAAAAAATGCAAGGATAGTTTAGTTTTTTGAGTTTATTTCTTATGTATAACGCTTTCTGTAAGCTTGATGTATTATATATATACGTATGTATGAAATATGATATAAATATATAAATCTATAAAAAAAATGCCGCCTTGAGTCACGACTTAAAAAACGTCGTAACTTCGCTATGGCTCGTAAAGCTTGAGGCTTGGCTTCGCCGCTACGTCACGCCTCACGCTATTTATAACCTTGCTTATAACATATCTCGAATGAAATATCTTTGGGTCATATCTATACAGTAGTATTACATCTATGGGGAAAGTTATCCACACCCTCTCATAGAGAAGGTTTGCAATGATTGGATGTATTGTCGGATTGGACGGTATGCATCGCGGGTTGCACGGTTTGACCAAACCTCTATGATGTGACAAATAGGGAGGGTATGTATAAGGGGAAGTGATTTGTACACTCCCAAAAATGATTGGCACACTCAAATTGCGAGTGTTTGGACAATTATACCTTTCTATTATTTTTAGTTATGTTTATCCTGAAAGGGTATAAATGTCCAAACACTCACAATTTGAGTGTTATAATCATTATTGAGAGTGTACAAATCATCTCCCAAGAGGGATCCCTACATCTATATAGAATGAACTCTGCATATGGGAGTTTGGGACTAATAATTTGTTAATGATTAATTTTACAACAAGAACTTTGTTTTATTTTAATTTTTTTCTTTTTGGTAAACTTCAACTGCAAACATAAATAAACCAAGCATATTAATCTCCAAATTTGGCTTGTATGCTTTTTTCATGTTTCTCTTGTATCACTTTCAAACTTCTAAAAGTTGATAAGGTGATGCGGGATTTCACAACTTTAGTTTTCGAATTCTTTGTATATATTACTTAAAATGGTTTATCAAAAACTGGACCTGAATCTAATTCACTAGCTATTTATCCTATAGTTTGTGTTTAGACATCGATAAAATGTTGAAAATCCCCCAAAAATAAAAACCATATCAACACAACAAAGTAGATACTCGAGTAATCAATGACTACACTTAAGAAAAGAAAAAAAACGGCTGCCTTTCAATGGTTAACCCTAAATAAAAGGTAGATCACTGAGCGCACTTCAGGGGAATAAAATCCAATAAGAGATAAAACTCTAAAACACAAGTTTATTAATAATCAAAATACTGAATTACAATGATAATGAGTACTATATTTAAAGGGAAATGGAACTTGTAGAGAAAGTAACCTTACTAGGTAGTCCTATGGTCAATTTCTACACAAGAGTGATGTAGTCCTATGGTCAATTCTTACACACCCTCGCAACCTACTCGGCTAGCTTTCTATTGTCAATACTAACCAGCCTAATAGGTACTACCTAGCTTCAACACTACCAAAAAGCAGGGATTCAACGATAGGATAAGGGAATATCTACTTACACCTATTAATACGCCTTTCTCCGGTCGTACAATAGCTTGCATATGGTGAATGCAAAGGTTCAGAGAAGAGTATTTACGGCGTAAGTCCATCGATTGACTTACGCCGTAAGTCTTCATCAGCATGTATTATCCACCGCTTGTAATCTCTCTACGGTGTAACCTTAAGAATAGGTTACGCCAGCAGAACGCTCGTTAACATCTTCATTGTTTCTGCGTCGTAACCTTGTGATGAGGTTACATCGTAACCTTCTTGACCACTGAAATTGGCTAAGTCTTTGGATTCCTACGGCGTAACCATGACGATGGAGTTACGCCGTAACCTTGAGCAACGTTGACTTTAGTTTTCTAGTGATAACTTTGTTACGTCATAGGTTGTAAATGCCTTCTACGTCGTAACCTTCTTCTAGTCAGCAAACTCTTGTATAACTTCGTTAGTTTTTCTTTCAAATTCGGGTTTCTTCGTTCCAATGCTTATTTATACCCTGAAATGAACTAAAACGTAATAGGAGTATATATCCATACAAAACTACACAAATAGTGAGCATTTTAGGGAGAAATTGACACTAAAATATCAGGATTATTTGACGTCTTCAAACAACAACTAAGATTAGACCAAAAAGTATTGACCCAAACAGTAGAAGAACAAGTAAGGTTGAACAAGAGTGCGATGACAAAATTAAGCAAGAACGAGAGGAAAAGGAAATGTTTTTGTTGGAATTTGGCTTCGAATCTGACTCGAAATCAAAATAATTTGTACATTACTATATGTTTGTTTTTGAATAATGAAAGTCAAATTGGTATTCTTTTGGTTGTTAGTTTTTGTTCAAAAAGCTATAAAAAGATACATATAGTTGACTAATGAAAGTCAAACTAGTATCTGCAAATGTTGACATTGTATCTGCATAAAACACATGTTAACACTGAATCTGTATAAGTTGACTTTTATATGTCAAAGTAATATTGCATATAAAAGTCAATTTGGGTAAATCCAAACAACCCCTGAACTACAAATGTAACTGCAAACTACAAGTGCAAAATGCAAATGGAAACATCAATATCACAATTATCAAGTAAATTTACTTCAATTCATAACCAATTCCACAATCTGTTACCAACTTTTTACAAAATAAAAAATGGCGAAAATTAACACAGCTACTTTAAGAAACACAATCAAAGAAAAAATCACATCTCATCATCCATTGTTTCTACAACAAACTAATGAAAACATATAGTTTTGAAATTCCTAGATGTTTCAAATACATATTACATTAACATAGTAAAACTGAAATTAAGGCAATTAATCGAAAATGTATGCCAAATAAAAATTAACGTATAAGAATGTTTCTAAACATTCATCTTCACTATCAATTTTAGTTTCACCAGGTTCATGTTTTGCTAATTTTCTAAGCGTGGTCACCTCTTTCCAATGCTCCTTAGCCACTTCATCATGTTTTTTAACTTCGTTTCTCTTTCATCTTCCTCCTTCTAAAGTTTTTGTTGCAAAGCTTCTAGTTCATAATAGAACAATTCATCCGAAGGGCATAGGAGGAGTTTTGCATACTTGAGTTGATATGGTTGATTGTTTTCGATAACTGCATCATCTCTTGCTCTTTTGTTTACATACGATATACTCAGATATAAATGAGATTGATATTTCGTTAAGAAGATTGTAGGTCTGATTGATCGTTTGGTATGCAACAACATGTTTAGAGAACAAATATATATACAAAAAATGGAAAAACTGAAGAGTCAATATTAAATTTTAGAAGCATTATTGGTTTACGGGTTAAATTAATAATTGTGTTCATACTTGAAACATGAAACACAATCAAAGAAGAAATCACATTTAATCACCCATTGTTTCTACAACAAATTGATGAAAACATATAGATTTGAAATTCATAGATGTTCTAAAAACATATTACATAAACATAGTTAAAACTAAAATTAATAACTATATCATAGATAAGATAACTTTCATGGTTTTTTGACGCGTTCCTCCATGAGTTGGCGTCGATGTTCACATGTGGCGAGCCTCTTCCTTAAACACGCGTAGTTTCTCACGACCCTGAAATGTATTTTTGCAACATTGACAATTAGATGCGTGTGGTTCTGGCATTAGTTGAAGTGGTGGTTAAAGGTCAGCGGAGTGATACCATCCTTGAGAGTCTTCTACTTTCAATGGGTAACCGACTGCATGGTTGTGATTGTTTGTTGCTGAGTTTATGGATTGTGCATCCATGGTGAGCTGAGAGTTTAAATGAGTTTGATGAACAAGGTTGATGAGATGAGATGGGTAGGTTTGTGTGTAATTGCAAGAAGTAAATAACTTGATAAGATGAGAAAGGTAGGTTTGTGTGTAATTGCGAGAAGTTAATACTCATTTATCTCACAGAATGAAAGCCAAACGAGTTTATTTCAAAGCATGTCAAAATAGACTCAGACTATGTTTGACTACATAAAAGGTACCATGAGTTATTTTCAAACTAGGTGATAAAAAGTATGTCTTACTCGTGAAGTAAATCCCCAACCTAGTGAGAGTAGTGAAGAAGAAGAAAGTGTAGGAGCAAGTCAAGCAAAAAGGAGCCAATACACTTCATTCAAAAGAACCAAGAAGACCACATGTAAGTCCAGTCTATGATTATTTAATGGTTTGTTGGATTTTGATGAATGTGTTATTATTTTTGTTGGTTTTATGAGATAAATAAAATGATTATTTCATTGTTGATCGTTTATCTTCAAAATTTGCATACAAAAATCAACTTTGTAGAATTCTTTACTTTTAGGCAGGCAAATTTAAATCACATTCAACACGCTTACTCATCCTATAAAATGCTCATACAACTAACGAGTATGCAAGCAATATGATATGCAATGAATAGGAAAAATAAAAAATTTAACTAATGCAAGTTGCATTACTAAAATGGTACAACAGATGAAGAACTGTTACAACAATTGTCATCCAAATACATAATTAAAAAACCTAATACAACCATATCAAAATTTAAGAGGAAATGTTTCATTGTTTTTTGACTCGTTACTTTATGAGCTCCCCGAGATAGTTGTGAATGCTTGTCCACATAAAGCGCGCCTCTTCCTTAAATACCCATATTTTCTCACGAACTTGAAATGTATTTTGGCAACACTGGCAATGAGAGAAATGTGGTCCTGGCATTGGTCGAAGTGATGGTTCAGGGAGGCGGGTGTGATACCAGAGAGAAGAGCCTTGTACGGCTCATACCATAAGGGTGTGTTTTTTATTTTGTTGATTATGCATAAGGGTGTGTTTTTGAGTTTAAGGATTGTACATCCATGGTGACTAAATTTGATGAACAAGGTTTATGAGATGAGAGTTGAGGATGTAAGTATAGTGTGGTGAATATAAAGGGAGAGACCTTTGACTAGTCGAATTGGTAGGTTTGTGTGTAAGTGTAAGAAGTTAATGATGTCATTATAAGGTTGCTAAGTGTATTTACAAACAAAAGATGTTTTAAAAGTTCCAAACACAGTTTTGTAAAGTTCATTTATGGTATATGTTGACTTTTAAAAATCAAAATGGTTAAATCCAAACACCCCATATACTGCATATTCAAAGACAAGCAAATAAGTAACCAAACTGTTTTTGTAATAAACAAAGTGTTCATTTTGTGATCACATGAGTATTTGGTATGTTGACTTTTAAAAGTCAAACTGGATAAATCCAAACACCCCTTATGCAAAAGCCTGAACTTGAAATTAAGAAATGAGAGTGTGCAAATCACCTCCTATACAAATGAGAGAGGAATAGTGTCACAATATGTAATATGGCGGCAAGTGATTATTTAGTTAACAGGACTAAAGGAGGATGGAATATTAAAGTATCCTCCGTGCATG
Source organism: Chrysanthemum makinoi (assembly GCA_910596185.1). Lineage (NCBI taxonomy): Eukaryota > Viridiplantae > Streptophyta > Magnoliopsida > Asterales > Asteraceae > Chrysanthemum > Chrysanthemum makinoi. The sequence goes on from OU343221.1 coordinate 314,218,136, forward strand.
TGCGATTTCTTAGTGGCGTTTAGTTCATGATATTGAAATTTTGAAATTTTAAATTATGGGAAATTTCAATTCTCGAGGATTTAGAATTTCAAAATTTAAAATACCTTCACGTGTTTGGTTGACAGAAATTTATAGTGTTTTGAAATATGTCCTTATGTTTGTTATTGCAACTTTTTAGTAAGTCATGGATTTACTTTAATTCTTAAAAAAAATGATGACAAAACAACATAAACAAAAAGGTAAAAATAGTATTTTGGCCTTATATAATTTTTTTTTTTAAATTGAATTTTTTTACTTTTTAGAGGCATTTTAAATTGGCTACCGAAACACTATTTCAAGAAATTTCAATTGCAAATGCCATTAAATTCCCCTAATATACCCCAATCAAACGCACCATTTTTAGAATCAAATAATTTTAGTTTTCTTGTGACATGCATTTCAAAAATCGGTTACATTTGGTATTTTCCATTTATTCTATTGAAGACCATGCTATATATAGAAGCTTTGTGCTAACAGGAAGCGCAACAAGACAATATTTAGTAAAAGGAACAATTTTGAGGATTTGGATAAAAGTAAAAAACTAAACTTTGATGTAAAGTGTCTATGGTTATATGAAATACTAATTAGTTAGGAGTTGCTTATTTAAAGATATATTGAGTGGTTTACCTTAATTATTTAGTTTGAGGCTCGGTTTTTTCTTGTTTTGTGTGGTTGTTGGAGAAGATGGTGGTTTTCGGAAAAAAATGGTGGTTGCCGAAAAAAATGTTAGAAAAGACGGTGGTTGATGTAAAAATGCGGAGAAGATGGTGGTTGCCATATAAGCTAACACATAAGCATAAATGATGACTTAAGCTAACACATAAGCATAAATATGCCACATAAGCTAACACTCGAGCATAAAAAAAATGCCAAATAAACCTGATTACTGGTTCACTAGTTAGAAAACAATATACATTCCTAATTTTTAAAATTCATTTCATAATACAACAAAAAGATTTCACCACTCTTTTCACCTTCTCGCATATTTTTGGCAAACTATGGATTTTTTTGTTTTATTTTTGGAATGTGTTTTAGAAATTGGGTATAATTGTCGTTTCCAAACACCGCTCACTCTAATTTCACTACGTTAGGCTTAAAACACCATAAATAACTCAAGTGTAGAGAATGAGATGTCAAAGATACACGAACCAGAACAAGCTTATTTGGGTTGGCTACTATGTATACGGGTTAAAAAACATCGTGCGGGTTAACCTACAGTCTTATCAGGGTCGGGGGAGTGTTACCCAACACGCACCCGAATAACCCGAACCTTATTAGGGTCGGGCACGAGTGAGTTTTACTTCTCGAAAACCCGAATAACCCTTTTCCGGGCCTGGTTTCGAATAACACCTCTACTCAAGTTTAGTGATAAACAGGACTTGTTTGAGTCAAATTTTTTTAGTTATTTGATTATGTAACTAAAATTATTTAAAAAGAAATAGTGAAGCACCGAACACCTTGATAAGAAGTCTATGATTCAAACTTTACTAGGTACATAGTTGGGGGTGACTCTGGAACCTGGAAAGAGTCAGAAAGGGTCACGGGGTTACCTGGATTAGGTCGCGTAGAACTGAGACAAAGACTCACTCATTTATTCTAGAACAAAATTAAGCAGTTCATGATTAAACATTCTTGTAAAGATTACACAAGGACATAAGGTTTTCATAATCCATTGTTTTGATTGAATTATAGATACCGCTACATCTACCAAGCTTCATAATTCATAGTTTACAATACCGCATAATATGAAAACTTCCACGTTTGACCTCAAATTCTCTTTTGTCTATCATTGTGGTACGTACAGTTCTAAAAGATCCGGGATGGAAATCTCATTAAGCTGTTCACTACTATCTGCAGTTGCTGAAGGAGAAACAACTTCAAGTCAGATAGTACTATAATAGACTCGAGAAACATACATCCAAATTAAATATACGTGGTACAAAGTTGAAGTGATTTACCATTTGAGATCAAATACTCCACTGCATCACCCTCGTAATTGATGTCAACGTCATCTTGCAATAGACAAGATTCTAAATCTTTGATGACAAGTCGAACGTTATCAGAAATAGCATTGGATGCACTCCCATCGATAAGAGCTAGGTGAGCAGGTGCTTTGACTTGGTTACGTGCTTTACCTGGCCACTTTTTAATCCCGTATCCTTGATAGAGATCCCTAAATGCGCCCAATTTAACTGCAAAATGAAAATCATATCAACTGTCTTTATGTAATACGTAGTATATATCTTGGAATGTAAAATCAGGTAATGGGAAATGAAGCTTACGTCCACACATTTTTGCAGCATCGTCCTTAGGTAGTCCAAAAAGCTTGGTGAGATCATTACGAGTGATAAAAGATGTACTTGTTACGCGTTTCCTTTTGCGGGGATCATATTCATAAGTTCCGGCGTTGACGTTTCCATTTCGTTCTGATGATTGCAAACCCACCTCCTGCCGGCCAAAAGAAAGATTTGTTATATGGGATTCTTAATAACCCTATATATCAAATCAGTCAACAAAAACTGGCTGATTGCATTTTTGTTGTTTAGAAACTATTTGATTCAGGGTTATAGTCCCCAGTTTTATGCCTTCACTACTGCCAATGTTTTGTAGTGTGTCATAAAAGAGTAAATCCGGGGTTAGAAAACCTGACCTTTACCTGAATCTGGGTCTAGGAGACTAGGAATTCCGAATTTTATGGATTATACATGTATGTAGAGATACAGTTTTAATTTCAGTAAGATATGACCAGGGGAAGAAAGTACTAGTAGGTCTTTTGGGCCTGTTTTCGGATCAAGTGTGAATGTTGGCTGACCACAGATTGAAAACACTAATACCTTGACTTATATACTACAAGGTTGAATTATAATACCTGGTGTTATACATTAACATTTCAAGAATTTAAGATTTTCATAACTTTAGACATTTTGAATACATAACCCCTATACCACCCATCTCACAATATATATCACAAATCTCTCCAACGAGACTTGTTCTACAACGTCTTGGTTGATGGGCACATTCACATACCACTAGGCCAAACCAACAACTAAGTAAGCCCCCCCTTAACTTAGAATCCTAGCTCCGCTTAAGTATCCTGAGGGCACACTCACAACGTCTTGGTTGGTAGGCACACTCACAAGAAGATGGTGATAGTGGTTATTTGACGGAAATCATTCGTGTCGAATACGAATGGACTCCTCCTCAGTGTAATGTATGTAAGATCTTTGGGCATACACTTAGTGAGTGTCCAAAACATGTGAAAAAGGTGGTTCATAAGGATTCTAATGTGGCTCCTAGTGCATCGATTCAGGTGGATAAGAATGATGATGAGTTCATAGAGGTAAGGAATCGTAAGAATAAAGGGAAGAATGTGGTTTCTTCATCTCAACCTAGGCCACTCGGAGGTGTTAAGCTTTCTAAGCCAAAACCTAAATTCAGGAAACCAAAAGAGACGACAACTACAAATCAAGGAGCTACCAATAAAGATTCAGATCCTAAGAATCCTATGCAGGCTTCTACTTCTAATGGTATATCTGGTACGAATTCAAAGTCTTCTAATTCTTTTGGTGTCTTGGAGTCATTGGTGGATGAGGACGTTCTTGGTTTTGATAATAATGGTAAGGGGTCACAAGATCAGCCTATGTGTAACATGGAACCGAAGGTGCAGGTTGAGACTTCTAAGCATTCTACTGATCCATCTTCTAGTACTTCTTCAACAAAGAGGGGTAACCCATCTTCAACAACTAAGTAAGCCCCCCTTAACTTCTAACATTCCAATCAAGAATCCCCAAATCATTACTATTAACATAGGTATTTGCACATAAAAATACGCTAACATGGTGTCGCTCTATCAGTATATCCATATTTACTTAGGAAGTGTTTGGGATTGCTTATTAGGCCACCATAATCTGCTTATCGCTTTTTTAAATTAATAAGATCACGTGTACCAAATATTCTTACACTGAAGATTTTACATAAACCACTCCACACATATATGACACTAAGATATCATGATTTATATTAGTTATACGGAACATAAATAGGAGAGGACGCCTAACCTCAAACGCCCTGCAAACTTGAGCCATTTCGTAGCAATAGTTATCCTTGCCATTAGCCATGACAATCTCCACTACACCAATACCTTGACCAGCTTCAATAACCGGCATTACTAAGGACCCTTGTATGCCACAACGCAATGCATCTTGTCGTTGAGGATAGACTTTATCGTTGTATAGACTCACATCTGGAGTCCATTCAGGGGAACCATTAAGAAACACACGGGCAGGAACCCCGATGCAGACTATTTGCTCAAGTTCCTTATGAAACGCATAAGAATTGTGGTCTAAACACGCCATACGGTATGACCAAAATCCATTTGTGTAGACAGAAATACCGAATGGCTGACCTCTTGTGGTAAGTACAGTACAAGCTCCGAAACATATTGCAGCCCAAAATTGGGCAAACACAAGTTGGTCACAGAACGATATAGTTGAAAGCGCACGGCAAATCTTATGATAAAGATCATCTGCAAGACACAAACTCCAAACCAGGATAAACAATGAATAAGTATGTGGTTGGAAGGGGTTTTGGTGGGGAAGATATATCAAATTACTCTACTTCTTATTTTTATATTTACCTAAAGTGTGATTTACTAGTTTAACAAGATTCTCAATGATCAAATGACATAAAGAATCTGTAGTTGGTAACAAAATATTAATACCTATGATTAAAGCATAAAATAAAATATAACCTGATTATTGCATTAAAAAGCTAAGATATAACCTGATTATTGCATTAAAAAGCTAAGATATATTAATATCAAGGCTAATGACTCTCCATATAGAAAAGATCCTGATTGACTCAGATCTAAGAGTTCAGATAAAGGTCTAATTTTTAAAACTTAAAAAGTTCACACATGAAGATTGCAGTTGGGAATTTAGCGGGTTCAGGTCAAGTTATAAGCCTGCATCCGAGTCAAGTTTCCACGTGTGGCAGGGCACAACGGTGGTTCAATTGGTCAAATGGGTTTATTAGATAGTACTTGGTCTTGTTCGTAATGGACCTTATTGTTTTGGTTTTGGACCTCCCGATTTTAAAGATTGGACCACGTTTGATACGCAGTTTTTTACTCGGTCCCCACTTTCAAGTTTTGGACCTCCCAATTTTCAAGATCGGGATCGGGTTCTGTCCCCATTTTTAAGTCATAAAACAATTCTTACACGGAATCAGTTTTTATGGTATAAATTTTTTTAGAGCATTTTCATCTTTTTTTTTTTTTTTTTTTTTTAATTTGAAAATTTTATATACTTTTAAAAATATTGTACATTATCCATTTGAGTAAGGATCAAATAAGAAATAAAAGTAAAATGAGAAAAATAAGAAATAAGCACATCCGCACATTTTAGATGCACCTACAAAAAAATATGCATCTTCCATTAAATTTTTCTTCTTCATTTGAAATGTGTTGCTGAAAATACATTTCTCATTCTTCTTATTTTTATTTTTCCTCCAATTCCCTTATCCATTTAGGCAAGAGTTCAACTAAAATAACTTCTTAATGTAAAAGAGGTAAGACAAGATTCTAACCGTCTGATATGAAAATCACCAGTTCAAATTCTCTGTGTCATTTCCGTAATTATTCAAAGTTTCAATTTGATGCGTCAATCTAAAATCTCATCAGGAAAGGACATATCAGTCTTTTCTCAAACAAGTTGTCACACCCCAAAACGGCATAACCAAAAATTCATAGTGCCCATATCTTGTTCGAAAGGCCGTCTTTAGAACATCTTCTTCACGAACCTTTAATTGATGATACCCCGACCTCAAATCAATCTTCGAGAAGTAATTAGCTCCTTGAAGTTGATCGAACAAATCATCGATCCTTGGCAATGGATACCTATTCTTCACCGTGACCTTATTCAACTCGCGATAATCTACACACATGCGCATTGTACCATCTTTCTTCTTGACGAATAAAATTGGAGCTCCCTATGGCGACGAACTTGGACGTATGAAACCCTTATCTAATAGTTCTTGTAATTGCTTCATCAGCTCTTGCAACTCGGTTGGAGCTAATCGATATGGAGTTTTAGCTATTGGCGTCGCACCAGGTACTAAGTCAATTCTAAATTCAACTTGCCGATCAGGTGGAATACCGGGTAGGTCTTCCCGAAAAACATCAGGATACTCTTCCACTATCGGAACATCTACAACTTGTTTCTCGACCCTTGCATCTATTGTATATGCCAAATACGCTACACAACCTTTCTTTATATACTTGCTTGCCTTCATCGTTGAGATAATGCCCACATCATTTTATTTTCGATCTCCATAAACGTGAATCATTTCTCCACTTGGACTTAGAATTCTAACCATCTTTTTATGACACACAATCTCAGCATTATTATCTGATAACCAGTCCATTCCCAATACTACATCAAACCCACCTAAACACATAGGCATCAATCTAACATGGAATTCATTTCCATCTATATTGATCGAACAGTCCACAAAAATTTCAGAAATCACGACTTACTCACCATTAGCCATTTTAACTATAAATGCTCTATCTAATCTACATGTATCCTTATTCAAATAGTGGCAGAAAGTAGCAGACATGAAACTTCGATTTGCACCAGAATCAAACAAAACATTTGCATAGATATTGTTGATGAGAAAAGTACCTGAAACCACATCAGGTGTCCTCCTTGCCTCGTTGGTAGTCATAGTGTATGCTCGACCCTTAGCTTTTGGTATCTCCCCACCTTTATCAGTCCTTCCATCAATTAACTTCAAATTCCCCGACGTACCCTTTTTCAGTTTTGGACAATCTGGCCTGACGTGTCCTCTCTCTCCACATTCATAACAAGTCCTAGAATTTAGACATTCCTTTGACATATGACATTCTTTCCCACACTTGTAGCATGCTGTAGACCCAACCTTACACTTACCAGAATGCATGCGATTACACTTCTTACATGTAGGCTTACTGCTTCGTTCCTCCTTGTTCTTCATACCAGAATCATGCCTCTTCGAACCTCCACTATTTCCTTCCCATTTCCTTTTAGAACTGCTTGTGACAACATTCTGTCTTAGTTTCTCCTTTTCCATTTCAACACCCGCATCCACTGCCTCCTGATAAGTTTTAGGCCTTGTAGCTTCACAAGTTCTCTAATTCCAGAATTCATCCCCCATATGTAGCGGTGAATCCTTCTCTCCTCAGTTTGAACATGATGCTGGGCAAATATGGCTTTCTCATTGAAGCGAGTCGTGTACTCAGGCATAGACATGTCCCCCTTGCTCTAAATTCAAGAACTCCTGCTCCAACTGCTTCAATTCACCTTCGGGGCAGAACTTGTTGATAAGGATCTCTTTAAACTCTTCCCAGGTCATAAGCTCAATAGCACTTTTCCCACGGACATCAATAATGATGTCCCACCAAAATAAAGCTTCAGACTTGAATGAATGAGTTGCGTACGTAACTTTTTCATCATCCGCACAATTGCTAGTATCAATAACAACCTCCATTTCCCTAATCCACTTCATAGTAGCAATTGCATCACCTTCACCATTGAACTCAGATGGCTTGCAAGCAGAAAAGGTCTTATAAGTGCAACCCTTTCTCCTACGACCCACATAGCTGTTCTCATTTTCAGACCCCTCATCCCTCGTAGTCACCATCTTATTTGTGTTTCTGTTACTCCCACTATTAGAGGAATTGACGGCCTTTGATGGATTTCGGGTGTTCCTGGTATTCTGCGTATTTCTGGTATGACCACGGCTCACGGTATTCTCTTGTGTCATTTCATTTTCTCTCTGCTCTTGGGCAATTCGATTAGCTTCAAGGGTTTGTGCAACTACATCAGGTAAAGAACCTTGCACTGCCCTAGCAACTTCTGTAGCTATCATCTCTCTAAGTTGTGCTTCTGTGTATTGTGGCCCTCGACCAACTCCTTTACCTTTACCACCTCCTGTACGAGCTGCTGAGCTAGCCTGAGCAGAAGATGTTGTACCATGATCAACCCTTCTGACCACTCTTGGAGGTCTTCCTCTGCCCCTACTAGTCGAGACTGCTATTTCAGCCTCAATGAATTGCCCATCAGGTTGGGCATTAATTTCTTGATCATAGCCCACTGAAGCTGTTCTCACGGAATTACGAGACATACTTGCTAACTGCAATTTGAGATAAATTAAATTGCAATTCAATCTAATCAACCAGTTCTTTATAATGAAAAAGGGAAGTATCACTGAGTAAATAGATAAGTGAGGTATAATGTACTTAACAGTCAAAGGAAATGAATATTAGTCAACACAATAGTTCATATCTCGCGCATTCATGTACCTGTAAATTCACAATTACATTGGCCAGATGTAATTGTCAATTAACCTTACATGAATGTTCTAGATATTAGTATCAGGTATCTTAATAATCGCGTCCTTAGCCATCTATCACTAATCATGCCACAAGTAATTCTATGCATTGGTTCTCTATTCATGTCCCTTGAGAATCTTAAGTTCAAGTCTAGGTGTCCAATTTACGCACCTAATTCTCTTAAACCTTGGCTCTGGTACCAACTTGTCACACCCCAAAAAAACAAAGCGCATGACTAAAAGGTAAAATACTTAAATAAGCCAACGTCACAATAACAATCGTCTACACTAAACAACGGAAGTCTTAAAAACTTGAAACATAGCCTGACTAAAAGCAAAGTTGTCCAATGCAACAAACATAACTAAAGAAAGTTCGCAAATAAAACTAAGCATCCATCATCTTCTAAGCCATCTCTATTGCTTTTGATCTCGAAGCCTTATCTTTTCCAGAGATACATGCTAAGAGGTCAGCTACGCTGGTGAGTTCATGGTTTAACTATATACAAAATAATGCACTCAACAATAAAATCATGCCATTCTAAAATACTAACAAGAAATAAATAACTTGTACATAATTGTTCACTGTCGATTTACTACACGACCTGTTGGTTTACTTTACAACCTGGCGATTTACTAAACGGGCATATCATGATATATCTACTATCTCAGTGGTTAACAATTCTAGCATCAAATAACATACTCAACTTTCAAAGTAGAAGGCATGAATAACTAAACATGTAAAAACGCATTTTTACATAATACTATGCATGTATCCCAGTTTGGGAAAAGTCTCATGAAACTCACCTTGCACTTCGACTTAGCTTTTACTCTTGCTAATAAAGCCTCCTACAACAGCAACAAGTTCAATTAAGACTTTACACAAAGTTTCTATCCTTTATTCTATTTAACAGTTGATCGATTGAGTTTCGACTCCTGGAAATACTAGTAATTTGTTGAAGTTTTCTAAAACATGTTTGACTCATTGCCATTACTTGACTTGAAAATATTTAAACAAGTAGCCATACTAAAGCAAAAAGGGTCACTTGACTGTGCAAACAATAAACTAGTACCTGCTACTTATACAACTGAATAAACTTGATTAGGAACAATACTACATGTTACCATTCATATTTTCTTGTTTTATCACCTAGTCAAACTCACCATATTTGACCAAATATCATTAAATATACATGTCTTTATAATGAAAACTAGGTATAATATTTGCAACAAAATAAGCAATACTAATTCTTTCTCTGTTTCTTTTTCGTTGGACACAACAGGTAGGCCTAATGCCATATAAACTTATATATAAAACTTGGTATGTTTCCTTTTATTTCTGGTGTCAAGCACCACAACAGTTACTAAACCCAACCCAGTTTACCCGAAAGCAACATAGGTTCCTGATCATGTACCGAGGGACTCAAAGATTACGTGAAAGACGAAACATAAATTCTGCAAATTCTATAACAGGTTAAGACTTTCTAGAAACTCGATCAAATCCATCTATTCTATGTTTCTTAACGCAACTATGCCAATTGAAACTAGGAATAGTGGTTACGTTAAAACGTTGGTTGATACTAGAACGAGACCACAAATCGAACCTAACCACTCTTGCTTTCCTGACTAACGAACTCTCCTCAAACCGTCATTTTTATTCACGAAGGTTTTTATAAAGTTTGTTTTGTGAAAGAGAGAATGATAGGCAGTTTTTATATTTATCTAAGGATAGGCCACAAGTTACGGGATAACAATCACATTTGAAACCAGAATCTGGACCTACTCCAACTCTATCTAACTGTAAATGTTTAATCACTTGCCCACCATATAGATTCTAATCTTGCCACTAATAGCCCTTCTCAACTTATTAATTTAACTTTGTTAAACTTAGTTAAAGGACAACAAATATGTTAAAGAAAAGTATAAAATGGGTGTTATAACTCTCCTCACCTTGGAAACAATTTCGTCCGCGAAATTTGCTATGAGTTAAACAACTCAGGGTACTTTTCTTTCACCTCTGCTTCTGGTTCCCAAGTTGCTTGAGGACCTCTATGAAACTGCCACTCTACCTTAACCAAAGGTATCTGCTTGCTTCTCAATTTCATTATCTTTCTTAAGTTTGACACATGAAAGGTATTATGTATACCTCTTAGTTCCTCTGGTAGCTCTAAACGATAAGCTATTTCACCAACTCTTGCAACAATTTTGAAAGGTCCAATGTACCGTGGACTCAATTTTCCTTTCTTACCGAACCTTACTATCCCCTTCCATGGAGATATCTTCAACATTACTCGTTCTCCAACTTGAAACTCTAATTGGCTCCTTCTCTTGTTAGCGTAACTTTTTTGTCTGTCTCGTGCCGTCTTCAACTTCTCTTTGATCTCTACAATCTTGTCTGTCATCTCTTGTATAATATCAGGACCCATCAATTGGCTTTCCCCTACTTGAGCCCAACAAACTGGTGTTCTACATTTACTTCCATATAATGCCTCGAAAGGCGGCCTCTTAATGCTTGCATGATAACTATTGTTGTAGGAAAACTCAATCAATGGTAGGTGACTATCCCAATTACCACCAAAATCAAGCACACATGCTCTCAACATATCTTCAAGAGTCTGAATTGTTCTTTCACTTTGACCATCTGTTTGGGGATGATAGGCGGTACTTAAGTTTAAACGAGTACCCAATGCTTGTTGGAAACTTTTCCAAAATTTAGATGTGAACCGACTGTCTCTATCAGACACAATTGATAAAGGTACACCATGTCTTGTTACAATCTCATCTATATATAGTTTTGCTAGCTTCTCCATCGAGTAATTCTCTCTAATAGGTAAAAAGTGAGCTGACTTTGTTAATCTATCGACTATGACCCAGATTGCCTCATGCCCTCGTAATGTGCGAGGCAATTTGGTAACAAAGTCCATAGTCACCTTATCCCACTTCCACTCAGGGATTTCCAACTGCTGCAAATACCCTGATGGTTTTTGGTGTTCTGTCTTAACTTGCAAACATGTTAAACATCTCTCCACATATTGCGCTATCGATCTTTTCATTCCAGGCCACCAATAATCATTTCTTAAGTCTTTATACATCTTATCGCTGCCTGGATGTATAGTGTACTTAGACTTGTGAGCCTCTACCTTGACCACGTTCTGCATCTCCTTTGGGATCCAAATTCTACTATCGAATCTATGAAGTCCATCTTTACTTTGTTGAAGCAACTTCACTTTACCCAACATTCTTTCCTTTGTAACATTAACCTCTTCTAGTGCTTTGTTTTACGCATCTCTAATCTGATCAATCAAATCGACTTTGACATCTATTCTCATTGCATGAACTCTAATCGGCTCCAATTCTTCTTTTCTTCTCAAAGCATCTGCGACTACATTCGCCTTTCCTGGATGGTAACGTATCTCGCAATCATAGTCATTCAACAACTCCATCCATCTTCGTTGTCGCATATTTAGAGCCTTCTGGTCGAAAACATACTTTAGACTTTTGTGATCCGTGAAAATCACAAATTTTGTGCCATAAAAATAGTGTCGCTAAATCTTTAAAGCAAACACTACCGCTGTAACACCCCAACCCGATAAGGGTAGAAGTATCACAGTACGGTGACATATCAAAGCATACACAATGGACATAAATCAAACAGCGGAAGTCTTAATTAAATAAACAAGGAAAATCAAGTCAACACGACTTACAATACATAAATTCAAAAAAAGAAAACTCCAAAGTAGAAATACGATAACCAAGTCTAATAAATGCCAAAACATAATCAATTGAAATCTAAGATGACTAGGCATGGTCTCTATATCAGCTCATCTCTCAACCCAAACAATCCCCAGCTTCTAGCTTATGTACCTGCCGCAGGAAAAGAAATGCGGTTGAGCTTAAAAAGCCCAGTGAACAGATATATCGATACAATAATAATGAAACTGAACAGAGAACAAAGTAAGGAAAGTCAGACAATATATATGATATATCAAAGGTATAGAGTAGGGTAAAAGGAAAGGTCAGTAATCCACCACGAGCCAACAGACAATACAATAATATCAATAGTGGCAATAGCAGCCCAATAGTAACCAATAGTAACCATAGCAGACATGGAGTGATCAGCTCCCAGACTGTGAAGACGCGTATTGCACACAACGTCATTCACTAGACAAATCATAACATATAAGATAACAGAACAAATCTAGGATGCATCCATACTCCCCTGCAAAACAATAGTGGCCATACAATATATATCAAAAGTGCGCATAATCAATACAGAATAGGGACGGTGTGGAACATCACTCAACCATACTAGAGTCATGCCATTGGTGCATCAATGACACGGACATGGAACCCCCATGCCTAGTATAACGGCTCGGGTATCAAACTGATAGGTCAAAGCAAAAGGTCCACAGTATACAATAGGTGAGTCATCATAATCAAGGTTCAATATCATTAGTTCACAATTCAGAGGTTCATAGCAATAATCCAATATCAAAGGTTCAGTATCAAAGGTTTAGTAACAGAGGTTTAGTAACAGAGGTTCAATAGCAGAGGGGTCAATAACAATGGTTCAATATCAGAGCAAAGGTTCAATATCAGAGGGTCAATAGCAAAGGAGTCATAGCAATGAAATATCATAAGCGAAACAAAGTCGAAGGATCAGAAAGTCAAGAGAAACCCCTACTGAAAAGGGATAGAATATCTGTACCTTATTCAAAGCAAGCAAAATATGAAAGTAAAATCACGAGATGAATCAATCCCGCCGCCCGGAACCTATATGAATTAGATAAGGCTTATTAAGAATCAGATTACTCATTTTAGACGGCTTTCCATTTTTAGCAGGTTTCCACTTTTAGTAACTTCCCATTTTAGGTAACTTTCTATTTTAGGCAAGTTTCCATAATTAGTAACTTTCCATAAATAGCAAGTTTCTATATTTAGTAAGTTAGCCATTTATGAAGCATTTAATGTTATATTAGGTTAAATGATGCAAAATGAGTGTTATTATACCTTAAGGATCATTTATGCTAAATTACACAAGTTTAGGGTCTAAAGTGTAAGTATTACAAAGTGTAGGGTCTTAAGTGTAAATATTTCATTTTACCCCTTCTTCTCATTTATCCCCTTTTTGTTATTATATTTACAAATCAAACCTTTTAGTTTCAATAATTATGAATTTAACATTGAATTTTATATAATTCGTATATGTACATATAAACGACCAAAGCTTTAACGTCATGCCTTTACTTAACATTATACACCATTTAGTCGATTAGTACAAGTTTTATAAACCCTTTTGTGTAAACCCTTATGATGTCGAGACCCTCACCTCCCCATAACAGAATTTTAATGCGCCATATAACTTAACGAAAACAAGCCCTAGATACAATTACCATTCATGTTGTTAACCCCTTTAGTCGCGCGTAATACAAGTTCATATAATCCTTTATGTGACCCTATTATTGTCGAGACTTAGCCCTCCCCAAATCAGAAATATGTACGCCCCATATAAACATTAAAACGCACTCTAAACCTTGGTTTTATTAGACATTCCATTACAAATCATATTCACATGATTTTAGTTCCATTTAAGCATGATAAAGACAAAAGAAAAAGTATGCCGTGGTGTTTACAAAACAGATTCAAGGACCAGATTCTAAGTACTCTTGAGCGACATATATAAAGTGTTTGATTCATGATTTTATGTAGTTTAATACTAGGTTTTCATACCTTGGTTTTAATACATTAAGTGACATGTTTTTATAGGCACAAACTCATGCGTATGAAGGAACTATACCACGACTAGAATTAGAAACAAAGAAGGAAAACGAGGTCATGTTGGTACCTTGGTAGCGTGACACAAAGAACAAGGAACAAGGACAAAACAAAGCAAATCAAAGCACCCTTATGTGCTTTGAAACCCCACGACCAGCAGCAAACTTAACCCACGATGCAAACCAAGCAAACCTCGTACCAAGTACACGATTCAGCAGCCTAAACGAACTCGTACAACCTCCTTTGGACCAGCTTCTTGGTGAAATAATTTAATTGAGATGGAGAAGTGTTTTTGCCATAATTTTTATTTGGGAGACTAGGGTTTTGTGTGCAAGATTTGAAGGAGATATGGGAAGTTATATTGTGATAAGAATGAGCTAATTGTGGAAAAGATATGATGTGAATGTGGTCATGTGTTTTGGCCGAACAAAGAGGGGGAGCAAGACCAAATTACAATCTTAATTTACCTTCCAATATTATCTTGTACATTTATTTATTTTGTTCCTTAGGTAGTACATGTAACGTTTTAAATGTGTTATATTCATTTATACTATAAGCGTAAGTTTTATTTGCAAGTCTTGTGTAGATATTATAGATTAAGTGTCCAACGTAATTAACGAGCTCATTCTATTTATGGATTATTAGTTGAGGGCATAATAATCTTTTAACGCGTTTACGATTTTAGGGTTTTACAACCGCGCCTAACTCTAATTCGTGTGTCAAGTAGTTCTTCTCATGAATTTTCAATTGTCAATACGCGTATGCTATTACTTTCCCACGTTGCATTAAAACACACCCGAATTCGTTATGTGATGCGTCACTATAGACTACAAAGTCTTCAGTTCCATCAGGTAATGCTAATATTGGTGCATTGCTAAGCTTTTGCTTTAGTGTTTCAAATGCTTCATCTTCTTCTCGACCCCAAATAAACTTACTTCCCTTCTGTGTCAAAGCAGTTAATGGTGACGCTATCTTTGAAAAGTCTTGTATAAACCTCCTATAGTACCCTACTAACCCAAGGAAACTACGAATTTCTGTAGGTGTTCTTGGAGGATTCCATCTTAAAATCGCTTCCACTTTTGCTGGATCTACTTGGATTCCCTGCTCATTCACAACATGACCCAAAAATTGCACTTCTCGGATCCAAAACTCGCACTTAGAAAACTTGGCATAAAGATGCTCTTTTCTCAACAATTCCAACACAATTCTCAAGTGTTGCTCGTGCTCATCTCGACTCTTGAAATAGACAAGTATGTCATCAATGAATACAATGACAAATTTATCTAAGTATGGGTAGCAAACTCTATTCATTATATCCATAAATGCTGCAGGTGCGTTAGTCAAGCCAAACGGCATAACCAAAAATTCATAGTGCCCATATCTTGTTCGAAAGGCCGTCTTCAGAACATCTTCTTCACGAACCTTTAACTGATGATACCCTGACCTCAAATCAATCTTCGAGAAGTAATTAGCTCCTTGAAGTTGATCGAACAAATCATCGATCCTTGGCAATGGATACCTATTCTTCACCGTGACCTTATTCAACTCGCGATAATCTACACACATGCGCATTGTACCATCTTTCTTCTTGACGAATAAAATTGGAGCTCCCTATGGCGAAGAACTTGGACGTATGAAACCTTTATCTAATAGTTCTTGTAATTGCTTCATCAGCTCTTGCAACTCGGTTGGAGCTAATCGATAAGGAGTTTTAGCTATTGGCGTCGCACCAGGTACTAAGTCAATTCTAAATTCAACATGACGATCAGGTGGAATACCGGGTAGGTCTTCCGAAAAAACATCAGGATACTCTTCCACTATCGGAACATCTACAACTTGTTTCTCGACCCTTGCATCTATTGTATATGCCAAATACGCTACACAACCTTTCTTTATATACTTGCTTGCCTTCATCGTTGAGATAATGCCCACATCATTTTATTTTCGATCTCCATAAACGTGAATCATTTCTCCACTTGGACTTAGAATTCTAACCATCTTTTTATGACACACAATCTCCGCATTATTATCTGATAACAAGTCCATTCCCAATACTACATCAAACCCACCTAAACACATAGGCGTCAATCAAACAGGGAATTCATTTCCATCTATATTGATCGAACATCCCTCAAAAATTTCAGAAATCACGACTTACTCACCATTAGCCATTTTAACTATAAATGCTCTATCCAATCTACATGTATCCTTATTCAAATAGTGGTAGAAAGTAGCAGACACGAAACTTCGATTTGCACCAGAATCAAACAAAACATTTGCATAGATATTGTTGATGAGAAAAGTACCTGAAACCACATCAGGTGTCCTCCTTGCCTCGTTGGTAGTCATAGTGTATGCTCGACCCTTAGCTTTTGGTATCTCCCCACCTTTATCAGTCCTTCCATCAATTAACTTCAAATTCCTCGACGTACCCTTTTTCAGTTTTGGACAATCTGGCCTGACGTGTCCTCTCTCTCCACATTCATAACAAGTCCTAGAATTTAGACATTCCTTTGACATATGACATTCTTTCCCACACTTGTAGCATGCTGTAGATCCGACCTTACACTTACCAGAATGCATGCGATTACACTTCTTACATGTAGGCTTACTGCTTCGTTCCTCCTTGTCTTCATACGAATCATGCCTCTTGAACCTCCACTATTTCCTTCCCATTTCCGTTTAGAACTACTTGTGACAACATTCTGTCTTAGTTTCTCCTTTTCCATTTCAACACATCCACTGCCTCGATAAGTTTTAGGCCTTGTAGCCTTCACAAGTTCTCTAATTCGAATTCATCCCCATATGTAGATGAATCCTTCTCTCCTCGGTTTGAACATGATCTTTGGGCAAATATGGCTTTCTCATTGAAGCGAGTCGTGTACTCGGGCATAGACATGTCCCCCTGCTCTAAATTCAAGAACTCTGCTCTAAGCTGCTTCAATTCACCTTCGGGGCAAAACTTGTTGATAAGGATCTCTTTAAACTCTTCCCAGGTCATAAGCTCAATAGCACTTTTCCCACGGACATCAATAATGATGTCCCACCAAAACAAAGCTTCAGACTTGAATGAATGAGTTCGCGTACCTAACTTTTCATCATCCGCACAATTGCTAGTATCAATAACACCTCCATTTCCTAATCCACTTCATAGTAGCAACGCATCACCTTCACCATTGAACTCGGATGGCTTGCAAGCGAAAAGGTCTTATAAGTGCAACCCTTTCTCCTACGACCCACATAGTGTTCTAATTTTCGGACCTCATCCCTCGTAGTCACCATCTTATTTGTGTTTATGTTACTCCCACTATTAGAGGAATTGACGGCCTTTGATGGATTTCGGTGTTCCGGTATTCGCGTATTTACGGTATGACCACGGCTCACGGTATTCTCTTGTGTCATTTCATTTTCTCTCTGCTCTTGGGCAATTCGATTAGCTTCAAGGGTTTGTGCAACTACATCAGGTAAAGAACCTTGCACTGCCCTAGCAACTTCTGTAGCTATCATCTCTCTAAGTTGTGCTTCTGTGTATTGTGGCCCTCGACCAACTCCTTTACCTTTACCACCTCCTGTACGAGCTGCTGAGCTAGCCTGAGCAGAAGATGTTGTACCATGATCAACCCTTCTGACCACTCTTGGAGGTCTTCCTCTGCCCCTACTAGTCGAGACTGCTATTTCAGCCTCAATGAATTGCCCATCAGGTTGGGCATTAATTTCTTGATCATAGCCCAATTGAAGGTTCTCCGCGAATTACGAGACATACTTGCTAAGCGCAATTTGAGATAAATTAAATTGCAATTCAATCTAATCAACCAGTTCTTTATAATGAAAAAGGGAAGTATCATCGAGTAAATAGATAAGTGAGGTATAATGTACTTAACAGTCAAAGGAAATGAATATTAGTCAACACAATAGTTCATATCTCGCAAGCATTCATGTACACAGTAAATTCACAATTACATTGGCCAGATGTAATTGTCAATTAACCTTACATGAATGTTCTAGATATTAGTATCAGGTATCTTAATAATCGCGTCCTTAGCCATCTATCACTAATCATGCCACAAGTAATTCTATGCATTGGTTCTCTATTCATGTCCCTTGAGAATCTTAAGTTCAAGTCTAGGTGTCCAATTTACGCACCTAATTCTCTTAAACCTTGGCTCTGGTACCAACTTGTCACACCCCAAAAAAACAAAGCGCATGACTAAAAGGTAAAATACTTAAATAAGTCAACGTCACAATAACAATCGTCTACACTAAACAACGGAAGTCTTAAAAACTTGAAACATAGCCTGACTAAAAGCAAAGTTGTCCAATGCAACAAACATAACTAAAGAAAGTTCGCAAATAAAACTAAGCATCCATCATCTTCTAAGCCATCTCTATTGCTTTTGATCTCGAAGCCTTATCTTTTCCAGAGATACATGCTAAGAGGTCAGCTACGCTGGTGAGTTCATGGTTTAACTATATACAAAATAATGCACTCAACAATAAAATCATGCCATTCTAAAATACTAACAAGAAATAAATAACTTGTACATAATTGTTCATTTGTCGATTTACTACACGACCTGTTGGTTTACTTTACAACCTGCCGATTTACTAAACGGGCATATCATGATATATCTACTATCTCAGTGGTAACCAATTCTAGCATCAAATAACATACTCAACTTTCAAAGTATAAGGCATGAATAACTAAACATGTAAAAACGCATTTTTACATAATACTATGCATGTATCCCAGTTTGGGAAAAGTCTCATGAAACTCACCTTGCACTTCGACTTAGCTTTTACTCTTGCTAATAAAGCCTCCTACAGCAGCAACAAGTTCAATTAAGACTTTACACAAAGTTTCTATCCTTTATTCTATTTAACAGTTGATCGATCGAGTTTCGACTCCTGGAAATACTAGTAATTTGTTGAAGTTTTCTAAAACATGTTTGACTCATTGCCATTACTTGACTTGAAAATATTTAAACAAGTAGCCATACTAAAGCAAAATGGGTCACTTGACTGTGCAAATAATAAACTAGTACCTGCTACTTATACAACTGAATAAACTTGATTAGGAACAATACTACATGTTACCATTCATATTTTCTTGTTTTATCACCTAGTCAAACTCACCATATTTGACCAAATATCATTAAATATACATGTCTTTATAATGAAAACTAGGTATAATATTTGCAACAAAATAAGCAATACTAATTCTTTCTCTGTTTCTTTTTCGTTGGACACAACATGTAGGCCTAATGCCATATAAACTTATATATAAAACTTGGTATGTTTCCTTTTATTTCTGGTGTCAAGCACCACAACAGTTACTAAACCCAACCCGGTTTACGAAAGCAACATAGGTTCCTGATCATGTACCGAGGGACTCAAAGATTACGTGAAAGACGAAACATAAATTCTGCAAATTCTATAACAGGTTAAGACTTTCCAGAAACTCGATCAAATCAATCTATTCTATGTTTCTTAACCCAACTATGCCAATTGAAACTAGGAATAGTGGTTACGTTAAAACGTTGGTTGATACTAGAACGAGACCACAAATCGAACCTAACCACTCTTGCTTTCCTGACTAACGAACTCTCCTCAAACCGTCATTTTTATTCACGAAGGTTTTTATAAAGTTTGTTTTGTGAAAGAGAGAATGATAGGCAGTTTTTATATTTATATACGGATAGGCCACAAATTACGGGATAACAATCACATTTGAAACCAGAATCTGGACCTACTCCAACTCTATCTAACTGTAAATGTTTAATCACTTGCCCACCATCTAGATTCAAATCTTGCCACTAATATGTTGGGGTTATGTCCCAGCAGCAGGGTTAAGATAATCAACTTCAGCAGAAATGCTCAACTGTTCAGCAGAAACAAATAGATGGTCAGTAGTAACAAATACCACTTGGTGGTTACCAGATATCACTTGGAATCGTGTGATCACTTTCCAAAGTAAACTATTCGACCCTAATGCCTGGGTTACACGAATATCTACTTGGGATAAGACCAAATGCAGTTAGAGAATTAGGCACAATTCTATAACCTTTTCGCTTATAAGTGTTTACGTTTTACGTGTGTATATCATGCATAAACAGATCTCCTATATATAGGAAAATACTCTCAGCTAGTCAATGGAATTATGAGTATTAATCGCCCATTAATAGCCTCATAATTATCCCCATTATAGCCGTTAGTGGTTACATGACTAATTAAGCGTGGTCATAATGCGCTTTAAACGCCACTTGAATAGGTCAAAGCCGTTACAAGCGGTACTATCATCGGTACTTTCATAGTGCTATCGGTGGTTACACTGCCGGTGGAAACACCACCGCTTCATGTAAACACTACTTCGTGAAACACCACTTCAATGGAAACGCCACTCGGTGGAAACAGCGATCTTGTGGAAATCGCCATGGAAACACGATAATCGGTGGTAACCACAACGAGTACTTTCACCAAGCACTACTACTAACACAAACCACTATTAGAGTCGGGGTGTTCATGGACCTTATGGGTGTACACTCATTTACCTCTAACCCATTACAAGGTGTGAACTAATCCCACAAGTGTACTAAATTTTCCAACAATCCTCCCCAAATTTAGTTCACTTCCTTTGCATGAAAAACAAACATCAAGCAAAACATGTGCATAAATGAAAATGTCACGAGGATTGAATTTCCATCTTAGTAAATTACACGTTTCAAATATTCGAGAATCGGGGTGTTCTAAGAATTGAACCCTTCAACCCATTTGAATACATGAAGATAAAATACACACGAGTTTTCAAACACTTATCACTCTCGACACTATACAAGCCATGTGTCCATATCCAAATTCATAAATGTTGTAAAAGTTAAAAGTCCAAAGCTTTACGAGCGGCAAAACTTCAACATTTACATAGGTGGTTCCTCTTTAGTCATGCTCTGCCAAGCAATTTTTCAAAGAAAATTAACCATTAAGAAGTAAAGACTTCATCCTCCTTTTAGCGGTTACGAGCACAACCTTAGGATGTAAATAATACATGTGCTCCATTCCACTGAATGTTCAACTTTCCACATTGAACTCAGCTCCCAAGTTTCCTCAGGAGGGAGTTGGGTGTCCTAGCATTCGGTGACTAAGTTGGACTTAAACCCATCCCTTTAGCAGACTTTATAACCAACTCTCTAGCCAAACCCTTCGTCAAGTGATCAACTAAGTTACTTTGAGATCTAACAAACTCTATAGATACCACCCCATTCATGATAAGCTCACGAATCATGCTATTCCTCGACACCTAAGTGTCTAGACTTACCATTGTACATCTGGCTATAAGCCTTAGCCAATGTAGCTGCACTATCACCACGGATAGAAATAGGTGCTATAGGTTTAGGCCACAATGGAATCTCAAGAAGCAAGTTTTTCAACCATTCAGCTTCTTTACCAGCTGCTAAAGCCACAAATTCAGATTCTATTGTTGAACTGGTGATGCAAGTTTGTTTCTTGGATGCCCAAGAAATTGCACCTCCACAAAGTAGGAATACCCACCACCGGTAGGCGAATTGTCTTTGTTATTCCGATCCAACTTGCATCGTGTAACCTTCCAACACGATGGGTAACAGAATATGAGAGACTATAATCCATAGTTCTCTTCAAATACTTCATACCCTTTGAACTGCTTGCGGTGATGAGCACTAGGATTACTAGTATATCCGCTCAATTTTCCCACTGCAAAACCAATATCAGGTCTTGTACAAGTCATGGCATACATCAGGTGACCAATTACCCTAGAATACTCAAGTTGAGATACTGCCTTGCCATGATTAGGCATCAGCTTCTCACAAGTATCCATAGGTGTACTCTCTGGAGTACAATCAAAGTAATTGAATTTCCTCAGTACCTTCTCAATATAATGAGACAGAGAGATAGAAATTCTTTTACTTTCATGTTTAATCCTTATACCAAGGATAACATCACCCCATGTCCTTCATGGAGAACCTTGATGACAAAATTCCTTTGTCGGTCAACTGATTTTGGTCAGTGCCAAAGATCAACATGTCATCAACATATAGACAAATGATGACTCCTTTAACAGATTCATCAAATTTGCTATACACACATTTGTCAACTTGGTTAAGAACATAACCACTAGACAAAACCACTTCATCAAATTTTTGATGCCATTGCTTAGGTGCCTGCTTAAGTCCATAAAGAGACTTAATCGGTTTACACACCTTGTTTTCATTGCCGGGCATGATGAATCCACGAGGTTGGTTCATATAAACCTCCTCATCCAATTCACCATTCAAGAAAGATGTCTTCACATCCATCTGATGAATAATCAGATTGTGAATAGATGCCATAGCAATTAGCAGTCTTATGGTAACGATCACGAGCCACAGGGGCATAAGTATCAAAATAGTCTATCCCCGACTTTTGTTTAAAGCCCTGAATAACTAATCTAGCCTTGAACTTTTCAATAGTTCCATCTACCTTCATTTTCTTTTGAAAATCCTTTTGCAACCTAGAGGTTTGCAACAGGAGGTAGATCAACCAACACCCAAGTGTTGTTCCCCATGATGGAATCCATCTCATAATTGATTGCTTCTTTACGAAAGCAATATCACGGGACTTCATTGCTTTCTTCAAATGTCTTGGGATCATCCTCAACAATGAAGCAATAGGAGTATTGGTCTGAGACCTCATCCATTGTTCCTTCAACTAAGTATAGTTGAAACTTAGGTCCAAATGACTTTGGAGTCCTGACCCTTTTGCTCTTCCTGAGCACATGTTCAAGTTGTTGAACCACAACCTCATCGGGACCACGATGGTTCATCATCGAGGGACCTCGATACACCGGTGTCATGAGTTCCATTAGAAATCCTCGACTTGGTCTAGGGACTGATGAGAATCTATTCTCATCAAAAGTTGCATCCCTTGATTCAATTATAGAGTTAACTGAAACATATTCATTAGGTTCAATAACATAGAACCTATAAGCCTTGGAATGCTCAGCATATCCAACAAAGATGAAGTCAATGCCTCTTTCACCCAAAGTCTTTTGCTTTGGATCAGGGAGTCTTACAGCAGCCCTACAACCCCGGACCACGAGATAGTTCAGGTTGGGTTTTCTTTTAGTCCAGAGTTCATAAGGGGTAACCTTGTTCCTTTTGTTGGGAACCCTATTTAATAAATAGCAAGTTGTTAACATAGCTTCACCCCCGAACCCTTGACTCGATCTGAATAGGACAACATGGAATTAACCATCACTTTCAGACCCTGTTTTCCTTTTAGAAATACCATTTTTGAGGAGTATAAGGCGGTCGTTTCATGGATAATTCCAACAGACTGAAAATACAGAGTATCCATGTACTCACCTCCCCTATCAGTCCTTAATCTTTTGATCAATGACCCAAGTTGTAATTCAACTTCAGTTTTAAACACTTTGAATTTATCTAAAGCTTCATCCTTGGAATGTAACAGAAAAACATAACAAAACCTAGAAGCATCATCAATAAATGTCACAAAGTACTTCTTGTTCCCCAAAGAGGGAGTGGCATGCAAATCACACAGATCACTGTGAATAAGCTCCAAGAGGTTAGTCTCACGACTAACACCATGAAAAGGTTTCTTGGTAATCTTGGTCAACATGCAAGTTTTACACTTTTCTGTGTCCATGTCAAAGGCTGGGATCAACCCATCCTTAGACATATCTTGCAACCTTTTATAATGAACATGGCCAAGTCTTGCATGCCACAGGGTAGAGTCGGTCAGTCGAGGTGGTCACACAGGTTGAATTTACACTATCGGTAGAAATAAATACACTATCGTGGAAATATTAAGCCCTGAACATTTGATTACATAAATAACCAAAACCAATAAAAACACCATGCTTAGAAAGCACAAATTTATCAGACTCAATAACTTGTTTATAACCATGATTATTCAAAATACTACTTGAAACCAAGTTCTTCCTAATATCAGGAACATGAATAACATCAAACAAAGTTACAATCTTTTCTGAACTAAACCTAAGATCTACACAACCACGACCATGCACCAAGGCTATTGACTCATTTCCCATGTGAAGAATAGAACCATCATTCCGTGACTCATAAGTCTTGAACCAGCTTCTATCTTTACACACATGAACTGTTGCACGAGATTCAACCCACCATGCAACATCATCATCCTGCACATAAAAGATTCAGATACATATGTAACATAATAAATCTGAAAAGACTTATTAAACATATTCGACCTTTCATGAGTTGGTGATCCACCACTCCCTGAACCATTAGTGCCGATCCATTGGCTTTACCACCAACTTTAACACCCTTGCAGTCCCTTTTAATGTGACCAGTCTTGCCACATTTCCAACCAGTAGGTGTTGCCTTCTTGTTGGGATCTGCCCTTGTGTTGTCATGATATTTGCGTTTTCCTTTGTTGTCATTGTACCCGGTGGAGTTGTTATGCTCCACCATATTGACAACAGATGGTCGATAGCATTGCTACTCTTTGGCTTGTCATTATCCTGCATCTTGAGAGATTCCTCAATGCGCAGATGACTACCCAACTCAACCGAGTTAACTCCTCTTTCTTATGTTTCAAGGTATGCTTGAAATCTTTCCAAGAAGGAGGGAGTTTGTCAATGACACAAGAGACTTTAATGGCCTCATCCATGTTCATATTGTGTTGTGTAAACCTTCCAAGTATTCCAATAAGTTCATTGTATTGTTCCATAACCGGTCTTGAATCAGTCATTTTGTAATTTGTGAAATTACTAACAAGGAACTTCTTACTTGATGCATCCTCAACCATATATTTGGCATCCAAGGAATCCCACAGTTCTTTGGAAGATTCAAAGTTCCGATAAATATCAAACAGAGAATCAGACATACCATTGAGAATAAGACCTCTGCATATGTAGTCATCATTCTCCCATTTGCTCCTCCTCGATCGCTCCACGGTGGCATCATCACCATCATCGGGGAATTGGTGTAGTCGGCACATAAACCACACTCATGCTTGACAGCAAGAAATGCATCTTCTTCTGCCACCTCCTAAAGTCCACCTCTTCAAACTTGTCCAGCTTAGCAAAGTTTGAAGCCATGTGTTTCATTGCAGCAGTTGCTATTGATTATCACAAAATAGTTTACTTTGATTGTTGGGGTTATGTCCCAGCAGCAGGGTTAAGATAATCAACTTCGCAGAAATGCTCAAGCTGTTCGTGAGAAACAAATAGATGGTCAGGAGTAACAAATACCACTTGGTGGTTACCGGATATCACTTGGAATCGTGTGATCACTTTCCAAAGTAAACTATTCGACCCTAATGCCTGGGTTACACGAATATCTACTTGGGATAAGACCAAATGCCGTTAGAGAATTAGGCACAATTCTATAACCCTTTCGCTAATAAGTGTTTACGTTTTACGTGTGTATATCATGCATAAACAGATCTCCTATATATAGGAAAATACTCTCAGCTAGTCAATGGAATTATGAGTATTAATCGGCCCATTAATAGCCTCATAATTATCCCCATTATAGCCGTTAGTGGCTACATGACCAATTAAGCGTGGTCATAATGCGGTTTAAACGCGCCACTTGAATAGGTCAAAGCCGTTACAAGCGGTACTATCATCGGTACTTTCATAGTGCTATCGGTGGTTACACTGCCGCTTGGAAACACCACGCTTCATGTAAACACTACTTCGGTGAAACACCACTTCAATGGAAACGCCACCGGTGGAAACACGATCTTGTGGAAGTCGCTTCAGTGGAAACACGATAATCGTGGTAACCACAACAGTACTTTCACCAAGCACTACTAACACAAACCACTATTAGAGTCAGGGTGTTCATGGACCTTATGGGTGTACACTCCGTACCTCCTAACCCATTACAAGGTGTGAACTAATCCCACAAGTGTACTAAATTTTGCAACATAATAGCCCTTCTCAACTTATTAATTTAACTTTGTTGAACTTAGTTAAAGGACAACAAATATGTTAAAGAAAAGTATAAAATGGGTGTTATTCAATTCCTTTGACAGTTTCAATTTTGCGCCCTCATTTATGGATCTTCCAAAACAGCTAAATCATCAAAGATTCGATGATGCACGAATTGATGATTATCTATGTGATTCTTGTTCTTAAAATTCAATATTTGCATCTTCAAATAAGGTGTTTGTGGGTTCGATTTCAGGTTTAAAAATTTACGTGATTTTGGTTCCTCGAAACTGATTTAAGCAAGAATTCGGTTTTTAATATTTTGGTTCTGTTAATCTTATCTCGTAATCTGGATTTTCGTGGGTTTCATTTCACGTTTGCAGTCGACAGATTCAATTCAAAATTATTATTCTTCGGGTTTTCTTTTTCTTTTTTCTTTTTAGTTTTTCGAACTTTTATGCAGTGATTCTTTTTGCATGTTTTTTCGGTTTCATAATCCAGTTCCAAAAAGTTGTGATGATGATGTTGATATTGATATGATGATGATGATGTCTCGATGATGCTAATGATCGATTCATATGATGCTGAAAACGATGATGCATAAAGCGATCATGATGATGCTAATGATCAAATGACAATGATACTAGTGATCGATGATGCCAAACATGATGACGATGATGATCGCGATGAACATGATGCTAATGATCAAAGATTATGATGCCAAACACGATGATGATGATGATGATGATGATGATGATGATGATGATCGATGAACATGATCCTAATGGTGATGCTATATATCGATGATGATGCCGAAAATGAAGACACAAATGATCGATGAACATGATAACAACAAAGAGATGATGCATTACGAATACAAAATTGAAACCATACACCATCTTTGATGCAATTTAATTATAATGAAAAAAGACGATAGTTTGAGCAAAAGATGATGCATGACGATACAAGGTTTAGTAATCTTTTGGGCTAATAACCTATTAAATCACTATACTTGTCAACAATAGCAGTTCTGCGTAGCGAACAAAAACAATAACTATTTTATACATTAATGTTAACATTTTTGTCTTTTTTTAAGTAGTATGACTATATCATGACCATTTTACCTTTCGAAAAATATTTCAAAAAAAAAAAAAAAAAATCGTAAAAAAATTTTAGAAATTTTTGGAAAAAAATTTCGAAAAAAAAATTCAAAAAAAAAATATTTTGGAAAGAAAAATTCGAAAAAAAAAGTATTTCGAAAAATATTCAGAAAGTGTAAAATGGTCATAATATGGTCACAATACTTAAAAAAAGACAAAAATGTCAATATTAATGTCTAAAAAAGTTATTTTTTTAGTTCGCTACGCAGAACTGCCATTCTTGACAAGTATAGTGCTTTAAAAGGTTATTAGCCCTAATCTTTTATATAAATACTCATGATCAATAAAGAACAAAGTTTGATGCAAACATTAATTTAGATAATTTAAATGTAGCTTAATTTGTTTAAAGATGATATGATCGAGATTATGGATGCAACAAATATGTTATAAACTAAGGCAAATATATAAAATAAAAAAATAAAAAAAATCAATAAATAACATCCTAAAAACGATCAAGATGCATAAAAGGGGAAAAACTGAATTTATAGACATGTCCATTTTAGCCTTAGAGCCTTTTACACGTGGCGGCTTCTAATCACGTCTTACGATTTTTAGTTTAAGATGTAGTTTTACATGAACCGCACTCTATGCGTTTAATACTTGCATTTTAAGAATACATGAAATTAATCATTAAACTAAAATGATATATTAAATTAATCCAATTTTTCTAGACACAAATTATAAGATGCAAGTGAGACACTAATATTTACTTGCTTAGAGATTCTTTATTTGGTTAAAATAGAAAGTAAACATTTATTTTTAAACAACCTAAAAATACCAGTATGTACAGTTTTCGGACTTTACCATTGAACAAAATTCCCGCAACTAAGGGGGCGTTTGGTGTGTACATGGGAATGACTATAAATATGGGTATGAGAATGGGTTTGTAAACCCACCACCATAGATAGGTATAGAAAATGCTTATTTTATAGGTTTCATACCTACTTTAAAAAACCAAACCCATAAACCAAACATCTATGTTGGGAATGAAAGCATCCCTTCATTTCCATACCTTCAAACCAAACGATCCTTAAAAGTACCATCCAACGACATTGTAACATAAATATATCTTTCGCAAGAGTGAATGAGTTTGAATCACCTCACATATACAAGTTAGATTAACAAATGCCTTTGATTCAGTCCGATGAAATAGGAGTTAATTACTGCTTGAACTTGAAGAATTGTCGACGAATACGATTATGATATGGGGTTCTATCACTAGGCAAAAACGTGCTATTCAAGGTAGTCTCTTAATGTCAACTCACACACCCTTTCCATACAGCCAAATCATTCTCGGATTTTAGTTAACTTGAATCTACCAACCATTTGGTTAACTATATACACCTTAGACATGTTATATACAACAAATATTATTGTACAGTTGTATGTTACAACTTACCACACGCGCAAAGTATTTATACTTTTATAATCATATACATCTCATTAGCTTTACTGTACAATAATATTTGTTGTATAAGTAGTCAAAATGCATGCAAATGGCAGTTCACATATTATTAAGAAAGTACGATGATATACGATATTATACATCCTATAGCTTTACTATTAGACATTTATCAAATATAATATCACAAATGATGATATGATCATAGACGTATATGTTTTTCATTGCGGTGCACGTCATAGAAAGCCTCTACATTTTATTCCCACAATCCCGGCCACCAGCTATATATGTTTTCATATGTATTTTAGACCATGATCAATATATTGCACCTACTAAAACCGTGTTTTGCATACGCTAAGCTTTACTCTTCTTTAAATATTTGTATATTGGCTAAAAGTTTAGCCGTCATTCTATATAATAACCACCAGTCCACCACCAAAGTAATTTAGTTCTCATAAGAGATCTCATGTGTTAACCTTATTGGGTAAGATGAGACTTATTTTACATATCAAACTTTTCTCACATACTAAGGGACTCATCTCCACTATCCATTTAAAAAAAATCAATGGCTGATATTAAAAGCATTTTATTGTTTCACCATTTTTTTAATAATTTAAATATCTCTTAAACCGTTAATCGTTAAGCGAAAATATTTACACCGTCGCGACGAGCATTCAATTATCTTTCTATAGACGGGCTCTTTGATATACTTTCAAAAAAAGAAAAAAATTTGTTTTTTTCATGATTTTCATCTTTTTTTCGTTTATTTTACGTTACTGAAGTTTGCATGAAAAAAATAATATATGATAAAACACTAAATTGAATATCACATGTGATATTAGTGTTAAATCATATATGATATGTAATATCACAAGTGATATCATATGTGATTTTACACTAATATCACATGTGATATTACATATCATATATGATTTAACAATAATATCACATGTGATATTCAAATTAGTGTTTTATCATATATGATTTTTCTAATGCAAATTTCAGTAATGTAAAAAAAAACGAAAAAAAACGTGAAAAATGCGATTTTTTTTTTCCGAAAGTATATCAAAGTGCCTATCTATAGAAAAATAATTAAATGCTCATCGCAATGATATATCTTTTTTCGCTCAACGATTAACGGTTTGAAAGATATTCATATTTGAAAAAAAGGATGAAAGTGGGTTTTTTAAATTGTAGGGATTAATCTCATCCATTAGATCAAATAAAAATGGATGGTGGAGATTGATCCATTGGTATGTAAATAATCTTTTGTCCTCAAATGATCTTATATCTATTGGGTAATTGGGTAATATTTTGAGGTGGCTAAGGAAAGGGTTCAGAAGCGATCATATGATACCCCGGTTACAACACGTGCATCTAAGTAAAAGACTTACGCTGTGTTCTTAAGAAAACAAAAATGAAGAAACTGAAAGAAAGATAAAGTAAAGTAAGTGAGAGGAAGTAAAGTCACTTTCATCCCAAAAGTGTGGTGAAAGTTTTATAACTAAAATATCTTCACTTTCACTCACTTTACTTCCTATGAAAAAACTAGAGAACACAACTTTTATCACTTTCACTTTCCTTCCTCCCCTTTACTTAACTTGAGAACACACTGTTAGGGTGTGTTTTTTTTTTCCCTTAGCTAAGAGATTGGGTCCACAAACACATATAATATTATTTCTTTTCTAAGTGTGACCTACTATTTCCCATAATTGATCTATATCCACAAGGCATAAATTTTAATACCTTCCTCAATAAGAGGCTTATATAAAGGTAGGACCCACATGATCTTATAGCTAAGAAAAAAAAAAGAAACACCCCTTACCCTTAGAGCATCTCCATCAATAACGCCCAAACCGGCGTTATTGGGCGTTAGAGGGCGTTAACCGGCGTTAGCTAATGGGAGCCTCGCGTTAAAACGGCGTTATTGGGGCAAAGTTAAGCCCCCAACGGGCGTTGAACTTTAAAAAAAAATATATATATATATATATTTCACCCCCCCTAAACCATTTAAAATAAATTTTCACTTACACCCCCTCAACCTATTCAAATTCAAATTTAAATTATACTGGTTAATTCTGGGCGGGATAAATTCAAATTCAAATTTGAAATTTAAAAATCAAATATGAGCGAGATTTATTCAAACTCAAAATCAACTCTGCCTATATATACAACTCTACCAGAGTTGTTTAGAACACACAACATACACAACTCACACACAAAAAAAATGTCTCGCAAAGATTTTTCTCAGCAATTCCCAAGTCCAGAAAAGTTGCCGGAAACCAGCTTTCCAACTCCAGAAGAGTTTGAAGTTTACTCAACACCACCTGAATCTGTCTTTCCGGTTTTCCAACCGGAAAATGTATTTTTAAACTCTCCACATGTGAACAATCCAATTGTTCCAACTCTACCTGTCAACACTCCACAGGTGGATCTTGAAAACAACCCATTCGGGTTAAGTGAGGCTTCCTTTCGTCAACTTGAACAAGACGAAGAAAACTATAGGGAGATTATGGAAGAGCAGGCACGCGAGAAAGCTGCTCGTCGTGAACAAGAAGCAAGGGAAGCTCAGCATCTTCAAGATAACTACTTTGACATAATGGAGACTCGGCTCGTTAATGGCGAGTTTTATTCCTCTTCAAGTGACGAGGGTTGGGACTCTAGTGATTCGTTTTATTAAGTTTTAGTAGTTTATTTTCAACAATCTCGTTGTAGTTTTAATTTTTAATGTAATTCGTGCTTAGCGTTTAATGTACTTTGTGTTTTAATGTTAAATGCGATATGTTTTATAATAAATGAAGTGTTTGTTTTAGTTTAGGGGTTGAAATTGAAAATATCAAATGTTAAAGTTTAACTTGAGATGTCATTGTTGTGGGTGTTTTTTGGGGATGTTAAGGTGAAATGTTAAAGCTGATGTGGCGCTGACGTGACAGATGTTAAAGTTTAACTCAAGTTATTAATGGGAGTGCTCTTACAAGTAACCTGAAATAGGAAATACCTCGTCTGTTTACCTACCGTATTTATAATAAGGACACTATCTCATTTCAAATACATGGTTATTTTGACTCGGTACTCCAAAAATAAGTCTTGCATGAAAATGCATCTTACTTGTTATATTTTGTAGTTGTTTGTAGCATCGTTTCAATCGGATTATTTAAAAACTAATTTTTTAAACTTCGATTATTCCGTGTATCGATTGACGTATTTTTTTATATCGAATCAAGTATTTTTGAGAATCGAATCAAGCATTTTTAAGAATTGATACACAGAATAATCAAAATTTAAAAAGTTAGTTCTTAAATAATCCGATGACACGATGCTACATATAACTACAAAAGGTGAAAAAGGACATCCACTATGATAGTTGTATGAAAAGATCTAAAAATGATGAAATTGTTTATATCTCATTTCAATCATAAAGGACAATCATTTCATGTTTTTGTGGCATGAAAAAGTTATAATTATATATTGAACCTCTTTACAATTTTCATACAATTAATGCATGTGTTATATAAGAGATTTTATAAAGTTCTTAAAGTTTTTTTTTTGGATAAAAGGGTTAATTCACCCCGGTAAAGTATATTACGCCAAAAAACATTGAAGTACAAAGGATGAGGGTGAATCCCTCATCTCAGTCCCTTGGGACACTTACAGACTCTTCTATAGGAATGCACATCATTCCTATAACTGACAATATAAGTGTGACATACCACACTTATAACTAAACATCAGACTACAAAGATAAAAAGAATAAAACTACATGCACTTCAAGTAAAAATACTTGAATCTTCAAATCACCATAGTAGTCCAAACTTCCAGCGTCGTCCAAATATACAATATCATGGTCCTCAATCTGAAGTACTGTCCACAAGTTTCACACAACAGTTGGTGGGGGACTCTAAAACCACGGATAGAGCAGCAAGCTCAGAACTCGCTCCAAAGGTGTATGTTGAGATGCAAAACAGAAAACCAAAAAGAAAACCCAACAAATACGTATAAAACCAATGCACATCAACTCCGTGATCATGTAATCAGCAAAAAGAGTCAGTTCACAAATTTCGCACAACGATTGATGGAAGACTCTAAAACCACGGATAGAGCAGCAAGCATAAAACTCGCTCCAAAAGTGTGCGTTGAAATGCTAAACCAACAACCCCAATGTGATACCGAGCATAGTAAAAAGAACCAGGTTCAAAAGAACCACTTCCATAGTGAGCACCCTGTCTTCAATGTCATCATTGCTTGACCCGCGAGTGACACCAACTTTCAGCTGCAACCGTAGCAAAACACGTCAAGAGTTGTATCTCCAAACAACTGACACCCCCTAGAGCATTTCCTAGGGGGCGTCGAAATTTTTGGAAAATACCACTCATCAACACGAAGGATTCGTCCTCGTCATACACAACAACAGAATCCTAACTCCCATCAAATCGATCACAAAGACCAAGATAAACCATTATTCAGATGTCTTTGATAATCAGATTACGCATAGGGTTTTCAAAACCCTAACTTCCAATGCAACATCCTCTCTCCCATAACCCACTTTCAAACCAGCAGCATCCATATGGAACGAACCAATAACCAAACCCTAAAGAGGGTTACATGCAAAAAGATGATATCGAAAGCCAAAAGGCTATCGAATATACAATACAATTCAATAAATCGAAACCCTAAATAGGATATACAGAAAACATGTTAGGGTTTCAGCAACCAGCGATCGACCCTAAATAAGTTAGGGAATCGATCCAACCATGTACAAACCCACAGATCGTATAAAAATAAGATTGTTTAAATAACAATCATTAAACCGACATAAGGAAGATACGATTGCAATAACCATACAACGAAACCCTAACGAGAATAATAACGATACCCTCAAACAGGATCGATTGAATAAATAATAGTTAGGGTTTCGGTAGAGAGGATTTCAAATAGATTAGGTGAGAAAAAACGCATAACCAACCACCCTAAGAAGAAACCCACCCTGATAACCCGTATTGCATACCAAAGAGGTAGAGAGGACGGATCAGGATAGAGTGTTTGGCCGGAAAAAGAATGAGGGTGGCGGCCGGAAATCCCTAAAAAGTTCTTAAAGTTTATACCATAGTAAATGTACATTTAAAATATCAAAAGGTCAAAAAATAATTGATGTGACATTTTATAAACCTTTTCCACAGTAAATTCTCTCAAATACATCTTACACAATTAGCCCTTTTATCTTCAATGACTCAAAAGTCTCAATCAACTAAAAAGTTTAGATGGTAGATCACTATATACAAAGCTAGGGTACTCCTAGAATTGATATCTATAGTGCTTAATGCTGTAAACCTGCTAGTAAATTTGCAGTAGTACGATTAAATAAGGCAATAAGCTATGTTCGATCCATGGACAATAATGTTTGCGTGTCAATCCAACAGACCCCGTTTCAACCTGCATAGATGAAAGTGCATGTTTTCACTTGTTAACCAAGCTAACCAACTCTTCCATTTAGCCATCTCTATTCATATACAAATAATTATATCCAATGATAATGCAAAAAGAGATGATATGATGTGAAAATTTTTATACAGCCACATTGCATTGCCATTTCTAATGAAAGTAATTATCATAGGGCAAAAATCAGCATATTACAAGCATGATGTATCAATTATTAATCAAACTAGTATTCAACTACCTACATGGCTACATGATGCATAACACAAAACATAGATACTTCATACTGACAACTACAGCATGAATGTCAAAATCCAAGACAAGGTCAATATATGTTATAAAACAGATTAAAAATATATAGTGGGACAAAAAAGGACTCATCTTGGTGAGGTACATTTGCTGGACACAGGCTATATAAGGCATGAACAAATAACGAAAACATAAACCAACAACACACATAGTAATCCAGAATTTGGAAAATGGCGGGTTCTCAAGTTTTGTTCATGGTTGTTTTTGCATTGGCGGTAGCTTTTCATTCCTCCATGGTTAATGCAAACTTCCCGAAAAGTATGTATTTCAATTGGGGTGCACAACATTCTTCGATTCTAGGCAAAGGTGATGACCTACGCCTTGTTTTGGACAAAACTTCAGGTATACATATTGATATACGGAGTAATTTATATTTGTTACGTAATACTGTATAAGTTTTGCTTCTAGATTATAAAACAAAAAATGAAATACTTGCAGGATCTGGAATACAATCCAAGAGGGCGTTCTTGTTTGGTAGCATCGAAATGCTAATCAAGCTGGTTCCTGGAAACTCTGCTGGAACTGTAACAGCATATTATGTAAGTCCAACGAAAAAAAATCATTTTGGTGTAAATAGCAAGGGTTCTAATTTCTTATGCTGGATTCTGACAGTTGTCTTCTACGGGTGCTAAACATGATGAGATTGACTTTGAGTTCTTAGGAAACTCAACAGGAGAACCTTACACGGTGCACACAAACATATTCACTCAAGGTCTAGGTAACCGAGAACAGCAGTTCCAATTATGGTTTGACCCAACTGCGGATTATCATAACTACACCATTCACTGGAATCCTACTGCAGTTGTGTAAGTGAACCAGCTCCATCAGTCTGCATACTTAACAGTTGTTAATTATCTAATTATCGTGTTATTGTATTGTAGATGGTATGTTGATAGTATCCCAATCCGAGTCTTTAGAAACTATCAAAGTGAAGGGATCGGATACCCAAACCAACAAGGGATGCGAGTCTACTCTAGTTTATGGAATGCCGATAACTGGGCTACAAGAGGTGGCCTAGTCAAAATCGACTGGACCGCTGCACCTTTTGTGGCTTATTACCGTAGGTTCAGGGCTAGAGCTTGTAAGTGGAACGGGCCTGTTAGTATTAGCCAATGTGCCATTCCATCCAAAGGCAACTGGTGGACATCTAATGTTTACAGGCAATTGACAATGAGTCAGCAGGGCCAGCTCAAATGGGTACGAGATAACCACATGATCTACAACTACTGCACTGATGTTAAGCGTTTTAAGGGACAGATGGCACCCGAATGCTCTAAGCCACAATACTAAATTTATTGATGATTAACTCTTTTGCGGCATTCTTTGTATTCTGTTTCAAAGTTTCAAACTTAATTGATTTGTATTTGTCCTAAAAAAAGTGCTTAATATAATAATAAAATGTTATATTGTGTATTCAGTGCCTTGTATTCTAGTTTCCGTCAACTACACGATACGCTAAGAATATTGTGAAGCTATAGGTAGTCTGTGAATCTTGTACTGATGCATGACACGTTATCCATGGTCAAATGTGAAATCAGAATAACCATTGACCCGTTAATTTCATATAGTCGACAATGCTTCTTATAAGATTACCAAATATAAAAGCAACACTACATTACCACATTGTTGTATCAAAATGATTTTCACCGGATATTTGATGCCAAATGCTGCTTCTGCGACAACATCGTTTTCTCGATCAACAAAACTTGGGTCGGAAAATTCTCGAATAGCTACGTGCTTGATGACCCGTTTTATGACCAGATATGAAGCTATACTTAGTGGAATATTTTCTGGACGCTAGAGCATCATTGTAGCTCTTTTATGAAATCAACATTATCAACAAAAACCTGCAGTTAATTCACAAAAGATAACTATTTAAAGGATTTGTTACAATCCCATTCGGCAAAGACTCATACTAACTAGACTTTTAATAACAAAAAAGCTAAATGCAAAAGTGACGCGTGTAAAGGGAACAACGAATTTAAAAGAAGAAAGAAAAAACAATTACCGTCTGCCAACCATCAGGATCCAAGCATGCTGTAATTTTGGTGTTGATATTAGGAAGCGGTCCAGGTTCTCTCGTAATATGTCCACCAAAGAGTTTAACTGCTTCTGCAGTTTTATAAACATCGTCTGTTCCTATTGCTATCTGTTAATAAGCACAACTTAGTGGTGATTTTTGGTGTTTTATGATCGGTATTTGATCACGTGATGTAAAACAGTAATCAGCAATATATTTTTTTTTATTAACCTGAGCATGGGCATTTCCTTTATCGTATTCAGTGACCCCATAATTGTACGTCAACTCCAGCATACAGTTCTTATCTTCTGTTCCATAGCCCATCATTGCAACGGTATACTGCAGAAGACACCGATTCATTTGCATCAGTATGCACAAAATGCACAAGGGCTTCTTTAAGAAATATTACAAGTGACAATTTGGACCCATTTACTTATGAATGGGTCGATTCGGGAAAGGTTCTATCTATAACTAGTCAACGTGTAATTTCAATACTTGAACTTGAAAACGGATTACCTTAAATTCAGGACAATCTCGTTTGCGCTGAAGCTCCATACCAAAAGCCTAAAGTAATACATACCAAAATAAGCAATCACAAAGACTTAAATCAATAAATGCTTAGGAAAGATCACATGAAACCTGAAAAATCGATGTGCTTATAAACCTCACACCTTCTCATAGAAAGCAATAGAACGATCAAGATCTCCAACACGGAGCATTAGTTGACAAAGTGGCTCAGGTGTTGGACCTCTTTCTATAAGTTCAAACTTATAACCATCAGGATCTTCAATAAATGCTATAATTGACTTCCCACCTTTGACCGGACCAGGTTCTCGGGTTACAATGCCACCCTTAGCCTTTATGAGATCTGATGACGTATAGTCTACATCCGGGTCACGAACCCGGCTAAAGTCCAACATTCACTTAGCCTGGTACGAGCTGGGCTATACCAATTAGAGGTTTGGGCTCACGAAGGCCCAAGCCCAAAGCTATTCACGGAATAGATATCCGATATCTTCTAAATAAGAAGATTATCATTCCCAACCGACTTAGGCGGGATACGCCGAAGGTTGAGGAACACGGAACCAACAAGGATTCCGTGCATATATAAAGGGAATCATACCCCTCGTTTAAGGTACGAGCTCAAACCCTAATTCTCCTTAAACCCTAAAACCGATTACTTACTCTCACGCCGGAGGATAATCGTGGGAGACAATCCCACGGTAAGCCTAACGGTGTCTTTTGTCTCTTAGTGCGCAGGTCTCAAGCAACAATTCTCAATTGGTACGAGAACCGGAACTCCAAACCAGAACGCCCAACTTTTGTATCAACAAGTGGCGCCATCCGTGGGACCCTACACTAAGAACCAACACTAGAATGACAAAGCACAGTAATCAGCGATCGCAGATCAGACCTTATGGGAAGAAGTCGCAAAGTGGACTAACTCCTAAGCAGACCCCTGGGACAACCTGCTAAAAATAAGGGATCAGGCCAAGACTTGATCTTCCCTCTGGTGGAACCGCACTCGGGAACAACCCAAGCCACTACAACCACCACGAGTGGAGTAGACCCACTGCACACCGTCTTTACTACTCCCTTCCAATCGGTGCTAGAAACTGACCGACAAAGGTACCGAAGCACCGGACCGGAATAAGGGTATAGTGGTAGAAACAAACGCACTCACTCTTGAGGGGTCGCCGGAGTTAGCACCGAAGTTTTCGTATCCCAAAACTATGAAACATTAACCGCCCTCATGCAAGAGGAAGAGAAGAAGAGATCAGGTCGGAACTTGAAAGCCCGACTCAATTTCGATTCTGAATACGAAGCTTCCCCACAGCGCTATCGAAAGAGAAGCGGAAGGGACAGCCGCCGACTCCCAGTATTCAACCGAATCTGGAGGAGAATTGAGGAGGATGAAACATCTCACTCGCACCATCCGAGTGAGAATGATGAAGATGAAAAGCGTACCAATGTCCACACTAGACTTGGTAGCCGCAGAATCCAAGACAGATTGGGACGACACTATTCCCCAAGTGAAAGCCCTCTAAGTACAAACTCAGAGGACAGTCGGCGCAAACGCCGAAAGAGGAAAAATTCGTCCTCTGAAAATTCCTCGGACAACGAGGATAGTGAAACTGGACACTGGAAGTCCAGAAATAGATATGATGACCAGGAGGATGAAGATATATCCCTCCCTTGGCGCCGCCAAAAGGTGGATGCGTTTACTCGGCGCATCAGTGACTTCTCAGAAAGCAAAAGAAGGCGCATGCCCGCCAACGTAAAGACCTATGATGGAACAGGTGATCCTGATGATCACCTCAAAATTTTGAGTCATTGCGACAATTGAAAATTGGCGCGCACGTGTGGTGCCACATGTTCAATTCCACACTAGTGGGAAATGCGCGGAATTGGTTTAGCAAACTTCCACGCAGAAGCATCAACGGATTTGAGGAATTGAGAAAGGCCTTTCGCCTAAACTTTACTCAAAGGAAGAAGTGCGCTAAAAATCCTGTTGAACTCGCCAGGGTAAAGCAGCGCCAAGGAGAGTCTACAAGTGCATTCATGGAACGCTTCAAAGACGAATGCATGCAAGTTAAAGCATGCCCAGAAGTATTGAAGATCTCTGGTTTCATGAACGGGATTAACAATCCAGAACTCATCAATAGGTTGAACGACAAGATTCCTGAAACCTTTGATGAACTCATGAAACGCTCTCGGTCCTTCGTCCAGGGAGAAGCCGCTGCGGCGGATAGCAAAAGGAACTACTCAAACTACCGGTCACAGGAACAACCTGGGAGACAATCCAATGACCGGGGTAGTAACCGCAATAGGAGCTATCGCAGCCAGGGGAGCGGGAGGGATAATGACAAATACACCCCGCTAACCAAGTCCCCGAAGGAAATACTCGCAACTGAAGGTGCGAATTTTCCAAGACCGACACAAATGCGCACTCCAGAGGATCGGCGCACTAGGAATGGATACTGTGATTACCACGCACAGAAGGGCCATACCACCAACGAATGCGTCCAACTACGCCAACTCATCGACAAGATGGTTAAAGAAGGCAGATTGGAGTACTTGGTCAAAAACATCAAAGAGGGAAAGGATAGACAAAAAGGTGGAAACAAGAAGGAAACACCAAAAGACAAGGCTGACACAATCTACATGATACAATCATGGCAGCGAATCACTAGGTAGAAGGTCAGCCAAGATTTTTCACGTGGAAAGGAAATCTCATTCCCTACCTTAACTGCGGACAACGCAGAGGTGGAACCACTCACTATAGAGATAAGCGCGGGGGGTCACGATATCCACCGCATGTATGTCGACGGTGGAGCCTCTGCAAACATAATGTATGAGCATTGTTTCAAGCGGCTGCGCCCTGAAATACGCAGTCAGTTAAGCCTGGCCAGCACGGCGTTGACTGGTTTTACAGGTGAAAAAATATGGCCGATGGGACAAATAAGGCGCTAATCAGCATCGGAAGCGAACAACATTCCGCGGCGGCCGGATGGAATTCATGGTGATCAAATCTCCATCACCATATAATGGCATTATCGGGAGACCGGGATATCGCCATGCGCGCAGTGCCATCAACAGCGGCGCGGGATGCTTAAATTCCCAGTGGAAGGAGGCATTGTTACTCTATACAGTGCCACTATTCCACATAGAGAATGTAACACGGTTACAAGCGAAACGACACAGGTCCCAGAACAACGTGCAACCAGAATTCCAAATCTGAAAGTTGCAATTCACCCGAATACCCGAGCAGGAAATATCCATCGGAGGGTCATTGTCGGACAACGGCAAAGCGGCTGTGTGCGCGCTCTTACAAAAGAACTTGGACATTTTCGCATGGGAACCAAAACACATGACCGGAGTACCACGTTCCATAAGAGCATAGGACCGAGAATCCGACAAGGGTACTCACCAATACGCCAGAAGAAGCGCGGCAGGCCCAGAGCGAGCGCAAGCAATCCTGGCGGAGGTACACAAACTTGTGGACGCAGGAATCATGCGGGAAGTCTATTATCATGACTGGCTTTCCAATCCAGTCATGGTAAAGAAGAGCGACAGCAGCTGGCGTATGTGTGTAGACTACACGGACCTTAATAAAGCATGTCCACAAGCGCTATCCATTACAGAGATAGACTGGAAAGTAGAGTCTTTGTGCGGATATCCATTAAAGTGTTTCCTCGACGCATACAAAGGATATCATCAAATACAGATGGCTAAAGAAGACGAGAAAAAACAGCCTTCCACACAAGCCAAGGCGTTTATTGTTACACAAAAATGCCCTTTGGCTTGAAAACGCGGCGCCACCTACCAGCGGTTAGTAGATAATGCTTTCGAAAGCAGGTGGGCCGCAACCTAGAAGTCTATGTTGATGACCTAGTCATAAAGAGCCATACTGAAGGCGAGTTAGTACGCGACATTGAGGAAACGTTCAAAACTCTACGAGAGATCAACATGAAGCTGAACCCGAAAAAGTGTACCTTCGGAGCTACTGAAGGCATGTTTCTTGGATACCTTATCGAACCTGATGGTATAAAACCATGCCCAGAAAAAACAAAGGCGGTCATCGACCTTCCCTCACCGCGCACGTTGAAGGAGGTCCAATCTCTCAATGGAAAGTTGGCCGGCCTAAACAGGTTCCTATCCAAGTTAGCAGAAAAATCGCTACCCCTTTTCAAGACACTCAAGAAGTGCATAAAGAAGGGTGACTTCATTTGGACTACGGAGGCGAAGTAGCCTTCACTCAGCTCAAACGACATCGCAACGCTCCCAACACTTGTTGCACCCGACCGGGGAAGAGCGATCATGTACTTATCTGCAAGCTGATGGAGCAGTAGCGCAGTGCTACTAACAGATAGGGATTCAGTACAAACCCCCATCTACTTTGTAAGCAAAGCGCTCAAGAAGACGGAGATGAATTATAGTGCAATGGAAAAGTTAGTCCTTGCATTGGTGTTTGCTGCCAAACGACTGCGCAGGTACTTCCAAGCGCACCCGATAGCAGTAATCACGGACCAACCGATCAAACAGATCATCTCCAAACCTGATGCATCAGGCCGACTCCAAAAGTGGAGCGTATTGCTAGGCGAACACAACATCTCTTACAGACCGCGTACCGCAATCAAAGGACAAATTCTGGCAGACTTCATCATCGAGAAACCAGATACCGACGAGGTCCCCACACCAGGTAAGAAGGTACTACTAGATCCATGGATCTTGTTTACAAATGGATCCTCGTGCGTGGGCGGGTCGAGCTGGCCTCATTCTCACAAATCCAGAAGGAATGGAATTCACTTACGCACTGCGTTTTGAATTTACAGCAACAAATAATGAGGCAGAATATGAAGCTCTAATCGCCGGACTACGAATTGCAGCTCGAATGGGTGTACGTAACACGGAAGCAAATGTGGATTCCCGGCTAGTGGCCAACCACGTGTTGGGCGAATACGTGGCTAAAGAGGAAAATATGATTCAGTATCTCGACAAGACCAAGACATTGATCAAAGGCTTTAATAGATTCACCATCAAGCAAGTCCCTAGAGGAGAAAACCGCAAGGCAGACGCACTAAGCAAGATCGCCTCGACAAGCTTCGCACATCTGTCAAAGCAAGTGCTGGTGGAAACACTGAAAAGCAAATCCATATCGGAGATGGAGATTTCCACAGTCATAGAGGAAGAAGGTCCTACATGGATGACACCGATTACGGACTTCCTAAACAAAGGAATGTTACCCCAAGAACAGAAGGAAGCCTGCAGGATACGGCGCACGGCGCAAAGATTTGAACTTCGAGACAACATACTGTACCGACGCTCTTTCCTTCAACCATGGCTCCGCTGTGTAGGCCCACTACAAGAAAATTACGTCTGCGAGAAATCCATGAAGGTTCATGCAGCATGCACTCAGGACCACGGTCCGTTGTAGCGCGGGCCATGCGATCGGGTATTATGGCCAACCATGCACCGCGATGCGCGGGACCTAATAAGGAAGTACAGCGACTGCCAAGTACATCGACTGTCGCGCAAACCACAGACGAGCTAACACCAATCACATCCCCATGGCCATTCTATAAGTGGGGTATTGACATTGCAGGACCTTTTCCAGTCGTTGCGGGAGGATTAAAATTCCTCATAGTCGCCATAGACTACTTCACTAAGTGGATCGAAGCAAAAGCGGTGGTAACAATCACGGCAACCAAGTAAAACGCTTCGTCTGGGAAAACATCGTATGTCGCTTCGGTTTACCTGGCGAAATCATCTCAGATAACGGGAAACAGTTCTGCGACAACCCTTTCAAAGATTGGTGTGAGAAGTTGAACATCACACAACACTTCGCATCAGTTAAACACCCACAAACCAATAGCTTAGTCGAGCGCGCAAATCGCAGCCTGGGCGAAGGAATTAAAGCGCACCTGGACAGACACAAAGGAAGATAGGTGGAAGAGCTCTCGCATGTTTTGTGGGCACACCGCACCTCCATAAAAACTAGCACAGGAGACACTCCCTTTTCGCTAGTCTATGGGACAGAAGCCGTCATACCGGCCGAAATTGGAATGCCAACCATTCGCACCGGTGTGGTTAACATGGCAACTAATGACGACGAACGCCGTCTTTATTTGGACCTATTGGAAGAAAGGCGCGAACGCGCATCTATAAGGGAGGAGAAATCAAAATCACGAATGAAGCATTACTATGACGCCAAGGTACGCAGCGTCTCCTTCACAGTGATTTGGTCTCTGCGCTAATGATGCAAGCCACGCAGAAGACATGGGCAAGCTCGGACCAAAATGGGAAGGACCTTACGAGGTTACTAAAGCATCAGGTACGGGCTCGTACAAGCTACGAGGCTTGGATGGCCGTGAGCTGCCACGCACATGGAACATCTGCAACCTCAAGAGGTGCTACCTGTAGGAATGGCTACGGCCCAGCGCACAGACGCTCTCGCACTTTCAGTGCCCAATAAACATCTGTGTAGCCACTCTTTCTTTTACTTAGTATAATTGTCTTATTTACTTCTCATCAAAAATTGCAAGTATCAATAAAACGTCGCGGTTTCTAGCTAACTCCGCGACATATTCTAATTTGTTATTTCCATATACTGTATGTCTTAACAATCTTTTATTTTTTTTGCCCACGATGGCGTGCATGCACCGTAATAAACCCACGATGGTAAAAGGATAAGTTAACCTACTAAACAACTTGTTGAGTAAGAGGGTTGCAAACCCATCAACACTGGATCACGCATCCTTGTTAAACACCTTGTTCTCAAGACGTTGGAATAAGTCCTGTGCGCATCCCACGACGGGTGCGCAACATCGCACATGTGCACGTTTAACAGCTTTGGAACCAAGATACTTGCTTCCTTAATCTCATATTTACAGTACGCTGAATATTATTAGCATACACGACTATGATAATACTTGAAATCTTTGGGTTCTTCATACACGATTATGGCTTTCCTGCATTATTCACACGTGCATATACATGTAACAATGAATACGTCTTTGACGTAAAGACAAACAAATTTCGTACCACAAGTTGCAACAAATATCCACGTGAACTCCCAAGAGATGATTTTATTCAATAACCACGAGTTATTACAACAAGATTGTTATATTGCAACACATAAACCTACCAGCTATTACAACGCTCAATAGATGAGCCACCCACACGGTTCGAGGATCCTTTAGCCTCGTCAAGCTTCTTCAACAGCTCTGAGTCCCGCCGAGACACAGTGGCAACACTTACCGGCACCCCATCAGACCTCGGTTGGTGCGCTGCGCCAATCCCGCACAAGATTGCCTTCCCCTTGATACCTTTCTTTTGGGCAAGTCCGGTCGCATGCGCTTCTAGTACCTCCTTCAAGGGCACTTCTTTCTCTAAAGCAAATGGATTCAAAATATCCTTTGGACGCATGAAAACAGGTACCTGAAGCTGTGAGTCATGGGGTCTCAAGTTATAATCTGGCTGGGCTTCGCACCTTCAGACGATGACGCGCAAGAGTCAACCCTGCCATGATGACGTCTATAGGATAATCCTGATCACGCTCAAGATCGGCAATCATAGGGATTTCTAACTCTTTCATCCTTTGCATTGCAGCAACCAGGTGCTCATACGCTTTAGCGTCA
This sequence comes from Chrysanthemum makinoi, assembly GCA_910596185.1. Classification (NCBI taxonomy): domain Eukaryota; kingdom Viridiplantae; phylum Streptophyta; class Magnoliopsida; order Asterales; family Asteraceae; genus Chrysanthemum; species Chrysanthemum makinoi. The sequence goes on from OU343221.1 coordinate 314,262,729, forward strand.
TAATTTGGTACTTCATTAACAGGTACCTTCAGCAGTTCCGATTCATGCACAGCCTCCACAGCTTCGCCTTGCCGCTCAAGAGCGCACTGCACTACTTCCCCGAAGGCATTACGCACTTCTGGTGACTCCAGGGTATTAAGGGCGGCAAGACGAAGACCATGCCCTACAAGCCACCTGCGCTCAGCTATAGTTGACATCAGCTGAGGATACAACTCCTCGTCGTACTCAATGCTAAGTTTGCGCAGTTTCGCCTCTTGCACCTCCAGTGCTTCTTTCACAGTGGCACAGAATCCCTCAAGTTGGGAGGTCATCGCATCTTTGCCCTTCTCAAGATATTAAAGTACCCAGTGGGACGCAGACTTGTACCCGGCAGCATCCGCACGCTCTTGATTTATTTGGCACATTAGCGCCATTTTGTCTTCGGCCTGTTTTTGAGCGTACGCGCTCAGATCCTTTGCCTCCGCTTGGGCGCTATCCAGTTGCGCCCGGGTGTTTGCCAATTGCGCCTCCAACAAAGCTATTGTTTGGTCCTTTTGTGAATCTTGATTCTCCCCACCAGATACTCGGTCTTTCAACTTCACAATTAGCGAAGCCTGATGTGCGGAGACCTGCACCAATTCTTCAACCAATTGCTCCATGGGCACATCTGCATCAGACAGGTCTTCATTGTTTCGACTCGTGGCTCGAATGCGCCGACCGTCAGGACTAGCCTTGGGGTGACTCTATAACCTGTTCCACCCTGCGTATGTTCACCAGAGAAATGTTAGATTCACAACTGGCACATCAACCAACAAAGGAAATTATACATATACGGCTTTACTTACTGCGGTCCCGCAACATCAGCAGAAGGGTGCGAAGACGCTTCATCAGTGAATGATAATTCCACAGTCGGATCACGGGCGTATTTTCCTTGATGTGCCTGCACCATCATCCCTTCGGGTCCTTTTGCGACTGAGCCCAGATTCTTCTTCTTCCTCTTCCTCCATAGGGTGAGCCACAGCTACGGGCGGTGGCTGCGCCACAAGAGAAGGTACTTCGGGATTAGGACGGCTTTGCAGGGGTGTTGCCTCCACTGCGACTGAGGAACTGGTCCCTGTTTCCCCCGCATTCAGCTCTATGACGCGCCCTGCGGTAGCAGCTAGAATCGGCTCCTCATTCTCCTTCAAGGGCCGTGCTCCTGTCCTTACCTCTACGAGCTTTGTTAGCTGTACTACGGTAAAGAGATCCATCTCTGCGCACCACAAAACAACATATACACACAGGTTATATAATGCGCGAAGTATAAGGAAGAATGCTCTTACATTATTTACACACAGAGGTACGGAGGAATAAGTACCCACCCTGGCCATGTGCGTCTAAGAAGATTGGGATCTCATCTTCGGGACCAAAATAATTACGGCTGATTCCCATGTGCACCAAAAATCCTTCAGGATAGGCACTAATGGGGATGCGGTTAGCATTTATCAGTTCCGCATCCTCGGCGACATAAGACCCAGGCAACGGGCACTCATCCCTCTCTAATGTACCCCAGGTATAAAAATCATAATTCCAGGGAAAGCATGTATCATCTACCCAGAAGAAATACTCCCTCCAATTCCTAAGTGAATCTAATTTATCCGTATAACACTGCAGTCTACCGGTAGCCGCCAAGGACACCCACCCATGCGCCCATGTAGTGTGATAAAAGGCGCGGAATAGGTGGATGGTGGGGTTGATCGCCAACAAACGGCAATTTACCTCAAAATTGGTAATTTTGGCCGCACCAATACAGTGCAACTGCGATATGTGTAGTTTATAATAATTTAACACATCGCACAGAAAGCGTGACAGGGGCACACGTTGATTCGCGAATTCGAATAATCATGTATATACACCCACTTTCCTTCGGGAAATCCGCAATAGTTGCTCGCGCTCCCGGAACAACCGGATGCACACCCAGAGGTATGAAGTACTCCGAAGTGAATTCCATCAGATCGCTCACGGTGAGGTCGGAGGTAAAGTCAGACAACTGCTTAACCATAGTGTTATTATTTTTTGATAAAGCGCACGCGTGGTTACCTTTGTGATTGGCTAATTTCTGGATTGCAACTATCAAAAATGCTTTCACAATGGTGGATGGAATTTTACTGTGAGGAAGACGGTGAAAATGGAACGATAGGTTGTATAGTTTTTCTCATCCACACGATAAGCGACACGTGGACTCCACCAATCTTAATTGTGTGGTTGAGATCGCTTGATGGGACATAGGTGCAGTAACTTTCCCCCGAGTTACGAGACGCCAATTTTTTAAAATTTGCGGCTGGATACAATGTATCTAGCGTCTATTTCTTTGGCTTCTTTGTTACGTTTGGTCTATTTTTCATTGACACGGTTATTAGTCTAGCATCCGCAGTTACGCACTGCGCATACTAGACTGGGGGGACATGATGACGTATAGTCTACATCCGGGTCACGAACCCGGCTAAAGTCCAACATTCACTTAGCCTGGTACGAGCTGGGCTATACCAATTAGAGGTTTGGGCTCACGAAGGCCCAAGCCCAAAGCTATTCACGGAATAGATATCCGATATCTTCTAAATAAGAAGATTATCATTCCCAACCGACTTAGGCGGGATACGCCGAAGGTTGAGGAACACGGAACCAACAAGGATTCCGTGCATATATAAAGGGAATCATACCCCTCGTTTAAGGTACGAGCTCAAACCCTAATTCTCCTTAAACCCTAAAACCGATTACTTACTCTCACGCCGGAGGATAATCGTGGGAGACAATCCCACGGTAAGCCTAACGGTGTCTTTTGTCTCTTAGTGCGCAGGTCTCAAGCAGCAATTCTCAATTGGTACGAGAACCGGAACTCCAAACCAGGAACGCCCAACTTTTGTATCAACAAGATCCACAGTATTTTCAACCTATGCATAACCGAAATATTGTCAAAATGTTCGACCATCGGCCATAGCAGAAAACTAGATAAACTCACATTATCAACTGCAATACCAAAATGACCAAATCCAGACCCAATGTCATATTTGTCAACTTCATAATCTGGCAACGTAAACACATAATTAGTCAATATCAAAGAATCTACGTACATGTTCATATTGCCGGCGCTGAATACATAGTATCATATTACAAAGGAGAGGTGCCAAAATGAGCGGGCTGGGCGTGTTGAAAATGGGCTGAAACAGGTTCAGGTCATAGATGGTATAATTTGGCTTGGGTTGAACCAAAAGATTATGACCCATTAGAGATACACATGGCCAAATTTGACCCATTTGTAAGTAAGTGGGTCAAAATTGCCACCTCTACATATAGAGTTTATCCTTGTAAACGGTAAGTTATAGGATGGCTTACTGTATGTTAGCTCAATAACAAAGTGAGAATCTTCTGCTCCATATCCAAGAAATACATTGGTATATTTCTCCTCCGGATTGTCTCTCGTCTGCAATAGTTTCATCCCTAGACATTCTTTATAGAATCTGAAGCCACATTTTTAATGAATTCGAATGTTCATACTAAAATAAAAAGCATAAGAAATTAACAACAAACTTACTTTATAGTTCGGTCTAAATCACCAACACGGTATACAACATGAAGCATTCTTCTGTTGTCACGTTTGACCCATTCCAGGGCACTTTCTTTAGTTTTTATGCTTCCTTGGGCCATGTTAGTGAATGCTTTAGTGAACACACTGTTTCCTTCACGACTTAATAACTTTAAAGCTTTAGAACCGCAAAGTTGTGGTTGCAGTTTGACTGGAGAAACATACAAAACAACAACGTACGAGATAAAATATAAATACCATGACCAAAAGCTTTCGATTTATATCATTACGATGATTACTTTCTCTTTATATTTGCTACATTGCTTAAAAGTCTTGACGTTGATGACTAGTCTATTCATATATTCATTTATCTTGTATTTTGTAAATCAAATCAATGTTCTAATATGCATCATAGCTATAAAATGTAACAATGTTGGCACCAAATCACGTTTCCTATCCTCAATAACTTGAGGAAATTTCAAATTTTAAATTGTTGAGATACATACACATATACATATATCAAAATATACCATGGGCGATATGTAATGAATTAAACTGCCGGCAATAGAGATTGAAGGTGGCAAAAGATGCAGCGAATCGATAAGATGCTAGCGATGAAAAAGGACTAAATGTAGATGATGTCATTGATATAATTCTCACCATTCTCATTCACATACACACACAGAAACACCTACTTATGTACTCCGTATTACGTATCTTTTTGTTTGATGAATGTTTCAAAAGGATGTCCAATCAGCTCTAACCCGTTTTTCTATATATAATTGTAACTCCTTAATCTAAATGGCTTGAGGGGTTACAGTTTAAAAGAGTTAACACGCCAAAACTGGCATGAAATATTAAGTTTAGATGTAAGTCTAGCTACCTCATTTAATATCACATGTTTCTAGTTTAATAGGAAAATAATATCACGGTTGATTTATATTTGAAAGTGTATTTAGAACTAAGTTTAACAAAATGTCTCTTGTATGTAGCCCAACAATCAAAAGGTTGTGGGTCAAGTCTCGTCATAAATACATGTAAGATAGGTGTTGTATGTTGTAACAACTTGCGGTTAAAAAAATGTGTATTTATAATTTCAAGGTCTTTATGAATGTATTAAGCAAATTAGAAAAAAATATATATAATAAGAAACTTTGATTGTGTTCTGTTTGTTATGATATATATGTCTTATCATAAATAGAAGTTTGTTTGCTGACTTTCGGGCCAGTTTTGAACTTAATCTAAATGATGTATCGTTATTGTATCGTAATTTTCCTTTTACATGTACGATTTTCAATTGATGTATTCTTCTTTGGCCTGGAATCAAACAAGTTATATACTTGTGATAATATGTATGAGTGGTTATTGTATAACATAATTTGATAACTAAGTTTAAACAATTTGTCCCACATAGATAAAAAAAAAAACAAAAGTAATAAGTTATTTATATAATTTCAAGTTTGGTGACCATGTTCAATTCCCTATTGCTTAAAACATCAAAGAATGATGGATTAATCAATGCAATTTTTTTTTCCTTTTGTGTAACTATGTGACGAAATCATAACTAAATATGTTCCTTTTGTGTAACTAATAAATAAATTTCTGGACACCCTTGAGGGCCGAGGGAAATACCTAGAGCGACGAAATCATAACTAAATATGATCCGATGTATTCACGACAAACTAAACATGACTACAAACATATCATTTTAAGACCATCTGCATTTTAATCTTTTTAAATTTATACGTGAAATGATATTGTGTCGCAAAAATCCATAGATGTTCCTGCAATCTTCGGGACCCACCCTTGTGCCGTCACTGATAACCATTTAATTATAAAATGTATATTCTCCATTCTAAACATCAGTTAATAGGTTTAAATTAGGGTAAAAGTCAAAAATGATAAACATACTTTTTTAAATGTACCAATATGATAAACATAGTCATTTATGTATCAATATGCTAAACCAAAGATCAAATATGTGCAATAATGGGTACTTCTTCACACCTTCATCTCTTATATTTGCATCGTTAGTCCTTTTATACTAACGACCGTTAGTAAATAACTTAAAACTTGGTTTTCTTACGTTTTCGTCCGATTTTTTACGTTTTCGTCTGTATTTTTACGTTTTCGTCCGATTTTTTACGTTTTCGTCCGTTTTTTTACGTTTTCGTTCGTTTTTTTACGTTTTCGTCTCTTTTTTTACTTTTTCGTCCGATTTTTTACGTTTTCGTCTATTTTTTTTCGTTTACTTCGGTTTTCTTACGTTTTCGTCCGTTTTTTTACGTTTTCGTCCGATTTTTTACCTTTTCGTTCGATTTTTTACGTTTTAGTCCGATTTTTTACGTTTACGTATGTTTTTTTAAGTTTTCATCCGATTTGATAAACATGCTTTCTCAAATGTCCCAATATGATAAACATAGTCATTTATGTATCAATATGCTAAACCAAAGATCAAATATGTGCAATAATGAAAAACATGCTTTCTCAAATGTCCCAATATGATAAACATAGTCATTTATGTATCAATATGCTAAACCAAAGATCAAATATGTGCAATAACGGCTGTTAGTAAATAACTTAAAACTTAGTTTTTACGTTTTCGTCCGATTTTTTACGTTTTCGTCCGATTTTTTACGTTTTCGTTCGTTTTTTTACGTTTTCGTCCGATTTTTTACGTTTTCGTCCGATTTTTTAAGTTTTCGTCTGTTTTTTTACGTTTTCGTCTGATTTTTTACGTTTTCGTCTATTTTTTTACGTTTTCGTCCGTTTTTTTACGTTTTCGTCCGTTATTTTACGTTTTCGTCTGATTTTTTTTACGTTTTCGTCTGTTTTTTTACGTTTTCGTCCTTTTTTTTTTACGTTTTCGTCTGTTTTTTTACGTTTTCGTCCTTTTTTTTACGTTTTCGTCCGATTTTCTACGTTTTCGTCCGTTTTTTAACGTTTTCGTCTGGTTTTTTACGTTTTCGTCTGGTTTTTTACGTTTTCGTCCGATTTTTTACGTTTTTGTCCGATTTTTACGTTTTCGTCTGTTTTTTTTTTACATTTTCGTCTGTTATTTTATGTTTTCGTCTGATTTTTTACGTTTTCGTCCGTTTTTTTAGGTTTTCGTCTGTTTTTTACGTTTTTTTACGTTTTCGTCCTTTTTTTATGTTTTAGTTCGTTTTTTTACATTTTCGTCCATTTTTTACGTTTTCTTTCATTTTTTACGTTTTCGTCTATTTTTTACGTTTTCGTCCGGTTTTTACGTTTTCATCCGATTTTTTACGTTTTCGACCGCTTTTTTACTTTTTCGTCCGGATTTTTTAAGTTTTCGTTTTCGTTTTTCGATTTTTACGTAAAAATGGACGAAAACGTAAAAAATCAAAAGAAAACGTAAAAAAACAGAAAAAACGTAAAAAACCTGATGAAAACGTAAAATATCGGACGAAAAAGTAAAAAAGCGGTCGAAAACGTAAAAAATCGGATGAAAACGTAAAAAATCGGACGAAAACGTAAAAAATAGACGAAAACGTAAAAAACGAAAGAAAACGTAAAAAATCGGACGATAATGTAAAAAAAGGACGAAAACGTAAAAAAACGGACGAAAACGTAAAAAACAGACGAAAACCTAAAAAAAGGGACGAAAACGTAAAAAAATAGACGAAAACGTAAAAAATCGGACGAAAACGTAAAAAAACAGACGAAAACGTAAAAATCGGACAAATACGTAAAAAATCGGACGAAAACATAAAAAATCAGACGAAAACGTAAAAAACCAGACGAAAACGTTAAAAAACGGAAGAAAACGTAGAAAATCGGACGAAAACGTAAAAAAAGGACGAAAACGTAAAAAAATGGACGAAAACGTAAATAAACAGCCGAAAACGTAAAAAAATGGACGAGAACGTAAAAAAACAGACGAAAACGTAAAAAAACAGACGAAAACCTAAAAAACAGACGAAAACGTAAAAAAACAGAAGAAAACGTAAAAAATCGAATGAAAACGTAGAAAATCAGACGAAAAGGTAAAAAAACGGACGATAACGTAAAAAATTGGACGAAAACGTAAAAAAACAGACGAAAACCTAAAAAAACGGACGAAAACTTAAAAAAACAGACGAAAACTTAAGAAATCGGACGAAAACGTAAAAAAACGAACGAAAACGTAAAAAATGGACGAAAACGTAAAAAATCAGACGAAAACGTAAGAAAACCAAGTTTTAAGTTATTTACTAACGGCCGTTAGTATAAAGGACTAACGATGCAAATATGAGAGATGAAGATGTGAAGAAGCACCTCATTATTGCACATATTTGATCTTTGGTTTAGCATATTGATACATAAATGACTATGTTTATCATATTGGGACATTTGAGAAAGCATGTTTATCATTTTTGACTTTTACCCGTTTAAATTATTCAAAATTGAGTTATATGAATCTTGATATTTGGAAATCAGAGGTCCTAAAAACAAATGGGGCCATGTCTTGTTGAGTACCATGTACATGCTTACATTCGGCGCTGATTTTTGCGTTACAGTGTTAAATTTTTATAAGGAGCATCAATTTTTCTTAAATGCATCGAGTCCAAAAAAATTATTGTCATAGTCTTGCTTAGTTTTTCTTATATGCACCTCCTCAATTTGTTTAAAGAGACAGTCACACGTTTACAAATATAATTAGATTACAATATATAAAATTAACATTAAATTCAAGCAAGAAGAGGTGGAAGCAAAAGACAAACTCTTGTTAAATGATAATTAAAATATAACGGTAAAAAGGTCGAGACATGAGACTCGTGTTTACCAAGATTCCATCAAAACAAATTCTTCATCCGTTTCTTAGGGTAAAACGGCTAATGCTAGCAAATCTTTATTGCACAAAAACGATTTTGTAATAACCTGACTAAAAAGTTTATATCTGTTTCTAAAATATATTGGTACATAATTCGAATTTTGGAAACTCTTTTGAAGAGAAACCCAAATCTAGAGCAAAAAGACTTGTGTACAAAGTCAGAATTTTTGGAACCACGATTCCATCAAAACAAATTCTTCATCCGGTTCTTAGGGTAAAACGGCTAATGCTAGCAAATCTTTACAAAAACGATTTTGTAATAACTTGACTAAAAAGTTTATATCTGTTTCTAAAATATATTGGTACATAGTTCGAATTTTGGAAACTCTTTTGAAGAGAAACCCAAATCTAGAGCAAAAAGATTTGTGTACAAACTCGAATTTTTGGAACCCATTTGAGGGTACGCAGGTGTTAGAGTAAAACTAACTTAAGATATTTTGAAAAAGCAATACCAAGACCAGCATGTAAACCCATCAAATTTTCCCTTCCCAAGCTACGTGGGATTCTCTCCAATTTTTTAGTTATTACTTTTTAAGTGCCTCATTTTGATACACGATATTTTAGTTATATTAACTCCATTTTAGACATGTTACACATTGTGAAGCTGTCTTCAAAGCTTACTTTAAATAATCTTTAGTCCGCCCCTATATAATTGTTTGGTTTTTCCAATCATGTATGCGTATAATGCATGCATGTATCAAGTTTATAAGTAAACTGAAGTTACTTATACTTTTAAACCAATTGTAACACGTTATTTTCTATGGAACGATAAAAACTAAAAGAATCGAAGATTCATCAAGTTCTTAATGTAATGTATCCTCATTTAGTAGATGATGACGTGACTCCCATTGAAATGCACATATGACATTAATCGATGACTTGTCTCTTTAATGCGTCTTGTTCTTTGTAATTCAAATCTTTCAATTTCTATTATTATGATGATTGCTTTTTGCTACATTGCTTGAAATTCTTGACATTAATCGATGACTTGTCTCTTTAATGCGTCTTGTTCTTTGTAATTCAAATCAATGTTTTTAATCTTGTCAATGATGTTCAATATGATCTTAAGTGTTGTAGTGATTTCACAGTTATGTGTTACTTGATTTAATATTTTTTGGAAGAATGAACTTTGGTGTGGGTGATAGAGTACTTCATGGACGATTTGTATCTAATTACATCGTCGCCTAGTAATTATCATAGAGCTTAACATCAATAATCAAAATAAATCCAAAAGATAAACGATCTTTAATGTGAATATGGATGCTACTTATTAGAATAAAACACAAGCATGACTCGAGAGAAAAAGTAGGTACTTCATTATTTTTGTCATGAAGGCTTAACTCCAATCCCACATAGAAAAAAGAAGGAAAATAGTTATCATTTATATATCACATTGTCTACTTGTTTATTGTTATAGGGTTAGTCTCATGCTTCCGTATGGGTTTCTTTGTGAATTCTGCTCCGGAACATTTCGGAATCACCATGGTAACCTGTATGAAAATTTGATATTAAGTCTTAATTTTAGAAAATGCTGGACAAAACATTTGTCTACAAAAAAGGTGTCTAATTTTTTTATATGAAGTCTTAACCTTTCATTATAACTTTGTAAATCTTCTTCAACAAGCACTCTACATTATGAAATTCATATGAGATCATCTTTTTGTTTTTGTTTTAACTATGTAGATTATTCTTAACAAGAACTCAAAGGGTGTATTTAGTTGCTCATTTTTCTTTTTTAACAAATTTGTGATCTTTATCTTTCCAAGTAAGAAGAAAAGTTGTAATAATGATTTAGAAAAATACTAAGCCAATTGGTTAATTTCATTTTAAAAAACATTGGCTATTCGGTTATAGGGTTAGTCTCATGCTTCCGTATGGGTTTCTTTGTGAATTCTGCTCCGGAACATTTCGGAATCACCATGGTAACCTGGACAAAACATTTGTCTACAAAAAAGGTGTCTAATTTTTTTATATGAAGTCTTAACCTTTCATTATAACTTTGTAAATCTTCTTCAACAAGCACTCTACATTATGAAATTCATATGAGATCATCTTTTTGTTTTTGTTTTAACTATGTAGATTATTCTTAACAAGAACTCAAAGGGTGTATTTAGTTGCTCATTTTTCTTTTTTAACAAATTTGTGATCTTTATCTTTCCAAGTAAGAAGAAAAGTTGTTGACAATAATGATTTAGAAAAATACTAAGCCAATTGGTTAATTTCATTTTAAAAAACATTGGCTATTCGGTCATAGAGTACTCCATGGAGGAATTTTGTATCTAATTACATCGTCGATTATTGATTGTCATGGAGCTTTAGTATCAATAACCAAAGTAAGTTTAGAAAATAAATGATCTTTAATTGCATATGGGTAGTACCTTATTGTCATGAAAGACGTGATAACTTTCATCCCACATAGATAAAAGAAGAGAAATGGTCTTATATACCACACTGTCTATCGGTTCGTTGTGTTCACGTTAGTGTCACGTGTTCATAAAGGTGTCACTAAGTTCCCATCTTGTGCATTGAGGCAACTTTAAATAACCTTTTATATTTAGAAGGTGTAGAATACATCATGTGGTGTGCTAATGATGTTCATTTTTATGCATCTTTTGCTCTTCTTGAACTCTTTCCAAAGATCGAATTCAACATTCAACGAGGATTCGTGAGGGTTGTGTTGTCTGAAGACCAAAGAAAAGTCAATATTTTAGCCGATGGAAAAAATGGAATTTCTAAAAGTGAAAGAAGCGGTTCCGCATGATCTCAGAAGTCATGATCCATGGCATGAAATTAATGCATACAACATACATGATACAACTAAACGGAAAGATTTGAACCCGAAATTCGTGCTTCAAGTTTACCGGGACTTTGCTGCAACCAGTGATTTGTCATTTGGACCCGAGGTATGGCCTATTGTTTGTGCTGCATATGGCACCAATTTGACCGGGATGATGACTGTTTAATCAAAAAGATGGTTTCTCGATCAAAAATATGATGCATGGACAGTTCACGGTGTTAGTGCGTATTGTGGTTGCTAATGGCTTTTTGCAGCAATGGCTTCACAATTAGGCGATGCTCCAACTGCCGAAGGGTATAAACATAAATTCATCAAAGCAAAAATGGCGTTTGAAGCGAAACTATGGAATGCGGCTTATTTCAACTATGATAATGGAACAAGTAGAGATAGTAAATCCATTCAAGCTGACCAATTAGCGGGGCAATGGTATATGGCACCTTTGAGTTTACCAAATCTGTTTGATGATTTGAAGATACGAAGCGCTCTACAAAAGATTATGCTTTCACAGTTATATATATATATATATATGGTACATGGCATCTTAACTTCTGTAGTGATTTTAGAGTTCTATATTACTCGATTCGATATTGTTCAGAATAATTAATTTTGGTGTTCATGATATAGATCTCCATGGAGGATATTTGCATCTAATTACATATTCGTTTAATAATTATCATGGAGCTTAGTATCAATAATCAAAATAAATTTTGGAGATAAACGATCTTTAATGTGTGTATGGATGGTACTTATTGGAGATAAATGACAAGCACGAGTTGAGAGAAAAGCTAGGGACATTATTGTTTTTTGTCATGAAAATCATGCTAACTTCCATCCCGCATGGACAAAAGAAAAAAAATTGTTATCATTTATATATCACACAGTCTACCATTTTGTTGTGTTTGAATTAGTGTCATGCTTTGGCATGGGTTGCGTTATGTTGTTCTCATTACTTTAAAAGAACAACATTGTTATAACTCTTGTTAAAATTTGATATGATTTTTCTTTCTTTTTTTACAAAGTATTTTTAGTAATATTTTCTCTTAATTTTAGAAATTATTGGTTGAAAGGTGTGCAATCCTTTATACTCGACGCAATACACAAACATCAGTTCCTCGCTATCAGTTTGGAAAAAAAATGAAATTACCCATGATTCGCCAATATAAGCAATCGAATCCGTTACTAAAAAAACCGTAAAGCAGAATCACCACTAAACTCTCAAGACATCATAACTGAAGAGTTGTCAGCATAAGCAGGTCCAATTTGTTCAATTCAAAGTTCTTTATTAATGTATTATATAACTATACTTGGTTTATCATAAAACTTGTTTGGGGTGCTAACAATTGATAGTGCATAAACCAATGTTGTATTGTCGTACTAATACCTCCTTTGTTTATATCTTATGCGCCATATCCAAGAAATACATTAATATATTTCTCCTTAGGATTGTCTCTCATCCGCAATAGTTTCATCCCTCGGCATTCTTTATAGAACTTGAAGCCGCATCTTTAATGAATTCTAGTATTGATACTAAAATGAACGAGAACATGAGAAATTAATAATATTTTAATTAAAAACGTACTTTATAGTTTTGTCTAAGTCACCAACTCGTTATACAACATGAAGCATTCTTCAATTGTCACGTTTGACCCGATCCAAGGCACTTTCTTTAGTAGTTATGCTTCTTTGGGGGAAAATTACAAATGACGAGATGCATATATCAAAATATACTACAGGGCGATAGGTAATGAATTAAACTGCCAGCAGTAGGGATTGAAGGTGGCAAAAGATGCAGCGAATTGAGAAGATGCCATTGACTAAAAAGGACGAAATGTAGATGATGCATTTGTACAATTCAATACACACACACATACAGAAACAACCACTTATGCATGTATTACCAATCTTTCTGTCTAAGAAATGTTTTGTTTCATTAGGTATTAAAAAAAATCAGGTGTTGTGTTAGCTCGATTCAATTTGAACTTCATTACAGGAACATAAGCATCAGGTACAGGATGCATATCCGTTACATCGGGCATCTTATGTTCCTGTTAATATAATTCTGGGCGCTTCCTCGTGAAGATTAGTGTATGCTAACTCCTCGGGAATAGATATTGTATTAAGTATGAATCTTGGTTTGAAACTGCTAAGAAAACAAGCACCGTTAGTCTCACCGTGGAACGGGGTTCCGCGGTCAAACTCCGGCGTGAGAGTAAGTAAGGGTTCTTAGAGAGATAAAGTAAGTTTTAGAGAGAGAGTGAGTATATGTTACCGTTCAAATAGTGGCGAAACCCCTATTTATATGGTTGACCTTTCTGTCGTGTTCCCATGGTCACGGGACATGAGAGCGACAGTTTGTAAGTGGGGAGTGACGTAAGTCAACTCAGGGTTTGTCTCGTTGTTATGACAGTGATGCTTTTGGGCGGGAGTTTGTCTCGCTTTCCCTTTTTGGGGACTGCAGGTTGCAGTACTTAGTTTCAGGCAAGATTCCTTACCCCTTGTTTGGGGCGCGGTTGAAGCTTCCTCCGGAAGTATCATTTACTCGCGGATTCGCCATCCCCGTCCTGGTGGTGCCTTGTGGGCATAGACAATACTTGAGTGTCTCCTGATGGTTATGTTTTTGGGTCCGCGTCTGACCTTTCTGAGAGTCAGGGGGGGGGGGGGGGGGGGGGGGGGGGGGGGGGGGGGGGGGGGGGGGTCATACGCGATCAGTGTCTGTAATGAAGTTCAAATTGAATGGGGTTTCAGTTGATCTTCTATATGCTCGACTTTCACTTTTAGTTATACCTGAGGTAAGTATTAAACCTTTCTTGCCTTCAGTATATTTTATACTGTTAAAGATTAATGGTGATAAACTAGATAAGGTTATGTGGGTTGATAATGAGGATTATATTACAGGATTTGGATATTTCTCAAGATTCAATACTGCAAAATGCAGATGACAAGACAGTTCGGAGTCTTAACGGATGTAGAGTTATCACGGATTCTGCCTTTGGTATCCAACATTCAGGTTTTGGCAATGGCTCCTTCTTTGTGATTCCATATAGTAATATGAATTCGTTATACTGTAGTTAGCTTTACAGATAAATAGGATGTTGTCTAGCATTTTGTGATTTTAATTATGTTTCATTTATGGGGTGTCTGTTAAATCTATTTAGAGGTGACAATTTGGGTGGGTTGGGAAACCGGCAATCATTTTTTTGTTCATTACTAAAAACAATTTTCAAATTCTGATTTCTAAAAAGTAATCTTATAATAGGAACTTAAATCTTTGATAAAAAATATTTTAGGAGCTTCCCTTCTTCAAAAGTGGACTGTGGGCGACTTTCAAATCATCAGTAAAGTCTACCTTCCTTCTTATAGTAAAAAAATGACCTGTTCGACCCATTTATACGTAAACGGGTTAACTTCAGTGTATACTTTTTGTTTTCTTTTCTCGGTCAGCTAATTTACCCTTTTTTATACAATGATTATAAAGACAGTGTGTATGGTAATTTCATTTCATATATGCTTCTTGTTTTTTTCTTGATTCTATGGAGCTTTAACATCCGAATTGTCCTTGAAAATATAGGCCTGTCATGGAGTTCTCGAGAGCCCTGGTTATTTGCATCATTATCTTATGATGAAAGGGTAAGCCATCCTTATGACTTTATTAATCTTTACTTTATTTTAGAGAAAGTTATAATTAGTAATTGTTGTAATCCTAGTCGTTAAATGTGTGGTAGATTCCTTGCTGCAAGATTAGGCATTGTGTCAATCACTTTTGAACAATATTTGCAACCTTCCCTTTTTAAGCAACATGCATAAAGTGAAAGGTATCCTCATATGATTCAAATATAATTCTTGACAGAATCGGATAAGAGACGTTGATGGATGGAAATTTAGCTGATGATGAGATAGAAATCGAGTTGTCACCCGTAGCTGTGCAGTTGGCCTATGTACAGCAGGTAACAAGCAACATTTAAAGTTTTATAAGAGTATGCTTTCAAATATAATATCTTTGACGGGTTTGTTTCACAGAACACTCCTGAGTTTTGGATGAGCAAGACTAGTACAAAATGATGTTGCTTCAGACTTTATGATTTGCTCTCGAAAAATTATTGTTCTTCGTTGTGCTTTGAACTAGAAGTGAAAGTTGGATATAAGCGATTTTATGGATTTTTCTTATTTATGTTTGAAAGTGAAAACTTGTTCCAGAATTGTATGCAAATTTCACTTTATAATTTGATTTTTTGTTTCAGAATTGTATGCAGATTTTTTGTTTCTATTATTACAATATTTTAAGGTTTTTTTATGTGTTATGTCGAGTTTTGTATGTTGTCACTAATATAATTTTTGACGAAGCTGTAGCGACGACTAGCGGCGAGCCTAACTTTTGACACTAAGCATCATTAGTGATGACTTATAGTCTGTTAGTGACAAAAGCCTAGTCACTAAAGAGCCTAGTCACTAAAGTCAAATTTTCTTCTAGTAATTGTTTAAGTCCTCACACTTAAAAGTGTGAAGAATTAGAAGCTCACACTTAAAAGTGTGGAGAATTGATTAAAATCATCACACTTAAAAGTGTGAAGAATTAAAAGTTCACACTTAAAAGTGTGAAGAATTGTTTTAAAAATCATCACACTTAAAAGTGTGAAGAATTGTTTCAAAATTATCACACATGAAAGTGCGAACTTTTTATAAATCTTCACACTTAAAAGTATGAAATTATTTGCTACACCCATATGGTTCACACACAAGTTAGGTGTGACCTTTTTAATTCCACACACTTTAAAATGTGAAAATATAGTTTAACAAGTGTGAAAAATTAACTATTTTGTTATAGTGAAAGTTAATACTTGGAAGAAAAAAAACCTTTTTATTTTAAAATTTTATTTTCTATTGAAAAACCACTGAAACGTGTGCTTAAGTTGCGAGAAAAAAGATTTTACCTTACTTTCAAGTCTTAAGTTTTATATAAAAAAATTTAATCTTAAACATAATTTTATAGCCTTCAATGTAAAATTCTTAATTACCCTTTAATAATTTTTAAATTAAACAACATCTATAATCATCATTCGATACACTTGATCGTAATACTCACAATCATATAAATTAACATGAGATGTACATGTATCAACAACTTATTCAGTAATTTTAATTTAATATTTTCACATATGCTTATAAACGTTATACGAACAACATTTTACATGGTGTATAATGCAACGAGCTATTATATACGTATGCTACAAACTTAAATACAACCAAATTGTCATAAATCTCATATTGTACGATATATATTGTAGCTCGTTTATTTAAATGGGTTAACGGGTTACATTGTGTAAGTGAGTTAACACGTCAAAACTGACATGAAATTTGATGTTTAGATATAAGTCTAGCTACCTCATTTAATATATGTTCTAGTTTAATAAAGAAATAAAATTAAGGTTGAATTTTTATGAAAAAGTGTATTTATAAATTCAAGGTCTTTATGAATGTATTAAGTGAATAGAAGTATCCGCACATAAGTGTGATGTGTATTAACAAATATTTATAAGGGACAAATAATTTAATAACTAAGTTTAGACAACTTATCCCACATAGGTAGAAAGTAAATGTAATAAGATCCTGATATAACTCCAACTTTGCAAGTTACATTAACTGATTTGGATTAGTTTTGTGTCAAAGATTGATACAAAATTCTTTTCCTTTCGGTTTTTACCTTTTTTGTAATTATTTGATTAAATAGAAAACCTCTTGTTTTGCATATGTATATAAGTTTGTGATTTAAGATTATTTGAGGACAAAAGATCTTATACATACCAATGGATCAATCTCCACCATCTATCTTCCATCAATTTCTATTTGATCTAATTGATGAGATTTATCATAACAATTAAAAAAACCCATTTTTATCTTTTTTTTTAAATATTAATATCCTTCAAACCGTTAATCGTTAAACGAAAAATATACACCATTACGACAATCATTTAATTATCTTTCTATAGATAGGCACTTTGCTATACTTTCGACAATTTTTTTTTTTTTTTTTTTTTTATGTTTTTCACGTTTTTTTTTTACATTTTTTTCGTTACTGAAATTTGCATGAAAAAAATCACATGTGATTAAACACTAATTTGAATATCACATGTGATATTAGTGCTAAATCACATATGATAAATTTGAATATCACATGTGACATTAGTGTTAAGTCACATATGATATATTATCATATGTGATTTAACACTAATATCACATGTGATATTTAAATTTATCATATGTGATATTCAAATTAGTGTTTAATAACATGTGATATTAGTATTAAATAAGCATTTAATTATTTTTATTATAAATAAGCATTTTGTATGTAAAATAACTCTCTTCTAAGTTTGTTGTGTTTGTACTTTAACTTGGTTAATTGGTAACACTCAATGACAATGGCATTATGCCACTTAGGAAATAACGTAACACGTATGGTAAATGAGGGGAAAAGATGGAATTGCAATTGCTTGATCTCTTATTGATGTAATTTCGTCTCGAACTTACAGGGACTCTCGGAAATGGAGTTTGCGTAATGACGACAATTCTACGCTTCAAGAAGTTACTTGCATAAACTTTAGTGAGCCCCAATGTAATTATATGGTTTTTTCAAACATGTGTTAATCTTATAATGAAGTTACTCAAAGTCTTAAGATATACCATGGGTGATATGCAACGATTTAAACTGCCTGTGATAGGGATCTACGGTGGCAAAAGATGCAGCGAATCGAGAAAATGCTAGTGATGAAAAGGGATGAAACCTAGATGACACCATTGTTCTTACGATTTTCACTCTAATTCCCAGACAAAAGAAACACCCAATTATGTATTACGTTGTTCAATAAAGGTTTGGTTCTGTAGAAGCTATAAACGTACTGCTCCTCGTTCCTGTGACGTGGCGGGTCTTTCGAACGCCTCGTTGTTACGCCTCTAAGGTACCTATCACCTCTGTTGTAAAAATCGGTCCAGGCGGCCTATTAATCCCCGCATAATCGCTGATCGCTCACTAAACGCCTTAATTTATCATAATCGGCCTATTTAATCGTTTTGGTCGAAGATCGCTTAAAAATCGGTCAACAAACCGATTAATCGGACAAAATCCGTCTAATCGGATTAATCGGACAAAATCGGTTAAAAATCGATCAACAAAATTGCTTAAAAATCGGACAACATCGCTTAAAAATAGGTCAACAAACCTATTAATCGGACAAAATCGGTCAAAGATCGCTTAAAAATGGTCAACAAACCGAATAATATCTATGTTTGACTTTAAACTTTGAAGAATTATGTATTATGTTTATATTTGAACACTTGAATTATTTGAACTTTGATGCCCTGTGCTTATCTCATACATATAATATAATATAATATCTTTTTTTTTAACGACAAAATTTTATTGAAACTAGCAAGACGCTAGAAAACATTACAAAGAAATCAAATAAGGGTTTTTTAACCAAGTCTCCCACGAGAAAACCCTATTACATCTACTAGAACACCAATTAAAGGAGAAAGAAACAATATCATCAAAGATCACCGATCGTCTTGGAGGCAAATCATCAAAAATAAAGCGATTGCGGAACACCCAAATATACCACCAAGCAATATAAAAAACACCTTCCAACATAGCCTTAACTTTTTGGGAGAGGCGAATAGAAGAAAACCAGGAAACCCAAACCGATACCGACGTCAACTCTTGCCAAGACAAATCCCACCAACGGCAAATCTTACGCAAGACGATCTTGGCCAAATCACAACGAAACAGAATATGATGAATGGTTTCCTCAGAAGACTGACATATAGGACAAGAAACCGAATCCAATATAACACCACGATGATTGAGGTTGGATCTAGTCGGCAAACAATCACGATAAACACGCCAAGCAAACACATTGATTTTGATGGGAATGTATTTCACCCATCTGGTAGAATCTGAATACGACGGAAGAAATAATTCATCTATAATATTACGTACCTCCTTAACCCGGAATTCACCGTCGCCAGATAAATCACAACACCATCTATCTTGAACCGGCGACAAAGACACAACCTCAAGCATAGAATTCAACTCTAAAAACTGATGACGCTCCACACCATCCCGAATATTCCTACGAAAAGAATCAACCATAGAAGTTCCCATCTTAACAAAGAACTAAAACTTGTTTGTCCGTCTCTAACGCGAAAAGACGTGGGAATCTATCTCGAAGAACCATGCCAGCTAGCCAACGATCCTGCCAAAATCGAGTACGAAAGCCATCTCCAATACGCTTTAAGCAATGAGAAAGGAAGTTGAACCCTTTGTTATTCAGTAAGTTCAACTCACGCACAATAGAACACCAATTAGACGTCAGATTAGATGGATGAGACTCAATCGAAGGACAATAAATAGCTTGAATAACCCTACACCAAAGAGAACCATCTTGAGAAACAAAACGCCATACCCATTTAAGAAGAAGGGCGCGATTAAGCACATGAAAACTCGAAACACCTAGGCCTCCATTCTTTTTAGACGCCAAAACTTTATCCCAGGCGGCCCACGTAATCTTCTTATCCGAAGAATCTGCTCCATTGAAGAATCTGCTTCGAATTGCTTCCATAGATCTCAAAACTCCTTTAGGGACCTTATATATAGACATATTATATATAGGGGAAGCGCCAAGAACCGATTTCAAAAGAGTGAGTCTACCACCAATTGAAAGGGTTTTCACCTTCCAGTTAGATAACCGCGATCTTAACTTAAGAATTAAATCAGACCAAGCCTTGTGCTGAGATGTACATTCACCCACCATCGCACCTAAATAACGAAAACATTTATCCATAATAGAACAACCAATAGAATTCGCTCCCTGCACAACACGAGTATAAGGAACGCCCACTCCTAGAACTTGACTCTTATGAATATTAATCTTTAATCCAGACGCTGGGGAAAAACACTTGAGAATATTAATGATACTCTTCAAGTTATCATCAGACCATTCCCCTATAAACATAGCATCATCAGCATAGAATAGGTGCGAGATAGAGATCGACCCATCCAAAAGAATTCCTTTGAAAAGACCCTCACTTACAACTCGAGAGAAGGAAAAGTGTAACGATTCCATGATGAGAATAAAAAGGTAAAGAGATAACGGATCTCCTTGTTTTAACCCACCATGAAATTGGAATTCAGATGAAGGACTCCCATTAACTAAGATTGACGCCATCGCATAACTAAACGTACCACAAATCCACTTACACCAATTCGGACCAAACCCAAACGCTTGGAGAACATCTAACAAGTAGTCCCAACGAACCGAGTCATAAGCCTTGGCAAAATCGACTTTAAAGAACATGGCTTGTTTCTTCTTTCTTTTACACCAATTCATAATCTCATTAAGAACAAACGTCCCATCCAAAATCTGTCTATTAGCAACAAACGCCGACTGAGTATCCGAAACAAGGTCTGAAATAACTGGTGCCAAACGGTTGGTGAGAACCTTCGTGACAACCTTGTAAATGCAACCAATCAAGCTAATAGGACGGTAGTCTGAAACAAATTTAGCATCCATTACCTTCGAGATTAAAGCGATGAAAGACGCGTTACACCCAATAGGAAATGTCCCAATATAATATAATATCTAATATTACAATTTTGTGTATAAAAATTCGAATCCGATTAATCCCCGATTAATCCCCGCCTAACCGATTAATCGCTAGGCCCTACCCGACCGCCTCACTAGCGCCTAGCGATTTTTACAACCTTGCCTATCACAGAGCAAACACGTGTTAGCCTCGCCTCAAGTTTTGTCTCGATACCAAGCTACGACGTGAGATTACGATTTGGTTACCCCAAAGGGTGGGTATGTAATGTGAAGAGTAAATGTGTAGTAAATGTTGTGTCTTAACCGAATTAACCAAAGTTGTTGCACTTATACTACCTTAATTACTGTACTTGACATCATAGGAGAATGGAGCGCCAAAGCTATGCCTAGCCTAGGTGCTATGTGACATGGCCACGTGGTGGACCGTATCCCACAATATCCGAGTAGGCAGCACACGTTCAGTCATTTGCAACAAATGCTGGGTATAATGGTATATTGGACGAAATAGTGTTTCCTTTTTGTCAGGTGGTCCCTACCACGTAACACTATTCGTCCTTTGAGTGACATTAGGATGACCCACTTACATCAGGCTCCAAATGACACGTGCATGTAGCTCTAACCCGTTTGTGCGTAACCTAAATATATATTGTAACTCGTTTATTTAAATGGGTTGGCAGGTCACACTGGTTAAACGAATCAAGTAGTTAACATGTGGAGACTGACATGAAATATTAAGTGTAGATATAAGTCTAACTACCTCGTTTAATATCATATGTTTCTAGTTTAATAAGTTTTAATAAATTCAAGGTCTTTACGAATGTATTAAGGAATTTAGGGGAGAAAAATCCGGACAGAAACTTTGATTGTGTAATGTTTGGTATGATATTTATGTTCATAAATAAAAGTTTGTTTGTTGACTTTTGGGCCTATTTTGAACTTTAGCCTAAACGATGATTTGGGCTTGTATCGTAATTTTCTTTTTACATTTACGAATGATCGATTTTCATTTATCCATTCTTCTTTGCATTGGAATCAAACAAGTTATAGAGTACTTGTGAATTGTGATGATATGTATATGTTATATCATTACATAATTTGATTACGATTTGGTTACCCCAAAGGGTGGGTATGTAATGTGAAGAGTAAATGTGTAGTAAATGTTGTGTCTTAACCGAATTAACCAAAGTTGTTGCACTTATACTACCTTAATTACTGTACTTGACATCATAGGAGAATGGAGCGCCAAAGCTATGCCTAGCCTAGGTGCTATGTGACATGGCCACGTGGTGGACCGTATCCCACAATATCCGAGTAGGCAGCACATGTTCAGTCATTTGCAACAAATGCTGGGTATAATGGTATATTGGACGAAATAGTGTTTCCTTTTTGTCAGGTGGTCCCTACCACGTAACACTATTCGTCCTTTGAGTGACATTAGGATGACCCACTTACATCAGGCTCCAAATGACACGTGCATGTAGCTCTAACCCGTTTGTGCGTAACCTAGATATATATTGTAACTCGTTTGTTTAAATGGGTTGGCAGGTCACACTGGTTAAACGAATCAAGTAGTTAACATGTGGAGACTGACATGAATTATTAAGTGTAGATATAAGTCTAGCTACCTCGTTTAATATCATATGTTTCTAGTTTAATAAGTGTTAATAAATTCAAGGTCTTTACGAATGTATTAAGGAATTTAGGGGAGAAAAATCCGGACAGAAACTTTGATTGTGTAATGTTTGGTATGATATTTATGTTCATAAATAAAAGTTTGTTTGTTGACTTTTGGGCCTATTTTGAACTTTAGCCTAAACGATGATTTGGGCTTGTATCGTAATTTTCTTTTTACATTTACGAATGATCGATTTTCATTTATCCATTCTTCTTTGCATTGGAGTCAAACAAGTTATAGAGTACTTGTGAATTGTGATGATATGTATATGTTATATCATTACATAATTTGATAACTAAGTGTATACTCGTACAATATATCCCACATAGATAGAAAGTAAATGTAATAAGCTCCTTATATAACTCTGACTGTGCAGCATATGTTAAATAGATCGGATTGGAATTTTGTATCAAAGATTGATACGTTTCTCTTCCTTTCTATTTTTATATTTTACGTAATTATTTAACTAATAGAAAATCTCTCTTCAGATATAATTTCGTCTCCAACTTACAAGGACTCATGGAAATGGAGTTTAAGTGACGACGGCAATTTTATGCTTAAATAATTTACATACATAAACTTTAGTCCGCCCCAATATAATTATATGGTTTTTTCAAACATGTGTAAATCTCATAATGAAGTTACTCAAAGTCTTAAAATATACCATGGGCGATATGTAAGGATTTAAACTGCCTGTGATAGGGATCAAAGGTGGCAAAAGATGTAGCGAATTGAGAAGATGCTACTGATGAAAAAGGATGAAACATAAATTACGCCATTGCGATAATTCTCACCATTTCCATACACATTCACAGACAAAGAAACACCCACTTATGTATTACGTTAATCAGTTAAAGTTTGGTTTTGTAGAGACAATAAACTGCTCCTCATGCTTGTGACACGTCGGGTCCTTCGGGCGCCTCGCTGCTACGTTTTACTCTTGCCTTAGGTTTTGTCTCGAGACCGAGACCAATCTATGTTGCGAGAGTAAGATTGGTTTCATCCAAAGGGTGGGTAATTATTATGAGAGAGTTAGAATTAGTGTCATGCTTTGGCATGGGTTGTGTTATGTTGTTCTCTTTATTTAAATATTGTTCTCTTTACTTATAGAGAACAACACTTGTGACACCCGTCAAAATTTGATATGTATTTTTTTTTTTTTTTTTTTTTACAAAATATTTTTAGTAATATTTTCTCTTAATTTTAGAAATTATTGGTTGAAAGGAGTGCAATCCTTTATACTCGACGCAATACGCAAACATCAGTTCCTCGCTATCATTTTGGAAAAACATGATCTTACCAACGATTCGCCAATATAAGCAAATCGAATCTGTTGCTAAAAAACCGTAAAGCAGAATCACCACTAAACTCTCAAGACATTATATCTGAAGAGTTGTCAAATAAGAGATTCAATTTGTTAAATTCAGAGTTGTTTAATAATGTGTGTTATATAACTATACTTGGTTTATCATAAAACTTGTTTGGGGTGCTAACAATTGATAGTGCATAAACCAATGTCGTACTAATACCTCCTTTGTTTATATCTTATGCGTCATATCCAATAAATACATTGGTATATTCCTCCTCAAGATTGTCTCTCGTCCGTAATATATAGTTTCATCCCTAGGCACTCTTTATAGAACTTGAACCCGCATCTTTAATGAGTCATAGTATTGATACTAAAATGAACGAAAACATGGGAAATTAACAATACTGTAATTAAAAACATGCTTTATAGTTCTGTCTAACTCACCAACACGGTATACAACATGAAGCATTATTTTGCTCTCACGTTTGACCCAATCCAAGGCACTTTCTTTAGTAATTATGCTTCCTTGGGGGAAAATTACAAATGATGAGATGCATATATCAAATATACTATGGGCGATAGGTAATGAAATTAAACTGCAAGCGATAGGGATTGAAGGTGGCAAAAGATGCAGCGAATCTAGAAGATGCCATTGATGAAAAAAGGACGAAATGTAGATGATGCCATTGGTATAATTCTCACCATTTTCATTCACAGACACATACACAAAAACATCCATTTATGCATGTTTTCTGTCTAAGAAATGTTTGGTTTCATTAGGTGTTAAAAAGTATCAGGTTACGTGTTAGAGATTATGATAGTAACTTGTTTATATATATGGGTTAACGGGTTACGCTGGTTAAATGAGTCGACACATCGAAAGTGACATGAAATATTATACAGTATTTAGCTATATAAGTCTAGCTAGCTACCTCGTTGACTATGGTAATTATGTTGGGTTCATTCCATCTTCTCAAACTAATTTACGGTTTTTGGGCATGTTAAGAACTTAACCTAGCTAAAAGATGTTTTGTTATTGTATCGTAATATTTTTCCTTTTATATGTACGAATGATTTTGAGTTTATCCATTCTTCTCCTCTTTTGAGTCAAACATGTTATATAATACTTGTGATGATATGATATGTATGGTATAACATATATTTGATGACTAAGTTTTAACAACTTGTCCCACATAGATAGAAAGTAGAACTAGTGAAATCTTTATATAACTCTAAGTGTGGTAACCAAGTTAAACTACGTGAGAACTATGTCGATATAAAAAATTGGTGCGGTTCTCTTTGTAGTTTTTTCCTTTTATGCCAACTATTTAATAAAAAAATCTCTTGTTTTGCCTATGTATATAAATTTGTCTATTAACTTTTGAATGATTCGTACATGTACGTATATATACAATCCCAAACGGTATGATCTTAACCGTTGTGACGGTTTGGTTTGGTAACCGTTTTGTAACCGCCATCTAGTAACCGTTTTATGGTTACAATCTTTCTAACTAACATATTTGGTCCTTCGTCTAATAATGTTTACATAAGAAGCATAAGTATTAAGATTATTTGGTTCACAACTACTAAACACTATTATCATCAAAAGAGACCTACACTTGCAAGCCTCAATTATCTTAATACATCAACACCAACTCCGATCCAAACATGGTTATCCAAGAGTAGCTAGCCAAACACGTCCTTGTATCACAAATTCCTCACCCATCAAGAGAAGGGGAACAAATGTGAGTACATTTCCTATGGCGGGCACAAACACACACCATACCAGATTGCAGATTCTATCCTCACAATCTAAGTATAGAGAAGAGTACCCCAGATAAGGGATCATCACAAAGGCTGATGTCCTTCTCGAAACCCTGCCCCTAAACACTCTGTTCAGTTATAAAGGCTTCATTAGGCTAACTAGTGTACCCTCTAGCTACAAGAGTCGAATATCTGCATGCAGTTGGTTCTCTCATTTAAACTCTATATAGGGAATCTGTATTTGCATGACATTTGCACAAACCTGTTTCTAATCATAATGACTTAAAACAACATGCCATAGTAAGTATTTTTTTTTTTTTTTTTTAGAAAGGCTCCATAATAAGTCATGTAATTAGTTAGCTCGGTTGGGGTAGTTCCGTCTTTCATGACTCGATCGCCCTAGCTAGCTAACTCAATGAATGACCTATTCTCATAAACCTGACTAACAGCTTTGGATGATTGTTTCACATCAAGACTGATGATCCTCAGTTTAACATTGTTCATCCAGACCATGAGCAATAAAGTTGGAAAAAACCATTTTTGTTGATTAGGTTGACAAAAAACTAATTAAGCTTCACTGAAACATTTCATCAAACACTTTGCATTATATTTAATGTAAATCATATTTAATGTAAATCACACAGTAAGAGAAGATTGATCAATATGAAGAAGCTTAAATCATGGAAGAAGACGGCAGTTGGGGTCAAGTTACAGGTTGGATGGTCCACGTGTGACAAATAACAGTGATTACTTGAAGGGTCAAATTTCGGATCATAAGGTTCATTTGGTCAAAAGGGGTTTATCTATGGGGGGTGGTTCTAGCTTCTCTAAGACTATGTTTATTGGGTGGGTTGACAACCCAACTTTATGGAAATACATACAAGTATATTATTTTTATAATGTTGTATACAACCGACATCAACAACTAGGGGTGTTATCGGGTTAGTCGGGTCGGGTTGAGTCGGGTTTTAAATTTTTTCAAAGTGGCCCGCAACCCGACCCGATTAAGAATCGGGTTATCGGGTTCGGGTGGGATTCGGGTCGGGTTATGTCGGGTCGGGTGCTTCGGGACCCGATTAAGTAACAGTTGTAAAAAAAACATCAATTATTTGAAATATTCAAGGAATGGGATTAAAAGACTTATAAAGGAGACTTAAACCATTGCAGGCAATGTACTCCGTATATCAATTATTGCTGTACTCCGTATATAACTTTCATGATATGTTTATCTTTTATAACCATTTTATTCATTCAAAACAATCATTTTTATATATCATAGCTATTATCCATAACTCTCTCATCCCGTATTGATATTGATGAGTCTGCCATCAACGTAGGAACAAAGTATCAACTTTGTAATATTGCCATACAAACGTAAAAACTCATTTGTCTCACCAAGGAAATTTAATATCATGTCAGAGTTTTAAGTACCCTTAGCACAATTTCAGCAGACCTGAACCATTGCAATTTGCAGACTTGAACCGATAAGTGATTGTCGGGTCTTATCGGGTTGACCCTATAACCCGATAGCATTATTTATTTAACCCGAACCCGACCCGATAACACTATCGGGTTATCGGGTTCGGGTCAAAACAACCCGACAAGATTTTTTGACCCGATTAGACCCGACCCGATTAGCCTTATCGGGTTCGGGTCAACCCGACCCTACTGACACCCTATCAACAACCTAGATCACTTGGCAACCCAAGATCACAACCCCAATCTGCCACATGTTTTTATTTTAGTGGCTATTTGTTTTTTTTCTTTACTTTTTCTTTTTTATTTTTAATACTTATATTATTTTAGGTTAGGTTGTTGATAAATGGTATGAATTGGTTGTATGTATTTTGTGTAGGTGGAGGGAAGAGAAAATAATATTTTAATAAAAGATGGGGTTGGGTTGGGTTGTTGATAAAGATAGTCTAAGAGTTCACGCAATGATAAAGGTGAACTTGGTCCTGTTCCAAATGGACGTTACAGTTGTGGACCTCCCGATGGCCATATCTGATACGGACTGTATGATTAGATTATACAGACCCATTTTAAGTCGTAAACAATAAGACGAATTTAGTCGGTAGTATTTTCTTTTTAATTATTTTTTTTAAGGGCAGATTTTTCTAACTATTTCATAATATTTATATTATAAATCTATCTCACATTTTTTAACATGACATTGTTTATTTTTAACTAAATAAATAATATCTTCTTTAAAGTTTGTGATATTAAATTTAACCAAAAGTAATGTGATAAACTCAATCAAACTTTCTTATATATTTTTAGTAGTACCAAATTAAATTAAGACATCCAAAGGAAAATATGTATTAGTAATTTGAGATGGAACGAATAATATTTATCTATTTAGAAATAAAGTAATTGGTTAAAACAGGACACATAGAGCTATTTTAAGATAACTTAAAATATAAATGTATACATTTATTTTGATTAAAAAAAAAAAAAAAAAAAAAATCATCCAACGACATTGTAACATAAATATATATTTTGCAAGAGGGAATGAGTTTGAATCACCTCATTTATACAATTTAGATTAACAAATGCATTTGATTAGGTCTGATGCAAAGTAGCACTTAGTTAATACTTGAGATCTTGAAGAATTGTGGATGAATACGATTATGATATGGCGGGTTCTAGCTATTACTATAGTTTAGTCTCTTAACGTTAACTCGCACACCCTTTTTATACGGCCAAATCATTCTCGGATTTTAGTTAACTTGAATCTACCAACCATTTGGTTAACTATACACTTTAGACATGTTATAAACAACAAATATTGGGGGCGTTTGGTTGTTAAAGGGAATCATTACAGTAATGAGAATGGGAATGGGTTTTGATACCCATCATGCTTGGTGGGTTTAGAAAATACCTATATTTGTGGGTTTGATACCTACTTTTTAGTAATCAACACACTAACCAAACATTATTTTGGGAATGAAAGTCATTCCAATATTTCAAACCCTTAAACCAAACACACGATTAATGTACAGTGTATTACAACTTATCAAACGCACAAAGTATTCATACTTTTAGAGCACTTGCAATGGTAACACTCAAACGAGTGTTAAAGGTTAACATTCGGGTGTTATACCGAGTTAACCACACCGTTGTCTATGTTAAAGTGGTGTTAAAGGTTGGGTGTTAACCAAATAACGTGCGTTTTTTTTTATTTTTTATTTTATTTTTTTTCCTGCCCCTAAATGAGGGTTGTTTTTGTAAATTGTTAATGAGTTAAGGTTTAACCTTAGAAATGTTATGATTGCGGGTGTTTTTTTGTTGAGTTAAGATGAAATGTTAAAACTGATGTGGCGCTGACGTGGCACTGAGTTATAGTATAACTCATGTTATGATACCGAATGCTCTTGTAATCATATATCTCATTAGCCGGGTATAACTAGTCAAAATGCATGCAAATGGCAGTTCACATATTATTAAAAAGTACGATGATAAACATCCTGTAACTTCCTATAGGACATATATTAATATAAAATCACAAATGATGATATGATCATAGACGTATATGTCTTTCATTGGGGTGCACGTCTTAGGAAGCCTCTACATTTTATTCCCACAATCCCACCAGCTCTATGTTTTCATATGTATTTCAGACAGACAGCTTATCATGATCAATATATATTGCACCTACTAAAACCGTGTTTTGCATACGTTAAACTTTACTCTTATGTTACATATTTTTACATTGGCTAAAGTTTAGACGTCGTATACATAATACCACCATTGATGAAAGTGCACGTTTTCACTCGTTAACAAAGCTGGCTGACTATTCCACTTCGCTATCTCGTTTAGAAAGGAAGCATTGGAGGTATATTGTTTCATGTGTGTTCTTGTTTAGTCGACATAGGTTATCAAACCTCAATCGATTCTTGTTTTTGTGTGTTGATCGAGTTTCCAAGTTTGTTGGTTTTCATAAAACAGCAATTAATCACCACATTAAAAGCACTATAACATCATTTCAGGATGTTTTCAATTATTAATCAAACTACAGTAATATTTATTCAACTACTTACATGATGCATAACACAAAACACAGATACTATTCTTCATGGAAGTTAAGGTGGACCGCCATAGTGATATAGAAGGCTCAAGTGTTTTTCTTGAGCAGTGGTGTAAATTTTATGTACTTGTGTCATTATTGGTAGGTTCATTTTATTGTAAGTTATAGGAATGGTGTGTCATTCTTATATTCGAGTCTGTAAGTGTCCTAAGGGACTGAGGTGAGAGACTCACTCTCATCCGTTGTACTTCAATGTTTGCTTGGTTAATATACTTTACCAGGGTGCAGGATTACTCCCTTTTACCCAAAAAAAAAAAGACAACTACAACATGAATGTCAATATATGTTTTAAAACAAATTAAAAATATGCATTGGGACAAAAAAGGACTCATCTTGGTGAGGTACATTTGCTGGACACATGCTATATAAGGCATGAACAAATAACACAAACAACATACATAATAATCCAGAATCTGGAAAATGGCGGGTTCTCGAGCTTTGTTCTTGGTTGTTTTTATGTTGGCAGTAGCATTCCATTCCTCCATGGTTAACGCAAACTTCCCAAAAAGTATGTATTTCAATTGGGGTTCTCAACATTCTTCGATTCTAGGCAAAGGTGATGACCTACGCCTTGTATTGGACAAAACTTCAGGTATACATATTGGTTTTACGGAGTAATTTATATTTGTTACGTAATACTGTATAAGTTTTGCTTCTAGATTATAAAACAACAAATGAAATACTTGCAGGATCTGGAATACAATCCAAGAGGGCGTTGATCTGGAATACAATCCAAGAGGGCGTTCTTATTTGGGAGCCTCGAAATGCTAATCAAGTTGGTTCCTGGGAACTCTGCTGGAACCGTAACAGCATATTACGTAAGTACAATCATAAAGCTTCTTACAAAAAATACTTAATCATAGGTAATAATATGATTAAACGTTGGATTGTGACAGCTTTCTTCTACGGGTGCAAAGCATGACGAGATCGACTTTGAGTTCTTAGGGAATTCGACAGGAGAACCTTACACAGTACATACAAACATATTCACCCAAGGTCAAGGCAACCGAGAGCAACAATTTACATTATGGTTTGACCCAACTGCGAATTATCACAACTATACATTCACTGGAATCCTACTGAAGTTGTGTAAGTGAACCGACTCAAAGCAACATTGAACTTCTTAATATTATCATACTGTTGTTAATTATTCAACTTTTTTTAAGTATATTTTCTTGTGTTAATGTTTTGCAGTTGGTATGTTGATAGTATCCCAATCCGAGTCTTTAGAAACTATCAAAGTGAAGGGATTGCTTACCCAAACCAACAAGGGATGCGAGTCTACTCTAGTTTATGGAATGCCGATAACTGGGCTACAAGAGGTGGTTTAGTCAAAATCGACTGGACTGCTGCACCTTTTGCGGCTTACTACCGTAGGTTCAGAGCTAGAGCTTGTAAGTGGAACGGACCTGTTAGCATTAGCCAGTGTGCCATTCCATCCAAAGCCAACTGGTGGACATCTAATGTTTACAAGCAATTTACAATGAGCCAACAGGGTCAACTCAAATGGGTACGTGATAACCACATGATCTACAACTACTGCACTGATGTTAAGCGTTTTAAGGGACAAATGGCACCTGAATGCTCTAAGCCACAATACTAACCCGAGGAGATTATAGACTATTTCCGATTCATCAATGACTGATTCATTTATATTTTAATATTCTTTTGTTGTACTCCAGTTTTTTTCACTTTCTTTTTGCTCTTTTGTATACGGGGGATCGGGAAAATTTGAAGTTTCAAATACTCGAAAAAAATACCTCACAATACACACAATTCATTCTGAAAAATAACTTATATCTGACATCTCAGTTTTGTGCCTCAAATTAATGTTTACATCAGCTCTTGACGACATTATCAGATTGAGAAATGAAAACAAACATATTATCACCGACATGTAACAAATTACAGACTTTAACAATGCAACTAAACTAATACAAATAACACTATTATCATCAAAGCAGACCTACACAAGCCTCAATTCTTGATCTTAATACATCAACACCAACACCAACTCCAAACTGACTTATCCAAGAGTAGCTAGCCAAACACGTCTTTGTATCACAAATTCCTCACCCATCGAGACAAGCAGAACAAATGTGAGTACATTTCCTTTGCCGGGCACAAACATACACCATACCAGATTGCAGCAAACTCCCAACCTTACAAAGCAAGTATAAGGAATCCAAATCAGAAAGGCTTCATTAGGCTGACTAGTGTACCCTTTAGCTACACGAGTCGAATATCTGCAGTTGGTTCTCTCATTCAAGGTAGGATTACACATCCAGAGAGAATCCTTATAGGGCATCTTTTTTTGCATGCATTTGCATCTTAATGACTTTAAACAATGAACTAGCCATAATAAGTCATCTAGTAATTAGTTACCTCGGGTAGTTCCATCTTTCATGACTCGCCCGAGCTAACTAACAGCTTTGGATGATTGTTTCACATGAAGACTGATGCTTAACAGTGTTCTTACACCTTTCCATTTTCCTGGCATAGTCTAAACATTCACTGAGTACGTACCACAGCAATAAAGTTGGAAAAAACCATTTTTGTTGATTAGGTTGACAAAAAACTAATTAAGCTTCATTGAAACATTTCATCAAAGACTTTGCATTCATTAGAAAATTGTTATCACATCAATTCACAAACAAAATTATGTTTGATGTAAATCACACTGTAAGAGAAGATTGATCAATATAAAAGTTTAATGATAATTTGGTGTCGTAATTATTGAATCATAAAAGAAACTATAGCAAACCTTTGACCGATTTAACATAAACATGGTCCACGTGTGATTGCTTGAAGGGTCAAATTTCGGATCATAAGGTTCATTTGGTTAAAAGGGGTTTAGTTATGGGGGATGGTTCTAGCTTTGTTAAGAGTTCACACATTGTCGGTTGTCCTGTTCCGAATGGACCTCCCGATAAGATACGGACTGTTGTACGAAATGGACCATTCATGCTTAAACGAATCGGTTTAATGCACGAACCGGGTCTTGATAGGGTTCATTAAGTAGTTCATACTGTCGGTTTATTTCCCCCAAATCAACCTGTCAAAACACACACAACTTAAAAAACTCTCTGTCTATAGCTTTGGTTCCTAATGAATCTGAGGACGCTCACGAGGATTATGAGCATGTCGTAGCTCAACAGACGTCCGATTCTGTCGATTTGCCTAGTTTTAATTTGAGCATGTTTCACTACAAGCGTGTTCTTCCGACTGGTGAGTGGACCTAGATCAACAACTGTTATGTTTAATTATATCTCTCGAGTATTAGTTCCTGGTTGATAATAGGGGTGTTGATCGGTTTGGTCATCGGGTTGTTCGGTTAGTTCGGTTCGGTTAATTCGGTTCGGTTAATTCGGTTAAAATATTTTTTTAGGTCAATCCGAGAACCGAACCGAACCAAATTCAAATTCGGTTTTCGGTTCGGTTTTCGGGTTGACCCGAATAACCCGAATTTCACTATTAAAAAAAAAAATTAATTAATAATTAGATAGATATTTAGCATAAAAATATATTTCAAGTATAAAAAATATTTTATTATATTATGATAACCTTTTAATAGTATTTATTTATATATAAATATACTTAAAAATATATAAATATATAAAAAATATATATATTTATATGAATTCGGTTTTCGGTTCGGTTTTCGGTTCAAACTGCCAAACCCATACCCAAACCGAGAACCGAATTAGTAATTCGGTTTGGTTCGGTTTTAGCAAATTCGGTTCGGTTATTAGTTCGGTTCGGTTATTTTCGGTTTGGTTCGGTTTCGGTTTTCGGTTTATTCGGTCTTTTCGGTTTTTTCGCTCACCCCTAGTTGATAATTTGATAACCGGGCTTTATCACATGGAGCTGGGTTTATGTAAAAGAGGGCTCGATAGTTTTTAAAGAGGTGGGATATATACATAGAGCCCCCTTTCTTAATTAAACCGGGCTAAGATGGTGGGCTCTATTCAATTTTCTATAGTAGTGTTATCATGACTATCCAATAAAACACATCTCCTTAACTACAGACTCTCGTTATCAAAACTCATATTTTTTAAGTTGGACAAGAGATGAATTCTTATATCTTTGGTTTTTCTTTTGTTTTTTTGTTGATTATAGATTTCTCCTTTTTGCCGACTAATTCATGAGGTTTGACCTACTGTCACACAAATTCAAAGGTAAAGCTTTTACATGTTTCAAAAAGTTAACGTAATCATTTAAAGATTGTTTGCATTTAATTAGTAGTAAATGAACCTGAGGCCTTACACTCTTCGAAAGTAGTTTTCTTATATCTTGTTGTTTTTTTATTTATTAACACATTGGGAGCACTCATCGACCACTTTCTCCTAAATATGTTTGTTTTAGGGTTTGGAATTATGAATTATAATTATTTTTTTCTTGATTTGAATTATACTTCCCCGTCTCAATTTATCTGTTAATGTTTCTATTTTATTTTGTTCCAAAATACATGGTTGAATATCATATTTTAACCAATAAAAAAAAAATTAGTGGGCTTAAATGACATTTAATTGAAGCAAGATATAACAGTCTGGTATTTTCTTAAATTATGTGCCGCAAGTGGACAAATAAAATCACGTTGGGACAAATAAAGTCACGTGTTTCTAGATTCTTTTGCTTGTCCTAAGGGTGGTGGCAACGGCTTCGGGCTCAACTGCGGGTTGGCCTAGCCTGCGCGGCTACACCGCCGCAACCAACGAGGGATGGAGCGGGTTCACCATGCAGCGGGGAAGAAGGCCGAATCGGGCTAAGCAAAAAACAACCGTTGAACGGCTAGAATTTCGACCGTTGGGCAACATTTAAAAAAAAAAAAATTCCATTTCCTATATATAACCCATTTTATAACATATTTTTTCCCACAACAAAATACTTTATATCCTTTATCTTTTAATCAACTTTTATACCAATTTCTACAATTTTTATCATGGATCCAAGAAAATCAAAAAATGGTTCTTCATCATCCAAAGGAAGTGGACGCGGTTCCCGATTTCGTCCACGAATTCAATCACAACCCGCTCCGTACATTCCACAAATGAGTCCACAACCCCAATATTATCAACCTCAAATGACTTCTCCACCGTACTTTCAACCACAATATTATCCGCAACCACCAACCAATCCAACTCAATTGACAAGCGAATTCAACCCGTTCGAGTACCGTGACGCTCCTTCGCGACGTGAAACAAGTGTCGAACGACAACTACCGCTATATAGTGTGGATGATGAAGAAGATGACATTGTTATTCCCGAAACGCAACCTCCAATCGGTATAATTTTTCTTTGTTAAAATATTGTTTGTAATAATTTTTATTTCTACTAATTTATTATGTTATACTTTTATTTGTTAAAATATTGTTTGTAATAATTTTTATTTCTACTAATTTATTATGTTATACTTTTATTTGTTAAAATATTGTTAAGAAAATGAAGAAGTTGAAGAAGTTGAAGAAATTGAAGAAGTTCAAGAAGTACGAAAAAGAAACCCAAATAGAGTGGAAAAGAAATCTTGGACACCGGCCGAAGAGGAGGCGTTGGCGAAAGCTTGGGTTCACATCTCGACATGTAGAGCAGTCGGGAATGAACAAAATAGAGAAAGTTTTTGGAGAAGAATTCATGAGCATTTCAAGCAAAACATTCGAAACACTACGCGTACACATCACGGCTTGAACACAAAGTGGAAAAGTTTGAGCGCCGAAATGGGTGTCTTTAATGGGTTGTGGATCCAACAAGTAATTTTTATAATTATATACTTTTTACATTTATATGAATTAATATTTTGTAGTTATATACTTTTATCAATTACATATTAATTTTTACTTATGTAATTGTAGAATCGTCTTCGCGAGAGTGGTTGTAGCGATGTTAACATCATGAAAAATGCCTTGGCCGATTACAAAACTAAACATGGCAAGTCGTTTAGTCATATTGACGCATGGGAGATTGTTAGGTACGAAGACAAATGGTTGGAACAACCAGATATAGCGCAAGGATCTTCGTCTCATTCCGACAAACGAAGAAAGTCGTCTGAATCCGACCACTACGAGACCGCAAGTAATGACAACCCTGTGATTCCGGATCTCAATGACGACACGATGCCTCGCATTCAAAAAAGAAAGGGCAAAAAGGGCGAAAGCGAATCGTCGTCAAAGGGTAGTGTTGCTATGAGCTTCGACAACTACACAACAAAGAAAACACAAATATTGGAGAAGAGGGCGGAGCAAAAAGCTTCAAAGGATGAGATGGCCGAAAAGGTTATGGCGACAAAAATCCGTGTCATGGAAGAAAAGGCTAAGTATAGGGCGTTGAAAGTATATCAAACACCGCACAATCACATAAACGATCCAAATATACTAGCGGTCACTCTTGCCCAAAAACGTGAGATCGCGGAGAAATACGGATGGCCTTGTGATTTTTAGAAATGTGTTTTAGTATGTTTTTTAATTAAAGCGTTTTTTAGGATGTAATTTTCTTTTAAGTAATAATAATAATATTATGTGTTTTTATTATATTGTTTGATATAATTTTAAATATAAAAAGGTAAAAAAAAAAAAAAAAAGTGGTGAGGGGTAGGGATACATGGTTGCCACTAAAAATCTATGGTGAGGGGTGGTGTGGGGATGAGATGAGTTGGAAGAATGTTATTGGTGGATAGTGAGGGATGGTGAGGGATGGGGAATGAGGGTTGCCACCACCCTAAGGTTAGGCACAATAAAGACTATCGGCGAACTTTATTTTATCCGTTATATTAGTTTTTTTCTTTCCGGCGATCTACAGACAATTTTTTGCCATAATAATGACGGTCTTTTTTTTTTTTTTTTTTTTTTCTTTTAACAATAAAAATAAATTTCCTTAATAATAAAAACAAAATTAAATTTCATTAACAATATAAAGATGCAAAGGATTAATTTTGCAAGAAAAAAAAAGATTAGGGACTAATAATGTAAATGAAAATACTATACTGTTATAAGGCAAAAATGAATATTGATATAATCAAATTGCTTATCTTTTTCCTCCATCTCTTGCTGAAAATAATAATAATAATAATCACAACACACAAACACAAGCCATACACACAAAATATTGCCAAATAGAGGGAGTGTTCATTTCGGTCGAGTACACGATCTACACAAAAAGAAAAAGCCAATCGATCGACATGCGATCGATCGATCGCCCTGTCGGTCGGTCTATAGATCCAAAGCCTTACTGCGCATAACCTAATATGCATATCTTTATTTTAATATGAGGATTGCTTGACTACAGTCATTCATAAAAAATACACAAAAAATTATTCGAGACTTACAAAAAGAACTCAGGGACTCAAAAAAGGACTCAGAGACTCACAATTTATAGCATAAAATTATAGCCAGATAAGTGCATAAAAATTGTAGTTAATATATTACATTTTAATATATATTTCATTGACTTCGCCATTTACACTTACCGTCCGTTGGCCACCAATAACCCCGCGTTAGACTTTTTTATTTTTATTTGTTAAAGATTTTTTTTTTCACATCATTGTTGCATGTCCTCATTTAAGACACATGTACTGCACTTACTTTTAATTTTTTTGTTTACCATTGATTTAGTCATGTGTCTAAAAATCTTAGGTTTTGTTAAAAACAACCCTATGGGTTGTGTGTAAGCCTTCCAAACTTATGAAAATCACAATTAATGAAGTCAAATAGTCCATAATTATATACTTTTAATAATTATAAACAAGGTAAGTGATGTTAACTATGGAATATTTAGAGTTCATTAAATGTTAATTATATATTTTTAGAAGGCTTATATACAACCCATAGGGTTGTTTTTAACAAAACCCAAAAATCTTTTTTAGCCATAAAATTAGGCACATGAATTAGTCATGCCAATCCCTACTAAAAAAAATCTTGTCATTCAATAGATTATGAACTGATGATCATCATTAAGTGTCCGCTTGAATGAACAATAAAAAGTTAACTCAGGTAATGCATATGAGTAAACTGATCGACCATTTGTCCAACTTTATTAGCCTTTGAAGCATAGATGATTCTTTCTCAACTTTATATTTTCCAAAAATAAGTTCGCACATTGAAAGCATTAAATTAGAGCACTTATATATAGCATAAAGGAGTAGCAGGTTGTAACAAGTTTTTCGAAATACAAAGTTAATAAAAAAAAAAATTGACACGTTTTGACTAATGACGTAAGGTGTATGGCCATTTACGTTGTTAATTCTGTCAAGATATAACGAAGTTTATGTTATGAACATTTTATAATGTTGGACTGGCAAGATCATC
Source organism: Chrysanthemum makinoi (assembly GCA_910596185.1). Classification (NCBI taxonomy): domain Eukaryota; kingdom Viridiplantae; phylum Streptophyta; class Magnoliopsida; order Asterales; family Asteraceae; genus Chrysanthemum; species Chrysanthemum makinoi. Next base: position 314,300,626 of record OU343221.1, read on the forward strand.
TTCAATTGAATTAAGGGTAGTCTAAATTCGACGATGGCTCGTATAGTATATATAAAAAGTTCAAACTCCAAGTAAGGTTAGGGATTACCGTCCTAATCTTGTTGTAATGTTATTTATATAGCATAGAGTAGGTATACAAGAGAGTTATATTGGGATAAACAAGCTCTAAATTCGACGATGGCTCGTATAGTATGTATAAAAAGTTCAAACTCCGAGTAAGGTTAGGGATTACTGTCCTAATCTTGTTGTAATGTTATTTATAAATGCATTAGCAAGATCATCTTCAACTGAATTAAGGGTAGTTTGAATGATATTGCGAGTGAAAACCAATCTGCTTTAGTTCCTAGAAGAAGTATATCCGATAATGTTCTATTTGTTAGCTAATAAGGCATAGGCCCGACCCACTTATTTATGTCCGTTTAATAGTTAGGGTTTCGTCTGTGTCTAGACTATTTAACGTATTCTAATATATTAGTTAGGGGCGAGTTCAATAAAGATCACATAAAAACTAAAAATCAAATGGATAAATTTCAACCATTCATTTTTTATCAAATTAATTAAATTCAATTTCACTCTTATATTTAAAAATTAAATATCTCACAAACCGTTAATGGTTAGATAAAATTAATTATACCATTGCGACAAAAATAAAATTATCTTTCTACAGAGATCCAATATTGTATACTTTCGACGAACTTATTTTTTATCGTTTTTTTTGCGGGTTTCGATATATTACACTATAAATGAAAATTTTAAAAATACTCTTTTGTGTTAACACAACCCCTAAACTACAAACCCTAAACCCTAAAAACCCTAACCCCTAAACCTTAAAAAACCCTAAACCCTAAAAACCCTAAACCCCTAAAAACCCCAAACCCCTAAAACCCTAACCGCTAAACAAAAAAAAACCTAAACCATATCCACTAAACCATAAAAAACCTAAACCCTTGACCCCTAAAAAGCTTAAACCAAAAAAGTCAAACCCCTAAACTCTAAACACCTAAACCCTAATCGTAAACCCTAAACCCACAAAAAAGTCAGAAAAAAATTCATCGAAAGTGTATGATATGGGATATCAAATTAAAGGTAATTTTATGCTTGTCGTGATGTTATGATTAGTTTCGTCCAACGATCAATTGTTTATGAGATATTTAGTTTTCAAAAATGAAAATGAAAGTTTATTTTATTGTTTTAATGAAAAAAATGAATGATTGAGAATAATCTATTTGATCTTTAGTTTTTCTTTGATCTTTATTGAACCAATCTCATATTAGTTATAGTAGAATTTGAATAATATATTTTTAGTTTTCCTCTGGTTTCTACACTATTAACTCAAAAGCTAATGAAGAATTATCATTTGTCAAGAGGCTTATAATATGATGGATCGCAAATTCTTGTGTTGTGTTCTGAGTCATTTTGGTTATCATAATGTAATGATAAACGAGATAATGAAGTGTGTTTAATCAACATCTTTCTTCGTTAATGTTAATGGAAATTTGCATGGTTTTTTAAAGGAAAGCGGGAACTTATGTCGTCTTCTTCTTTTACACCTGTAGTGGAAGTTCTAACTTTAATGTTCAGGCGCAATTTGCAGCAGATTAATGGGTTCCCATTTCATCCAAAGTGTGAAAGGCAAGAAATTATTAACTTATGTTTTCTTGATGACTTACTTTTGTTTTATGCTGGACATGTAAGTTCTGTTTAGGTCATTGACGCGTTGGGGGTTTAATGAGAGGTTTCTTGTAGTGTCATGGTGAGATGAAACGAGAAAAAACGTAGGTTAAATGGGACGATGGTGTGAGGTCAAGCTATAAACCTCTAGGCAGTGTACCTAATCGACGTAGCAAAGTGTAGGCAAATACCCAGAGGAACTTCGTTCTCTAGGGGAACAACTATTGAGATGGTGAAGGCGGGCTAATGCTCTACAAGGTGGGGCTAATTTTGCTATTTTATAGTTTATGAAAGCAATTAAAGGTCTCAGGGTGCGTTTAGTTGGGGTATATTGGGAGGATTTCATGGCATTTGCATTTTAAATTCCTTGAAATAGTGTGTTTGGCATGTCAAATAAAGGATATTAAAATTCTATAAATTATCAAAATTAGTCAAATTAGAATACCTTTAAAAAGTTGAAAATTTCAATTTACTTGAAAACACTTTTTTTTTATAAATGACCTAAATACTATTTTCACATTTTTTTCCTTTTTAATTATGCTATTTTTTTTAGTATCAAAGTAAATGCAAGACTTACTAAAAAAATTGCAACAACAAATAATAGGACATGTTTTAAAGTACTATAAATACATGTGAAGGTATTTTAAATTCCAAAATTCCAAATTCTTAGAATTAAAATTTCTCAGAATTTAAAATTCTGGAATTTCAAATTCACGAACCAGCCATACTCCACCTCGGGGTTGTGGATTGGATTGCGAAACGCAATCAAAATAGAAATGAAATGAAAGCAATAAAATAACATAAGATAACAAACAGGAGGATAGGGGCAACTATTTTGGGACAACCAACATAGAGTTTGAAAAAACTAATAACAACTTAATTAACGCCAGTACACGGAACTACATCTTAAGTTGAGGTGATTCTAATGTGAATAATCGAGGAACACCTCTTATGGGCAAATTAAAGCAAGGACTCGATAAGCTAACCTAGCCTAATCTAATCGTCCAATACAATTTCCAATTTAAAAAACTAATTAATCTCCGCTGTTAAAGGGATGATATCCTCAAATGAACAAAGTAAAATTGATAACAGAAGAGACATGATAAATCAAACTGAAGATTGTATTGATTAACAAGTGTTATGATCACCTGCGTAGCGTTTGGTATCTTGTAATTAAAGTAGGAATGACAAGGATTATTACAATGTAATGAAAAAATCTTGTTTGTTTACAAATATACAATGTAATGATTTATTACAAGGAAAAACTCATTACACCAAATTCATTCCTTAAGACCTCCTCCTTTTTTTTCATTCCATCATGTAATGGAATCACAATTACATAAAAGTCCATAATTAACTAACCACATTAAATACACTTGCTATCATCAATGGACATTTTAGTCTTTTCTTACCGATTACATTCCGTCCTATGATACCAACCAAACATAATTAATAACGGTAATAAAGCATTACATTACATCATTTATTCCATTACGTTGTTCATTCCATTCATTTGACATTTTATTTCGTTCTACCAAACGAACCCCAGATGTTCACTTGATTACAATGCACTAAAAAAGCAAGAAAAACCTTCTCCAATGACCGGAAAATTCGTCCATAAACCTTAACTGCTGAATAAATTTGGGTTCATTAGTAAACAGTTTTTTTACGTACTTTGAACTACACCAAAAAAGAATTGTTTTATGTCAAGAAAACACGTTTTTAGCTTACACGTTAGATCTTCAAATGATTGTCACGTCCTTTTCATACATTTCTATCAGTTTTCATCTTCTTCAAATTTATTCAAAAAACTAACAGATCAAAATATAAATAAAAGACAGCAAAAACACTATAATAACATTAACTGAGCCATAATCAAACCAACACAAAAACTGAATAACTAGGGATTACAACCCACGCACGTACCAACTATCGTATGTGAGTTCAAATCTAAATTGAAACATGTGTAACTGAGTTTTCAGTTTTGGATTCTAGTTCCTAGGTTTGTTCCAGGTTGTTAGGGATTTTTGTTTCTTCTAAACTTCTAATGTTGGTCTGTCTCTTGTTTATTTTTGTTTCTTTTGCTCCATGTGTTAAAGCCTTGGTCTCTTTGTTTGTTGCATATAATAAGTTTCTAAGAAGTTGTATATGCAAGAAATTCCCAAGAAAGTCTGTATACCATTAAGAAATTCCTAAGAAATATGCACGACATTTCTCAGAAATGTATTTGCATGGAGCTATTAGACGCGTAAAATCGATTTTTATATATATTCTCCATCTCTCTCTGGATTTTATCAAACCACCATTATATTCCTCTCATTCTGCTTCCGGCTTCTCTGATCTTTCATATCACATCAACCCGATCACCTTCCTTGCTTCTCTTCCTCGATAACATGTCAATCGGTTGCCTGTTGTGGAGCAACAACACCGTTTAACCCTTACCAACAGGAACACACTAATGTTTATTCCACACAGCCACACGGTAATGTTTAGTTTTTATTTACTGGTTGTCGTCATAGTCTAGAAAAAACCTTTTCATGAATCTGGAAAACCAAAACATGAAATATTTTATTGTTTGGTGGAACGAGCTTTTAGGTTTTATACATAAGTACATCAACAGAATTAGGATTGTTGTTATTCCAATACTAATTTTAGTTTTTTCAATAGATACGTATGCATGCTATGTTGTGCTTGTTTAAGAATAATTAAGTTAAATGAGAAGACAAGAAAAGTGTTCCCCATGCTTTCTAAAAGTGTATACAAAAAGATCGACCTCACTTTTTCAATGAAAATAAAGAGAAGAAGATAAAATGAAATGAGTTTTTGATGTATTTTCAAACGAGTATTAATCTTAAACCCTTTCTTTCTTAATTGCCAAATATGATCAACGTACATCTTTTACATTTAATCTCAATATGATAAACTTTGCTAATACAACATGGGTTTTTTTTTTTTCCTTTTTTGTGCAAACATGTTAGCAAAGTTTTGTTGGGTTTTACTAATCATAACAATTACATAAACAAGTAAACATCATCAAAACATGCAGCGGAAGTAATAGGAATAATACTTGTAAATTAATTAACCGAATTAAAAGTATACGCGTACCTTTTGCGAATCAATGCAATTAGGGTTCATGAAAGCCCCAAATTAAGATCAACGACCAAGAAACCCTAAACCCTAATAAATTAGGGTTTATATAATTCGACCATATCAAAAGTCGAATACCCAAGATATGCAAACACAAGTGTATTTGCTCTTCGTTCTTGTACACACGTATTAGTAACGAATCAATGAGAAAAGCTAGGTTCTTGATCACAATAGATTAACCAAACATCTTTGTTATGCTCAAGGTGACTCGTAAATCCCTTACAATGGGGATTCACTTCGTCGACCAAGAACAAGAGGAAAAAAGAAGAGGTTTGGCCTTCTATTGAAATCTAGTGTACCAAAGGATGAATACATGGGGATGTATTTATAGCCTTATGGTAGATGTCAAGATTGCTATAGTATCCGATGTGGGATTCTATAGTTTTCGGCCAAACACAAGCCCAAAAGAGGATTCCAAAAACCTTCTCTTGACTTGTTAACTTTTCTTCATATCCCGTTGACATTTAATGACCGATAATCAAAACTCGTCAAATAGTAAATATCATTAAGTATTTATTTCGTGATCAAATAATTAAATATAACATTTTATATATTAATTATTTATACATTGATTCTCATACGTAATGCGTGCAATCCCGAAGTCTCGAGTTCGAATTCGGTCATACATATATTAATAATTATCCATAAACCTTTCAGCTCCCACTTGGATATTACTTAATATAGTAATGACATTGGTTAGTCTAGCTTTAACACGCCAATGCCCCCAGATCGAATCGAGTATGGTCTCCTGAAAAAAACCATTTAATGATTCATCATTTTTACTTATCCTTTTGTTACTAATACTACATTAACTATGAATATGGATCAAGTCATTTCATAAGTTAATATTCTGTTTCTCGTTGTATTTGATTGAACAAGATTACCAAATCATCTGAACGTATTCCAGATAGATCTTGGGTAAGGCCTTACAAACATCTTGTCAACCCTACGAGGGGCCCAAATATAGTGTTATGCTTTGAAACAAATTCAAATGAACAAATTCTCTTGACTACAAACATAACTCATGAACTTTGTAACACTTCCGAAAATAGCCCTTATAACTACCAGTTACGGATAGCGTTAGACTATCTTACACAAATGCACTACATTTACAACAGTTATCTGGTATCTCAAGTCTGAGGATAAACACTTCATGATATACTTAATGACAAAATCCATAAAGTATCATCATGTAAAGTTGGGATCTGTCCTATATTCAATTCATTGAATATCATGTGAATTTGGCATGTCCCACGCATCAATATACTTTAAAAAGTATATTCTACCAAAACTCAGATTTGTCTTAATTCAATGACATTCCCACATCATTGATCGACAATGGACTTTTAGAATAACATAAGTTATTCACGGATTAAACATGCAAATATAGGATATAATATTAAGAAAATGAAAAATAAACATAACCAATATTTTATTCCATTTAAATAATATTTGTTCATAACATCCCTTATCCAAATACTAAATAGATCAATGCATGATAATACTTGTTAATGAATTATGTCTCAAGTAATGACAATCATACTTGTTGACAAGGCATAATTTCAACTAACTTTGATCTATCGAAATTTTGAGAATACTTATTTCAAGAATTCAACTAGTGAAGTTCTTGTATGTGTGCATTCAAAATATCTTGATATTGCCACATAATATATTTCATAAAGTGTGTGACATCCTCAACACCAATTTATGACAATCAAACTTTCAAACAATTTTTAAAGTTTAAAGCATTCTAATTCTTTATTGTATAATGCAACTATGCTCTTGGTTGAGCACAACTAGTTCACATGACCATTTACAAGGATGAAATCCTCCCATGACTAGTATTGAGTGCCATCTCAATTAAACCAGCATCATTGTATACAAACAACAATATGCTCTTTAAAATCTCCGTAAACTTCAATATCTATAGTGTAATGTTTGATACCTTCCAAACTTTCAAGTTTGTTGGCTATGACAATTATGCAACAATTGCTGTATTGCTCATCCTTAGAATTTTGAGAGCAAATCTAGGCTGAGGAATGTAATTCTAGATTCAAACATATTCTATTAGAATATTCATTACACTAGTTATCTAATAACTTCATTAGATATCAATGTTGTCAAATCATCTTGCATTCAAGCATGATACAACAATAACATGATGTACATGAAAAATCCTTATGTCAAACAAAGATTTAATTCATGTTCTACATATCCATTTTCCAAATGATATATCATGTTCTATTAGACTCATTAATTTAATACCGCCATGTTTATTAACAATAAACATATACTCCAAGGTTGTATGTCTTATTTTCTAAATCTTTCATGTGAAGTTCCATTCCAAACTTAACATTTAGCTTAGATGGAATGTTACTACCCACAACATATAAGATTTAAAGAAAATAAACACAATACTCCCACTAGCTTTTAGGAATACTTAGAAATTATCTTATTTTAATTTTAAACCAAAACATGGATTTAATAGTTAAACATAAGAATCATCTCCTAGATGCATGCATATATCCATTCATGGATTCTTGCCGTTTGTACATTTCCAAAGATTATGTGAATTCATAAAACTCATTTGTATTACTTATCGTCCTCGCAAAAGTAATCACACAACAAAGAGTTTTAATATCCAATTGTCATTTTTCATATCAATGAAAATAAGTATGACAATCATAATCATTATATATTTAATGTGCTAAGGAAAGAATATTCAATCACAGTTAATCGCTTAAGTGTGATTAATAATCTTGTCACAAGTCATGCATTAAACACATGTACAATTTTGTCCATATGCTTTCTACACAAAGATTTAAACCACTAGGGTTTTCCTTCTTTTGAAGAAACTCATCTTTATTAAGATAAACCAAGTTTTTCAAAGTTGATTATCTTTATGGACAACATCTTAACATTCATAGTATGAATAATTTACCACAATTCAATATTAGGTAATATATCATTATGATTAACAGGTTTACCATGATCCTGTAATTCATATTTCTCATCATATCAAATATCTGAGATATCCTTGCGGATCTATGAATAAGAATTCCATCATTTTGAAGTATATCATATATGACCTCATCATGATATTCACTAGTGTATTTTAGAAGATTATGTGTTTTGTAATTGTAATTTAATCTCTTCAAGATCTAAACAAAACTCCCACTTGCTTTTGTAATTTAAAGACTATCTATAAATACTTTAACAATTAGAACAACACCAAATTGTTTTCTTTTGGGATATTACAAATCACATTAACAGTTCGTAAATCTTGTTCATTAATAACCTACTCCATAAGTAGTTTTAACAAATCAGAACTTCAATATAAGACTCAATGTGATTCATCACATTCCATATTAAAATGGTGTCTTATTAATCTTCTAGGTTTGAGTTTTATTAAGTATATCCAATCAATACTCTATTTTCTAACCTTGATAACTTTTGGAAGAAAGAAGATATTATTATCTTAAATCAAACAATATAACAAATGTTTGATTCTTCTAACTGAACATTCCATATACATACAGTATTTCGTTAGAATTAATATTGTAAGACAATCTAACAATATATAAGATAAACTTATTCCTTTTGGCCTACCTATTTACCAACTAAGTCATCTTAATGGTATAATAGAATTTCAAGCCAATTGCATGCTTTATAACATAAGTATTCTTTGACTGAGTCAAAAGACATAACAGTTATAATATATTACTTTATATTATAAGTCTTTAAAAGACTTCATGTTTGTGACTTTACACAGAAACACATAACCATGTATAATTTAAAGTTATTATGAACACCACACCATGGTTTAATTTTCAAGTTAATATACTACTCTATCTATTTATGTCATTCTAAAAATACATAAATATTTAAGATAGTATTACTTTATTTATTTATGTCATTCCAAGAAGTGTCCAACTTAAGAAACTGTAAAACATCCACGCCCGATCCCACGACAAGTGGAGATTTACCTTGAGATTACAATCTAGCCAAGATCTCACTTAACCTAAAATGTAACTTCAAGTGTTTCTATATTTTGAATGACATAAGACATAAAAGTAGTCTATGTTATAATCTTGACACATGTTCTAAACAAGTCAATCTTATTAGAACGATAATCTCTTATCTTACGATCAAGAGAATCCATTAATCATATTTGTGTGTGTTTGTTCTTTTGCACACAATTAATACTTCTCCCACTTGTGCATAGAACAACACCATATAGCATATAAACACCATGACATTCGTTTGTTTATGTGAGCAATATGATAGTGTCATAGATATATAAGCATTACAAGTAGATGTAGGAGCACTTAATTATCAAGGAAACGTTCATAACTATCCTTGAGAATATGAATGTCTACATTTTTAAACGTAATTTATTATTTCAAGAAAATCTAGAAATAATCTGAGTCACTACCAAGATAATAAATCTTGTAACTCCCACTGAATTAGACAACGTTACAATAATGTCTTATTCAGTAATACACCACAATACTCCCACTGGATTTGACAACATTGTAATTGTTGCATTAACCAGTGAAAATAGCGTGCTATTACGTTGTAACTCCTTTCAAAGACTATTCGTAACAATTACTTAGGTACTAAAAGAGTGTATTCTACTCTGTAGATGATGAATCATCCATCATACTATTAACTTGGAAAATTGAGCATGCAATTTCTTCCTCAATAGGTCTACTATCCCCACAATGGTGTGTAGCACCTTTAATTGGTCAAATCAAAACAACTAGATACAATATACTAGTTTGTCTTTTACCAATTTTGCGGTAATTAGTCTAGATTCTAATGTAATAACTCATATAATATCAAACATGTTTTCTAGTTGACCAAAATGTCATATAAGAATTCAATCACCAACAGAGGGTAATGAAATCTCTTAAGGAAAACATGGTGTGCAATTTTCTTAACTATTAAAGTTGCTATGAGTTATATTAGAATTTAGACAATTCTAATGTTCCTAACATACCTTTCTCAATCATGAAAAGGAATAGGATTGAGTCACACTCTTCTTCCATGGAAAAGAGTTTATGTTTGTCTTTTAGTAAATTTTTCTTGATCAAACATTCGTTTGAAAACAGAACTAGATCAATTTACCAAAGCCCAAACTACGTTTACGGTTTAATGTTGCATTAATACAATCAAAAGAATTTTCAAAATTCAGTTTTAGTATTTTCGATAATAAAATCTTTCAAGAAAATAAAATACCCTTGGTCAATATTCATATTAACCATAGGATTTTCCTTGAATCTAGGACCCTCATTATCATAGTTTCACCACATCAGTTGATCTGCTAGTGATAAAAGTATAGAATAGGTAATTGTCGAAGAACAATAATTGACAAACAAGTTTTCAATTCCTAGAAAATATGGGATTTACAATTTTGCCAAAAAATTATGCAAAATGTAAGCATGTTTCATCCCATCTTATGCCTTAAGTCATAGGTCTCACTAACTAACTTAATTAAGTTGTCTAATTTAGAAACTGCAAATCATTAAGCTGAGGTCTCACACAACAAAATAATTCACCTTGTCATTGTAATCTAGATCAAGGTCTCACATAACTAAATTACAACTTCAAGTGTTTCATATCATTAGATGGCATAAACTTAAATTTAAAGGGTACAATTTTTGACGTGTAATCAAAACTTATGTATAAAGAAGCATGCATACAACTTTATAACAAAATATTTTCGAAAACCTTACATACGATTTTAATTGCTAAGATTAAATTCTACAAAGTTTTAATCGATGCGTTGAGAAACTTACAACTTTGCACTAAGATGCTTCGTACATAGAATGGTTATACTAGGTAGCTCCAATCGAACTCACAGGGGGCAGAGGACCAGGTAAGCACTGAGGCATAACCTTAGACATCCATTCAGTGAGACTGTGCTCACTTCTTAAATAACCCCTTTATAGTTTGTTCTAGTGGGTGAGCCGTTCTAACCATTTCGTACAGTCGCATCAATCGATTAAAAGTTCAAGATTTTAATACTTAGAAAAACAAATCAAATTTTCGCCATTATTTAGTCCATTTAATTTTCTATTCTAAAAAAACCCTTTTTGCTTACTAACATGTCATACAATATAAACAAAAGGCATTTTAATAAAATTAAAAGGAACTCAAATAATATACATATAACTTAACAATTAACATATGTAAAAACAATTAGTCACATGCATAATTATTTCGATAAAACCTAATAAACAATTCTAGGCGTAAAAATGCATACATCAACTAGGGCTTTCAACTACAAGGTAGATAAGCCACATACATCGACAAGTCGATTGCGTAAGCCAAAGTCAATAGTATACCAAATAGCACATAACGAATTTTTATTAGTATAATTGAGGTCTTCCCCAATTCAATATTATCAAATAAATAAACATGTGTATATCACTTAACAATTAATCAAAAAACAATACTCCATGGCAAAACATGCATGTTTCACCATGGATTCCTCATAACAATTATAATCCCAAGATACGCATATAATCATGGCACATAACAATTATTCATGAAAACCACATACAATATACATGCAATCCTAGGGTTTCTACAAGTTTTACAAAAAATAAAACCTAATAAACAATTAAAGGGTAATCGACCCAATAATAAAAAATTAGGGTTCCAATTTTCAAAACCCTAGAAACCATAAAAGCATATAATAATCATAAAGATTCAATTTTTTATGTGTTTCGGTAATTAATTACAACATATTAACGGCTCGTGATGCCACTGTTGGGTTTTACTAATCATAACAATTACATAAACAAGTAAACATCATCAAAACATGCAGCGGAAGTAATAGGAATAATACTTGTAAATTAATTAACCGAATTAAAAGTATATGCGTACCTTTTGCGAATCAATGCAATTAGGGTTCATGAAAGCCCCAAATTAAGATCAACGACCAAGAAACCCTAAACCCTAATAAATTAGGGTTTATATAATTCGACCATATCAAAAGTCGAATACCCAAGATATGCAAACACAAGTGTATTTGCTCTTCGTTCTTGTACACACGTATTAGTAACGAATCAATGAGAAAAGCTAGGTTCTTGATCACAATAGATTAACCAAACATCTTTGTTATGCTCAAGGTGACTCGTAAATCCCTTACAATGGGGATTCACTTCGTCGACCAAGAACAAGAGGAAAAAAGAAGAGGTTTGGCCTTCTATTGAAATCTAGTGTACCAAAAGATGAATACATGGGGATGTATTTATAGCCTTATGGTAGATGTCAAGATTGCTATAGTATCCGATGTGGGATTCTATAGTTTTCGGCCAAACACAAGCCCAAAAGAGGATTCCAAAAACCTTCTCTTGACTTGTTAACTTTTCTTCATATCCCGTTGACATTTAATGACCGATAATCAAAACTCGTCAAATATTAAATATCATTAAGTATTTATTTCGTGATCAAATAATTAAATATAACATTTTATATATTAATTATTTATACATTGATTCTCATACGTAATGCGTGCAATCCCGAAGTCTTGAGTTCGAATCCGGTCATACATATATTAATAATTATCCATAAACCTTTCAAGTTTATCATGTTGAAACCGAAATTTAAAGTATTTATATCATATTGATATTTAAGAATATAGATGTTTCAGTTCACATTAATCAATCATTACTCTGAAAAAAGTTAAGTTAGTCATTTATAATCTTTGTTCTAATCAATAATACTTGACCTTTTAAAAAGTTCATAACATTTTCATGTAATGACATTAATTAATAAGCTTCTTCATACATAAACAGTTGTTACGCTAAAACTTTATAAATGTAAGGTGCAGTAAATGAGTTATATGCATGTCACTATAATGAAAAGGTTTATGATCATAGACCTATTTTAATAAATGTCATTATAAAAATTTTCTCACTGTGGTGTCTCATTTTATAAACCATTTCAAGTTTTATAATGTGTTTAAAAACCTCAGCTCCTATTGTGGGTGCCTTACACTCTTCATTTTTAAAACTTTAATTATATATCATTTGTTTAAATGGTAACCACGCTATATATTACTTTAGATATAGACTATTTAGTAAATTTTGAAATCACAGAAATTTCGATGAAAATTGTAGAAATCGTCTCGTTGGTACTCTGGCATAGCTGAGACACAGTTTTCCCCAAAAAGCAATAGAAAAATTATATGAGGTCGAAAAGAAAATGAAATTTAACAACACAATTAAAAACCACAAATGCAAAACAATTATCCTAACTTTTACCAACTATAGGGACGCTTTATTTATTCTTTGATTTTTGTGAAATAAGTTCTAAGCCGTTAAAAAAACCCCAGCAAGATCCAAGGTTATATATATATTAACCGTAAATAACTCATGATTTTTTCTCCGTACTTTTCAAATTAACCCTAAATTTAGAGATCATCATATATATGCAGCGAACAACATATGTAATATATGCAGCATTGGCTTAAATTAATATAGGAGTTAACAACACATATGACCTAGCTATCCTTCCATGCAGTTTTTAATTTGCAGCATATATATAGTATACATGTCAATAATTAATTAAACTGAAATAAGATTGCTAGCGAGGTTGCATGCGTTTCTGTTTTACTTGCGTACATTACAATGGCGGACCAATATATGTTCAAATGGAAAAGAAAAAAAGCCGATTGGGTATATAGGCCATGTTAAGAAACTCGATCGTGATTCTGTTGAGAAGGTTTAAATGGTGGAGTTGTTCAAATAAAGGAGGATATGTGGCATGCTCAAGCTAGGTTCGGGATTAAAAGAATCAGATATGATGCCTAGCTAATTAATAAACAACATGCTCTTAATGTTCAAAAAAACAACATGCTCTTAAGTGGTTTAGCCGATAAGTGTTATCGACCTAGTCCACGTACAACTACATCAACAAGACTATCTTGCTGATTTAGTTTCAATTTAAGATTACATATGAGGTATATTATGTATATATGTCGAATGAAGTCCAATTCTGTATACAGGTCATGATTATAAATTTTTTTCCCTAGAGTCGTTGTGATCATGCATACAAACTTTTGTAATCAACTATTCAACTTCCATGTATTTGTAGATGTTTGTATTCTCATTTTTTACGCGTGACATATATTTATGTGATAAGATTTGTTATTTAATTGCAGTTGTAAAAGTGTAGCTAATTGGTTCAAGGCAATTGTTTATACGTTTCTATATATATTAAGAGGAAAATTATTTTATATACCAAACTTTTCTCACATACCAAAGGACCTATCTCCACCATCCATCTAAAAGGAAATCAATGGCTGAGATTAAAATCATTTTATTATTTCGCCCATTTTTTATTATTTAATATCTCTTAAACCACTAATCCTTAAGCGAAAATATTTATACCGTCGCGACGAGCATTTAATTATCTTTTTATAGACAGGCACTTTGATATACTTTCGAAAAAAGAAAAATATCGTCTTTTTCACCTTTTTTTCGTCCTTTTCGTGTTTTTTTAACGTTACTGAAATTTGCATGGAAAAAAATCATATATGATTAAACACTAAATTGAATATCACATGTGATATTAGTGTTAAATCATATATGATATGTAATATCACATGTAATATCATATGATATACATATCATATCACACGTTATATTACTTACCATATATGATTTAACACTAATATCACATGTGTTATTCAAAATAGTGTTTAATCATATATGATTTTTTAATACAAATTTCAGTAACGTAAAAAAAACGAAAAAACTTAAAAAAAAAAGGTTAAAAATACGGAAATTTTTTTTTCTCGAAAGTATATCAAAGTGCCTATTTATAGAAAGATATTTAAATGCTCGTCGCAATGATATAACTTTTTTCGCTTAACAATTACCGGTTTAAAAAATATTTGAAAACAATGATTAAAGTGGGTTTTTTAAATTATTAGAATTAATCTCATCCATTAGATCAAATAAAAATGAATGGTAAAGATTGATCCATTGATATGTAAAGAATCTTTTGTCCTCAAATGATCTTAAATCATATATTAAACATATGATCAAGTGTTATCAGCTAAAAAAAATACTTAATTGATTTGCTTTATATAAAAATCCTAACACGGGATTCAACTATAGATACAATCAACCGAAACCTTAGTTAAATTATAGGGATAATGATAAAAAAAAAATGTAACTAACTTGTCTAAATTTCTGATTGTATATACGTACTAAAATTTCGACTTGTATGTGTATCCTACTTTCTAATTATGGACTTTCTATGTATTATTTAACTTTTTATGATGATTTTACTCCTCAGTTATTGATAAACGAAGGGGTAAAATTGTCTCATAATACACACAAATGTCGAAACTAAAAAGTAAGGTATATTGAAAGATCGAATTTGTAACTACCCAAGAATCAAATATAAGCTTATTATAAATAAAGACTATGTTACGCACTTTCTTTAAATCAATAAGTGTAAGATTTGTATAAAACGAGGATTTTAACCCGTGAGTTGCGGCAGAACGCTTGTATACGATGGCATTGTATGAGTTGGAAGATTAATTTTTTTTTTCTAAATTAAGACCAGTTTCATTTTGGCTCAAGTCACAGATTATCACTGATTCCAATTTTTTAGAATTTTCTCATCAAAAGCCAACTTATTTTAGCCAACTTAGGAACAGTGACGGCTGAACAAGAACAACCCAATCTGAATAATATAAACAGAATATGTAAAATCGCAAAAGATGATACTGAGGCTAGTTGCTACATCTTGGACAATTTGAAGAATACAAACACAAAATCTAAGCTATCATGGATCGTAGTTCTCAAAACCTTTAAAGACAATCAAAAAGTTACACCGAAGAAAGTTATTAGCTACATCTTGAACAATATTAAATCTACAAGGGTAAATGTAATTACAAAATATAAGCAGTCCTTGACCGAATATCTCAAAGTATAATGTTGCATATATATTCGCAAAATCATAGACACTAAAAAATGCCTCATAAGACGCAGCTTAAATCTGAAGAAAAAAAACTAAAAAAGTGGCTGAATCCGTCTTGCTCGTAAACATAATAAGCTACTCTACCAAAGTAGTTCACTTTTTTAATTTCATGAATTCTTATATGTGACTGAAAGCAGTGGACCTCCTAATAACTCAAGGTTCAAGAGATCATTGAGATAAATTGATGACGATGATGATGATGACGACAATGACCATAGTGACTATGATCCAATGAAAATATCTTGCCAAAAAAATAAAAAATAAAAGTGTTTTAGATCAAATTAAAATATGTGACGGCGATGATGATAATAGTCAAGGTATTTCAATTTTGAAAAAAATGGTGCAAGTTTGTTTTTTTATAGCAGTTCAAATGCAAAGTATGTAAAAAGCAATATCAGTGATGAAATTTTCAAAAGAGAATGTGTTGAAAGAATTTACATCAAATTTTTTCACCACAAACTCTTTTGTTTCCCATCTTTTCTCTCCTCTTTGTCTAATGTGGTTGTTCGAATACAGGAAAGAACAAGGTTAGTGATGTGGTTGATGAGGATAGTGATAGTAAAGTGGATGAGGTTTTTGACTAAACAACATGTTTCATGGCATCCAAGAGCGGAGTTGGAATCGAGAGGAAGAGCCTATACGAGTGTTGGAAGGATAATTATGATAACACATATAATGATGATGAGTGTGACGATTTGACTAAAGAGCAAATTAGCTTTCAGTTATGCTTATAATATAAGGCTTCGTGACCATACTAGATGTTAGTAGTTTTATAGAGTAGTTTTTCATAAGTTTGGTTTGTCATTCTTATGATAGGTTTGGTTTGAAGAACAAATGGAGCGTTTGTTCTCCTGCCTATGTAATGGTTTGAGATGTGGGATTTACTCACATCCTATGTACTAAAATATTTTTGGAGTAATAAAATTTAACATGTGTAAAAACCTTATACTAAAAAAAAAAGAAAATAAATATATAGAGCGGGTTTTAATGTTAACTACATGGTTAAGGACTTAGTTAGTGAGAATGCATGGAGATAGATGGCCGGATGAATGGTATCAAATATATGATGTTTTGATCTCTTCAACTCCATTGCAATTAAGTGATAACGTGATTACTATGGAAAGATGTCGAGGGTAATCAACATGACTTCTCTATTCGAGTGGCGTGAGAATGTATAAGACCTAGAAGCGTTCGTGTTGGATGGTCTATTATGGTTTGGTTATTGCATCGTATGCCACGCCATATTTTTTTAGTATGGCTTCTCATGGGCGAAAGACTAAAAACACAAGACAAATTAAAGACATGGGAGATGGCTCAAAATACAAGAATCGAAGATTAAAGATGCTCTCTATGTAATACTATACCAAAATCACATCATTATCTATTTTTCGAATGTGTATACTCTTCGCAGGCCGGTGTGCATGAAAGTGTGATCTTATTCAAAACTAGCAGGCAGGAGTTGATAGTTGGAACGAACTGGTTGAAGTGGTTAACCCTTTGGCACACACATGTATTTTAAGAGTTGTGATTGCAAAAATCTTATTTGGTGCTTCAGTGTACTATATTTGGCAAGAGAGGAATAATAGAATTTTTAAGAAGATACCGAGATGGGTGGATCAGGTGTATGATATTATTGTGTGAACCACAAGGATGAAGCTGATAACTATCAAATTGTAGAGTTTGGCTCAGCTAAATTATTTGAGGACGATATGAAATATACATAGCATGATTATAGAAAGGTTTATGTGAAGCTAGGTGCTTGGTTGTTTTGTTAGATTTTCTTTCAAATATGGTCATAAGACATCACTTATGACTTGTACGTCAAGCTGTTTTTATTCGCTTATGAATGTAGCTCGCTGGGTAATTAATACACCCTTTACCAAAAAAGAAATAGCTAGTGTGCCCACATTTTATTCAACTAACGTTATCATTTGTTCGAAGTGCACAATATCTTTGAACCCTAATAATACAGCCGGCTTAATTACCTAAACTTCTCACAGCTTAGCTAATTAGTTTGTCGTTTAAATACCAAAGACCTCTTCGCCCAGCTGTATTGGCCCAACTGTATTTTGAGTAGCCCATCCATCAATTTATCTAAAATTCCGATAAAGAATAGCACACAATACGATTGGAGAAAAAAATATAATGATCATTAGCTTGAAGAAATTTAGAAAAGTATAATGTTGGGCTTCATTAGTAAACAGTTTTTTTTTACGTACTTTGAACTACACCAAAAAAGAATTGTTTTATGTCAAGAAAACACGTTTTTAGCTTACACGTTAGATCTTCAAATGATTGTCACGTCCTTTTCATACATTTCAACAGCTTTCATCTTCTTCAAATTTATTCAAAAAACTAACAGATCAAAATATAAATAAACTATAGCAAAAACTTTTTTTTTTTTTTTTTTTTTTTAAAGAAGAGTAATCCTGCACCCCGGTAAAGTATAAAAACATTAATTGAACCATAACCACGCATTAATTGAACCATAACCAAACCAACACAAAAACCGAATAACTAGGGATAACATGCAACCCACGCACGTACCAATCATCGTTTGTGAGTTCAAATCTAATTTGAAACATGTGTAACTAAGTTTTCAGTTTTGGATTCTAGTTCCTAGGTTTGTTCCAGGTTGTTAGGGATTTTTGTTTCTTTTAAACTTCTAATGTTGGTCTGTCTCTTGTTTATTTTTGTTTCTTCTGCTCCATGTGTTAAAGCCTTGATCTCTTTGTTTGTTGCATATAATAAGTTTCTAAGAAGTTGTATATGCAAGAAATTCCCAAGAAAGTCTGTATACCATTAAGAAATTCTTAAGAAGTATGCACGACATTTCTCAGAAATGTATATTTGCATGGAGCTATTAGACGCGTAAAATCGATGCTTATATATTCGCCATCTCTCTCTGGATTTTATCAAACCTTCATTCCTCTCCTTCTGTTTCCGGCTTCTCTCTCATATTCACTTCAACCCGGACAACTACCTCACTTCTCTTCCTCGATCACATGTCGATTGGTCCTTTTGTGGAGAAACGGTCCTCGATCATATCAACCCGGCCACCTTCGTCAAATATTCAGCAACAACACCGTTTAACCCTTACCAACAGGAACACACTAATTAATGGTTGTTCGACATATATAGGCCGTGCCGGTAATGTTTAGTTTTGTTTTAGTTTTTATTGATTGGTTGTCGTCATAGTGTAGAAAAATATTTTCATTAATCTGGAAAACCAAAACATGAAATATTTTATTACAATATATATTTAGTGGAATGAGTTATAAGGTTTGATACAAAAGTATCCACAGAATTAGGATTGTTGTTCATTTCAACACAAATTTTAGCTTTTTCAATAGATACGTATACATGGTGTGTTTTGCTTGTTTAAGAGAAAGTTAAATAAGAAGAAAAAGTGTTCATGTCTTCTTTTTTTTTTTTTTTTTTTTTTTTTAATGGAAACAAAGAGATCGACCCCATTTTTTTAATGAAAATTAATGAAGAGAAGAAGGTAAAATGAAATGAGTTTTTGACGTATTTTCATATAATAGAGTATTTATTTTAAACACTAATTTCTTTCTTAATTGCAAATATTATCAACATATTTTATATTTCTTCTCAGTATGATAAATTTTGCTAATACAACATGGATTTTTAATAATTTTCTGTGCAAACATGTTAGTAAAGTTTATCATGTTGAAACCGAAATTTTAAGTATTTTTATCATATTGATAACTAAGAAAATAAATGTTTCAATTCACATCAATCAATCAATATATACTCTGAAAAAATTTAAGTGTAGCATTTATAATTTTCGTTCTAATCAATAACACATGACTTTTAACTTACAACCTCCATTTCTTAACTTTAATTACATATCATATTATATTGTTTAAAATGGTAACCACGCTGAATATGGTCTATTTAGATATAGACTATTTACCAAATTTTGAAATCACAGAAATTGGATGAAAATTGTAGAAATTGTCTCTAGTTGGTAACTTGGTACTATTGCATAACTGAGACAAAATACCTTTCTCGAAAAGCAAAATAAAAATAAAAATTATGAGGTCGAAAACAAAATGAAATCTAACAACACAAATTAAAACCACTAATGCAAAACAATTATAGTAACTTTTACCAACTATAGGGACGCTTGATTTATGCTTTGATATGATTGTGTTCGATGCATATTTTAACCAATAATATCTGAGCCGTTCAATAAAAACCCCAATAAGGTGTAAGGCTAAATATTAAGCGTAAATAGGCCATGGAAGAAACTCAATGGTATCGTGTTCCTGTTGAGAAGGTTTAAATGGTGGAGTTGTTCAATTAAATGAAGATCTGTGGCATGCTCTAGGTTCAGGATTAAAAGTGGTTTAGCCGATATGTGTTATCGACCTAGTCCACGTACAACTATATCAGCGAGACTATCTTGTATATTTAAGTTCAATTCTGTATACAAGTCACAATAGTATATTTTTTTTCAAAAGAGTCGTTGTGAACATGCATACAAACATTTGTAATCGACTATTTAACTTCTATGTATACGTAGATGTATGTATTCCCATTGTTTTACGCGTGACACATATCTATGTAATAAGAAATTAGTTGCTAATCTGCATATGTAATTTAGTGGCAGTTGCATTCAAAGCAACTAGAAGGGTATCCGCGCAATGCGGCGACGGGTACCCGGTGACCTATTTTTGTGGCTAGCAAATGTTTTTTTATTTTAAACCTTCCTTATTTAGCATGCCCCAAATACTTTATAACGTAGTAGATATATGTTTTTCAAAAGTAGAACGTCTAAATTATTAATAGGCATATATAGTTAGCACTTTTATTTTTCAAATTTTAGCATTAGATGAGTGGTTATAAGTTTAGTGAGTTTTTCTTATAAACAATTCTATTAAAATATATCATTATTGGAGGGGTTACTATATCTTTAAGTGAGACTTAAATTTTTAAATTTTAAATTAATTTTTTAATTTTCCTTTTATACTAATGTTATTTGTATTAAAATTTTAAAACTTCATTTTATAGGAAGTCCCAAATCCTTAATAATGTAGTATAGATATATACAAGTTTCTATAATTCTATTAAACATGATCAAGTGTTATTGGCTAAAAACAAACACTTACTCAGTTTGCTTCATATAAAAAGTCTAAAGAGGGATTTCGACTATAGATACAGTAAAAAGGAAACCATATCAAATTTTAAATCTCGTTATACATACCAAAAACAATTCCAACATGACAAGCAAGATAAAAAATAGAAAAATACGAGACAAAACCTTAATTTAAAGAACAATACGTAGTTTAAAATAACAATAATGAAATGGAACATATATAATTTATCATGCTACTTGCTGATAATCATTCTGATTGTCATCATTCCCATAGACCTCGAATTGGCAATGCAAGCTTGGAGGTCACCATCACTTACAACTGGAAGAATGTTTCCTTGGTGGTCGTCATACTTGATACGAAAAGTTCTTTGATCCACTGTATTAAATCTCTCCGTCACCTTCTCCCATAAATATGCAATTCCTGATGACAAGGGTAGTGGAAACTTGACAATATCATCCATGTATTTAACTTTTATCATCTTCGCCATAGGTTTTGTTGTCAATTTTTCATCCTGCAAAGGATTAGAAAGTAGTTAACGGGTTGTTTGGGATATCTTATTTCAAATTGCTTATGTGCTTGTAAAATAAGCAAGCACCATGCAGCAACCAGCTGCTCATTTCAAACATATATTCACTAAAATAAGTAGATTAACATTTATACTCGGACAGTTAAAAACGAACTACATTTAAATTAGCATCGGCAAACACCCTCTAAGAGTCTAAGGGGGTGTTTCTTATTTTTCCTTAGCTAACGCTCAGTTCTCGAGTTGAAATGGAAGAGGAAAGTAAAGGAAATGAAAAGTTTTTTTTGTGTTCTTGAGTCTTTTTTAAAAGAGGAAAGAGAAATGGAAAGGAAATAGGAAGAAAGATTTGTTAAGTAAATCTTCCTCCCACTTTTGGGAGGAAAGGGAAAGGAAACGGAATCGTATGTTCTTTAAAGACTAATATACCCTTTTTTAAAACATTTGACATTAATAATTAAAGGACATATATGTAATTTGACCAAGTTATTTTCCTTTTCCTTTCACTCAAAAACATGATTATGATTAATTTCCTTTTCTCTTTCTTATTTTTTTTCATTTCTCTTCCCTAAAAACTCTAGAACTGAGCGTAAGAGTTCAGTGGGTCCCAACTCTGTTAATGCCTCTTAATGCGGAGGAGCTTCATTTTCACACTCTATACATATAGAGGATTTAGTGGAATTTGTGGGCCCAAATAAGAAAAGTAATACAGTAATATTAAATAGTTGAATCCCACATTCCTTCCACTAACAAGGAAAAAAAAAAAAAAAAAAAAAACCGCCCCCTAGGTCACATATATACAAACTTAAATTTCAACCACAAAATATGTCAAAGAAAAATAACGAAGTATATAGTCCCGGTTAAGATACTCACCAACATGTTAACAAATCAAGTCAAAAGCTCCAATATTATAAGTTTATAACTATCAATATAACAAAGCTATATAATATGAATAGAATATAAAGAAACTATTTATAGTAAATTACCAAAAGTAGCATGAATGGAGAATTTTTGAGCTAAAAAAAATAGAACTGTTTAGCTTTGCATTGGACACCCGCATAGGGGTCAGTGACGGAGCTTGAACCAAATATTTGGGGGGGCCGTCTTCATTGTGACATAGAAGTAGTTTTCGTAAGCATCGATGATACAAGTTAAAAAAAGAATATAAGATGAGTAAATGAGTGGTATATCTGCCGTGAAACTTGTTTTCAAGTATTTATGAGGGGCCATAATACAAATTCTTAAATCTTAGAGGGCTTATAATACAAAAACTTATACTAATAACACAAAATTTTGGGGGGGCCATGACCCCACCCTGCCCTTATGATCTTCCGTCTATGATAAGGGTCTCGGATGGGTGTAGAAAAGGTGTCGTCGCACAAGGCCTCCATTTAAATGGGGCCACATTTTTACTAGTTTTATATATAAGTACGCATAATAATATCAAACATCTATGATTCATAACATTCAAATTTATATACAATTTCTCTTTAGGTTACTAGTGTAATAGGCTATTTTATTGTTATTGCCTAAGGCAACCGAAAAATACGAGATGACCCTAGACACCCGGTCACCAATATTCAAAAATTCAAATTTAATGTTGACTACGAGCAACGTGCGTAGAGATGAATAATTTTTTAATGATGTTTATAAAATAAATGTCCAATATTGCTAAAAAGAAGTCTTTATCATTTTGGGGTAACTCGCATTTCTACCGGTCAACAAAAATTATATGGCAATTCAACTAAGAAAAGACTAACCTTCAATAATTTGTAGATTTGCTTGTAATCTGTTTCGTAGCTCCCCTTTCGGCGCATTGTGACAAGCTCGATCACCCCCAAAAATGTTTCGTTAGCATCCGCTTTACGAAAGACAGGCATGACTAGTTGCCCGAAAAGTTGATCACGGTCATGCTTTGTCCTTTGATCTGCGATCTTTGTTTGAGATGCCAGGCCAGCAAACCAGTCATGTTGAACCTTTGTTTCCGGTCCAATGAGAATATCATGGTGTCCAAGACACCACTTTCTATAGTCTTCAAACGCTTTCTCGTTTTGACTTGATCGAGAAGGTTGATCCACCACAGTAAGGTAGGGGTGAGCAAATGGACCGAGAACCGACCGGAACCGAGAACCGAACCGGAACCGAACCGGAACCGAACCGAATTTTAGAACCGCGGTCCGGTTCTCGGTTCTCCATTATTGGAAATTTCGGTTCTCGGTTCGGTTCGGTCCGGAACCGCGGTTCTCGGTTCCGGAACCGAAGAACCGCCCGACTTTCATAAGTGAGGATACTTTTCTTTCTTTTTCAGTCTGGCAACGTAAATATTTATTGTGATAAATTTAATACGTCTTCTTTTAATTAATGTCATGATAATATTTATATGCTTCCTCCCAATTTCATTATATTTTTCTATTTGTTACCAATTGATAGGTGTTTTTTGTCTAGGAACCCTCTATAATTTCCTTTGATTATATTTTGGTCGCGAATGTTGTTCATGACCACTCTTATTTAATTAGTAAGATTTTGTTACAAATCAATTAATTTTTGAAAATGAACGTCCTACTTGTCTACTTCAAACAAATGGATTTTCTCTATCATGTTATCATGCACTATTCGTACTTTTGTTTGGTTCACTTTAAGCTAATACTCTAGTATTTAGTATAAAGATTTGTAACCGAGTCATATCGCTAACCCATAAAAGTTTTGACTTTATAAATCTATCTTGAGTCCAAAACTATAAAAGCATGCATCAACTTCTTAAAACTTTATATACATGAAGAGTTACATGTCATAAAAGATATAGTCGTAATAGATGCGTAGTTATTTTTGTCTATACATGTTTAGTGCATTTTTATGTTGGAGTTCAAAAATAAAAAGTAACATGTCATAAGATTTATTAACGTATTATGCGGAAGATCAAACATGGTCTAAACGTATTATTTGTAGTTTACAAAATGCTTTTTTCTTAAAAAAATCGGTTCTAATCGGTTAGACCCGCAAGGAACCGAACCGGAACCGGAACCGAACCGGAACCGAAACATGCTACTCGGTCCGGTTCTCGGTTCTTCATTATTGGAAATTTCGGTTCTCGGTTCTCTCGGTTCCGGTTCGGTTCCGTCCGGTTCCGGAACCGAGCTCACCCCTACAGTAAGGTACCAGCCGTTGCGAACAGGTATGTATTTCCAAAACACAATAGAACCAGATTGTCCTTTGAAATCAAACTTCATCACTGTGTTTTTGATGTTGGACACCATTTTCAAAAGAAAAGAAAAAAAGAATGAACTGGAGAGGTAGACAATTTTGACAAGGGGTATAAGGCCCGGATCACATTTATAGGCTCACGTGAGAAATGGACAAAAAGTTATTTGAGGTGCATTTAACAGGCCATTTTGGGGGGCTCAATTAGAGGATTTGAAAGGTCAGCTATTTCAAGGGTTAATTAATCCTTTAGAATTTGCAAGGCAAGCTTCAAGATTTCTGTTCTTTTGGAATAATCATCTAAAAATGTGTAATCATCTTTTATTTTTATTTTTGTACACCTATACTATTGAAAAGTTTGAGTATATAAAAACAAAACTAAAAATTGGCTACAAAACTTTTAAGAAAAATTGACAAATTAAATATATTTTTAAATAATTATCCTTTTTCTTTTTATAATAAAGATTTCTTTCGCTAGTGCCTTGATGAGTTTGTGAAATCAATTCACAATTTGTCGTATTACAAAAATGGAAAATGATAGTTGATTCTAATTGTTATGCTTAATTTGGACTTACAGTTTTGATTAGTTATATATGTCATTAGTTTAAAATTTAAGGAGATAGTTTTTGTTAATACCAATTTACCTTTTTAATGTTGAGTCAGAAATTCAGATAAAAAAAAATAATAATAATAATAAAATTAAACATTTTATTTATTTTCAGTTTCCTGCCCTCGATCCTCAGTTCACCTGATTCTCCACCATCAAACTGAATTGCCATTTGTTATTATTGCAAAAATATTTGTAATTCTCAAAAGGCACAAATTAATCTTTACGATTAATGTTTATGATACGGTATCGTGAAACATTTTAGGTTCATAGCACCTTTGCTAATGGTACGATTTTAAACCCTTTGGCAAAATATGTGAATTAAAACCGCTTTATGAATCCCCTCTCCCACTTTGAAACACAAAAGATATGTGGTATGAACCCGCCAATGAAAATGACCTCTTTACTAGCATTGCACTGGATCCTTCCTCTCCTTTGCTCACATATTGAACCCTTCTACGTATGATCTAAAAGACCGGAGTACAGCTAGACTCTTAATGAACCCCCTTTCCATTTTATTTTATAACCAAACGCAAATAAATTAAAAATCCCTTTCTTTCTTTACAATGAATTTTTGCATAATTTTAATTTACATTTGGCTAAAGGTAAAATCATGTTTTAACCTCTTAACTTTTGGTCAATTTATAGTTTAACCACTTCACTTTATTTAATAATGTTTTTATTTTTAATTTTTGTTTGACACATTGATTTAAGGCTTTAACTTTATTTGACCATTTGAATGAAACCCCGTAAGGTTAATAAATATCTAATTGAAACATTTAACAAATTTGGCAAACATAATAATTTGTAACTTAAGATGAGCTATTGTATTAACCATTGCGACTAGGTTGTTCATGGTTTGGGTGTATTCATGTAGTAAAAAAAAATAGAAAAGAAAAATAGTAGCCATGTTCACGTGGCATGTATCATGTGTAACAACCTGAATCCGACCTTGAGGCGATGGGTAACCAAACCGGAATTAATGGATCTAGCATACGGGGTTGGTAAAAATAAGGTATCCGTCCCGTGAGGGCGATTATCTACTTTTCTTACTATCCAAACCGACACGTCTTATCATATACCAACTTTTTTGGTTTTAAGCTTTTTTGTTACTATTATTTTTCTCGTTAAGCCCAAGTAAATTAGCGAATCAGTTCTTTTGATTTTTTGAACACTTGAGTTACAACAAATTATTCTTTAGTGCAAATGATAACACGTGGAGTTAGCATCCGACCTTAACCATGTTTTTTTATGATAGTAATAAAACGTTGGTAAAAGTAGTTAGAAGCTTTTATTTAAAGTTAAAGGTTTAAGCAAAATTATCATTTAAAATCAAATGTTTTAATAGTACGAATATTTAGAGTTAGAGCGTTTATTCAAATAAATTTTTTAGAGTGTATTTCACTACTTGCTACTGTTAGACGTTCAAATAATAAAGGGGATAAAAATAAAAATTTGTACTTTTAGACGTTCAAATAATAAAGGGGATAAAAATAAAACGTGTAAAAAGTAATTGCTACTGTTAATTTTAAATCCGAATCTCAAATTTTCTCTCTTAATACTCTCTTAATAATCACCATTACGTTAACATAACAATCAGCTACTAATCAATCATCATCTAACAAACCTTAAAATCCTAGATCCATCAAATCGTTTCAGCAGATCCACTCATTTGGGTTAATAACGGCAGCGCTCCGGCGAACATTTCCGGCAATTCGCCAAAAAATGAATCACAATCCAATCGTTTCTACAGATCCACGCGTCGTTGCATCTGAGATGATCGTGTCACAGCTCCTCCGGTGACGATTATGCATCCTCGATGACTAGATCTCTGGTGATTCCTTTGATGTTAGCAATTCATGTTGGGGTTGTTTATGGTATAAAAAATATTGACGGAAAGCGTCAAGCGATTCAGAGTTTCTGCAAAATAGGAAACATTTCACGTCATTTGGAAACGTCTCGTGTTGGGCAGGAAACGTATTCGAAACGTTACTGGCCCATTTAAAAGTTTTTCTACTATTAAAAACGTATATTTAAGCACAATTGAAGGCCCAATCATTTAAAAAACCATTTTAAACATTAACCCACTTAGAAGGAATAAGTTAACTCCTAAGCGTGCCGAAGACTTGTTTTTGTTCATAACAATCAACGTCTATTATCAAGGAGCACCGATCAATATTTAAAACCAGAAGACTCAGATGTGGGATGTTGGAGGAGATGAGTTCGGTACAATGGAAGATATGGGATTTTTAGAGTTCGCTGAACTATCGCTCAGCCATCACTTGATGAGACCGTCTTTTTTTTGTGACAATACCGACTAGTTGATATGTTATTACTATATGGTTTTTTTAATGACAGTTTCATCGTTGACAAATCTTTTGCATAGAATATTGAACTTTGATTAATGACATTTTGGATAACAATTTGATGTTGTATTTTTTATGTTTATTTATTTTATTAACAAATATATATAATACACAAATGTTTCTGGTCGTACCCGTATCTTGAATTTTGGGATATTGGCCTTTTTAACTACCCGTTTCCATCCCCATCCCCATCCCGAGTCCGTATCCATCCCCATGCAACATAGTGTAAGACATATGGGTTTTAAACCGAGTTTGTAAGAATGATGATTTTTTTTTATACAAGATATTATTTGGGTTTACGAAATGTAATACATTAGGTAGGTAGCTTGTTTATTTGGAATTTGGGAGTGTGTGTGATTTTGTTTATTTTATCTAATGTTGTATATGTTAATATACAACATGGATTATAGACACTGATGTTATCTTGTTTATCATTTAGTCTTGTTCATCAGTTAGTTTTGTTGAATAGAATTGTTCATCAATATCAGTATTTTTGTTGAACATTACAATGTTCATCAGTTATCTTTAATGTTGTTCATCAGTTACATCACAATTTTCATCAGTTCATCAGTATTCTAAAAAAATCACGTTGTTTATTTGTTCATCAGTTTTCTAAAAAAATCATGTTGTTCATTAGTTTTTTAAAAAATAATCACATTGTACATCAGTTCTTCAGTTTTCTAAAAATTTCATAATGTTCGTCAATTTTAAAAAAAAAAAAAAATCATAATGATCATCAATTCATCAGTTTTCAACAAAACAAAATCATAATATTCATCAACTCATCAGTTTTCTAAAAAAAATCATAATGTTCATCAGTTCATCAGTATTCCAAAAAAAATAATAATGTTCATAAGTTTTCTAAAGGGGCAATTTTATATATCCCCTTCTTTTAAATGGAAATTTCATATATATCTAAACATGCATTAAAAACATTGTACATTATGCATTCAATACTTGCACTTTGGTTATATATGAAATTAATCATGAAAGTAGGGTGATATATGAAATTAATCATTTTCTAAAAAAAATTTTTTAATGTTCATCAGTTAAGAGTGGAGATAACCTAAAATCAGTTGGCAAAAGTAAAAGAGGACACTTGTCATCATGTTGTGACATATTAAACTTTTTAGATTTTGTTCACTTTCTAAAGGATCACAACGTATTTTGAAGAAAGTTACAAAAAAAAGGTCTAGGAGCCTATTGCACGATAGGGTGCAACAAAAGCGACATAGTTTTATTTATTTCTTTAAAAATAGCATGACACGTGTCTCATTGTATTCACCAGGGGTATGTCACACGGGTCAAATACTAAGGGTGTTATAGGGTTTATTTAAAGTGTAAGCTCTATAAATACTTAATGTATTGTTGGAATCACTCCTAAACCTAAATCAAGTGTTAGTGATTCATATGTAATAGTTAGCTTAATATGGCCTTTATGTTAGTAATTAGTCTTAGGCTTATGTAGAAGGCCCATAAGCCTAGGCCTAGTCCAATAAGGAAAAGGATGAGAACTAGGAGTGTTGCCCTAGCTTCCCTCCTATAAATACCTTGTAATAACCCTCACTTGAGGGTTGGTTGTTCAATTTCACTCACTTTCATTCTCTACGCATAACCATATCATATGCATAACCATATCATAACCATAACCATATCATATTCATAGGAGTGTTGCCCTAGCTTCTCTCCTATAAATACCTTGTAATAACCCTCACTTGAGGGTTGATTGTTCAATTTCACTCACTTTCATTCTCTACGCATAACCATATCATATTCATACGGGTGTGTTTGTGTGTGTATTGTTCATCCACCTATCTTCTCTTCTCTATTTCTACATCTTGATGCTTGTGTTACATATATGGGAACCTGACAGTGGTATCAATCGCCAAATAGTTGGGTGAACGTATTGTTTTTGAAGTGGGTTTTGGTCCTACGCGTAAGACATACAGTTCGAAGTTGATACTTTGGTTCGCTTAAAAACACGTTTTTTACACTTTTTAATCCAAGATTCTTGTACTTTCAATGTTTTAAGGTGTTAAAATATCTGTTTTTGGCATAAAGTTTCAAGCTTTATGTGTGGATACTTGTTTTTAAGCTAGTTTTTGTACGAGGGTTTCGTTCTACGCGTAACTGTTTTAGACGCTTTGGATCATCAAGTTTCAAACTTTTGTGTTATTTTGGTGATATTGAAGCTATTTCATCACAAAAATCTGGTTTAGAAACATCTTTGGGCAAAAGTCATTTTACGAGTAGAACTACGCGTATCAAAACCCTAATTCTACGCGTAACTTGCTTCTTGGCTTGATCTTCAGTTTTCGTGGTTTACTCCGTGTTTTCTTGCTTGGATAAGCCTGAAAATACGTCGACTTGGGATATCTTTTGCACTGTGATAGTGTAAAAGATCACTTGGGAAAAAACCCTAAAATTACGCATAAGCATAAGCTTACGCGTAGAAACTTCTACGCATAAGATTTATCTTACGCCTAAGCTTTGTCTTACGCATAAGGTCATCCTACGCCTAAGTTTTCTACGCCTAACTTCTTGTTTTACGCATAACTTTAGTGTTTTCACCTTACTTACGCGTAAGCTAAACCTACGCGTAACTCTTGCTGTTACGCGTAACTTTGGTGTTTTTACGCATAAGTGCTACTTGGTTTATTGTGATTTCTACGCCTAAGGATACTTCATCAACAAAGGTTCATTCGACTACAAAGATCCATTTTATAACACAAGTTTTTTCAACATGTCACTACCACCATACTCTAACTATTTTCCTTACACTTATCCTCAACAACAACAACAACTAAGTTAACAACATCAACAATTTAATCATCAACAACAGATTTATCAACAGCAATTTAATCAACAACATACTCCACAACTTGCAGCAATTCCACAACCTCTAATGGTTCAACCACCACCAAGTCTTCAAGTACAACCATACACAAACTTCTACAATCAATCCAGGAATACTATGAAGGAAGCGGCATGGTTTGGCAAGATGTGTGAAGCCTTGAGTAGCCAACAATCAATTCATGAAGCTGGCTCACTTGATAGACCTCCAATGCTCACTCCCGGTAATTACGATCAATGGGTGATAAGGTTCTTTAGGTTTTGTGATCTAAATAAGCCACATGGAAAGTTTCTAAAGAAGGTCATTATGGAAGGTCCATTTCAGATGCCTACTGTCGTTACACCCGGAGATCCCAATGTTGTTCCACCAAGAGATGATGTCACCAACATTGCAAATGTTGCAGACCTCACGGGTGATCAACTTCTACACTTTGAAGCCGACGAACTTGCAATGCAATACATCCTTTTAGGATTACCCAATCCAATCCTTCGAAGTGTTGATGCTCAAAAGATTGCAAAAGCAATGTGGGAACAAATTCATCTTCTTATACAAGGCACAACACTCAATCAGGAAGATATGGAATCCAAAATCTACTTGACTTATGAACACTTCATGATTGAACCACGAGAGTCATTAGAATCTTATCATCATCGCTTTTTGACATCATTAATGATTTGGACAAACACAATATCATCATGCCATGAATTGCTGTCAACACAAAGTTCCTAAGTAGTCTTGGTCCGGAATGGGAGAAGTATGTCATTTTTCTCCGTCAAGCTAAAGATATGCATCATGCTACCTACGGATTGTTGTACGACTATCTGAAGCCTCACCAAAAAGAAGTTGATAAGGAAAGGATTCTCCGTGGTCAAACTGTTTCACCATAACTTCCGGATAATCAACAACTTGCTTTGTCGGCTCAAACAAATATTCCTCCTCAACAAGCTCCTTAACCCGCTCCTCTAACAACTGCAACCATCAAACCTTCTGATCCGTCACAACAACAACCTCAACAAAATCAATTGGTTCCATACAACAACAACACTGCTCAAGCTCTTTACAGTGAAGCTGATGAGGACTCTGATGCCTTTGATGAATTGCAACAAGGATTTGTTATGATTGCTAAAGCATTTGGCCGTTATACAAACAAATCCAACAATCGCATTCGTTCCTCATCTAATACAAGAAATTAGGCTGTTGTGAACAATGGACGCGTTGAAGTTCAAAATCGTGGTTATGGTCGTCAGATGGGAGGTGGTCAAGGGTTCAATGCTATGGGAAGTAATAACATGGGTGCTCCGCAGTAGCAAAGGGCTCAAGTGGTTGAACAAGGGAATGCTCATAATGGGGTTAATGGTCTTCGATGCTATAACTGTAATGAGAAGGGTCATCTGGCTAATGCATGTCCTAAACCGAGGACAAGAGGCAATGCTTATTTCAAAGACGCTTTGATCTTGGCTCTTAAGGATGAAGCTGGTGGAACTCTTACCAACAAGGAACAGAGCTTTATGGCAGATGCAGATTCTGATGATGATATGGAGGACTTGCAGGCTAATGCAGCAGTGATGTTGATGGCACAAATGTAAGCTCTACACATGAGTGACACAGGCCCAGTGTATGACACTGACGGCTTGTCT
Organism: Chrysanthemum makinoi; assembly: GCA_910596185.1. Classification (NCBI taxonomy): domain Eukaryota; kingdom Viridiplantae; phylum Streptophyta; class Magnoliopsida; order Asterales; family Asteraceae; genus Chrysanthemum; species Chrysanthemum makinoi. Next base: position 314,332,756 of record OU343221.1, read on the forward strand.
TAGGTACCTGAACAAACAATTATCATTAATGAACTGATATCTCCGCCAACATCTGCATCTGACATAGATCAGAGTGTTCAACATGAACCTTCTACATCTCATTCTAATGATCATCAACTAGACCCCGTAGTTATCTTTGATGATCAAGATGACCTTATGGTTACCATTGATGATCAAGTTGACTCCATGGTTATATTTGAGGATCTAAACAATGACCATGTTGAGACTCCCGTTGAACAAAATGATTCTATGATTGATCCAGAATTTGAGCTCCGGACCTTAGTTAAAGACCAACAATCCCGAGTGGAACGTTATCATAATGATAATATAAAATTAAAATCTCAAAATGAACTGTTAACCAGGGATAACGATTGCTTAAATCGACAACTCAACGCTTTTAAAATTCAAGAAAAACGGGAAAAAGGTTTTGAAGTCGCTTTTGCTAAATCTCATCAACACGAAAAAGCTTTAGAACGAGAGATACGTGATCTAGCCGCATCGAAGAATGCTTTGTTGTCTCAAATAGAACAACTGCAACATGAACATAAAAAACAACTTAACGCTCTTACTTTGGAAACTCAAAAAGCCAAGGTTGAGTTGTTAACTTGTCAAAAACAGTTCTCTGAGTACAAAAAGCATAACACGAAACGAATAGATAACTATCTTGATGAAATTGTCGACTTACAAAACAAAATCAAAGAGTTTGAAATGTTGTTTATAAACATGGTGAGTCAATCACAACGATTCAAAAGTTTACTTTTAAACCAAACCCAAATGGATGTGGTCCGATTCTTGCTGATTACAAACCCAAGTTTTCAAACAGAGCATTCAAACAAAATCCTGAAGTTTACAGTCAAAGAACATAGAATTGATGATTCAATTATGACTGTTGTTGAATATAATCGCATGGAGGAATTAGATGCGGATGACGAGAGTCGGTCAAAATGGAAAATGTCGTTTATAACAAACCATTTAACTATTCAAAAGCCGTAACTTTTGTCACACAACAAGATACTTCAAACACACCTTTGGTTGTCACACCAGTTTCTGAAGTTAGTCCCCAACACAATGGTGCACAAGTTAATGGTCATTTACCCTCACTTAGTGAAATAAAAACAAAAGCCGAAAGTTGTCGTGTTATCAAATATTTCGACACTTTCTTATCTGACATCAAACTTTTGGAACGTGCGATTGAATTTCATTCTGAAATAAAAGTTGAACATTTTACCTCGCCATTGGCACGAGAACAATGAGATATTTTTCAGAAACGAATTTTACCCCATGTCAAAAATTTGAAAAACTGTGCACTATATTGGGAAAGGGATTTTCACAAAGAACTTGGTCTCATGAAAACAGTTTTCGAGAAAACAGAAACATCAATTTCAAATACTAAACGCAAAAATAAATTATTGAGAAAAGATGTTGATCGACTCTTGGAAGATGTTATCTGTGCTGATATCTATAATGTTGTGTTATTGCATTCTTTGCCATATGCATCTGATTCTATATCTGCTGATGCTGTTGATTCTGTTGAAACTGTTGAAAATACGGATAATGTGCTTCAGTTCGAGTCTTTAAAAATTGAAAATGAACGATTGTCAAACGAGCTTTCAACTGCAATACGTCGTCTTAATTGGTGTCAAAAAGATATTCACGATCAACAACTTGTTTTTCAACACAAAATCGCCCAGTTGCGAGCAAAATCTTCTGATCCAAAAATTGAGCAACTGGATGATCAAAACGTGTCTTTCAAGTGTCAAATCTCAAAATATGAACAAGAACTTGCAAAAGTTAAAAAGGAATATGGTGTCATATTTGATTTACTCAAACAGACTCGTGATGAAGCATCCAACGAACTTGATCATTATCTTGCATACACTAAAGAAGTCATGAATTTTGCTGGAAATCTTCGTTCTGAAAATCAAGAGCTGGTGCACACTATTTTTAAGTTAAGGGAAATGTTAGGAAATTATGAACAAGTTCAGCCTAGCATCATTAAGAGAGTTGCACCTGTAACACTTAGCAATCATGACCCCAGAATACCTACTGACAAAACTCAAGTTACTAATGTGCTTCCCTCTACTGAAACAGGACTAGTTGCCTCTTTTCCAAACGTCCGCACTTCACAGCCTAGGAGCAATACAAGGAAGAATAGGAAGTTGCGACCTAAGAAAAGACAAATAAAGAATGTTGAAGTAGAAGAACACCGTAGGACTTTGAATAAGACTCCAGTTGCACCCACTTTAGATATTGCGTCCGGCAAATGTAATGGAAAAAGTGTTGTAACTAATGTTGAACCTTTAAGTACTTTTGATATTGATCTGATGCATCTTGTGTTATTTGTCGTAAAAGTATGCGTTCTGATTGTCATGATAAATGTGTTGCTAAGGCTATCTTGTCACGTTTACGGAATCCTAAGATTCGGAATACCTCTAGGCCCACTAATGCTTCTAAGTCTGTGCTTGGTAAACCGCCTTATTTAGATTCTAAGAAATGATTTGATGTCCCTGTAGTTCCAGTATCACCTCCAAGGATTGTTGTACCACCTAGCACTTTCACTAAGACTAAAGCTAAGACTAGTTGGAGATGGCAGAAATGGATACATAATACACAAGGATTTAAATGGATGCCTAAAATCATTGATGTGTGTATTTCAACTATAACTGCTGAGGAACCCTCTAACACTTCGGGTTCCACATATACTTCTATTCCATCATTATGCGTCGTGTCTAATGCGGGTGATACAAATCATCCTCTGGATTGTTGATAGCGGATGTTCCCGACACATGACAAGCAACCTTAAACTGTTATCAAACTTTGTTTCAAAGTTCATTGGCACTGTCGGATTCGGGAATGATCACTTCGCAGCTATCATGGGCTACGGAGATTACATTAATGGCAACATCGAAATTAGCAGGGTTTATTATGTGGAAGGCCTCGGTCACAATCTCTTTTCTGTTGGTCAATTTTGTGATGGAGACTTGGAAGTCGCTTTCAGGGAGAAAACTTGTTACATTCGTGATCTACAAGGAAATGATCTTATGTCTGGCCAACGCTCATCCAGTCTCTACACTATCTCCATGCAAGACATGATTGCTTCATCTCCCATTTGTCTACTCTCAAAGGCTACATCTACAAAATCTTGGCTATGGCACCGTCGTCTCTCACATCTAAACTTTCAAACCATCACCAACCTTGCTCGACACAAACTTGTTGAAGGTCTCCCACGATTCAGGTATTCTAAAGATCACCTATGCTCAGCTTGTGAACAAGGGAAAAGCACTCGTGCTCATTTTCCTTCAAAGGTGGAACACAGCTCTCAGCATGTGCTTCATCTTCTTCACATGGATTTGTGTGGTCCGATGCGCGTGCAGACGATAAATGGCAAATGCTACATCTTGGTAATTGTTGATGACTACTCAAGATGGACTTGGGTTTATTTTCTTCGAAGTAAAGATCAAGCTCCACAGATGATCATCACCTTTCTCACGAAAATTCAAATTCAGCTCCGGAACACCGTTAGACAAATTCGAACAGACAAAGGAACTGAATTTGTGAATCAAACTCTTCGGGAATATTATGAGAAAGTAGGAATTGAGCATCAAACATCTATTGCCCGCACACCAGAACAAAACGGAGTTGTTGAAAGACGAAACCGTACATTAGTGGAAGCTGCCCGAACGATGTTAATCAATGCTAAACTTCCAGATTACTTGTGGGTTGAAGCTGTCTCAACTGCATGCTACACTCAAAACCGTTCAATGATCACAAAACGTCACAACAAAACACCATTTGAGCTTCTCCACAACCGTAATCCGAATCTTAAACACTTTCATGTATTTGGATCCCTTTGCTATCCGAATAATGATCGTGATGACTTTGGAAAGCTCAAAGCCAAAGCTGACATTGGAGTATTTATTGGATACTGTGAGAACTCAAAAGGTTACCGTATCTGGAATCGTCGTACAAAGCAGGTTATGGAAACGATTCATGCTAATTTGATTGAGCTTACTAAAATGGCTTCTGAGTATAACAGCTTGGAACCCGGTCACAACCGCTTAAACTTTCCCCAAACCCCATCATCAGCTGATACAAGCCCTCAGCTTACTCGTCAACAAATGGAAAAACTATTTGCTCCTTTGTTCGTGACGATATTGATGAACGTGCTCCAGGTGTATCCGCTGTTTCCGCTGCTCCACCTGATAATACTCCTATACCTGATACACCTGCTACAACAACCACTGTTGAAGAAGCACCACCAGTTGACTCTCATACAACAGTTGAACAAACTGCTTCCAACGACGCAGAACCAGCTAATGATGTTCTGAATGAAGTACCCCCACCTGCAGATTTTGATCCAAATGCGTTCTTTAACCCGTTTGCTAATGAAACTGCTGCACCTGATGTCGCGGAATCATCTACAAGCCATTTGAATCCTCAGAATCTGTACAACGTATACCAACATCAACCCTCTACACATCAATGGACAAAAGACCATCCTCTGGAAAATATTATTGGCAACCCGAATCAACCAGTCGTTACGAGACAACGTCTTCACTCAGATGGTGAACATTGCATTTATGCACTCACTGTCTGCCAAACTAAACCCAAAAACATTAAGGATGCAATGACAAAAGATAACTAGATTGAATCCATGCAAGAAGAACTCAACCAATTCAAACGTCTTGAAGTATGGGAACTGGTTGAAAGACCAACACGGGTCTACGTCATTGGTCTCAAATGGATTTGGAAAAACAAATTGGATGCTGAAGGGAACGTTATCAGAAACAAGTCACGCCTGGTGGCTAAGGGTTATAGACAGGAAGAGGGTATTGACTTTGAAGAATCATTCACTCCGGTTGCTCGTCTTGAGGCTGTTCGGATATTTCTGGCGTTCGCAGCTCATATGAACATAACGGTCTTTCAGATGGATGTCAAAACTGCTTTTCTGAATGGTCAACTGACAGAAACAGTTTATGTCAGCCAGCCAGAAGGATTCGTCGATCAAGAGCACCCAAACCATGTCTACAAACTGAACAAAGCTCTGTATGGTCTCAAACAAGCTCCTCGGCATGGTACGATAAGCTATCATCTTTCCTCATTGCTAATCATTTTACCAAAGGTTCGGTCGACCCAACTCTTTTCATACAATATCACGGGGAACATATTTTAATTGTTCAAATTTATGTGGATGACATCATTTTTGGGTCAACACATAAAAAGTACTCAATCGCTTTTGCAAAACTAATGAAGAAACATTTTGAAATGTCCATGATGGGTGAACTTACGTTCTTTCTAGGACTGCAAGTTCATCAATCACCCCGTGGTATTTTCTTGAGTCAGTCCAAATATGCCCTTGAAATTCTGAACAAATTCGGAATGAATACTTGTGATACTTATGCCACACCAATGTCACATACCAAGAAGCTGGACGCTGATTTGCATGAGAAATTGGTTGACCCTACCAAATACCGTAGTATTATTGGGTCTCTCATGTATCTAATAGCCAGCAGACCTGATATTGTCTTTTCCGTTTATCTTTGCTCCCGTTATCAGTCGCGACCAACTGAAACCCACCTCTCAGAGGCTAAAATAATCCTCCGATACATCAAGGGAACCATTAATTTGGGGATCTAGTATCCAAAGGATTCTGGTTTTGAACTGGTATCTTGGCAATCGAAGAAGCAGGACTGTACATCGTTGTCATCAACCGAAGCAGAATATGTAGCCATGTCGGCGTGTTGTGCTCAAGTCATTTGGATGAGAACACAACTCAAAGACTATGGTTACGTATTTGACAGAATCCCGATGTACTGTGACAATCGGAGTGCTATTGCGATCTCGTGCAACTCAGTTCAACACTCAAAGTCAAAGCACATCGATCGTCGATATCACTTCATCAAGGACCACGTGGAACAGGGTACTATTGAATTATACTTCGTGGGTACAAAATACCAATTGGCAGATCTTCTCACCAAAGCCTTAGCTCCAGCTAGGTTTAATGAGTTGGTCCACCGAATTGGTATGAGGTGTTTGACTCAAGAGGAACTGGATGAACTCTTAAAACATTCTTAATAACCAGTCAAACACCAAAATCTCTTTTGTAAATATCTTTCAAAAACAAAATATAAAAATATAAAATCTGATAAAACAACAAAAATATTCTTCTATCTATATCTCTTTAAACATGGCAAGTACATCTCTTCCGTCAACACTCAAATCTTTCAAAATTCAGTATTTTTCCGATCAAGTGTTGAGGGGGAGAAAATTAATTCTTAACTGTTTCAAAATAACCGTGTACTTGCATGTTACCTTTTCCAGATTGTTTCTTTATTTAATGGTGGTTAAATTTCTGGTTCACTGACACTCCTCGGACTAAAATTTATAACCTTTCATTATTTCTTAAGTCGAGGGGGAGTGTCGTCAAGTTTCTTTCTTAAAATCTTTCGTTTGGTAACCAAAATGGAAGTTAAAAGGCTTTGAATGAAAATGGAAAAGGTGGAGGGACTGAAAGTGTCAAAAGCTTAAAGTTATTTTTAATAAAAACACTCCACCAACCTCATTTAATTCATCACATTTATTACACAACCAAACTCATCCTACGCCTAAGAATCGTTCAACAAATCTGTGTTTTGGATCATAATTTCGTAAGTGGTTTAATGTTTCTTACATGATTTCAAACAATGGTTTTGATTTTTACATAAATCCAACGGTCAAAATGTTGTATATGCTTGATTTTGTGTTCTACGCATATGCGTATGAACACATGATTAAGATTGTGTGTTTGTGGTTAAAAAGATAGTGTCAAAACGTTTCTATTACATCAATGATATCATTTTTATCCTCAAAATGCACCCAGATACACGAATTGATGGATTTTGGAAATTAGGGTTTATGCGTGGGTTTGGGTGTTTTCATATGTGAACGTTTTTGGTAATAAAGATTGTTATAATAGGTTGTTCTAAAGTTGAATTGATCATATTAAAGCCCAGAACTTGCCCAGAAACATTAAAAATGAAAGAATTGAAATTTAGGGTTTATGTTCATACGGTTTGGGTATTTTTTATTCATGACTTGTTTGATGTTAAAACTTGGATAAAACAACTCTATAGGCTTCCTAGACTTACCAGAAAAACTTTGGAGCAAATCCTATGGCTAGATTTCATACGCGTAATTCATGAACTTTAGGGTTTAGTCTTACGCGTAAGATTTTTTACGCGTAAACTGTTTGATAAGTTTTCATGCCATGATCTGTTTTAGAATGAATGAATGTGTAAATATTGATGTTATGATGATCTTATTTCAGGTTTGCTACTCGTAAAAATCAGAATCAAGGTTGTTAACCATCTACGCATAAGGATCACCTTATGCGTAGCATGTTATGCGTAAGAGAAATCTTACGCGTAGCGTTTACGCATAAGGTTCTACAAAGGGACTACGCGTATCCTGTGAAGGATATGCGTAAACAGTGACCTCTACGCATAAGTTCTACTCTTACGAGTAAGCCTTACGCGTAAGGTTTTATATGCGCTTACGCGTAAGCTCTACGCATAAGGTCCCCTTTTCCTACGCGTAATATTTCTTACGCGTAAGTAAGGTTCCTACGCATAAGCTTGCGTTTACGCGTATAACTCCTGTTTACGCATAAGCTACCATTTCTACGCCTAAACCTTGATCAAATCTTCATTGTGAATTGTTACGCGTGCAAACTTGTAAATAAATAAATCATAACGTCACGAATCCAATAATGTCACTAATAAGTTTAAATGTGTAATGTGTTGTGGAAAAATATGTGATAACATAAACTTTAAAACCTAAAGTTAACTAACTCACGAAACTTTTCTCGACATCATTGGACTCTTGGACAAACAAGTGATTTTGGACTCGTAACAATCATCGACATTGCACATTCTATAATTAGACAATAAAACCATCTGTTGACTAACAATATGTCTTTCGATATGTTGGTTCTTTTGGCTAAATGTGTTTCAGATCACGACATGGAAGCTCAAATGAATGTGGATGCACCAAATGTTCTCACCATTGCTGATATATTCCCTCATGGTTATCCGATGAATATTGGAAAGAATAATCTTCGTGTCGACTTTGAAACCCTCACCTGCTCGGAATCTTCTTGCCTCATTGCAGTGGATATTCTAAAGAACCATCCTTATCAGAACATGCTCACCAACTCTGCCACTGTTCCAGAGATCTACATTCAGCAATTCTGGAATACTATGCAAATGATCAAAGGACAGAATGTTGTGACTATGACTCTCAACCATAAACAACTCACCATCACACCGGCAGACTTAAGGGTTGTTCTCCTCATTCCTGACATCATACCAACTGAATTCTCTGTTGCACCTACAGAAGAGACTGTTCTGCAATTTTTGATTGATATTGGGTACGACAAAGCTTCAGGAGTAATCAATAAGCACTCTCACGTAGATCTAAAGAACATACCACAGCCTTGGAGAACCCTTTATATCATCATCACAAAATCGGTTTCTGGTCGTGACAGCGGCTATGAGCATCCCAAGCTCGTACAACTGCAAATCTTCTGGGCTCTAATCAACATGAAGCACATCGAAGTTGAAGCTCTGATATGGGATGACATGATGACATTCCTCAAAAAGCTTGGCTCAAAGATTCCTTATATCAGATATACTAAACTGTTGATTCAAAGAGCACTTGGATATAACCCTGATATCCCCAAAAGAATCAATGACCCCGACAATCTCGACATGTTGTCTGAACCCACCCTAACTGTCAGATTCAAGGAGTCAACTACCAAGAAACAAGGTGCTGTGTTGCCAGATCACCTTCTCTCAGATGAACTCAAACAGCTCTACTCTTATAAAAGATATCTGGTTGCTGTAAGAGAGAACAAAGTTGGATTTCTTGATGAAAAATCTTCTGGTACGCCTACAAGGAAAACCAGAAGAGGAAGTGGAGGAAGTGCTGCAAGCACTGAGAGTCAAAGGAAGTTCCCCAAGAGGAAACCCGGAAGCAAAAGGAGAGTTCCTTCCAAGGAAGCTATTCCTATTCCTATTCCCAAGATTGAACCGCAAAGAAAGCTAACAGATGAGGACTCTGAGGGTACGACATCGATGAAGAGATCATTTACTCTGAAACTGCTAAAGATGAAACCCCAACGGTACCTAAACCTCCTAGTCCACCAGCAGATAAAGGAAAAGGAAAGACTCCAATAATTGAGCAACAAAAAGAAGAAGAATCAGATGAAGAGCCTCTGAACACTAAGTACAGAAGGAAGTTCAAATTCATTAGACTCTAACACGTTGCAAAAGAATTTCCTAAGGATCAAATGGGTGGCCCCGGAGGATCGAGTGGTGGAGTTCAACCTTCACCAGGTCCTGATGCGGTTAATCAACCCGATAACGGATCTGGTACCACCACTCTTGAGCAACAACAAAAGCGCGTGGAAGATTCTATCGATTACAACATTGAAGAACCAGAAACTGAAAAGTCCAAGAAAGATAAAGCTGGTGAAAAAGCTAAGTCTGGAAATGAAGAAGATGTTGAGTATGATAAGTTTCTTCTAGATAGTCCTGCACGCTCAAAGGAGGAAACTTCTGAGCCACCAAAGGACCCGGAGTCTCCTCATATTTCATCATCATCCGATTCATCTTCTCACTCTTCACCACCACCATAAAAAAGAACAACAAGATCCACATCCAAATCAGTGAAGAAGCCAACTGCATCTTGGATCTCTCAAGCTAAGACAAGAATCGTTAAAGTTGTCAAGCAGGTCAGAGAAAAAGATATTACAAAGAAGAAGTTAGATTTTCTTGCTGACCAGATATATTCATGATGAGAAAGACAAGATGCAAGTTGAAAGGGAGTATGTCCAGAAGCTCATGAAAGATGATCTTCAAGGGAGAATGGACGAGATGATCAAAGGATACACTCACAAGTTCCTTCTTGACGTCGTTCCTAAACTGACAAAGGAGATGTATACCAGACAACTTTATCCGAATCTCTTACATCTGGCCAAGCAAACCATGAAATCAACTCCAATGAATGTAAACATCAATCCAGTTGAACCCACAATCTTCTCAGATGATGAATTGGTGAACTGGCTGGTAGCTCAAATGTCGAAACGCTCTGCAACGTTTACCTCCTACGAAGGTAAATTGTTTGAAGCATTGCTGGAATACCAACTCATGTCATCATACAGAGAAGAAGCTGAAAGGCCTAAACGTCCAAGAGATGACGAAGACAAAGATAAGGATAAGGATAACGAGCCCAAACGCCCAAAGAAGTCTAGTGAATCATCCTCAATTCAGTACTCAATGCAGCCTCCACCCCAAAGGATTCCGGCTCAACAAAGATCCCCTCCTCGCTCTTCAACTAAAAAACCTCAGGATTCTGAGACACCACCCCAGACTCAGAAAACCGGTGATCACTTTGAGTATACGGGTGGTGACGATGAGGAAATCCCTGAGCCCCAACAACAACCCATCTCTCCTGACACAACCAAGAAACCAGAATCCTCCTCTAGGCCAAAGAAAAAGAAGAAGAAGGTGCCTATGACTGACGTCTTATCATGGCTGGATGAGGATGACACTGAATTCGACTGGTTCTCGAAGCTTGTTGATTCTACACCCTACCCAACTGAAGGTCAAGATGCGGTAGAAGGTCGTACATTGGAGCATGCTAAGTTCTTGCAAGAAAAATTCCGTGTGAAAAAGATGACGAAATCCGAGTTGAAGCGAATCAAGAATGAAGCATTTCAACTGCTAATAGACAGCTCGGAAAGTGCTATTGAAGTCGAGTATCACCTTGATAATATAGCACGAGCCATGTCTAACAATATGGATTGGCTTAACCTAGAGGCAAACATCGACTTCACTCAATGGGACAATCCTCCATATTACACCGACTGGTCTAAACCTCTACCAACAATTGGTCAACCAGATCAGCCTAGGATTCCATTCCGATATTTCTTCAACAAAGATTTGGAATTCCTTCTACACGGTGGCGATGGTTCAAGGAAATACGCTACATCTCTGACACTTCCATTCCCGGCAACCATATACTCTAACTGCATAGCCATCGAGGAAAGAGCTAACCACATGTTCTCCAACAAAGTGGAAGAGTATGACCGTGATGCAATGTATGTGATTCACCATTGGCCGAACGCCAAGAATCTACTACAAGCTGCAGGTTCGAAGTCTCAACATGAAGTGTTCAGTACTAAGAATATCGTTGCCATTAAACATGTTGATCTTTCGTCTAAATGGGACTACACTTTTCTCAAGAATATCGTGGTCAAAAGACAAGATGAAAGGGATTATGCATTCTCTGAAGCGGACTTTGAGAATTTTTCTATCAACGACATTGAAGACATGTACCTTGCCAAAGTACAGGGTCGCATGAGACAATTCTCGACTGAAGTGCAACGTGAATTCATCAAGTCCTTGCTTATCTTAATCAGAAGCATAGTCATCAAAGAACGTGTAGAAGATCTCCAGCTTGCGGTTGAATCATATCGACCGTGTCAACTTCACTCCACCTCAGCTAGATCTTCCCGACATCAACCAGCCTCCATAATACACTCTCATCACCAACCATTCGAGTAGTTTACCTTAGTGAACTACAACGCAATTGCTTGATGGCGTGTAGAGATCTTCACAAGTTTGGGGATCACACACTGAAGAAGGTTAGGGACGGATTGGCTTATAGGTTGAAGGACATACATGAAGGAATTGGGTCACAAAAGCGATGGAATTCTAAGGACAGACGGGATGTGAAGAGGATCATTACCAAGATTGATGAAAGGTTGTATCGAAGGGATCAGTTCAGAACACTGGAGAGCTTTCTAGACGGTCGACCCAGGATTGCTCTCGCTGGCTATCAACGCCCTGTTCGTATTCCTGGCAAGATTGATGGAATTCCTGGTACCCCTTGAACTACTTCTATTTCATATAATTTGGATGTGTGATTATATATGTCTATGGTTTGTGCACACATAACAGTGTACAACCCGTACATGTAAATAAAGGACCCTGTGGTACGCTTCAGTGCCACAATCATATAAAAGGAGCGAAAGCTTCTTATTCTTGAGAAAAACCTATCAAACCTTTCACTTTTCAAGGTTTTCCTCAAAAGAACAAGTACTTCCCCTTATGATTTTCAAAACCTCAACCGTTTATATCACTTGTTGAGGGGGAGTATTTGACTTACAAACTTTGTTCACAAAATGTTCTTTGTGTTATCTTCCCACAAAACTCAAAATGGACATATTATTCTCAACATTTCTTCAAAAATAACATTTATATGCCATTTTTGAGGGGGAGAAAACTATGTGATAAGAAATATGTTGTGTAAATGCAAATGAATCTTTGGGCTACAGACTTAACCAACGAATTGACGAGATCTTAACTGCTAGTAACTCGAAAAGACTTGTCCGGGACGGGTAATAATTTCAAGCTAGTTCGCTAGTGATGTAAACGTGTCTCGCAAAGGACTTGTCCGAGTAGAATGTACCATTCGAGAAACTCTTTGTAGACATGATCTTTGACGGGTTTGACAACCTTTCGAGGTTTTTCCACACCTTCAAGATAGTTATTAGAGCTAGTTGTCACCTAAAAGCTGACAATGTAACTCTTTAACTATTCAACGTAACCGTGTCTCGCGGGGGATTGTCTATCTTGAGTCGATCAATTCAAAAGTGCGCGTTCTTCTCTCACCGTGCAGATTTCTGTCTTAACACTTAAGCACGTGTGGAGGGGGAGTATTTCTGCTAAAAGACAAAACTCTCACAGTGGTACAAAATGTTTTTCATTCACAAATACTACGAGAGATTTTCTTGAAAATGGTTTTATGGCAATGGAGTTATAAGGAGATTAAGGTTAGGAATAACCGTCCTATGATCCGTCAGAGCCGGAGGGATCTAACCAAGGACACTACCAATAGTTAGAATTAGAAGTCCTTAGGTTTGATCATAAAAAAAAGGAGAAAATGAGAATCGGAGAAAGAAGGAGTTGAAGAATTAAAAAGAAATGCAAAGAAAAAGGGTGAAAAAAATAGCCCTCCAGATTATTCAACTTAGGGCAGACACCGGGTTCAATTCATATGCTACTGGTTGTCACTTGATGACGCCAGTATTGAAGATTAAAAGTCGTCATGGACCCAGTGACGCATGCACTAAACCTTCTTAGCCACTCAAGTTTCTCTCAAAAGAAGCTTGTTTCATTCTCACAGGGAACCCAACGTAAACTATCGGCTTTCTCTTAGAGATTGCAGGTATTGAAGAAGGAGACCCTCTCCCTAGTCTCCGCTCAGGAAAAACCAAAACGCACTAATGACTCTAGAGCCACGAGATTCATCAAAAGATCCCTTAGGTACACTTGACATTTCATCACTTGTTGTTCAACAATAAGAACATCAGTGGTACGTTATCGAGTCCTTCACAATTCTTAGCAATATGTCGAGAACATTTATGAGAGGTTCACAATTGTGATCCTCAGTGATTGAATGGAAACTCGCCCTGACAGCAGGTCACTTCGGTAACTCCCCGTGGATTACGCTTAGTGGTCTCAAACGGAGGTGATGCTTCGGTGTACCTCAGCGACTCATCTGAACCGTAGATGTACTTCGGTACATCGTGTTATCTCACTTGTGGGACTCCGGTTCAGGAACGACCTTTGTGAGAATTAGAGTTGTGCTTTCACACTATGTTGTTAACACTCTCGAAGTTCAAACTTGTAAGTGCCGGAATCCGCTTATTACTAACCTTTCTTATGTTTTCTTCTTATGGAAGCTATGGAGCGGACTGATCGTGTAGATTCTTCACATGCTCATGCCAACATCATCACTAATGGAAGTTCTCTCAAAAGCAACACAAAAGTCAGAATGATTCTACGTCAAATCAAAGAATCTACAAAGTTCAAAGACTTAAAGAACTTCATCAGATGAAATCCAACGCCAAATAGCGTGTGAGCATGTTGAAGAATGACGTGGAGACACTGGAGCGAATGGGCGACCTGAGGCGATTTGATGCACAACAACAACATACTATCCCTATCATCACAAAGAACAATGATCAAAGAACAAAGATTAAGATGAAGTCAAAGCGTAACTGCTTAAAGAAAACAATTTCTCTACACCGGGGAGATTGTTCAAATCAAGGCAATTTTTCTCACAAGAAAGAAGAATGTCAGAAGACGTCAAAGCTACTATTACATCAGTACCTTAACCATTCATATTCATTCATCACCAACACTTAGGGGGAGATTGTTGGAATCACTCCTAAACCTAAATCAAGTGTTAGTGATTCATATGTAATAGTTAGCTTAATATGGCCTTTATGTTAGTAATTAGCCTTAGGCTTATATAGAAGGCCCATAAGCCTAGGCCTAGTCCAATAAGGAAAAGGATGGGAGCTAGGAGTGTTGCCCTAGCTTCCCTCCAATAAATACCTTGTAATAACCCTCACTTGAGGGTTGGTTGTTCAATTTCACTCACTTTCATTCTCTACGCATAACCATATCATATTCATACGTGTGTGTTTGTGTGTGTATTGTTCATCCACCTCTCTTCTCTTCTCTATTTCTACATCTTGATGCTTGTGTTACATATATGGGAACCTGACATGTATTCATCAAATTAACTAATTATCCTTCATCTACGTGTTTAACACTTATTAACCTTATCATTGTTTACGGCCAATTGTCTTTATACATATTTATATCACTATCTCTCACTTGAAGACTAATATGCCCTTTGTCTTCTTCACCAATCATCAAGACCACCTTCGGCCACCGATTTCGGCCATCAGCACCACCACTACTTACAACCGTCAACACTACTACCACCACCAACAACACCACTATTTTCAATCGCCAACAACACCACTACAACTACTTTTGACTATCAATACCACCATCACTTCTGGATACCTTTATCAAAAGCAAATAAAAGGAGTTTAAAATTGATGTGCTTTTTCCATCCTGTTTTAAATTTATAAACTAAGAGATACTAAGACTAACACATACTAACATGCAGTGTACCCGGTCAGGTGAAGCATAGCGTAGGTAAATCCGAGTGTCATCCCTAAGAGCTGTTGGTTTGGTGAAAATAAGGTATTATCATAGAAATTACTTCAATTTAATAAAAGTTGATTTATAAATAATAAAATTAACATAATTAAAATGAAAGGTTAAAAATTGGAATGATGATTCTAATCAAGACTGTAGATGTACGAACATCTTGTTCCTTTTATTCTATATAGTGGGTAAGTGTCACTAGACTCCTCGGGTAAATTCGTCTAGCCTATATTCTATAGGTTCCTATTCTGTAACCTTACGATTACAAGAGTTCATGGGTTAACCTACTTCGAGTCATTAAGTGCCATGTTTAATAGACTTGTTCTAACGAAACCCGGCCTCTCGGAACTTAGGTTTCCCCTAACTTCTTTAGCTTATCCATTTGAAAGGTGATCCTATGGTCAATTCTCACACAAGAAAATGGTAGTATATTGGTAATAATCCTCGTCATCGCAGGAATTCTCAGCAATTCCTTACCAATCCTCACAACCTATTTGTCTAGGGTCATATGGTCAATTCTCCTAGCTTTATAGATACAACCAAACTTTGATGTTACCAAAATGAGAGTGTCCACAAACAAACAAATAAAACGTCTATATAAAGAAACAAGATAAAGTACAAAACCAACACTTAAATTAGTGAAATGAATTCATTAAAAGATTAATTGAAAAGTATTAAAGAATTTGAAAGAAACTAGAATGATTCCTAGCTACAGAAACTTCATTCCCTTGGTCTTCTAATCCTCCATTGATCTTTTATGGTTGCTCTCCCCAAACCCTAGATTAGGTTTGGGAAAGGGGAGATGATTTTGATGCAGAAATCTTCGAGTATATATAGTGTAGGATTATGTTACGGCGTAACCTAAGGTATTGGTTATGTCGTAACCCATCTTAAAACTGAAATGTTATCCAACCTTACGGCGTAACTATATTGCCAAGTTACGCCGTACCCATAACCCTTGGTGAACATGTCAGTCAATCTACAGCGTAACCTTAAGAGTAGGTTACGTCCGTAAAACTATCGTAAAATAATTCTCCACTTTTACGCCGTAACCCTTCATCATGCATAAATTTGGATAAGTCTTCAATTGTCTACGGTGTAACCCGATTGATTAGTTGCGCCGTAACTTTGTAATTCATAACTTGATCATTTATATGCTATCATTTGACTTGAAACTGCACAAATGCTCCTTCATCATCCTGAAACGAAAAATTAAGACATAAGATTATATACGAATGTAATATTGCATAATTAGACATCATAATGGGGAAAATTGACGCTAAGAATATCATGACTATTTGATATTATCAAATATCCCCTCACTTAAACTCTACTTGCCCTCAAGTGGACCTATTAAAATCATTTTTAAAAAGACATCTCCCAAGTGACTTGGAAGATATGAGTTCCTATGCTAGAATATATCAAAGCCAAACACCTCACAAAATGGGAACGAAACACTCATACTCACTCTAATCTAAGTGTCAATTTCAGGGTGGTCACTCGTTGCACGGTCGTAGCATATATTCTATCATAGGTTTAGCAGTTACACAAATCTCCACCATTAGAGCTAAGGTCAAGACAATCATTAAAGGCAATGTTGGGTGAACAAATTTAATAAGCTAGTGTAAATTGTCATTACTAACGTGTCACGAAGATTGGGACAAAACCAATGATACATGACCAAATCCATGGCCAAGACACCAATAATTGCTCGCTACTTCAACTAGACACGATTCATGACTTAAGGGGTAGGATAAGACATAGGATGCACATAAATGGTGAAAAATAAAAATAACAAGCAAAAATAGTCTTAGCCTACAACCAAGTCGTTACCGCCCAGTGTCCATCTAAAATCAAAGCTTCAAGACACGAAAACCATATCATAATGTAGCAAGTTAGTGTGCCATAAGAAGATGTTATGCATACTAAGTTGGTCTTCAATCAACTCATGTCTTGAAATGAATGCAACCAAGGCAAACTTCTCTTATACTAGTCCAGTGAGCTTCATCATAACTAATGAATAGTGCTTATGTTTCCACTATCCTTAACAATATACAAACAAATACACATTTTTTTAAGTACAACAATAAAACATCCCCCCACTTGAGATGAATCATATATGAGGAATATGGGGGGGAGGTGTTCTTCAATGATCTTCAAAGATATTTCTTCAATTTAGGCATGATTCCCGAATCTCTCTACCTGAATGATGCGCGTGGAAGGCGCGTTCGAGGGCAAAGGAAACTTCCTTTTCTTCTAGCAAGTTTTTCAACCTCCTAGGCAGTGAACCTAATCGTTGTAGTGTAGTATGGGGTAAGCCACGGGGATTGATATCGTTCTCTAAGGGAATAGGAATGCTAGTAAGAAATATATGACGAGAAGGTGGGATTGAGGATGATTCTTTTTTATCTTTTTATTGGTTTTTTAGAAAGCTAAGGTAAATATCTCGGGGCAATTGGTTGGGGGTGGTACTTCTACTGATTACTCTACTTATCTAATTATCTAATTACTATGGGTAGCTTATGTCTAATTGAGGTGTGCTCATATGATGATTAAAGATGTGTTCACCTAGATACTATTACTCCCTAGTTATCTTTTATTGGTCAGTCGAGTTGTCACGTCCTTTATATTAACGTGTTGTATTCCTAAAGGTCGTAGGGTATGCATGGTCCTTAGTTCTTTGAGGTTATCTCTCGTATATGACCTACGGAATCGGAAAGCCTAGGCTATTTCATCCGTAGACCATAGCATCATAAAGCATACTCAAGCATTAAATACAACAAAGATGCCTAGTTGCACTCCTAAGCCAATTTCAATTAAGATAAGAAACAACCTAACAATGATCAATAACTAGGTTTCATAGATCTAAGCAAACACACAAATAATTTAGCTATACATGATAAACAAGCCAGCATACACACAATCAATCGAATACGGGATAGACATAATGATAATTTGGATTAATAAACTTATCTCGATGTGTAAAATAGGGTATGGGACTCTAAGATACTGTCCAAGTCGGACTACAAATGAATTAGGCTTTTTCCTCTAAAAGTCTACCTCTCAAAATACAGAAAAATAGAATTCTGTATATAGATTTACAACTGCGACGGCATCACCTTTTGCATGGGACGCCATCAGCTCACCGTCATTAGGGTTTTGTCTTGGCCAAGTCATCGATGGGACGGCGTCACTTTAGAGCTGTGATGTCGTCGGTCTTTAGTTGGGACGTCGTCTTGATTCTAGATCTGGGCCGTCTGGGGTGAAAGTTGTGAGTGACGCCCTTCATAATTAAAGCGTGACGCCATCAGGTTGTAAGACCATAAATTTAGCTGAGCCGTCGAGTGCATGTTTTGATCAAATATTCATAGAATGATGGCGTCGCCCTTTGGTTGGGACGCCGCCAGGTTCTGTTGAACAGGTTTGAGTGGCTTCGATCTTGACTTTGCCATTTTCTTCATGCATTTGCTCCTTTTCGTCCAAATGTGCTTCATTCCAGCATTTTGCTTCCAAAAGACCTAAGAAGTAAAAAGGAACGAAATTAAGCAGTAACAGATATAAAATGTGTCAAAATAGGGCTTAAATGACCCCCTAAAAGCGTACGTTTTAAATCCTTATCACCGAACCTCAAACTTAGGCAAACGGAAATTTCCCAATCATAAACTAAGACTAAATGGTAGCCTAAGGTGAATAGGTGTAACGAAACAAAACATAATACGGGTCAAGAAATGAAAATATTGGCTCGAAAGGGTGAATCTAGGGGTATATTTCACTAAAAGTGATTGCAACAAAAGGGTTTAACACGGTGATCGAAAAGTCAAGGTGATTATTCGATAAATGTACACAATAAAACACATCTTGGCTATTTGGTGTTGTGGAAAACTAGAAGGGGGGTTGAATAGTTTTACCGATTAAAACTTCGTTTTAAAATATTTAGATCGACTTATGTCAATCAATTTAGATGTGTATGTTGGATGTTGATAGATAGATATGTAAATATGTAATGCAAAGGTAAAGAGTAAGAAACACAAAACCACGACACGAGTGTTTATAGTGGTTCGGCTACAAGGACACGTTCCTTGCCCTACTCCACTCCCCGAGTCACCTACTCGAGAGTTCATTAGCACTGCACGACACAACTCCTGATGGAGGAGAAGCCTTCACAACGTCGCCTACTCTTTTTTCGGTACAAGGCTAGACACCGGGCTCTTCCACGAGGTAAAACCACACCTATCACAACATCGCCTACACTTTATCCGGTACAAGGCTAGATACCGAGTTCCATTACAAAGGAGGAACTACTACCCAACACTACATAACACCTATCCCAAAGGAGACCCACTCCTTATTACAACATCATCAAGGATATCAATATCCTTTGACACAACCTATCTCTATTTGTACATCGATGCACCATATCAATTGTACACCCTTGGCATCTTTCACTAATGCCTTTGACTTGACCCTTTTGGTATCCTTCACTAATGCCTTTGACATGGACGTTTGGCACCTTTCACTAATGCCTTCGTCTTGACCCTTTTGGCATCCTTCACTAATGCCTTTGACACGGATGTTTGGCACCTTTCACTAATGCCTTCATCTTGACCTTTTTGGCATCCTTCACTAATGCCTTAGACACAGACGTTTGGAACCTTTCACTAATGCCTTCGTCTTGACCCTTTTGGCATCTTTCACTAATACCTAGACATAACACTTCTAATGAGGAAGAAAGAACTATCAACAAGAGAACTTCAGTAGTCTTGATGATGATGAAGCATGGCAACTCATGGACTTGAGCTTGCTCGACTTCAAGAGGTGGTGATCTCGCCTTTCAGAAGAACCTAGAGAATCACACAAAAACAAACACAAACTACATAGAAAGATCCTTCGGATATGAGGTTAGAGAGTTTACAATACTAGGAGAAAGTATGTGTGTGAGTGGCAACTTACAATGAAGAAATGGCTCACTATTTATAGACAAAAACATGCTAATGTTCCACGGATCCCACAGATGCCTTGTTGGAGGGATCCGTCTAGTGTAATACTAGGGATCCGTGAGACGCTCCTCATTGCCCATGGGTTTTTGGTCATGGGTCATGGGTTATGGGTCATGGGTCATGGGTCCTAGGCTTTGGACCATGGGTATCCAAGTAGATACAATGTATCTAGAAGATGCAATGCATCTAGTCAATGGGTTATGGGTTAGCTCCATGGGTCATGGATAATACCCATTATGACTTATGCATGATGTCATGCAATGGGTCATGGATTATGCTCCATGGGTATGGGTCATGGACTTTAGGTTTTACCCAACTATATTCGATGTATTAAGTCAATGGGTTAAATACTTAAACTTCTACCCATTCTATTACCCATTATAATATATACTAAGCATGTATATATCTACCCAGTATGTAAACACTAGTTATTATACATATGCATTATTATAACATGAAAAATACTTTTACTTGTTTAGTGATTTATATAAAAATGTAAGTGTGTTAGTAAACTATTGGCTCAAACCATTTACGTATTTTATTTGTTTCGTTAAAATAATTTTATGTTTGTTATCGACAAAACATTAGAAGATCATAAAATATAAATAAACGTTTTTACGGATTATTTGTATTAACAATCTTCCCCTTTTTGTTGATGACAAAACATAAGAATATTTTAAGGAAAAACTAAAATTCGTAAAAATTTGAATTGGAGTTTTTACTCTCTTCTCCCCCTTTTTGTCGAAACAAAAAGAGCGTTGAAAAGAAACTAACACATTTGTTTTATGAAAAACATGTGAAAAGAAAGAAAAAGTGAAAAATAGAGAGCAAGTGAAGAGAATTGTTCTCATCTTAGCACCCCCTTGACGAGTCCATCCCTTTGTGAAGGGCGTCAAGTAAGTAGAAATCCAAAACTAGTGCATTGCAATTATGTTTGCAAATGGTTTCGTGTTTGTGACGAATATGCTCCCCCTTGATGATTGCACCTTTGCATGGAGGACGTTATGTAATGTAATCCTATGTGAATGATATTGCAAATGATTTTACAATGTTTTTCTTTGACAAGAAACTCCCCCTAGCTAAGGGTGTCAAAGTCTTCATGTGTATATTGAAAATCTACAAAACAAATGTTAGAAAAACAAGTATATAGATCATAATTTCCTGCAAATGAGACTCAAATTAGTAATAAACAAGTCTTCTGTTGCACGGATCCCATGGTTCCCTCTTTGGAGGGATCCGTCTAAGCTAAACTGACGGATTCGTCTGTCTGTAAGCTAAAGACAGCAATGGTGATACAAAAATTGATGTTAACATCAAAATGAGATATGTATTAAGACACCAAACATATTCTCAAGACACTATGGCATATAACATGTAATTTCCTTCAAAAAATACGAGAGATGATTTACATATCTCTAAAACTAAGAGAATGATTTAAACATGTAATACATTTTCTACCAATTTTAATAAGTAACGGAAACCTAAAAAGCATCAATGTGCTTGAATCTAAGGATGAGTAGACTTGTTGATTTGGTCCAATCATTCAAGAATATGATTAAATATGAAATGCAACTCATTTCGTACTTCTTGAACAAGTCCTTGGGTGATTTGACAATTAGACCAATTATTGTCAAGACTAGGAACCGGAGGAGGTTGGATATTTTGAGGAGGCTCCATAAAGGATGGTGGAGGTGTGTTGAGCAATGTAGGATGTGGTTTCACTAAGAATGATGGTGATGATGCATGGGTTGGTGGTGGTAATGGAAAGTCCTCTATATGGTTAGATCTTTGGTGATTCCTTGTCTCCAAAGGTGGACTATTTGGTGATGTAGGTGGTTCCCTATTTAACGAGAAGGTTGGTGAGTGGGAAGTCCTTGGTGGTGAGTGCTCTAATGAGTAGATATTTGGATGGGAAAGAGGTTCGGTAAAGGAATGTAGTCTTGGTTCTAGAAATGAAGGCTTGGGTGTTTTACTAGAACCAGGTGCGTTTGGTTTAGAGCTTAATGAAGCCTTTTCCAACTCGAAAGGTCTAATGCTAATTCTCGTGGTTCATTTAGCTATTGTTGATTGAGATTGTTGAGGTTGGATTCTAGCATTTGGACTTCTTACTGGTGATGACTCGGTGGATGATATCTCATGAACCATATGAGTATTCTTTTTGGATGAACCTTTGGTTGAAGAGTTCTTGCTATATACTTTAGTCATAGTGAAGGAGAGGGTGTAGTAGAAGTCTTTAACTACTGATTTTAGGATTGTGGCAAGAATGGTGACTTAAGCTCTTAAGATTGTTTGGTTTATAAAGGATGAATTTGAGTTAATGAATTAAACTCATGACCACTAAGATGATTTGGCATGCACCAAGGTCAGCTAAGGTGTTGTTCTACTCTAGGGAATCATTAAATGGTAAGCAAAAGTGTTTAGATTACCAAAGAGGGTTTGAATTTGGAAGAAAAGCTGATCACAAGCTGTTCTGTAGACACGGATCCCACGGTTCCCTCTCACTAGGGATCCATCTGGTTATAAACCAGGGATCCGTCTGTCAGACAGAAAAATAGTGAAGTGATTATGCTCTTTTAAAGTATAGTACCTATAAATCTTGAGGGTTTGACTTTCCTTAGATATCTTAAGTGATAGGTGACTTAAATATCCAACAATAAGGAGTGAGGATACTTAATGATGGTATTTGGTAGGAAAGTAAACTTTTTGAGAGTGCAACTAAGTGTTTAAGGATGATACTCATTGATTTGAGAATGACAAATGAGGGCAATTGATCCTAGAGATCAGATGGTGGCTTAAGAGAAATTTAAAAAATTTCTAAAAATAAAAGAAATGAAAAACTAGTTTTAAGCCTATTTTAAGGTAAGGATGACTAAAATCAATTTGCTAAAATTGAGAGAAATATCAAGCTAAGTGTTTTGAGATGTGAGGAACAATGTGTGAGCATTAGAGCGGAAATATAGTGAGTTTAGGTGAATTGATAAATCAAAAGCACTTTGAATTTGATCCTAAGTTAGCTATGGGTGAGTGTCAGACCTGAGCTTGAGGAAGACTTAAGTGGTCTTAAAGAGTCATGTTTAGCTACTATAATGTGATCTAGGGGAATGATTTGATGTGTAAAGGTCTGCAGCTGCATGTCTGTTTGCCCGGATCCCACGGTTCCCTCATCTGAGGGATCCGGCTTCTTATAGCCCAAGGATCCGGCTACTGCTGACCAGTAGCTTCTCAGCAAATGTGCAGTTTTTGCACTCTTTAGCAAATACTCATCCTAATCATTTCTACATTCAGTAAACATATGCAAACAACAAATATAATACATAGTAAGTGGGGATGACTAAAATGTAAGCAAAAATGAGTGACAACGACTACTTGAATTAGATCAAGTTGTCGTAAAATTCTCATTTTCCTAGTTCCTAAGTTAGAGTATCTTAGTCCAAATCATGCCAACTTCTACAAGCTACATCCTAATCTACATAAATATTTTTTAGATTGTTTACAGACCATTGTTTCATAAATTGTTCACAAATTAAGGTCTAAGACCTTACCTTCCTTCCACTCATCTTGCTACTTCACCTTCATCTTCATCTCCATCTCTATCGCCTTCACTCTTCACCCCTCCATCTCTACTTCTTCTTCTTCTTCAAGAAGTTAGCAAAACATTTGAATATGCCCCTAGTTTTTTGCCACTCTTGTGAAGGGCTTGGGACATCCGGCAGTTGGTTGATGTATGCTAAGGGGTCGAGATCGACGTTGTCAATGGGGTTGCTGCTTCCTTCTCCTTCTCTTTGTCTTTCTCTTTCATCCGATGAGTCCGTTGGTGGGTGAGGTCTCTTGCCATCCACCATGATCCTTGTAGTCTTTCCATCAGATAGAGGTACCATGACCTTGTTGCAAAAACTGTGGTCATAGGAATAAGGAGAAGGATCTAGAGCAAAGATGAAGGTTGCTAGACGATTCAGGAGCATTGCATAAAGGAGATCATCTTGTCCATGATTTTTAAACTTGCCATTCTTTTTACCATGTAATAGGCGAGGTTGAAGTGCGTTCCGGTTACAAGGCAATAAATCATGAAGCTTAGGCAAGCATTGGGATGATCCTTGTTTCCTCCTAAGCAAAGTACGTTCTCCCTTAGAACGAGTTCCCATTTCTTGTATATTTCTGAAAGCTCCATTTTAAATGGATCCCTATACATCACCTTGGAGTTTCTC
Source organism: Chrysanthemum makinoi (assembly GCA_910596185.1). Lineage (NCBI taxonomy): Eukaryota > Viridiplantae > Streptophyta > Magnoliopsida > Asterales > Asteraceae > Chrysanthemum > Chrysanthemum makinoi. Next base: position 314,357,032 of record OU343221.1, read on the forward strand.
GTGACTCTTGATGGAGATGCTCTTTCCATGAAGACGATATCCCTTACCGTGGTTGCTTCTGGGATGACTGTGAAGTATACATCATGATGATCCACCATGTCATGTAGCTCCGCCAACGACCATTCGTTAGAGTACATACACACTCCTTGACATGGGATATGGAGTATCCTTGAAAGCTCTACAAGAGTGAAGGTGAACTCGTGCTCATTGATGATGAAGGCTATCGAAATGGTCCCGTCTTCATTCCAAATGATTTTCATTGTTTTGTAAAACTCAAGTACAAACACCGGAAAAATTTGCTCATTAATGTCCAAGACAATCGAAATTAATTCCTCCAAAGACTTGGCGAATGTTGGTGTTGTTGAGGAATGATGGTTCAACCACTCGGCCTTCGTGGAAGAGTCTTTTTTCCAACATCTTGAAGGCTTTTCGATCATCCGGGCTTAGGCCTTCCCTACGATGATACATGGGAATGTAGTGAGCGGTGTCATGGTAATCTTGTTGACGATTGCTAGGCATGATTGGTCCTAAACATTAAAACCATAATTATTTGTGTGAATAGTACACTAATGGGATTCATCACAATTTTTCTCAATACATCTTCATTGAATTCAAAAATGAGTTTAATTTGTATTAACAATGTTGATTCTTTGATTTAGTTTATCTTAGAAAACAATGTGGTAACAAATTGTGACAAACCCATTTGAGCTCAATTTCTAAAGATGAAGATTGTGATCCTAGGAATCAAGGAATGGAAATAACAAGGTAGTGAAGATTATACTTACATAAGAGATTGTTTCCTTGGGGAAGATGATCAATTAACTCCTGTGAACAGTAGAAGGGTTTTATGATCGTGAATTTTGAAAGAGTAAAGTGGAACTTCCACAGTGATCATTTCTTTCTTATTCTGTCTTCTGATGCACGGATCCCACGGATCCCTTGTGTGAGGGATCCGGCTAGTTCAAGCACAGGGATCCGATATATCAGCAATTTGACAGCTTAAATGATCTTTGATAATTTTGGTTTGGGAGTTTTAATTCTTGGCTAGGGTTGATGTTTATGCTCTATAACTTATGGTTTGGGGTTTTGACGTGTTTTACTAGTCCTATTTGACGCGGTTCCCTTTTTATGAATAAATCATAATTCTTTGGGAAGTTTTAAGAGATTATGATAAAATCCCATTTTATCATAATATGAGAAGTCTCTCATGTATACTTATTGACATAGATAAAATGTCAATAATCCTTATGAGATGAGTGATGATCAAGGCTCTCGAATAGCCGAGATATCATTATCACTAGTTTGTAGTTTTGTCTATAGAGATCAACAAAGAATACCATTCTTGATGATGAGTCCAATATAGATAACTACTTTAGTGATTTTTAAGAGAGCGTAATAATACAACTAAACTTAATCATGTTTAACCAACAATGACATTATTAATTCATCTAGAAGAATATATGAAAATAATTTATTTGTAAGCAATTTATTAAAGATCATACCTTTGCTATATGTTCTCTTTAAGAAAAGAAGTATTAGAGAGAAATTCTTCATGATCTTCTTAGGATGCCCAAATCCTTTGCTACATGTTCTCTTTAAGAAAAGAAGTATTAGAGAGAAATTCTTTATGATCTTCTTAGGATGCCCAAATCCTAGTGTGGATAATTCTCAACAAACAAAATATTAGAAAGATCTATCATTATCCAACATTATAAAAGATGATGATTTTAAAACGTGACCTTTTGTTTTTAAGGAATTTCCTTCCTTGTAGTTTTCAATCATACATGGATCGTATCAAGTTTTAAAAGTACATTATACTCTTAAGAAACTTGGTAACGAAGCTCTGATACCAATTGTGGAAAACTAGAATGAGGGGTTGAATAGTTTTACCGATTAAAAATTCGTTTTAAAATATTTAGATCGACTTATGTCAATCTATTGAGATGTGTATGTTGGATGTTGATAGATAGATATGTAAATATGTAATGCAAAGGTAAAGAGTAAGAAACACAAAACCACGACATGAGTGTTTATAGTGGTTCGGCTACAAGGACACCTTCCTTGCCCTACTCCACTCCTCGAGTCATCTACTCGAGAGTTCATTAGCACTACACGACACAACTCCTTATGGTGGAGAAGCCTTCACAACGTCACCTACTCTTTTTCCGGTACAAGGCTAGACACCGGGTTCTTCAACAAGGTAGAACCATACATATCACAACGTCGCCTTCACTTTATCCAGTACAAGACTAGATACCGAGTTCCAATACAAAGGAGGAACTACTACCCAACACTACACAACACCTATCCCAAAGGAGACCCACTCCTTATTACAACATCATCAAGGATATCAATATCCTTGGATACAAATTATCTCTATTTGTACATCGATGTACCATATCAATTGTAAACCCTTGGCATCTTTCACTAATGCCTTTGACTTGACCCCTTTGGCATCCTTCACTAATGCCTTTGACGCGGGCGTGTGGCACCTTTCACTAATGCCTTCGTCTTGACCCTTTTGGCATCCTTTACTACGTAATGCCTTTGACACGGGCGTTTGGCACCTTTCACTAATGCCTTCGTCTTGACCCTTTTGGCATCCTTCACTAATGCCTTAGACACAGACGTTTGGCACCTTTCACTAATGCCTTCGTCTTGACCCTTTTGGCATCCTTCACTAATGCCTTAGACACAACACTTTTAATGAGGAAGAAAGAACTATCAACAAGAGAAATTCAGTAGTCTTGATGATGACGAAGCATGGCAACTCATGGACTTGAGCTTGCTTGACTTCAAGAGGTGGTGATCTCGCCTTTAAGAGGAACCTAGAGAATCACACAAAACCAAACACAAACTATATAGAAATATCCTTTGGATCTGAGGTTAGAGAGTTTACAATACTAGGAGAAAGTATGTGTGGGAGTGGTAACTTACAATGAAGAAATGACTCACTATTTATAGACAAAAACATGCTATTGTTCCACGGATCCCACGGATCCCTTGTTGGAAGGATCCGTCTAGTGTAATACTAAGGATCCGTGAGACGCTCCTCATTGCCCATGGGTTTTGGGTCATGGGTCATGGGTTAATGGTCATGGGTCCTAGGCTTTGGACCATGGGTATCCAAGTAGATACAATGTATCTAGAAGATGCAATGCATCTAGTCAATGGGTTATGGGTTAGCTCCATGGGTCATGGATAATACCCATTATGACTTATGCATGATGTCATGCAATGGGTCATGAATTATGCTCCATGGGTATGGTCATGGACTTTGGGTTTTACCCAACTATATTCAATGTATTAAGTCAATGGGTTAAATACTTAAACTTCTACCCCTTCTATTACCCATTATAATACATACTAAGTATGTATATATCTACCCAATATGTAAACACAAGTTGTTATACATATGCATTATTATAACAAGAAAAACACTTTTACTTGTTTAGTGATTTATATGAAAATGTAAGTGTGTTAGTAAACTATTGGCTCAAACCATTTATGTATTTTATTTGTTTCGTTAAAATGATTTTATGTGTTTGTTATCGACAAAACATTAGAAGATCATAAAATATAAATAAACGTTTTTACGGCTTATTTGTATTAACAGGTGTGAATCCTAAAACATTGCCTTCTCGAACTATCCTTCCCAAATGTATCAAGCTAACTTGACACGTTACTCGTCTATGGTCTTAAAATGTTGCAAAGTCCAAGACTCGACTCTCTAACTCTAGATAACTTGAAACAAAACAAACATAAATTTAAAAACGTAAACATAAAGATAGATGTAGGATGGTAGCCCGTATGTTTTATTTTTCATTTTTTTCATTTTTTTAACACTCTCTTTTTTCAATTTTTTTTCATACCTTTTTACTCAAAATATAAGGGATTTATAGGAGTATCCCTACACTTGAGTTTTTATTTCTCTAACACTAATTGACCCGACTTGAAAAGATCAAAACACTCGGAGTATACCCATAAAATATTACTTTTACCCATGAGTCCCAATCGTCCCAAAACTGTGTACAAAAGATATGACTCGACTTAGCAACCATGCAAGTAACTAAATATTTGAACTAAGGGTTAAATAATGATAATAATAATGCACTAAAGATGAGTGCATACAAGGTAGGCTAAGGCGATTTGGGTGTACATTTGGGGGTGGATTGTAAACAATGCTCTTCATTGATTGATAAGGATTTAAAAGGTACCATTTTGAGGGGTCATTTAAGCCCTTAATTGATCACTTTTGTATCTGTTACTACCTAATTTCGTTCCTTTCACTTTTTAGGTCTCTTGAAGGCAAATTGCTGGAATGACACTTATTCGGACGAAAAGGTGCGATTATACGAAGAAAATGGCCAAAGTCAAGAATCGAGACACTTAGGCTGCTGGAACTGAAGGGGACGGCGTCACTGCTTAACTGTGACGCCGTCGCGACATGTCTTATGACGATACAGTAGCCAAATTGCTTATTTTCAAGTGACGGCATCAAGTTTTAAAAGAGTAGGGCGTCGCAGCTCAGACGGCCTAGATTTGATCCAGACGACGTCAGAGATTGAAGGCGACAATCTAAAAGGTGACGCCGTCGCGATTGTAACCTTATATATAGAAACCGAATTTTTTAGTTTTCAGTGTGTAGTTTTGTGGAGTAAAAACCTAAACCGAACCAAGGCTGTCTTGTACAGTATTTTAGGGTTCCATACCCTATCTTACATCAAGATAAGTGTTTTACTTCATTAATTCAAGTATGTCTTCAATTAATTGTGTGTATGCTTGCATGTTTCCCATGTTCGGCTAATTTACTTGTGTGTTTGCTTAGGGAATATGAAACTTAATTATTGAATATTGATTGGTTGTCTCTTATCTTAATTGTTAATGATCTAGTATTGCGATAGGTCATTCGTTGTGTAATTAATGCTTGATTAGTCTTTGTGAACCTTAGCTTATAGTTACCTAGAGTCATTGTAGGCTAAAATATCCGAAGAGTACCTTAGTGTTAAGTCTATAAATCCTAGAGATTTTGTAGGCAATAACCTTTGGTAGTTTCAAAGAGTTAGGGATAAACGCATACCCTAAGACCTTAGACACACAACGGGATTAAGAATAAGGACGTGACAATTCAACCATCAATAGGAGATAATTAAGGAGTAATAAAACCTAAGTAAACACATTTTTAAATCATCATACGAGCACACAATAATTAGACATAGACTACCCACTAGTTTAGATTAGATAAGTAGATAAGTAGAGTAATCGGTAGAAATACCAACCCCCAAATCCAAACCCCGAGATTCGTACCTTTCCATTTCCTAAAAAACATAAAAAGCTAAAAAATAATCTTCCTCAACCCCAACCTTAGCGTAGTAATTCTCAACTAGCATTCCTATTCCCCTAGAGAACGATATCAATACCCGTGGCTTACCCTAATACTACACTACAACGATTAGGTTCACTGCCTAGGGTGTTGAAAAACTTGCTCGACGAAAAGGAAGTTCCTTTGACCCCGAACGCGCTGTGTAAGCGTTATCAAATTTTTAGCGCCGCTGCCGGGGAATAGAATAGCTAGTTAGGAATTCACCTCGTTTAGGTTTCCTTGCTTGATTCCTATCAAGTAAAATTTTTCCCATTTTTAGCCTTCTCGTAGTCTATCCCCCTTCTTCGTGACCTTTGTTAGTAAACCCCATCACTTTTCATTATGGAAGGTGATAACCCACCACCATTCATCAACCTACCACCAAATGACCCGCCAAGAGCCCGTACTCTTGGTGAATACTCGAGACCAAGCCACCTAGGCTATAGAAACACCATTGAGCTTCCCGACCAAGCCCAAACTATGCCCTGCGATCCGACACCATCCGGTTGGTGCAAAACGGATGTGCATTCCATGGACTTCGTTCCGAAGATCCTAATCAGCATCTTAAGGATTTCCTTAAAATTTTCGATTCCATCGACCTCGATGCTACTACTCGGGAGACCACGCGCCTGCGTCTCTTCCAATTCTCTCTACGGGACCAAGCTAGTAATTGGCTTGAGCGACTTCCCGCCTGCTCCATCTCAAGTTGGGATGATCTCACCTCTCGTTTCCTTGCTCAATTTTTCCCACCGGAGAGAACCTCAAAGCTTAGACGAGACATCTTGACGTTCCAACAACTTCAAGGCAAGTCTCTCTATGAGGCATGGACTCGATTTAAGGACTTACTCCATAGAGTTCCTCACCATGGCATTGATCTTTGGCTTCAAGTCTAATTTTTCTATGACCATACCGATTTCATCACAAGGCGATCCATTGATCGAGCCGCCGGTGGAAGGCTTAGCGACTTCAACGCTGAGGAATCATAGGATATTATAGAAGAGCTTGTCGATCAAAGCCACGAAAACTGGAATGAATCCCCTGAAGCCCTCGTTAAGGTGGTTAATGCCATATCAACTCCTCATGAGTCTCCCAACATCACTGAAGAGCAAATGAGTGCTCTCGAAAGAAGGATTGACTATCTCATGGAAAGGCAAAAGAGAGCCTCTGAACGAATCCCTCGAGGAATAGTTAATTCCACCAGTTCCGCCAACCACTCAACACCCTTCTCTGAATCCCCGAGTCGTGAGCAAAATCTCAATTCCGGTGCTTCCTTTCTACTTCCCCAATACCACTCTCACCAAGCTTTAAGGAACAAATGAGGGAGTATATGGCAGCCCATACGGAGAGATTAGCAAAATTTGAAAAGGAGGTTTATAGGCAAAGGGAGGAGATGCAGGCCAAGATGACGGAGATGATGAATTTGGTTAAAGAGTATACCAAAACAAAAGTTCCAGAAAAGGTACTGGTAAGAAGTAATGATTACCCTCCAACCTCGTTTATTAATGCAATTTCCATTGTGCCTGATGAGGATAAGACAGTGGAAGAGAATGAAACGGAGGAAAGAAAGAAAGAGGAGGCTAAAATCAATGATGAGCCCGAAACCATTGAGTACTACCTGAAGCATGAAATTAATAAGAAAACCATTGTTAACCAATTGAACAACATTAGGTATAATGAGGTTCTTAGGAAATCCCTAGAAAGAGAAATAACAGAAGAGTATGACACCATGCCTATGCGACCTATGTATGAGTTGATTCTAAAAAAACCAGTAACCAAAAAGCGAGAAACCACAGGGAACTTCGTGATACCATGTAGCATAGGTGACATTGATAATATAAATGCCCTGGCTGATCAAGGGTCTGATGTAAACATAATGCCATTATCAGTGTACAATAAGTTGACTAGGGAAAAGCCGACCAAGACCAATCTTAGACTTTCCTTAGCAAATCACACATATGTCTACCCCATAGGAATAGAAGTGGATGTTTTAATAGAAGTAGCTAATATTGTCTACCCGGTGGAATTCGTGATTGTAGACATTGAGGAAGATAGAAACATGCCACTCATTCTTGGAACACCTTTTCTAGCCACTGCCAAGGCAACCATCAAATGCGGTGAGGGTATCATGATACTTAAAAGCGGCAAGGGATATGCTAGGATACCTATTGTTCCAAGGTATCCTCTTAAGATTATGGAAAAGATTACGGATGAGAATCCTCAAGTCCCTAACAAGGTGGTTAAGAAGAAACTTAACGATTGGGAAAGAGGGCTTAGAGATTTTATGGTTCAAGGACTCCATGCAACATTATGGAAGCGCGATAAAAAATTAGGAGATAATCCTACCTCAATACCACAAACACAAAGGAACCCTAGGGAATTTTTAAAGGGAGTAAAAGTACTTTTGTACAAATCACGAATAAGAGCATTAAGAGGTAGAAACAAGCCGAGATGGTTTGGGCCTTATACGGTAAAGGAGACTAATCTAAAAGATAAAACCGTGACAATAATAGACAACTTTGGGAAGGAATCCACGGTAAGCATACAACGTCTACGCCCTTTTGATGAAGGAATAGAAAAAAAAGAAGGTGACGGTAGTGAAGTCACATAGGGGCACGACTTCGAGTCTAGCTACAAGACTCATAAATAAAGAAAAGCGATTCGTGGGAGGCAACCCATGCTTAATTGTTTGCTTGTTTGTGTCGTATATATTTTATTGATTGTTTATTCTCATGTTTAATTTGTAAAAATGCTTTATTTTGTCTTTAACCTCGTCTTAATTACATATAAAGGTATTTTACATGAGGGATAAGTGTAGGGAGGATTACATACGTTTTCAAAAGAAACGTACACATGAGAATTTCAATTAATTAAAAGATATACATGTGTGTTTGTTCGAGTCAAATGCTTGTATCGAGTCATAATGGATGGTTTTGCAGGACTTTTTCCAGATTCTTAAGATATAAATTTTCCAGAATTTTTTCTAGAAAATCGCAGACCAGTTTCTGTCAGGATAACCTGACGGCGTCAGGGTCGCAACCTGACGGCGTCAGGAGGAGCAGAAACAGCTTGCTACTTTTTCTCTTTTTCTGTGCTACTTATAAATTTTTGGAATTTTCCAGGTCTTAATTTTCAAAGAAAAATTTGCAAACCTCCATTCCATAAGCATTATATCCTAGTAGAGTCTTGTATATATATTGTTACCGCCGATTTTACGTGAAGGTTTCATTTGTTTTCTTCACGTGTGCAGGTTTAATTTATCAAGAAGATGATACAAAAGATTGGAAGGAGCTTTTCACGCATAATATTCTTCTTGAAGAAAGATTTAACCACTACTTCACACATGGATCTTACCGAGCTAATCAGGGGAGTATTAGTTTCTTTCGTTTTTAATTACCTTCTATTATCATAACTTTGATACTTTTAGGGAACATTAGGGACAATGTTCAGTTTAAGTGTAGGGAGGGAAAATAAAACGGGAACTTTGAAACTATGCTTATCCTTGATTATTTGCTTTGTCCAATTGCATTTGTGTAATAAACCATGAGAAAATGTCGGTTAGGGTAATTTTGGCACCAAATTTTCAAATTTTCATGACATATAGGAGTGGGCCATTAGTCTTAACAAAAGCGTCTCATGGATAGGAAGTTACATGACTAGCACAAAAACCCTTTACCACCAAAATTCCACCCAAAATGTGATGATCGCCCTTAGATTAGTAGGAATTAAAGCATTCATCTTTAATGCTTAGAGTGTGAACCGGTAGTATAATAGATTCTAGAACTTGTTTTGTGATGCATCCCGAGATTGCTAGTAAGACTACACTTGTGTAGTTAGGAATAACTAAATGATAAGAGGCATTAGGATAACCCTTGTTTGATACCTGTAATATAATTACTTCTTCCACCTCGGTTGAGTAATTTCCCCACACCCTTGCGTTGTACTCACTTTTAGTACACGATACCCCTAGTTAACCCCTCTGAGCCTATCCTTTTCGCGGTTCTCGTGATTTTTTGGTTTTTAGGAATATCAATGAAGAGCATTGTCTACACCCCACCCCCAAATGTACACCCAAATCGCCTTAGCCTACCTTGTATGCACTCACTTTTAGTGCATTATTGTTATCATACCAAACCCTTAGTTCAATTATCTAGTTGCTTGCATAAGTTGCTAAGTCGAGTCATATCCTTTGTACATAGTTTTGGGACGATTGTGACTCATGGGAAAAGTTAAAGTTTATGAAATGACGGGAAGGGAACGTTAAATTCAAATTCCCTTTATTTGCGTAATAATGTACTCCAAGTGTTTTGATCTTTTCAATTCGGGTCAAATTAGTGTTAGAGAATAAAAACTCAAGTGTAGGGATGTGCCTATAAATCCCTATTACTTTGATGTTATCATAGAGGATGGTAGAGTAAAAGTGTATGAAAAAAAATATAAAAAGAAAAAAATAGAGTGAAAAAAAAAAAAAAAAAAAACGGGCTACCATCCTACATCTATCTTTAAATTTATGTTTGTTTATTTCAGTTATCTAGAGTTTAGAGTGTCGCGTCTTGGCTTAGCAACGCCATTCTTTTCATGCTTGTAACATAAAGATTTTTGACTTGCCACCACTAAATCGCCTATCCCACCAAACCCTTTGTTTCCCTACCGTAAGCCTAACATTACAACCCTTTAAAAGACCTCTTGGATAGTCTTTCCTAGGTGCTTACGCCAAAGCAATGGAGGTTTGATCTAGTCTCAAGCCTATGGTAATGTTAGAACAAAGACCTTGATAGATCTTATGAGCACTCTTAGATCGTTAGTTAAACTTATGTAATCACAAGCTCACTAAAAGACAATCTCTATAACCTGTATTTAAGCGGAATTTAAACACAAGAACACAAATAACTAAGAACTTCTTTGATCCTCTATGGATATTTTAATAGTACTAAAACTTTGTTTTTCAACTCGTACATAAATCATACTATTGTGTTCCTTTTATAGACAAGGAACCCTAACTCGTTTCCCAAGAAACGTATAAACATAAAACTAAATATGATATACATTATCACTTCCTAATAAAGCTCTTGTATATCCTAACTAAATTTAAAATATACGGAATATCTATATCTGCAGAAACCAATTGTACTAAAATATAACTTCAGTAGAATTCCTTCTTCAGCAGAATCCTTACTCTTCAGCAGAATCCATTCAGCATTAACTTCAGCAGAAACTCTACTTTGCATAATTCCCAACAATCCTCCCCTAAACTGGAATTTGACTAGGTTAAGTTCCAGTTTCTTGATAGATCTTACAGCATAATCAAGAGGATTGTAATTGAACTCCAGCAACAAAGAACCAAAACAAGGACACCTCGATGATGACAAATCTTTAAATCTCCAGATCTTTGCAGCAACAAATGACAAAAGGTACATAAAAACATATTAGTTTCATACTATTCTCATCACATCCAGATGTGTTAACTCCTGTGAGAGGTGAATCATTGAAAATAATGGATTTGATGTCTCTTTACCAATAGCCATCACTACTGGAGTAGCCATATGTTTGAGTTCGAAAACTATGGTACACTGATAACCATCTGATTTACTAGCAAATCAGCAACTATGAACGGATTTGACATGTCTTTACCTGTAGCCGTTTGCTCAGGACTAGTCAATTCTTAGGTAGAAAGAATCCCCTTGGTGAATTGAGTACCAAATATGGTATTCTACTGCCTTTACCACAAGCCATATACTTGTGGGCTAGCCAATTCTTGGATTCCAAAAAGAAATAAACCATGGTGAATTGATGACCATACAACTCTCAGCAATTAAGCATGGGTGGTTTCATCATGAAGTTAAACCCATAATCCAACAATTGATTTTGTATCTATAGTACCTGACCACAACAATTTGCAGCAGCAACATACTCTGCTTCAGTAGATGAGGTAGCAACAATAGTTTGTTTCTTGCACTGCCAAGAAATCAATCTTTTTTTCAAGGAATTGGCAACCTCCAGTTGTAGATATTCTATCCAGATTTGCACCAGCATAATCACTATCACTATATGCTTCCAACTTAAAAGGAGACTCTTTTGGGTACCAAAGACCTAAATGGGGTTGGCCTTTCAGATACTTAAAGATCTTTTTGACTGCATTCAGATGGGAAGCAAGTGGAGTGACTTGATGTCTAGAACAAGCACTCACAGCAAAGGTAATGTCAGGCCTAGAAGCTGTTAAATACATCAATGAACCAATCATAGATCTGTATAAGTGAACATTCACTGCAGGATCGGGTTCAAGATTGTTCTTTGGTTTTGGAGCTTCATAAGGAGTAGTGGCAGTTCTGACATTCTCCATATCAAACTTCTTCAATATGTCTCTCACATATTTCTCCTGATGTATAAAGATACCATCAGGTTTCTGCTAAACTTGTAAACCCAAAAAGAAAGTAAGCTCCCCCATAGCACTCATCTGAAACTCTCCCTTCATCAGCTCCTCAAATTCCCTGCACCAAGCTTCTTTTGTGGAGCCAAAGATGATGTCATCCACATAAACTTGCACAAGTATGATATCTGTGGAATTCTTCTTTAGGAAAAGTGTTTTGTCAATGGCACCTCGTCTATAACCATGCTTCAGCAGAAATGATGAAAGCCTAGCATACCATGCTCTTGGTGCCTGATGTAGTCCATAGAGAGCCTTAACTACCTTGTAAACATGCTTAGGATGATCTGGGTCTTCAAATCCTTTGGGTTGAGTGACATAAACCTCTTCTTCTATCTCACCATACAGAAAAGCACCTTTGACATCCATTTGATATACCATAAATCCCATGTAAGATGCATAGGCCAAGAAAATTCGAATGGCCTCAACTCTAGCAACAGGTGCAAATACTTCATCATAATCAATTCCTTCCTCTTGCCTGTACCCTTGAGCCACCAATCTTGGTTTGTTCTTAATCACAACACCCCTTGCATCTCTCTTATTCTTCAAAATCCATTTTGTCCCAATTGCATACTTACCATCAGGTAGTGGTACCAAGATCCAAACTTGCTAATTTTTGAATTGTTGCATCTCTTCTTGCATTGCTTCAAGCCAACTTGAATCTTCAAGAGCTTGAGTAACACTAGTTGGTTCCACTTGAGAAAGAAAGCAAGCAAACAGACAATGCTTAAAGTCTATGTGATTTTCCCTTTGCTGATTTGAGACATAGGATAGAAAAGCAACCTGTCCATATTTAGAACTGGTAACAGTCCTTCTAGTTCTAACATGTGCTAGAGGATCACCAATAACATTGGATTGAGGATGAGCAATGTTGATCCTCTTTGTAGCAGTGGTGTTGACATCAATAGATGTATCAAGATTAGTCACAGTTGGCTCAAAATCACTATCATAGGAAGGTGAGGTGAAGATTCCAGCTTTGGGTTGATGGTTACCAAGATCTGAAGGACTTGGAAATCGCGTATAGGGTTCTCCAAAGTCTGTGGACACACGAGTAGGAATATGAGACTCTTCAGGAGAAACAGAAGAACCTTCAGGAGAATCATGATTTCCACTGACTGTTTGTTTAGCAATCTCTTCACCAAGCCTTTCAGCATCAAGGTTAGCAACATACTCTTGCTTCTGAAGCCTAGCAAGATCCTCTGCATAGTTGGACTCATCTTCACTCTCAGCAGAAGTAACTTTAGAAGTATCACCTGTAAAATGATTAGGGGAGAAGGAAGGTACACTAATAGGTTGTTCATCATCCTCAAACTCACTATCTGAATCAGCATTCATGGTACCAGCATTGTCAGTGGGAGACTCTGGTGAACCTGCATTTTGGTTAGCCACATGTCTAGAATAGCCCAAGTAATCAGTTAAGTAATCTAAGTCAAAAGACCAAACATGTCCTTGACCTTGCACATTGGGCTTATCTTCTAGATACCTCAGGTTAAGTGTCTCCACAATCTTTCTAGCATTCAAATTATATACCCTGTAAGCCTTACTATGAGCCGAATAACCCACAATATACCCCTCATCAGCTTTCTCATCAAATTTACCCAATGGATCACTTATGTTCAAAATGGTCACTTGACATCCAAATGGTTTGAGGTAATGTATAGCAGGAACTTTCCCAGTGAGAAGTTCATAAGGTGTCTTGAAATGAGGTCTAGTAATGGATACCCTATTCAGTACATAACAAGTTGTGCCAACAGCTTCAGTCCAAAACATGGTAGGTAATTTAGAGTCTGCAAGCATAGATCTTGCTGCCTCTATTAGGGTCCAATTCTTTCTTTCAGCTACCCCATTTTGTTGTGAGGTTCTTGGAGTGCTATAGTCCCTTTTTATCCCTTTAGACTTGCAAAGTTCTATTAAAATAACATTCTTGAGCTCTGTCCCATTATCACACCTGTTAGGAATTAGAAATTCCAGGTATTAAAGAGTCGGTCACCTCAAGTATATGTAATCGTTAGAAAGCTCGTAGTCATAGTTATTTTATGTTAAGTAGTATTTTGTTAAGTAACACCGTGGAGGACGGACGGGTCTTTACCCACTGTATGCCTGATCCACAGCCCGTTGTGTGGCGTTTTATGTAAGACTATAAATACTCTCTACCTCCCAAGGTAGAGAGTTGGAGCTCATAATAATATTTTCTTTCTCTCACTATAGTTCCCAACTCTCTTCCTTTCTCTCACTAGAACTCTCTCTCTCTAACATTCTTATACGCCTACTTTGATCATGGTTTAGAGTGTTTGTGAAATCCAATATCCAACAATTGGTATCAAGAGCCATGGTTTGATCACTCATCTTTCATGCTCTTTGTTTTGGTGGATTTCATAAGGTTTTTGGAGTATTAAGGGTTTAGGAGAGTTTGATTCATTTGGACAAATTCTTGTGTTAAAGTTTGAATTTTGCTTGTACTTTTGTGTTTAGGATCATCATATGTGTTTATGTTTTGAATTGGAAGCCTTAAATCATTGTGGTTTGGTTGTTTTGGAATTATAAAGCGGTTATTTTTGAAAAAAGGACTAAGCGAGTTGTGTCTCGGACTTGTGTTTCTTCAAAGCGAGTTGCTTTGTTACTTAAAGCGAGTTGGTACATGCGACTTAGCTGTTTAGCGAGTTGATATTTATGCTACTTGGGTTCTAAGCGAGTTGTTTCTTTAAGCGACTTGAGATCTAAAGCGACTTGCTACTTAGCGAGTTGTAACGTTAGCGAGTTAACTTAAGCGACTTAGTGTTCAAGCGAGTTGATTGTGTTGCGAGTTGAGACTAAAGCGAGTTGGCTATTTAGCGACTTGATTAATTAAGCGAGTTGAGTGTGTTGCGAGTTGACTGCTTATGCGAGTTGTGTGTTTAGCAACTTGTTCATTTAGACTTTTTTCTTCTTCGTGTTACGTTCTAACGGTTGTTCTTTTGGTTTAGTAAAATCCCGTGAAAGAATCAATTTCCCAGTTTAATCAAAGAATTGCAAAATCCCGTAGAGCTTGAAACATGTCTACAAACGTTCCTACTATCATCTCCACTGTTTCCGAGGATGTTCAAGAAGTTGGTTCAGATACTCGTCCACCCATGCTTGACAGAACAGACTACGATTCTTGGGCTCAACGAATCAGATTGTACTGCCTTGGAAAGGAAAATGGTGTCAACATTCTCAAATCCATTGATGAAGGACCGTATCGAGTTGAGACGACTAGAGATGTACTTGATACTGCTGAAGATGGAACTCCGATTTACGGAATGGACAGACCAAAGATGTATGATGAGCTTGATGATAAGGAGAAAAAGATATTCGATGCTGATATCGGGCTTCAAACATTGTTCTTCAAGGTCTTCCTAAAGACATCTACAAGCTGATCAATCACAACACCGAAGCAAAGGCAGTATGGGATAATGTCAAGATGCTTCTCTCCGGTTCAGAATTAACTATGGAAGACAGAGAATCACAACTCTATGACGAATTTGAACACTTCAAGATGAAACCAGATGAGAGTGTCTATGAGTACTATGTGAGATTTCATAAGTTGGTGAATGACATGAGGAACATCAGAATGACAATGCCTAACATTCAGCTGAACTCAAAATTTGTGAACAACATGAATCCCGAATAGCATAAGTTTGTCACCTATGTGAAGCTCACTAAAGGATTGAAGAATACAAACTATGAGCAACTCTATGCCTTCCTCCTTCAGAATGAGAGACATGCTATGTTTGAAAAATTGGTTCTTAATCAGTTCAAAACCAACCAGGGAGAGACAAGCTCGTCTAATGACTCAACTGCCTTCTACTCAAACATCGGAATCACAACCAAAGCCTCACAAGTCATACCCATGGGAAATGGTAATCACAAACTAATTCCTGATCCTATGTTCAAACAAGCTGATGCTGATGCACACGTGGGTAATTTCATTAATCAACTAGCTCTTCTGATTAGTCAAAACATGAATTCTCTCCCACAAACCAATAACAACCTCAGAACAGCATCTAACCCACACAATCAAGCTACTGTTAAAGATGGGAGGATTGTCGTGCAACCAGTTCAGGAAAGACAGTATTATCAGGGAAGAGGTGGAGCTGGTAGAGGTTATGTTGGTAATCAGAATCGAGGAAGGAATGGTAATCAAGGTCAAGCTAAGCTGATCAAATGTTATAATTGTGGTGGTGAGGGACACATTGCAAGGAACTGTACATCTCCAAAGCGTCCACAGAATGCTGATTACTTCAGAGATAAGATGCTGCTTGTGCAAGCTCGGGATAATGGTGCTGCTTTGGATGAAGAGGAATTGTTGTTTCTAGCTGAGGGCAATGCCAAGATCTATGATGCAGATGTGGATGAGCAGCCTATTCAAGAGATAGGTCACAATCATCAGAATGCCTTTCAAGTCGCTGATTGTGATGCATACGACTCCGATGTGGATGATGGACCTACTGCACACACAATCTTTATGGCTAGCATTTCTCCAATGGTTTCTCCAAAGACACACTCATCTCAGAGGTACTAAAACTATACGATGATGCCGATGTGCAAAAGATGCATGACAAAGTACTATCAACTGAAACTTTTGTATCAAATATTGAAAATATGGGTAATATCAATGTTGTCCCATATGATCAATATGTGAAACAAAGTGAAAGTGAAGTTGTACCAAGTGATGCATCTCCTGCAGTCAACAATGACTATATTTTTGATGAATACACTGCATGTGCCCCTGATGAGTCTGTAATATCTGAATTAAATGCCTATAAAGAACGTGTTGCTATTTATGAACAACGTGCTAAATTTGAGTTGACCACTCGTGAGCAGGAAATGGATGACCAAGTGCGTACAATTATTAGAAAAAGTAATTTTCGAGAAGAAGTATTAAAACAAGAGTTAAATTCCTTGCAAGAAAAGCTTTCTAAAACTGCTAAGCAAAAACAAGAACTTCAAGAAAATGTGAAAATGCTTAAGCAAGAATTTAATGCAAAGGAATCAAAACTCTTGAAAGATTTTTCTAATCTGAAAACTTTGAAAAACAAACTTGAAAACAAGTTGTACATACAAGGGAACACCATTCAGACTGCTCACATGATCACTAAGCATAGGGTCCTAAGCGATAAGCATAGCATTCCCCTTGTTAAGGAACCAAATCCAGAGGTCATTAAAAGGGCTAGAAATGCTCATAAGGTTCTTTATGATGGCAATGAAATCCTTAAACCTAGACAGAAACCTAGTTGCGTTGAGTGCACTGAGGAAGATAAGAAATCAGATGAAGTCACTAGGGAAAAGATGAACAAGAAATTAGATGATCCTAAATGTAGAGAGAAGAAAATAAAGATCACACCCCATGATTACAAGAAGGAAAACTGGATTTCCTTGAACATGTTTAAACCTCAGACATTGTTGACTCCCGAACAAGTTTTCTGGAAAATGGATTTAGATAAGCAGAAAGCAGAAAATATTGTTGAAACAAACCCTCCTCTTTGGAAAATGCCTAGAGCGACTGTGTATCCTCCTAATACACCAATGCATCTTGTTCCTAGAACAATTGCCACTAAAAGCAAGACCTTAATTAGCCAATATGTTATACTTCAACTATTTGTCGATTTTGAGAAAACTTGCAAGAAAAGGATCACACCCACTGGTATTACGGAAGGAGAAAGGGGTTTTGAGCAAATGAAAGAATGTTATTTAACTGAGGTCATGCCTTTCTTTAAACTTCTAAAAATCACTTTGAGAGTCTTAAAAAGGGGATAGAAACTGCTATTAAGGGAATGGAAAAGGAATTTGATGCAATGATAGTTGAAGTTAGTGACTATGAGCGAGCACTAAAATATAATGAGATTGAGAGGAAGAACTTGCATACACTAAATGAGAACCTGATTTCTGAATGTATTACTCAGGATGTGTTTTTCACTGCTACAAATTGTTCCATTAATGCTTCCAAATTTCATGAATTATCGGTTGCACTGAAAGTCTCCCATGATCGTGTCATTGAGCTTGAAAAAACTAATTCTGAACTAAACGAGAAAATTGAACTGGATGATCACGACAATTTGGTTAAACATTTTTCTAAACTGGAAGTTGAGCATTTTAATTTACAACTAAAATATCAACATCTTAAAGAAAATGTCAAAACTTCAAATATCAAGACATCCTCAAATGCTCCAGAGTTTGATGCAGTTTTTCAAATTAACAAACGTGATGAACAGATTCAAGCTCAGTGCAACACGATCAGAAATTTGAAAGCCCAAATCTCTCAATTAAAGGGTCAAACGAACAATATGACAGGCTCCCAAATGCCTCCTCCTTTAGATTCTCAAACTTTTCATCTTCAAAACTTAGTTGATGCCTTACAAAAGGAAAACGAGAGTTTTCTAGAAGAAAATGAAAAAGTTAAACGACATTTTAAAGAGTTATATGATTCAATAAAAGTCACCCGTGACCAAAACAACGAAAAAATAACGTCTTTACAAAAGGAAATTGAGAATCTGAGAAGTCAGGGAAATGGGAAACTGCCACTTGTTTTCAATAAGAATGTTGTCTCAAAGTCACCCTTAGACTGCAAATACACTGTGACAGTTAAATATATTCCTCCTCATCTTAGGAATAATAAAAATGCTTTTCATGAATCTGTGCTCACCTTAAGGATAGTCTAGAATGTCTCCGTGAGATTGTCGAAGAGGATTTCATTAACAAACCTCTTGATAGTGAAATTAGGTTTGCTTGCCTCCAGGCCAAACGATCTCAAGAGTTGCTAGAATGTGTAATTGCAACATGTCCCAAATCCTTAACCTTAGGTGCAAAAGGCAAAGCTGTGATGCCTTGTTCTATGCCTAGTGTTGAGCCTTCAAACCATTCTAGGCCCAGTTTTAAGAAAGTATACATCAATGTGTCGTCTAGTAATACAGATCCTTGCACGTCTAGTTCAGGAATGCAAAAAGTAGATCAACCAACTAATGTTCCCATAATTCCCTCTACAGGAGTAATCAATGACATTAAAGCGAGCAGGTCAAAGTCTCAAGACAATACAAGGAATGATAGGACCTCGCAAGCTAAAAATGTGCATTGGAAGAAAGTAGAAGACCAACCTAGGATCTTTAAGCTTGTGTTGAATAAAACGAATCGTGTTGATTCTAGTATTAGCCTTAGGCGTACTGTAATTAATTCGAATTCTGATACTATTTGCAAACCTTGTAATGATGTGCTTGAATTCATGTTGCTAATCATGAATGTGGTGTGAATGCTTTGTCTAATCTTTGTCAAATGCCCAGTTAAAATTGTTAATGCTAATAATCGTGCAAATAAGGCAAAAAGGCAAAACGAAAGATTGTTAGAAAACAGTGGAAACCCACGGGAAGAACTTTTATAAAGATAGGTTATTATTGGATACCTTTTGGCCATAAGAATAATCAGTTTTGTTCTCAAACTGCTAAGATTATGCCCCTTAGAAAATGGATGCCTCTTGGTAGAACTATTCCCTTAAGAAGTGAACATACTTTGAATAGGTCAAATCAGACACCAGCATTGCATCTATTCCCAATGATTCCATTGCTTCTACTTCTGATATGGATGTTTCTATTTTCGATGTGGGTGTTCCAATTACTGTTACTAACCAAGTGGAACCCATTCTTGCATGGGATCCCAATTATCCAGTTATCCATTCTTGTTTGTGTTCAACTGCAGATCGTTCAAATCGTTCTGTGGTACCGGACTCAGGCTGTTCCAAGCATATGACTGGAGACCGGTCGCGGCTCATGAACTTCGTGAGCAAATTCATCGGGACAGTTAGATTCGGTAATGATCATTTCGGTGCAATTATGGGTTATGGTGATTATGTTGTTGGTGATAGTGTTATCTCTAGAGTATACTATGTGGAAGGTCTTGGTCATAATCTGTTCTCTGTCGGTCAATTCTGTGACTCTGATCTAGAAGTAGCCTTCAGAAAACATACTTGTTTTGTTAGAGAACTTGATGGTAAGGAACTTTTAAGAGGAACTCGTGGTTCAAATCTTTACACCATCTCTATAGAAGATATGATGAAGTCTTCTCCAATTTGCTTGCTGTCAAAGGCTTCAAAAACAAAGTCATGGTTATGGCATCGACGTCTCAATCACTTGAACTTCGGCACCATCAATGATCTCTCCCGAAAGGACTTAGTTGTAGGTTTACCTAGACTAAAGTATGAAAAGGATCATCTTTGTTCACATGTCAATTGGGAAAAAGCAAGAAGTATGCCCATAAACCCAAACCTACTAACTCTGTCATCGAAGTTCTTCATACAATTCATATGGATTTATGTGGACCAATGAGAGTGCAGAATATCTTTGGGAAGAAATATGTGTTAGTTGTAGTTGATGATTACTCTAGATTCACCCAGGTCAAGTTCTTAAGGACAAAGGATGAAACTCCTGATATCATCATCAAACTCATCAAACAGGTGCAGGTTCGACTTAACAAAACCGTCAGAATTATCCGGACAGACAATGGAGCTGAGTTTGTTAACAAACAACTTAGTGAATTTTATGAAAGCATTGGAATCAGCCATCAAAGAAGTGTTCCACGAACTCCTCAACAGAACGGTGTAGTTGAAAGGCAAAATCGAACTCTTGTAGAAGCCGCTAGAACAATGCTGATTTACTCAAAAGTTCCAATGTTTCTCTGGGATGAAGCTATTGCCACTTGCATGCTACACACAAAATCGTTCCCTGATTCACACTGTTCATGGAAAGACACCATATGAACTTGTCCACAACAGAAAACCTAATCTCTCTTTCCTTCGTGTGTTTGGAGCATTGTGCTATCCAACTAATGAGGGTCAAGACTTAGGCAAACTTAGAGCTAAAGCAGAAATTGGAGTATTTGTAGGGTATGCACCAAACAAAAAGGGATACCGAATCTACAACAAAAGAACCCGAAACATCATGGAAACAATTCACGTTACGTTTGATGAGTTGACCGGTCAAACGGCTCCTGAACAATTCAGTTCTGGACCCGCACTTCAAAATAGTCCAATTGGTTCATCCCTTGTTCCAAACTCTTCTCAAGAAACTCCATATGTACCTCCATCTGAAGATGATTTAAAGAAATTGTTTGATCCTATGTTTGATGAACTTTATGATCCCAGTACTAATGAGGTGTTGATCCCTACAACAGAGGCTGCTCATATTCCAGTGAATGAAGTCAATCCCTCAGTCTCAATATCTTTAAGTCAAGAAGCACCTGCTGCTGATCCTTCAGTCTCATCAACAAATCATCATTCTTCAAATGTACATCATGGAACTGTTTTCGGCATCAATGATGAAGTTAATCCCTTTGCTACTCCTGAAGATGCTCCATTTGAAAACATATTTGCTCCTGAATCATCATTAGAACCATCTTCTTCGGAGACATCAACTCTGCTACTTCAGTCCCTCAACAACTACCACATGAACACCTCAGAAAATGGACTCACGATCATCCATTAGACAACATCATTGGAAATCCCTCTCGTCCAGTATCCACACGGAAACAACTTGCAACCGATGCCTTATGGTGCTTCTTCAACTCCGTACTCTCTAAGATCGAACCAAAAGATGTTAAAACCGCCATGAATGAAGATAGCTGGTTCAATGCTATGCAAGATGAAATTCATGAGTTCGATCGACTAGATGTATGGGAGTTAGTACCTGCTCCAGATTGTGCTATGATTATTGCTCTAAAATGGATCTTCAAAGTGAAACTTGATGAGCATGGTGATGTGTTGAAGAACAAGGCTCGATTAGTTGCTAAAGGATACCGTCAAGAGGAGGGTATTGACTTTGAAGAATCTTTTGCTCCAGTTGCTTGAATCGAGGCAATCAGAATCTTTCTGGCTAATGCTGCTAGTAAGAACATGGTAGTCTATCGGATGGATGTGAAGACGGCATTTCTGAACGGAGACCTTAAAGAAGTCGTCTACGTCGGCCAACCTGAAGGATTTGTAAATCAAGAGCATCCTACTCACGTTTATCGTTTGAAGAAGGCCCTCTACGGTTTAAAGCAAGCTCCAAGGGCATGGTATGATACACTGTCAAAGTTTCTTCTATCAACCGGATTTAGCAAAGGAGCAGTTGATCCAACATTGTTCACCACGAAGTCAGGCAAACATTTAATTCATGTTCAAATTTATGTTGATGATATTATTTTTGCCTCGACTGATCCAATGGAATGTGATCGTTTTCTAATGAAATGAGTTCAAAATTTCAAATGTCAATGATGGGACAAATGTCATTTTCTTGGGATTACAAATTTCACAAAGTCCCGGAGGCATTTTCATAAATCAATCTAAATATGCAACAGAAATCTTAAAGAAATTTGGATTTGATTCAAGTGACCCTGTTGACACCCCCATGATTGATCGAACCAAACTAGATGAGGACCACTCAGGAATCATGGTTGACCAAACAAAATATCGAAGTATGATTGGATCCACGATGTACCTCACGCTAGTAGACCGGACATCTTGTTCTATGTTTGCATGTGTGCTAGATACCAGGCTAAGCCTACTAAAAAGCACCTTGAAGCGGTTAAGCGGGTCTTTCGGTATCTCCAAGGAACCATCAATATGGGACTATGGTACCCGAAAGACACCGGTATGTCACTAACGGCCTATGCAGATTGATCATGCAGGTTGTCAAGATACACGTCGAAGTACGTCTGGAGGTGCTCAGTTTTTGGGTGATAAGCTAGTGAGCTGGTCGTCAAAGAAGCAAATGAGTACTTCTATTTCCTCTACAGAGGCTGAATACATAGCCATGTCATCTTGTTGTGCTCAAATCTTATGGATGAGATCTCAATTATCTGACTATGGCTTTGAATTCAACAAAATCCCTCTGTACTGTGATAATAAAAGTGCTATTGCTCTATCATGCAACAACGTTCAACACTCAAGAGCAAAGCATATCGACATTCAACATCATTTCATCAGGGAACAAGTGGAAAAAGGTGTGGTGGAACTATATTTTGTGAGGTCGAATATCGGTTAGCGACATCTTCACCAAAGCTCTTCCAAGAGAACGCTTTGAGTTTATTCTTCCACGACTGGGCATGAAAAGCCTTCAACCAGAAACACTCAAACGTCTTCAGGAGGAAGACGAGGAGTAAAGGTCTATCTTCATCTATATCTTGTATATATCTATTCGAAAATCAAATAGAAAAATATAATATTTTCAAAAATCCATAAAAATTTGAAAAACTTGAAAATCTTCAAAAAAATATATATATATATATATATATATATATATATATATATATATATATATATATATATATATATATTTTTGTTTTTCTCGGTTCGATAATATCTACTGTCTTTGTGCTGTCATTCAAAGAATGACACGGGACTTTAGATGTTGTTCGAATTTAAAAAAAAAAAAAAAAATTGAGAGAAAGAGAAACAATGGCTTATTGTCAGTTCAGGCAGTAACCCGCTTTTCAAAGAAAGAACAGAGCCATGCCTTTTCATGTTTTTCAAGATTTGAGAATTTGTTTGAACGTTCATCAAAAGCCTTCTTATCAACCAAATTCCATGCTCTGATTTTATAAACATTTATCTGCTGAAAACTAACTGCTTTGAAAAATAACTCAGTCTCTATTTTTGATAATCATCTGGACTTATTTGTCAAAAGATCAATCTCTCAATCAACAACCTATGTCATTGATTGAGGGGAGAATGATTTCAATTAAATTAAAAAATTATTTGGCATTCAATTGTTTTCAAAAGATATACATGCATGTTTTATCAATGGAGTTTAAAGTCTTAACATCCGATCCTTATCAGTTAAAACGCTTTCATAATCAAGTCACAATTCTCCTTAAAAGCTTTCAAAATCAATTTAAATCTATAAGAGATCACAAATCTCAAATGATTTGATAATTGTGATCGGGGGAAAATTTGTGATTTAAATTGGACTTAAACTGAGGATTCGGTAAATGGTTTTACAAGGATGTACATGTTATCCTCCCCGCATGTGACAAACGATTTCAAATTTTCCATGCACATGTTGAGGGGAGCATCTATCTTAAACCTATGATTTGAAACGTGATCATTTATCTCAATGTGCAGGTTCCTTCTAGTATGTGCAAAACTCCTTTCAAACCTCGAGGCACATATTGAGGGGGAGCAAATTTATGGAAACCTCATCCTTCCCAAAATGCTATATCTACTTGATTTGATTCAAGGAAGTGATGTTGATATCTTTTAGAAAAATGGTAATCAAAGAAGTAATTTCTTCCTCTTGCCTCCGTGTGCAAAACGATTTCAAACATTTGATGCACATGTTGAGGGGAGCACTTATTCTAAAAATATCAAAAACAATTCAGGTACAAAATGCTTTGATAAAATATCATAAGTATCCGGATTGATTTTCAAATGATTTTCAATTGGTTCCTATGGCAGATGAACAATACCAAAAGACCGACCAACTTTACATTATGTATAGTGATATAAGGACGATAAGGTTAGGTATGTGTTCCCATGATCCGCCAGAACCGGAGGGATCTACCCGGGGACTATCCACTAGTTAGTGTAGAGTTCTTAGGTATGATGATAAAAGGAGAAAAATGAGATATGGGAAGAGTGCGGACTGAGACGAGGTAGTCTGGAATAAACCCAACAAGGTTCTAGCTATGAAGTCTCGGTAAGCACTGAAGGGGTTGAAGAATTAAAAAGAATTGAATGAGAAAAGGGTGAAAACAAATAGCCCTCCATTTATTCAACCTTAGGGCAGAAACCGGGTTCAATTCATATACTACTGATGGTAACATCGGTATTGAAGACAAGACGTCATGGACCCAGTGACGCACTGCACTTCAACTTTCCAAACCACTCGAGTTCCTCTTAAAAGGACTTGTTTCATTCTCACGGGGAACCGACATTATCTATCGACTTTCTCTTAAAGATTGTTGATATTGAAGGAGGAGACCCTCTCCCTAGTCTCCGATATAGGATCCAAATATGCACAAATTGAGTCTAGTGCCACGAGATCATTAATAAATCTCATTAGGACACTTTCAATGAAGACTCTCTGTTTCACACAATGTGGAAAGAGAGATTATATCTTGAGTCCTACGCATTATCCTTGTGGTATTGCCAGAACATCTGAGTGATGTGTTTACATATTCACTGTGAAGATGGAAAGCCTTCTGGAGCCAACATCTAACAAGCTCCTGGTAGGTGGCATGTGAGATCTATTATACAGATCAACCATGTGACAACTGAGCAGAAACAATGGGGCGATTCAATCTTTTGAATCAATCCTGGTTCAGTTATGGATTGACGGATACCTTTGAAAAACCGGTCTTTGTGCTTTAAAACTCTTTTCATTAGCACGTCGACCGTGTACTAATTTTTCAAATCAAAAGGTGTTTTATGATTGATAATTGATTTTCATTAAAACCTTCGTTATATTGCAAAAACAATTTCTATTGAGCAATACACGATTGTTTTTCAAATCTCTTTTCATCAATCAGTGGACGTAAATTCGCTGGTTCACTCACTCCGTGTTGTCTTCTTTGAGACGTTCGGTTTGAGAACGGCTAGAGCAGCTGCGAAAACCTGTCAAGGAAATTCTTGAATTATACGATCACAGGCGTACTTGTACTGATCAACGGGGAACCGTGGGGCGTGTACCTCAATTCATCGAAAGTGATCAAAGACACTTTCGTGCGCTTTATTGCTAACTGTCTTATGCAGGTACACCCCGACGTTTGCAGCTGATCGAATGAAGCGGTCAATCCATAGCCGCATGCTCACCTAACACATTCATCTCAAAAGAAATCATGATTAGTGCATCAATGACTCTGATATTATCACTCCATGCTTCGCTACGCTGCGCCAATATCATGAATCAACTAAAGCTTCCGCTACTTTGATGAGAAGATATCATGATCCAGAATGTGAGCATGTCAGTCCGAATGTCACAACATCACATAGAACCAACACCACAATGAATGTCTCAGAGATTTTCAGTAGCTGATAATCTCAAAAGCTTGCTCAAATTTATTATCACGTGGATCTGTAAAAGACCTCCTTCTAGAGTAACCAAACATGCAATGAGAAGAATCAATGACTACGAGCTTCGGAGCAAAGTACTACATCAAGAATGCAAGAACAATTGTTAATGTCATATCTGTTTGTATTCAATGTAATTTTAGTATATGTTTGAGGTGACCTCCCTTAGGGGGAGATTGTTAGGAATTAGAAATTCCAGGTATTAAAGAGTCGGTCACCTCAAGTATATGTAATTGTTAGAAAGCTCGTAGTTATAGTTATTTTATGTTAAGTAGTATTTTGTTAAGTAACACCGTGGAGGACGGACGGGTCTTTACCCACTGTATGCCTGATCCACAGCCCGTTGTGTGGCGTTTTATGTAAGACTATAAATACTCTCTACCTCCCAAGGTAGAGAGTTGGAGCTCATAATAATATTTTCTTTCTCTCACTATAGTTCCCAACTCTCTTCCTTTCTCTCACTATAACTCTCTCTCTCTAACATTCTTATACGCCTACTTTGATCATGGTTTAGAGTGTTTGTGAAATCCAATATCCAACAACACCGAATACCTTTAACCTTTTTGTTCAACTGGTTTTCAACAAGGGTAATGAACTCTTTCAACACTAGAGATGTTTCATCTTTAGTCCACAGAAAGAATACCCAACAAAACCTGCTGAAGTCATCAGTGATTACCAAACAAAAATACTTGTGATCAATACTTCTGACTTGGGTTGGACCAAAGAGATCCATGTGTAGCAACTGTAGAGGTTCTGAAATCAAGCTCACAGCAGTAATAGCTTTGTATGAGGCTCTGTGTTGCTTTCCTTTATTGCAGGCAACACAATTATGTTCATTGGTGAAAACTTTGGAAGGAAGTCCTTCAACTAGACCAAGTTTTGACAGTTTGTTGATGGTCTTGAAGTTCACATGAGCCATCCTTCTATGCCATTTTGTAGACTCATCCAGGGATGCTTTAGCCACCAAACAAGTTAGATCACCTTCTGGTTGAACATCATTTAAGTTGAATGTGTACAGATTGTGATTTCTAGGAACTCTCAGCAGAATTGATGTATCTTCTGGGAGTTTGAAGTCTTTAGATAGCACAAGACATTCATCCTCAGAGAAGAATACTTTGTTCTTGGTGTCACATATTTGTGAAACTGAGAACAAGTTGAAGTGTTGCAGTTCCTTAACATAGAACACATTCTCAAAATCCAGTAAAGGTGTTTTGATGGTGCCTTTCCCAGTGATTCTACCATCACTTCCACCAAAAGTCACATTGCCTCCTCCTTCTATGGGTATGAATTTATGCATCATATCTCTGTTTCCTGACATGCTTCTGGAACAACCACTATCAACAATGCCAACTTCCTTGTGCTTAAGAGGATGATCCTACAACAACTACAATAATATATACATAATATCAGTACACTATAGAGGCTCAAGTCATTACTAACTTGAACCTGCCTTGTGGATCATTAGAGTAATGCCATGCAGATGTATAAGATCCACCATTGTTCTTGGGTTTCCATTGAAAT
Organism: Chrysanthemum makinoi; assembly: GCA_910596185.1. Lineage (NCBI taxonomy): Eukaryota > Viridiplantae > Streptophyta > Magnoliopsida > Asterales > Asteraceae > Chrysanthemum > Chrysanthemum makinoi. The sequence goes on from OU343221.1 coordinate 314,384,386, forward strand.
TTAGGTCCCTTTTGATTCCAAGAACAACCTGCTGAGGGCTTCACAGCAGTATCCCGATATCCCTTCCCAGCATTCATAGAGTCAACACAACCAGGCCAATAAACATTTTGAAAATATGAACTTGTTGGTTTCACATAAGGTCTAGCAACAGATCTTCTCCAAGGAAATGGAGAAGGTTTAGTTGCTTGTGGAATATAATAGGGTATATCATTAACATTAGTCCACATTGGTCTAGGTTTCTTTTGACCAGCACCTGCACCCATTCTTTGCTCATGAAAATCACAATCCTTAATCAAATGAAATTTGCTTCCACAAACAAAACATGTCTTCTTTTTAGAAGATTTATTCAAAGAAAAAGATGTTCTATTACATGCAAAAGCATTCAAACCACAAGAATTAACAGAATTGTTTTTAATAAACTTAAAAGCATTATTGTTCAAAGAATTAAAAGACAAGTCTTCAGGAGAAACTGTCTTGGAAGTGGATTCCTCAGCAGCAACTCTAAAAGGCTTGTAAGCAGTCTTGGGTGTAGGCTTGGACAAAATCTTGGGAAGGTCTGACTTGTCATTTGAATCACACCGGGTAGAAGAAGTAGACCCTTTGTCAGAGGACTTGTCACTGTCACAACAAGAGACAAAGTCAGTAGATGAAGAATCAGGGTCTGGGAAGTCTTTAGACTTTTTGCCATAAAGATGGTGCGATCCATCAAAGTCTACAGTGATGGAAAGGTCAATGGGCATGTGTTCACCTCTAATAGGTCCACGGACAGCATGTAGATCACCTTCTTTTACAAAATTAGCTAAGCCAGCTGGTGTAGATTTACGTGTGTCATCCCTAGCTTCTATCCCTACATACTTCTTAAAGCCTAAACCTATTGCAGTATTAGGGTTTTGACTAGCATAGATGTGACTAGCTAACTTGTTTTCATTCAATAACCATTCTTTATGCCTAGCAATTTCCTCATCTAGTTTCTCTTTTAGCACTTTGTTTTCAGACACTACATCAGCTTTTTCTTTTTCAGTGCGTTTTAAATCAATTTTAGTACATTCTAGATCACTTTCTAACACCCTGATCTTTTCATCATAAGCCAATTGATTCTTTTGAAACCAAACTTTTTGTCTTTCTAATGTTTTTAAAGCCTGTTTATAAGCTTCAACTTCAACATAACATTCATTGTATTTAGGTTTCAATTCATCATAGGCTTCTTTAAGTTCATTATAATTTTCACTACAACCAAACACACACTTATGTACCTGAGAGATGCCCATCAAGGCGACTTGATCACGCCTATCCTCTGAAGTACAACTTGCCAGCAATCCAATGTTGTCTGAACAATGACCTTCCTCATGCTCATGCAGCTTCCAATCGACATGATCATCCACAGTGACAAGAGCTGAAGATGATGGTCCAGCCTTCGAAGTTCCAGCTTCCTTCTGAATCTGCTGATAGGAAGAATATCTCATCTCATCACCAGATTTTCTATCTTTGCACTCTCTAGAGAAGTGACCTATCTGTCCACAAGTAAAGCATTTGACCTTACTTTTGGTAAATCTTGCTGGATCCTTTCCCTGGAAACAAAACTTCCTTCCAGACTTACTTTCAAACTTTTTGATGTTTAATGAGAGCATGGCCAGTTGCCACCTCAAGTTCATCTCTTCCATCTCCAATGGATCCACCTGTTCAAGATCCTCATAGGCTAGTTGCTGCTGAACATCATAATCTGCAACAAAGGAGTGAATCAAATCTTCTAATACACTACTAGACTTAGGCTGATAGCTTGATGAAGTGGCAGTGTAAGATGATGATACAGATGAAACAGGGCTTGGAGCATGAGTCACCCTATTTGATGAGGCCCCTACAAATGCTGTTTGACTAGGAGTGGATGAACGATAAGGACTTCTTACATCAGGCTCAAGAGATTTAAGTCTGTTGTACAATTCATCAAAAGTGAGCATATCCAGCCCACCTTTAGCCTTGAGGGCAATGCTGACTTGTAACCAAGATGTGGGTAAAGATCTTAAGAACTTTGAGTTGCAGTCATCATTATCTGGCTTTGCCTTCAGCTGATTCAGTTGACTCAAAATCTTATGAAACCTGTCGTACCCCTTGTAGATGCCTTCCTCTTCAAAAATTTGGAACTCTTGGAATTGTTGTTTCAGCATAGACTTCCTCATTCTCCTAGACTCTTCATTCCCACCAAACCTAGCCTTAATTGCTAACCATATTTCATTAGCATCCTGCATGTAGTGAAAATCACCCAAGTGATCCTCAGGTATAGCCTGAAGAAGAATGGTTCTCACTTTGTTCTCTCTTTGAACCGCCGGTATTTCATCAGCAGATTTGGGAGGAACAATGGTAACATTACCATCAGGATCAGTGACAGTTCTCTTCAAACTGTTCCCCTTTTTCACAATTTCCCAGAGATTCCAATCAATGTTGGAGATCCAGTTTTACATCTTCATGGCCCATAAATCATATTCCTCCTTCTTCAAATATGGGAACTTTGCATTGCTGTTAGAAAGCCTGAGTTGTAACATTGATGTGTTGTTATTGTTGTTTGTGACCTCAATGTCATCATGTGATCCAGGTATGTTGAATGTTGTTTTGGTTGTAAGGGTGTGTAGAAAAAAATTGTTCTTAGTATCGTAGAGACTCTTTCGAGGCTCTGATACCACTTGTTGGAACAAAGACCTTGATAGATCTTATGAGCACTCTTAGATCGTTAGTTAAACTTATGTAATCACAAGCTCACTAAAAGACAATCTCTATAACCTGTATTTAAGCGGATTTTTAAACACAAGAACACAAATAACTAAGAACTTCTTTGATCCTCTATGGATCTTTTAATAGTACTAAAACTTTGTTTTTCAACTCATACATAAATCATACTATTGTGTTCCTTTTATAGACAAGGAACCCTAACCTGTTTTCCAAGAAACGTATAAACATAAAACTAAATATGATATACATTATCACTTCCTAATAAAGCTCTTGTATATCCTAACTAAATCTAAAATATACGGAATATCTATATCCGCATAAACCAATTGTACTAAAATATAACTTCAGTAGAATTCCTTCTTCAGCAGAATCCTTACTCTTCAGCAGAATCCATTCAGCATTAACTTCAGCAGAAACTCTACTTTGCATAATTCCCAACAGGTAATCTATGTACTAGGACCGGTTAATGAGTGTTTAACTTCCATTTCCACTTTGATATATTTCATATACACCCGAGAGATGTGAGTATCCAAACACCCCTTGTGAGGTGCTAGTATGTAATTTCCGTGCTTGTTATGACTTTTGCAGGGCTTATATGTGTTGTGAATTGTTTTAAACCAATGCTTCATGACCCCTAACTTATAAATTAATTGGCTAAAAGCACATTTGCTTGAGAACAAGCAAATACCAAGTGTAGGGATATTTGATAAGGATTTAAAAGGTACCATTTTGAGGGGTCATTTAAGCCCTTAATTGATCACTTTTGTATCCGTTACTACCTAATTTCGTTCCTTTTCACTTTTTAGATCTCTTGAAGACAAATTGTTGGAATGACACTTATTCGGACGAAAAGGTGCGATTATACGAAGAAAATGGCCAAAGTCAAGAATCGAGACACTCAGGCTGCTGGAACTGAAGGGGACGGTGTCACTGCTTAACGGCGACACCGTCGCGACATGTCTTGTGATGATACAATAGCCAAATTGATTATTTTCAAGTGACGGCATCAGGTTTTAAAAGAGTAGGGCGTCGCAGCTCAGACGGCCTAGATTTGATCCAGACGGCGTCAGAGATTGAAGGCGACGGTGTCACGAATATAAGGTGACGTCGTCACAATGTTAACGTGGCCAAGACGAAACCCTAATAACGGCGACCCGAAGGCGTCACAATCTAAAAGGTGACGCCGTCGCGATTGTAACCTTATATATAGAAACTGAATTTTTTAGTTTTCAGTGTGTAGTTTTGTGGAGTAAAAACCTAAACCGAACCAAGGCTGTCTTGTACAGTATTTTAGGGTTCCATACTCTATCTTACATCAAGATAAGTGTTTTACTTCATTAATTCAAGTATGTCTTCAATTAATTGTGTGTATGCTTGCATGTTTCCCATGTCCGGCTAATTTACTTGTGTGTTTGCTTAGGGAATATGAAACTTAAATATTGAATATTGATTGGTTGTCTCTTATCTTAATTGTTAATGATCTAGTATTGCGATAGGTCATTCGTTGTGTAATTAATGCTTGATTAATCTTTGTGAACCTTAGCTTATAGTTACCTAGAGTCATTGTAGGCTAAAACATCCGAAGAGTACCTTAGTGTTAAGTTTATAAATTCTAGAGATTTTGTAGGAAATAACCTTTGGTAGTTTCAAAGAGTTAGGGATAAACGCATACCCTACGACCTTAGACACACAACGTGATTAAGAATAAGGACGTGACAATTCAACCATCAATAGGAGACAATTAAGGAGTAATAAAACCTAAGTAAGCACATATTTAAATCATCATACGAGCACACAATAATTAGACATAGACTACCCACTAGTTTAGATTAGATAATTAGATAAGTAGAGTAATCGGTAGAAATACCAACCCCCAAATCCAAACCCCGAGATTCGTACCTTTCCATTTCCTAAAAAACATAAAAAGCTAAAAAATAATCTTCCTCAACCCCAATCATAGCGTAGTAATTCTCAACTAGCATTCCTATTCCCCTAGAGAATGATATCAATACCCGTGGCTTACCCTAATACTACACTACAACGATTAGGTTCACTGCCTAGGGTGTTGAAAAACTTGCTCGACGAAAAGGAAGTTCCTTTGACCTCGAACGCGTAGTGTAAGCGTTATCATTGATATTCTGGAAAACCGAAATATCACGAGAACCGCAAAAATGATAGGCTCTGAGGGGTTAACTAGGGGTATCGTGTACTAAAGATGAGTACATCACAAAGGTGTGGGGTAATTACTCAACCGATGTGGAAGAAGTAATTATAATACAGGTTTCAAACAAGGGTTATCCTAATGCCTTTTTTCACTTAGTTATTCCTAACTACACAAGTGTAGTCTCACTAGCGATCTCGGAATGCATCACAAAACAAGTTCTAGAATCTATTATACTACCGGTACAAATTGGGTGAAGCTTAGTACTCATGCATTCTTCTTGGAAAATAATTTAATCGCAACGTCATACATATCCTACCGAGCTAATCAGGGGAGTACTAGTTTCTTTTCCTTACTTACCTTCCTTTATCATAACTTTGATACTTTCGGGGAACATTGAGGACAATGTTCAGTTTAAGTGTAGGGAGGGAGAATAAAACGGGAACTTAGAAACTATTCACTAACTTGATTATTTATCTTGTCCTTGGTAATTTGTGTAATAAACTATGAGAAATATTGGTTAGGGCAATTTTAGCACCAAATTTAAAAAAATTCATGACATTTACGAGCTAAACTTTAGTCTTAATAAAGCGTCTCATGGATAGGAATTATATGACTAGCACAAAAACCGTTTACCACTCAAATTCCATAAAATATTACTTTTACCCATGAGTCCCAATCGTCCCAAAACTGTGTACAAAAGATATGACTCGACTTAGCAACCATGGAAGTAACTAAATATTTGAACTAAGGGTTAAATAATGATAACAATAATGCACTAAAGATGATTGCATACAAGGTAGGCTAAGGCGATTTGGGTGTACATTTGGGGGTGGATTGTAAACAATGCTCTTCATTGATATTTTGGAAAACCGAAACGTCACGAGAACCGCAAAAAGGATAGGCTCTGAGGGGTTAACTAGGGATATCGTGTACTAAAGATGAGTACATAACAAAGGTGTGGGGTAATTACTCAACCGATGTGGAAGAAGTAATTATAATACAGGTTTCAAACAAGGGTTATCCTAATTCCTTTTTTCACTTAGTTATTCCTAACTACACAAGTGTAGTCTCACTAGTGATCTCGAAATGCATCTCAAAACAAGTTCTAGAATCTATTATACTACCGGTACACTCTCTAAGCATTAAAGATGAATGCTTTTATTCCTAAAGATCTAGCGGCGAACCTCACATTTTTGGGGTGGAATTTGAGTGGTAAACGGTTTTTGTGCTAGTCATATAATTCCTATCCATGAGACGCTTTATTAAAACTAAAGTTTAGCTCGTAAATGTCATAAAAATTTTTAAATTTGAAAATTGCCCTAACCAATATTTCTCATAGTTTATTACACAAATTACCAAGGACAAGATAAATAATCAAGTGAGTGAATAGTTTCTAAGTTCCCGTTTTATTCTCCCTCCCTACACTTAAACTGAACATTGTCCTCAATGTTCCCCGAAAGTATCAAAGTTATGATAAAGGAAGGTAAGTAAGGAAAATAAACTAGTACTCCCATGATTAGCTCGGTAGGATATGTATGACGTTGCGATTAAATTCTTTTCCAAGAAGAATGCATGAGTACTAAGCTTCACCCAATTTGTGTTTCTTCTTCTTGCCAAATATTACCTGCACACTTATAAGAAAACAAATGAAACCTTCACGTAAAATTGGCGGTAAAACTATATATGACACACAACTACACTAGAAAGCAAGTAAGATATAATGCTTGTGGAATGGATGTTTGCAGTTTCTCTGATAAATTAAGACCTGGGAATTTCCAAAAATTTATAAGTTGCACAGAAAACGAAAAACTGATAATCTGTTTCTACATAGCCTGACGTCGTCAGGCATTAATCCTGACGTCGTCAGGTTGTCCTGACAGAAATTGGTCTGATGCATTTTTCTAAAGAAATTCTGGAAAAATTACATCTTTAAAACCTGGAAAAATTCCTGCAAACCATCCGTTATGACTCGATACAAGCATTTGACTCTAACAAACACACATATATATCAATTTCATTAATTCTAATTCTCATGTTCATGTTCTTCAAAAACATATGTGATCTTCCCTACACTTATCTTTTTGTAAAATACCTTTATATGTAATTAAGAAGAGGTTAAAGACAAAATAAAGCATTTTCACAAAGTCTAACATGAGAATAAATAACAATGAAAAAGATATAAGACACACAAAAATTGAAAAACAAAACAAGCAAACAATTAAGCATGAGTTGCCTTCCACGAAGCACCTTTCTTTATTTATGAGTCTTGTAGCTAGACTCGAAGTCGTGCTCCTACGTGACTTCCTTACCGTCATCATTTTCATTTAGTAAGCGTTCATCATAGGGTTGTACACGTTGTATGCTTACCGTGAACTCCCTCCCATCTTCGTCTAATATGATAATGGTTTCACTTCTTATATTAGTCTCTTTCACTGTATAGGGACCAAACCATTTTGGCCTATTCTTTCCTCTTAATGCTTTTAATTTTTATCTATACAAAAGCACCTTGTCTACTTCCAAAAATTCTTTTTTAGGGAATGTTTTCGTGGTGTGGTTGTACCCTAAGTTTTTATCATGTTTCCACAATTTCGAATCCATCCCCTCACTCACGAAGTCCCTAATCTTTTTTTCCTATTCAACAATTTTCCTTTTAACTGCATTATTGGAGACTCGCGAATTCTTATTCAATTTCTTCTCCTTAATCTTCAAAGGATATCTCGGAGCAATAGGTATCCTAACTTTTTCTTTACCACTTTTGAGTGACACCCTCACCGCATTTGATTGTTGCCTTGGCGGTGGCCAGGAAAGGTGTTCCAAGGATTAATGGCATGTGTTCATCTTCCTCAATGTCTATAATTGCAAAGTCCACCGAAGAGATAACACTTGCAACCTCAATTAAAACACCCTCCGCTATTCCTAAGGGATAAACATATGAATGATTTGCTAACGTAAGTCTAAGATTGGTCTTGGTTGGCTCCTCCTTAGTCAACTTATGATAGACTGATAGCGGCATTATGTTTACATCGGATCCCTGATCGGCTAAGGCTTTTATATTCTCTAAGTCACCAATGTTACATTGTATTATGAAGATCCCATAAATCTCTTGTTTCTTAGTTATTGATTTCCTCAGAATTTCCTCGTACAAAGGTCCTATAGGCATGGTATCATATTCTTCCTCTTTTAGCTTACCTAAGAGGGCTTTCCTAAGAGCATCATTATACCTAAAGTTGTTTACTTGGTTAACAATTGTTTTTTATTGATCACATGCTTAAGGTATTGTTCAATGATTTTGGGTTTATCATCATTTTTAGTCTTATCTTTGTCCTTATTATTCTTGCTGTTCTTGGTAGTCTCAATGTCCTTTTTCTCAACTACCCCACCCTTATCTGGAGCAATGAAAATGGCGTTAAACAAATTGGGGGTAGCACGGTAATTATTTCTCAATAACATCTTTTTGGGAACCTTCGTCTTAGTGTACTCTTTTACTAAGTTCATCATCTCCGCCATTTTTGCCTATATTTCTTCCCTTTGCCTATAAACCTCTTCCTCAAATTTGGCTAATCTTTCCGAATGGGCTGCCATGTATTCTCTCATTTGCGTTTTGAAGCTTGGTGACAGTGGGATTAGAGAGGTAGAACGAAAGTGTCGTACGGAATTGGGATTTTATTCATGGCTAGGTGATTCAGAGAGGGGTGTTGGGTTGTTGGCAGAGTCAGTGAACTTAACCGTTGCTTGATGGATTGGTCCAGGTGCTTTCTTTTGCCTCTCTACTAGATAGTCGATCCTTTTCTCAAGAGCACTAACTTGCTCTTCGGTGATGATGTAAGGCCCATGAGGTATTGATATGGCATTCACCGTTATTTTGGGGGTTTCATGAGATTCATTCCAATATTCGTAGCTCTGACTGGCGAGCTCTTCTATGATATCCCATGATTCTTCTGCGTTGAGATCGCTGATCCTTCCACCGGCTGCTCGGTCAATGGATCGCTTGGTGAGGAAGTTGGCATGATCGTAAAAGATTTGGACTTGAAGCCAAAGATCGATGCCATGATGAGGGACTTTATGGAGCAAGTCCTTGAATCGAGTCCACGCCTCGTAGAGAGTTTCGCCTTGATGTTATTGGAACATCAAGATGTCGTTACTTAGTTTGGTAGTTCTCCCTGGTGGGAAAATTTGGGCGAGGAAACGAGTGGTGAGATCATCCCAACTTGAGACGGATCCGGCAGGAAGTCGCTCAAGCCAATTACTAGCTTGGTCCCGTAAAGAGAATTGGAAGAGACGCAAGCGCGTGGTCTCCCATGTGGTAGCATCAAGGTCGATAGAATCAACGATTTTAAGGAAGTCTTTGAGATGCTGATTACTATCTTGGGAATGAAGTCCATGGAATGCACATCCGTTTTGCACCAACCGGATGGTGTCGGATCACAGGGCCGTAGTTTGAGCTTGAGTAGGGAGCTCAATGGTGTTCCTATAGCCATGATGGCTCGGTCTAGAGTATTCACCAAGAGTACGGCCTCTTGGCGGGTCAATTGGTGGTGGGTTTATTGAAAGTGGTTGATTTGGTGGGTTATCACCTTCCAAGATGAAAACTGACAAGGTTACGAACAAAGACACGAAGAAGAGGGATAGACTACAAGGAAGCTAATGAAAATGAGAAAAAAATATTACTTGATAGGAATCAAGCAAGGGAACCTAAACGAGATAGAGATCTAACTAGCTATTCTATTCCCCGGCAGCGGTGCCAAAAACATGATGCGCACGGAAGGCGCGTTCGGGGTCAAAGGTAACTTCCTTTTCTTCGAGCAAGTTTTTCAACCTCCTAGGCAGTGAACCTAATCGTTGTAGTGTACAATGGGTTAAGCCTTGGGGATTGATATCGTTCTCTAGGGGAATAAGAATGCTAGTAAGAAATATATGATGAGAAGGTGGGGTTGAGGATGATTCTTTTTTATCTTTTTATTGGTTTTTTAGAAAGCTAAGGTAAATATCTCGGGGCAATTGGTTGGGGGTGGTACTTCTACCAATTACTCTACTTATCTAATTATCTAATTACTATGGGTAGCTTATGTCTAATTGAGGTGTGCTCGTATGATGATTAAAGATGTGTTCACCTAGATACTATTACTCCCTAGTTATCTTTTAGTGGTCGGTTGAGTTGTCACGTCCTTTATCTTAACGCGTTGTATTCCTAAAGGTCGTAGAGTATGCGTGGTCCCTAGTTCTTTGAGGTTATCTCTCGTATATGACCTACGGAATTGGTAAGCCTAGGCTATTTCATCCATAGACCATATCATCATAAAGCATTCTCAAGCATTAAATACAACGAAGATGCCTAGTTGCACTCCTAAGCCAATTTCAATTAAGATAAGAAACAACCTAACAATAATCAATAACTAGGTTTCATAGATATAAGCAAACACATAAATAATTTAGCTAGACATGATAAACAAGCAAGCATAAACACAATCAATCGAATACGGGATAGACATAATGATAATTTGGATTAATAAACTTATCTCGATGTGTAAAATAGGGTATGGGACCCTAAGATACTGTCCAAGTCGGACTACAAACGAATTAGGGTTTTTCCTCCAAAAGTCTACCTCTCAAAATACAGAAAAATTGAATTCTATATATAGATTTACAACTGCGACAGCATCACCTTTTGCATGGGACGCCGTCAGCTCGCCGTCATTAGGGTTTCGTCTTTGCCAAGTCATCGATCGGACGGCGTCACCTTAGAGCTGTGACGTCGTCGGTCTTCAGTTGGGACGTCGTCTTGATTCTAGATCTGGGCCGTCTGGGGTGAAAGTTGTGAGTGACGCCCTCCATAATTAAAGCGTGACGCCGTCAGGTTGTAAGACCAGAAATTTAGCTGAGCCGTCGCGTGCATGTTTTGATAAAATCTTCATAGAGTGACGGTAGCCCTTTGGTTAGGACGCCGTCAGGATCTGTTGAACAGCTTTGAGTGGCTTCGATCTTGACTTTGCCATTTTCTTCATGTATTTGCTCCTTTTCGTCCAAATGTGCTTCATTCCAGCATTTTGCTTCCAAAAGACCTAAAAAGTAAAAAGGAACAAAATTAAGCAGTAACGGATATAAAATGTGTCAAAATAGGGCTTAAATGACCCCCTAAAAGCGTATGTTTTAAATCCTTATCACCGAACCTCAAACTTAGGGCAAATGACAACTTCCCAATCATAAACTAAGACTACATGGTAGGCTAAGGCGAATAGGTGTAATGAAACAAAACATAATACGGGTCAAGAAATTAAAAGATTGGCTCGAAAGGGTGTATCTAGTGGTATCTTGCACTAAAGGTGAGTGCAACAAAAGGGTTTAACACGGTGGTCGAAAATTCAAGGTGACTATTCGATAAACGTACACAATAAAACACATCTTGGCTATTTGGTGTAAATCCTAAAACATTGCCTTCTCGAACTATCCTTCCCAAATGTATCAAGCTAACTTGACACGTTACTCGTCTATGGTCTCAAAATGTTGCAAAGGCCAAGTTCTAAAGTTTACAATACTATCGGCACACTAAATGTATGGTGTATTTGAGTAATATGGGGAAAAAGAAAGGCTAAACCTCACCAATGAAATAAAAGGATAAAGTGTGCTTGGCTAAGGTCCATTCAAGTTCGCTTAAGAAAAACATGTCAAAATTTTTTAAAATGGCATAATTTTTTAAAACAAACTTATTAAATAGAGGGCAAGTAAGCTAAGGCCATTTCTATTCTATTCCTATCCCACTTGAAGTGTACAAAGTCTCTTTTGTACAAAATAAGAAAAGATAAGAAGAGAATAGAAATGAAAAATGAAAAGATACTTCCCTCTTAAACACTAATCAAGGAGCCCATAAAAGATCAATGATCAGGAACAAGTTACGCATAGATCTGAAGATTTGGTTACGCTGTAACTCCCATCATCACTCGGGTCTCCTCATAATAGTAACAGGTTATGGCGTAAGTCCATCACCTAGTTACGCCGTAAAACTTTCTGTAAAAAAATCTGTAATCTAAAACCTGAAAATGATAATAGCCTTAAACATACGATATTATAAAGCACAATAAATGTCCTACAAGTTATCGTTGTTACACACTTAGATCAAATAGAATTTTTTTAAAGACCCATCAAGAAATATTGTTTTTAAACCAACAGAGGAGATATCACTCCTGGTCATGATCCATGGGGGTTTGGAACTGAGAGGGTATGCTGTAATGGTCTTAGGGAGTGGCAGAGGTTTTTCCAGGGACATGCTGAGGATCCATGAAACTGACTCCTTGATGGACCCCTATGTCAGGTATATCTTGCACATAAACGTAGGGTGGTCCATTCCAGCGAGGGTGGCTGAGGTGCATGTTGGCTAGCATCTCGCTGGTGCTGTCGGCACTCTATTGGAAGTAATCATGCTGCTGCTCCTGCATTTTTATAAAATTATTATAAAATCCATCAAACTGGTAATTAATACCAGACACCATAGCAGTCATATAATCCATGTCCTCAGCAAATCGGGATAAGTCTCCCTCTATGTGTCCAATTCTACCGTCCATAACCCTGAACCTATCAGAAATGGACATGGATGGACGTACCCTAACACGCGCCAACTCCAAGATCCCATTCACCTTGGATCTCATCTTCCATCTCTCCAGACCATTGAACCAACAAATCCCATAATCAACTAGCTTGTTAACCCCCATTAAGCTAGTATCAATCCCCCTAGTCACAAATGCCAAAGCCGCAGGAGTCATCAACCCAAATCCCTAGCACGCTTCCCTATCAAGTGGGCTCTTTGAATCATGCTCTTCTTTTGGTACCCCTTGGCACCACTCGATAAAAACTTGGCCAAGTGCCAAGGGACATCAAGCATATCACCCCCATCCATGCTATGCAACAAAAAGATATCATCGACTGTCACCTTCTCCCTAGCGAAGTGCCTCACCTTGATAGAAAGAGCAATGAGGCGGTGCACCAATCGGCAGAGAGGGCTTCTAATGGTGGTGTAGGAATGAGGGCTTTGGGTTTCATACCCAACAACAGTAGAGATCTGCTCAAAATGAACCCTTTAGAATGTAGTTGTGTGGTCTAGCTCTGCTACAGTTCTCATAAAATTCTCCAACCATGTCGGAGTTCAACTCCCTTGGGGTGTACAACCCCATAGCCAAAATAAATTCCCTCATGCTCATTTCCCTCTTAACTTCCCCAAGTTGGAAGAAAAGATCAGCCTGATCGATGTTCATAATGTGCTCCTCAAAATCCACCATTGCCAAAAACTCCCTAACATACTCACGAATTACCGGCTCATGAATTTTAAACAACCTCAACCAAGCAGAATAAGTGAACTTCCCATTGTCAGTCTCATAAACCACCTGAAAAAATCATTTAAGATTTCTAGCAGCCAACCCATTGTTAACAGTCTCGAACTCAGTAAAATTAAGAGCTTCTGGCACATCAATTTCTTTTTAAAGAAGTCCCCCAAGCTCTTTTCTGCACTTTCTCCTAGCATCCCCTTCATATTACAAGAAGTTGAGCCATTCAACGGGGATGTTTCCTGAAAAGACAATAAAATTTAAATATTTAGATGGTAATCCAGAGCTAGGTTATGGCGTAACCATATATGTTACGTCACAGAAGTAATCTGTAACAAAGTTACGGCGTAACCCTATTATCTGGTTACGTCGTAACTTAATTTTTACTGTAGATAATTAAATATGTCCAAATATAAGTTACGGCGTAACCCTAAGTACTAGTTGCGCCGTAGAATTTCTACAGATAGAAAAATTGCCAATGGTTACGATAGGGTGAGAATTACGCCGTAACCATTTAATTATTGCCCTAGGTAATAATAGATGAACGAATTTTTTAATCACATCTATATGCAAAAGCCTAGACCAATTAATTTAATCAATTCAAAATTCGATAAATTTCATAATAGATTTCTTAATTCAAATTTTAATATAATAATGTAATACGAATCAATAAACAAATCCAGTCATCCGAATATGTTGTAAACTCCCAACACCCGATCAAATGAATATAACAAGAACCCTAAATTTAAAAATTAAGAGAGTTTAGGAACAATTACCGGCCACTTGGAGATTCCTAGGATTGCAATAGAATGAACACGAAAATTATTGATGAAATTTTTTACTGTAGCGGCGGTGGTTAAAGTATTGAGTAAAAATTGACCTCTACGCCGGAACTAAATTGTGGAAAACTAGAAGGGGGGTTGAATAGTTTACCGATTAAACACTTTGTTTTGAAACTTATTTGAAGACCAATTGAAATTGATCTTTGATATGTTAGTGAAATATGCAAACAATATGTAAAGAGTAAATAAGGAAAGAAACAATCAAACCACAACAAGTTGTTTATAGTGGTTCGGTCTACAAGGACTCTTTTTCCTTGCCCTACTCCACTCCTCGAGTCTCACACTCGAAAGTTTCAACTTCACTAGTCAACAAGCTCCTTTCACCGGCGGAGAAAACCTTTACACTTCGCTTACACACTATTTCTGACACTAAGCTAGATGTCGAGTTCTTTTCAAGGGTACAACCACTCCCACACACAAATGTATTTTAAGGACTAAAATACTAACCACTCACACTCATAAGATTATGATGGTTTGGTACAAAAATGAAGTATGAGTCAACACAAGATCATACAACAGCGAACAAATAAGACTTCCAACTTCTCGTTGAAGCTTGAATGTGACTTGATCTTCTTTGCTATAAAAGAGATCACTAATATGATATGAAACTGAGTTAGAAAGGTTAGAGAGAAGGAATGTATGAGAGTATGATAGAAAGGGATGAAAAACTACTTGGTTTGGCTTTGCTATTTATAGCCAAAAACATCAGCAGCCACCACGGAACCCTTAAAAAGGTTCCGCCCGTTATAAGTTTTGGTGCCGCCGAGGTCTGACAGCAAGATATCAAAATCTTGCCAAAGTCAACCATATATATGCAAGATTGTGTAAGATATGAAGAGCCCAAATCTACACAAAATTTCTAATGAAATCTTCCAATGATTTCCATGATGCATCACATGATGTCATGTGTTTGTTTTTCTATTTTTAGAAATATGCAAATACATAAGTAATGTTTAGTTTTTAAGAAACTAAGACATTCTAAAAACTACTATCATACATTATGGTTTAAAGTCATATCAAGATATGATTAATCACAATGTAAATGCTTGAGTGATGAAGATAAAAAAGCTTGTTTTAATATCTGTTAGACTTGACAAGCTTTAAGCTTTATAAGAATTAAATTTACTTTTGCCGTTAACAAAACTTCGGTAAAGATCAAAAATATAAATAACGTTTATTGACGATATTTGTATTAACAATCTCCCCATTTTTGTTGAGGACAAAACATAAATTTTATTTTTATAAAAGATGTAAAGATTGTACAAGAGTTATAAAAATATTAGTTTTAGAACTTGAAAGAGAGATGATAATGCAAGTATATGATGTTTGAATTTTTCAGAAAGTCAAGGTCTTCACTAATTAAAGCATGATGTTGACTTTTTCAAAAAGTCAAAATGCGTAGTTGACTTTTTCAGAAAGTCAAATATTACCAATGAAGTATGTTGTTGACTTTTTCAGAAAGTCAAATATAACCAAGTTCTATATATATTTCTCCCCTTTTTGTCTTAACAAAAAAAAGATGCGAGGCAGAATGTGCAATGAGCCCGAGACATTATCTCCCCCTTGACCAATGCTCCCCCTAAATTGGGTGCCAATGGGAAGATACATGGATTGTGAAAAAGCTACAAAAGATTGGTTAGTAATAATCATCATTCACAAGCATTTCCAAACACTATGTAATAAGCACCAACAATATAGAAAACACCATTCATTTGTTAAAAATTTTCATGACTTAAAAATCATGAAAAGAGAACACAATGAAGTGTTTAGTACAATGAGAAAAATAAATAAAAACCATAAAGAAAAACAAATCCTAGAAAAATAAAAAGATGCTTAGAAGAGCTAATCTAGGACCATCCTATTGAGGTGGATGAGAAAGAGCATGTAAGCGCTCAAGGATGTGATTGAGGATGAACCTCATTTCTTCTTGGAACTCATGGACCATCACCCGCGTCCGATCTAGTGTTTGGGCGGTTTGCTCACAAGTTTAGCAACCATGCCTAGGAGGGTAGTATGGTTGATGGGTTTGTTGTGGTGGAATGGTAGATGTGTTGGTGTTGGTGTTTGGTGTGGTGATTATGGAGGCTAGCAAAGCACTTTGCATTTGCATAGTCTCACTTAGGTGAGAATCCACCATATTTGAGAATTGGTGGAGATGTTGGAGTTTGGCTTGAATCTCCTTTCTTGTGGGATGATCTTCCCACTTGGACTCCTCAATGTCCTCTATGTGAGGAGACATTTGTGTAGGGAGTGGTTGATCTCCATACAAGGGACCATGAATATCCTTATGGATGGGGTGGAAGAGTAGAGGTTTTGGCCCTAACGGGGCGTTTGGGTCAAATGAGGGTCTAGGAGACTCATGAGCAATCCGCTCAATAGTGCCAAATGATGGCAATGGTGGTGGATGATTGGGCCTAGGAGGCAAATCTTCCAAGTCCTCCAAGAAAGGATTTGGTGAAGTGGGCGGTGTAGAGAATAACTCCAATGGGATGAGAGTTGGAGATTTTGGAGGTGATGGTGTTTTGGATGTTTGGATAGGAGCCGGTGGTGGTGAGCTTGGAGTCTTTGTTGGTCGTGGAGTAGTGATGATAATGGGTGGTTGTGGAGAAGGTGTAGGAGTAGCTAAGGTGAGGTTAGTGTCATCCCTTATGGGAGATGAGATGGTGAGTGGAGATGACTCGGAGGAAGAGCTCAAGTTGACGAAGGAACAAGGTCTTACGCTAATCCTAGCGGTTTTCTTGCAAGGCTTGGTTGATGGTGAAGTTTTTGTCATTTTGACTTAAGCTTTTGCTAGTTGATGGTAAGAATTGGGAAGGTGTGAAGATGATCATGGTAAAACCTCTTAATTTATAGAAGTGAAAGATTATGGAGAAATGTGTTTGATTTGATGTTAAACCATAGAAGGGAGGAGGTTCCTAATGATTTAGAAGTGGGTTAAATACTAGTCATATCACCCAAGTCAATCCATACAAGAAGGATGGAGTGAAGAGACAAATATTTGCAATAAATAAGTTCTAATGATTGTGAGATCCTAACATTCAGATTTCCCACGGATTGCAAGGAACCATATTTTTGGTTCCTTCCTTTATGCAAAAGGGCTCCTTGGTTTAATTTTTGAAATTTTTGATTTTTGGTGAGAAGTGGATTTCCTATATGCCTAAGTATGTTATACTAGTTCTAATAAGGTTAAAAACTAGTAAAGATTAACTTACAAGCAATGAATGGTAATTTGGAATGTCGAAATAAGCGAAATTCAGAAAATTACCTGGAGGATCCACGGCACCAAAAGTTTACACAGGCGGAACAAAAAAAATGGTGCCGCCTGGTCCGCCTGTTCAGGTACGGCGGTACCAAATCCTATAACAGACGGTACCAAATTTTTGGTGCCGTCGATCCGTCTGAACCGACGAAAAGCGACATAACAGTTTTTTAATGGTCGGGGACTTTTTCGAAACCTGAAATTTTGCTCAAATCATGTGACATTAATTATATCTAGTTAGGAAAAGTAAATAACACATATGCAAACATAGTGGAGCATAAACTTTGACCAAGGGCTAACGATTTTCACATTAAAGTGAAAATGGGTAAAATTTGATAACACGCTTGTGTTATCCCCCTGCTTGAAAAAGTTAGTACACATCATTGTTTTAAGTTATATTATCATCCTACAAAATAAAAACAACCAAATTGTATCATATACCAAAGTTATTGTCATGTTCCAAATACTCCTTCAAATGGACTTTCACTTGTCCAATTTCTTGTAAATCTTTTTCATCATCCTACCAAGGCACTTGAACATCCCCTTGGTTTGCTTGAACTCCGTTGATTCATTCTCAATCTCAGGAAGCGATGCATAATACTCATGAGGTGGAAGGCGAGAATTTGGAAGACCATCCTCGGAGCTATTTGATGATGATGATGATGGAGTTGGAGGTTTTGCTCTTTTGCCTTTTGTCTTAGCCACTCGTTGGTCACTCAAGGGCACAAAGATATGAGGAATGAGCTCATAGTGAAGATGTAATCCTTTTGGGCTTGGTGGAATTGGTGCATAGGCTCTATAGAGACGGGTGAGAAGCATCCCGTAAGGAAGAGCAACCGAACCTTGAGTTGGAATATCAATCATTCTCCTAGCAATGTAGTAGGCTAGATTGAATGGTTGACGGATGGACAAGTTGTAGAGCATGTGACAAAGGAAAGCATTGATATGATCCCTATTCCCTATGGTGCTAATGACGTTGGCTCTAAGTAGTTCCTCCCATTTCTTAAATTCGGGCTTAAGTTCATTGAGCTCCATTCCATATGGATCTCGATTCACCTCCTTTCCCTTTCGGGTGACTCGGGTTGTATCACCCCTTGGGATGAATAGGCGCTCACGGATGACATCCTTATCCGCTAAAGGAGTTTGGTATGGAAGAGAGCGGTCATTGATTGCATCAAGAATGGTGAGTGACCACTTATCCGAGTAGACACATGTCCCTCGGTTAGGTATTCCTAGCACTAAAGCAAATTGGGTCAAAGAGATGGTGTAGTCGTTTTGATTGATCTTAAACCTTAGGCTAAACTCATCATCTTCATCAATGAAACCGGTGACACTAGCATAAAACTCTAACACAAACCTAGGACAAATAGGCTCATCGATGTCAAGGAGACAATCGAATTGAATAGCGGCTAGCTCTTTACGAAGATTGGTATTTTCGACAAAAGAGGAGTGAATGGTTCTACCTTCATGGAAGTACCTAGTTTCTAGACTCTTAAAGATTTCGACTTGCTCTTTGGAAAGTACTTTGGTTTTGTGATGTTTGGGAATGTAGTTAATGGTGTCCTTGTGATCATAGAATCTTGCGGCTACCATGGTTATTCCTATGAGCAAGAATTCACATGTTTAAAATGAGAATAAACTTGACGTTTTGGTTCTAGTGTGTGCCTATATGAAAACGATTTGAAGTTGCAGTTATCTTGACTCATTTTATGCATAAGATAGTCTTTAGTGGGGGTGTTTGGAAAACGGTATGAGATAATCCAAACGCTCCTAATTCATTGCGGCTTCGTTTGAATATACCCGGGAATGCATATTAGTTATGCAATACCTTTAGTATTCAAGAGCATGCAAGTGATGAAAATTTAACGTTTCTATTTGTATTAACAATGAAAAATTGTTTTCCTACACGTGAGAAGCTTTTCAAAAGATTTTGATATGGGGTGTTTGGTTATTTGAATAAAAACCTTATAGTCATTATCTTTTGATTAGTGGGAAACATGATTTGTTTATGCAATATGACAATGTAGTACCTAATTTCAATGACTAATTATGCAATTTGCCAATTGAATCCATGTTTAGTACAAGAATATACATAAAACCCCATGTAATGATTTTGTGCATAAATTAGAATCCTAGACTCAGATTAATGAGATAAAATGTAGTTAGAATACTTACAATGATGTTATCTCTGGTGATTAGTGGGTGAAAAGAAGTCAACAATGAGCTAGGTCTAATTTTTACTCGTTTTGGTAAAGTGGTTTGTGAGGAAGAAGATGTTTTGTAGGTAGCATTTTTGCAACTATAGTCACCATGGACCAGACGGCGCCATATTTTTGGTTCCGTCATTGTTGTCGTTTGGTGCCGTGGCTACAGTAGCAGGTTCAAAACAAAATTGTTTTGCTTTGTTTGTTCTACGGTTTAGGCTATGTTTATCCTACATATTTGGTTCCATTAACCCCGAACCAAGTCTAAGAAGATTAAATGGTTCTCGTTTGAGAGGCTTAGTTAGAATTTCGGCAATGTTGTCTTCGGAGGACACTTTCTCAATTGAGATGTTTCCTTTTTGAACATTGTCGGGAAGAAAGTGATGACGGATTTCAATATGCTTCGTTCGAGCATGTTGAACGGGATTTTTGCTGAGATCGATAGCTCCTTTATTGTCGCAAAGTATAACAGTGTCTTTGAGATGAATTCGTAATCCAGAGCTTGCTTCATTCAAAGAGCTTGTTGACATGCTTTTCCGGCTGAGACGTACTCGGCTTTAGTAGTTGAGATGGCTAAAGCCGTTTGCTTCTTTGCAAACCATGAGGTGAGACAATGTCCAACAAAAGTGCAAATACCACTTCTACTTTTTCTATCGACATAGTCACCGGCATGATCCGAGTCGGCATACACTATAGTTTCTACACCCGTTCCTTTGGGATACCATAATCCTAAACACGTTGTTCCTTTAATGTATCTAAAAATCCTTTTCAAGGCTTCTAAGTGTGATGCCTTTGGGTTTTCTTGAAAGCGAGCACATAGACAAACACTAAACATAATGTCGGGTCTACTAGCCGTAAGATAGAGTAGGCTACCAATCATTCCTCTATATTTAGTGTTATATATGGATTCACCTTCCTCGTCCTTGGTGAGTTTAGTGTCCGAGGACATGGGTGTCTTAGTTGGTTTTGAATCTTCAAGACCAAATTTCTTAAACATGTCTTTTATATATTTAGATTGGTTAAAGAATATGCCATCTTCTAGTTGTTTAATTTGGAGTCCTAGAAACAAGTTTAATTCGCCCATCATACTCATCTCAAACTCGTCGTGCATGATTTTAGAGAAATCATCACATAGCTCTTGACAAGTTAATCCGAATATGATGTCATCAACGTATACTTGAACAATGATAATGCGTGACTCCTTTTTCTTGGTAAAAAGAGTATTATCTACTAATCCCATGGTGTATTTGTTTTCAACAAGAAAGGTCTTAATTCTATCGTACCAAGCTTCTGGTGCTTGCTTAAGACCGTATAATGCTTTCTTGAGTTTGAAGACATGATGTGGTTTCTCAAAGTCGGTAAAATCGGGAGGTTGAGCAACGTATACTTCTTCGTTAATAAACCCATTAAGAAATGCACTTTGTAAAATCGGGAGGTTGAGCAACGTATACTTCTTCGGTAAAATCGGGAGGTTGAGCAACTACTACCCTTCATAACACAACACCTAATATCAAGGAGATCCACTCCTTGTTACAACACCATCAAGGATATCACCATCCTTGGAAATAAACAAATACTTATATGTATAACGATGCACCTCATCGATTATACGACCTAGGCATTCTTTCCAAATGCCACTTGATTTGATTCATAGGCATCCTTCACTAATGCCTTTGACACAACGCTTGGCACCCTTCACTAATGCCTTCGTCTTAACACCTTTAGCATTCTTCACTAATGCTTTGACACGGACGATATGCACCTTTCACTAATGCTTTCATCTTGACACTTTCAGCATCCTTCACTAATGCCTTCAACCCAACATCTAAGAAACTTGGTAACGAAGCTCTGATACCAATTGTGGAAAACTAGAGGGGGGGTTTGAATAGTTTTACCAATTTAAAACTTCCCTTTTAAATATTTAGATCGACTTATGTCAATATATTTGGTTGTTTATGTTGGACGTTGATAGATAGATATATAAACGGGTAATGAAAGATAAAGGGTAAGAAGCACATCACCACGACACAAGTATTTATAGTGGTTCGGCTACAAGGACACCTTCCTTGCCCTACTCCACTCCCCGAGTCACCTACTCGAGAGTTCGTAAACACTACACCAACTCCTTTTGGCGGAGAAGCCTTCTAGCGTCGCTTACACCTTTTTCCGGTACAAAGCTAAATACCGAGTTCTTTCACACCAAGGCGAACCACACCTAACACAACGTCGCCTACCCTTTATACGGTGTTAGGCTAACCATCGAGTTCTTTCACACCAAGGAGAACTAATCATATCACAACGTCGCCTACCCTTTATTAGGTACTAGGCTAAGCACCTAGTTCCATTACTATGGAGGAACTACTACCCTTCATAACACAACACCTAATATCAAGGAGATCCACTCCTTGTTACAACACCATCAAGGATATCACCATCCTTGGAAATAAACAAATACTTATATGTATAACGATGCACCTCATCGATTATACGACCTAGGCATTCTTTCTAAATGCCACTTGATTTGATTCATAGGCATCCTTCACTAATGCCTTTGACACAACGCTTGGCACCCTTCACTAATGCCTTCGTCTTGACACATTTAGCATTCTTCACTAATGCTTTGACACGGACGATATGCACCTTTCACTAATGCTTTCATCTTGACACTTTCAGAATCCTTCACTAATGCCTTCAACCCAACATCTATGGAGAAAGAAAGAACTATCAACAAGAGAACCTTAGTTGTCTTGATGATGACGAAGCATGGCAACTCATGGACTTGAGCTTGCTTGTCTTCAAGAAGTGGTGATCTCGCCTTTAAGAGGAACCTAGAGAATCACACAAAAACAAAAGACAAACTACATAGATCACTTGGATCTGAGGTTAGAGGGATATAATACTTGGGGAAGTATGTGTGTAAAGTAATGAGTAGAAAGAAAGAAATGGCTCTCTATTTATAGAGTAAATTTTCTACTGTTCCCCGGATCCCGCGGATCCCTCCCACAAGGGATCCGGCTAGCACAAAGCTAGGGATCCGTGGGACGCTCCTCTTTGCCCGTGGGTATTTTTGGTTATGGGTCATGGGTCATGGGTTATGGGTTGATCCATGGTTTTCTTTCTAGATACAATGTATCTCAAGGATACAATGAACTTAGTTAAGTGGTATATATAAAACCATGGGTTATGGGTAAATACCATTTGCTAGTTTTTACCCATTTTAGTATATACTTGTTTTTACCCATTTTAGTATACTTAGTTTAAGTATATGCTAACCCAATATGTAAACATTAGTTGTTGTACATATGTATCTAAATCATAAAATCACTTATACTTGTTTTAGTGTTTTATGTGAAAACGTAAGTGTGTTAGGAAACTATTGACTCAAACTATTTACGTATTCTATTTGTTTCGTTAAAATGATTTTATGTTTGTTATCGACAAAACATTAGAAGATCGTAAAATATAAATAAACGTTTTTACGGCTTATTTGTATTAACACACTTTTAACATCCATTTGAAATAATTTAAAGTCATAGGCACATGCATAAGCAAGTAATATTCTAATAGACTCAAGCCTAGCTACCGGTGCATAAGTTTCATCATAATCAATCCCTCTTGTTGATTATAACCTTGTGCTACAAGCCTAGCTTTGTTCCTAGATACTACACCATTTTCATCCATTTTATTTCGAAAAACCCATTTCGTTCCAATTATAGTTTGATCTTTAGGTTTTTGAACTAATTTCCAAACATCATTTCTAATGAATTGATTTAACTCTTCTTGCATAGCAATTACCCATGATTCATCTTTTATTGCTTCATTTATGTTTTTCGGTTCAATGATGGATACAAAACAAAAATAATTACTTTGATTTTGGGCATGTGACCTTAAGGTTCTTTGATTAAGTTGTCCTATGACCTTTTCTAAAGGATGACTTTTGGACTCTTTGATGTTTATAATCTCATTATTTAATGGTTCATCTTCCTTGTCATTTTCAATTATTTCTTGACTTTCTACAAGTTGGATTTCAACTAAGTCATCATCTACCAAAGGTGATGTCTTAGAAGGAGGTGGACTTTCGTTGAATGCTATGTTCAACGATTCATCGACTATCATTGTTTCTTTGTTTAATACAATGTAAGCTTTACTAGTTTGAGAATAACCAAGAAATACATCTTTATAAGACTTTGGGTCAAACTTGGTGAGATAATCTTTAGTATTAAGAATGAAGCATTTACATCCAAAAACTCTAAAATATCCTAAAGTTGGCTTTTTACCTTTATAAAGCTCATGTGGTGTCTTGTTTAAGAAAGGACGTATTAAGACTCTATTTAAAATGTATGTAGAGGTATCAACGGCGTTACACCAAAACTTTTGAGGGATGTTTTGTTCATTAAGCATTGTTCTACTAATTTCTTGAATAGTTCTATTTTTACGTTCTACGACTCCATTTGATTGAGGTGTTCGAGGAGCCGAAAAGTTATGTGTTGTACCATTTGTATCACAAAATTTTCCAAATTGTGTTTCATTGTCAAATTCACGACCATGATCCGTTCGGATCGACACAATTTTAACACCTAGTTGATTTTGAATTTTCTTGCTAAGAATTTCAAATTTTTCAAAAGCTTCATTTTTGGTTTTCAAAAACAACGTCCAAGTAAACCTTGAGTAATCATCTACTATGACCAAAGTGTATAAGTTGCCTTCGTAACTTCTTATAGCGGATGGACCGAACAAGTCCATATGCAAGAGTTCTAGACACTTAGATGTGGACACCATATTTTTAGACTTATGACTACTATGGGTTTGTTTACCAATTTTGCAAGCGTCGCAAAAATGTTGGTCATATTTAAGTTTTGGTAAATTCCTAACTAGCTCTTTTGAAGATAGGTTTTGTATAAGTCTCATATTAGCGTGAAATAAGCGTCTATGCCAAAGAGTTGAGCTATCATCTAAGGTTGTTAGACAAAGTTTATCGTTAGATGTTTTATCTATTTTCATGACGTATATCTTATTTTTCCTAATCCCTTTAGCTATGGTGATACCATCTTTTAGTATTTTACTACCATTTTCTTCGAAAAGTACTTTATACTTTTTATCACATAATTGGCTAATACTAAGTTGATTAAAACCTAACCTATCAACATGAGCAACATTTTTAATAGTTAGGGAGTTATGAGCGATCGTACATTTTCCAATGATTTTGCTTTTAAGATTGCTACCAAAGGTGACATTACCTCCGTCATACTTTTGGTATGTTGAGAAGAGGTTTTTGTTACCCATCATGTGTAGTGAGCATCCACTATCTTTAATCCACTCATCAGGTTCCAATCCAACTTTCAAGCATACCTAAGACACAAATAACTCAAGCGTTTGGTCCCCAATATCTCATGGGTCCATTTGGGTTAAACATGCCATTTACTTGATTCATGTATGGAAATGATGGATAAGGGTTCCATGACATGAAATATGAAGTTTGATATGGTCTAGGGGAGTTTTGATTCCAACCGTTATATTGATAGTTGGGTTGTATGTTGTGGTTACTCTTAGGAAATGGGCGTTTGGAAAAAGGTGTTTTATGTCGTTGTTGAGTAGTTTTTTATCTAAATTCATTTTTAGTCAGTCATACTCCTGATGTAACAGCAGGTTTTAGTTTAACACTATCCTTGGTTTTCTTTTATTACTTTGACAAATTACTACGGTCCAGTATCACAAACATTACGTCTGTTGAAGTTCCCGGCACCAATTTTGTTCAACGGACTAAACCCTTATTTTGGGTCCGTCGGTCCGTCTTTGTCGCATCAGTTTTGACAGTTTGTTTGTCTTTTTCGGCCGTTTTGTTTTGACTCTTTGGAATTAATACCTCATTAAATCCTAGCCCATTCATGTTTCCTGGTGTTTTTTAAATTCTAAATATTTCATCGGCACAAGCGATGTTCTTGTTAAACCTTTAAAATTTAGAATTATGTTCGATTAGAACATCTTGGGTGAGCTTTAGTTTTTCTATTTCAAGATTATGCTCTTGACATGATTTGCAACCATCGTCATTTGCTTTTCCCTTTTCTAATCGTTTTGCCTTTTCTTTTAACTCGTAGACTTTATTTTCTAAAAATTCCTTTTTAGTCTTTAAAAATTTATTTTTAGTTATGATTTTTAGACTTAGCTCACATAATTGATTGTATTGTTTTTGCAAAGTGTCATCATCAATAGAAGAGTAAGAGGAGTCGGAATGTATCTCGTTTGACTCATGTGCCATTAGAGCGATCTCTTCCTTGCTTGACTCTTCATCATCTTCACTATCACTCCAAGCATCACTTACAAAAGCTCGTTGAGTTTTGCTTTTAGGTGGCTTGGGACAATCTCCTATTAGATGACTTGCATCACCGCATCTAAAGCACTTTCTTTCACCCTTACCCTTTTTTTCATTCCGATCTTTTCGGAATGGCTTCTTTTCTTCTCGAGGTTGGCTTACAAACTTTCATCTTCTTCAAAAGAACTTTTTAAAGTCTCTAACGGCCATCATATTGCGCATCTTCACTACCGGAGCAAGATTCGTCATCATCACTTGATTCCGCTTTTGCTTTTAGAGCAACGGATTTGATCTTCTCCCTTTTTCCTTTGATGATCTCTGAATCTTTCTCCATCACCATTTCGTGTACTTTGAGGTTTCCGATTAGCTCGTCTAGTGACATTTTTGAGAGATCTTTTGATTCCTCAATAGCCGTCACTTTAGCTCTCCATTTCGGATGGAGTGCTCTAAGAAATTTCCTGACAAAGTTCTTACTACGAAAATATTCATCAAGTGCTTTAAGTGATGTAATAATAGTATTAAAGCAAGCAAAGCCACAATCAATGGTTTCATCTTCAGGGATAACAAATTGTTCATATTGTTGAATAAGAAGATCAATTTTGTTATCCTTGACTTGTGAATTTCCTTGATGTGTAACAATCAAAGATTCCCAAATATCTTTGGCGGTTTCACACATAAAAATTCTTTCATATTCTTTTCTAGGCAAAAAATTATAAAGCATTATTTTAGCTTCATTATTTTTAGCAATTAATTTCTTTTGTTCATCAACGGAAATATCTTTTGTTGTAGAACTAAAATCCCCTTTAACAATAACAAACAAAAGATCTATATCTTTTGATTTTACATATGTTTCAAAACGGTTTTTCCAATAGATAAATCCATTTGTTTCAAAGAGTGGTGGTCTTTGCATAGATTGCCCTTCTTTAAAGTTTTCAGAATCCATGGATCGTTTCAAGTTTATAAAATACAAATTATTTTAGAAATTCTTGAGCAACGAGGCTCCGATACCAATTGTGGAAAACTAGAAGGGGGTTGAATAGTTTACCGATTAAAAACTTTGTTTTGAAACTTATTTGAAGATCAATTGAAATTGATCTTTGATATGTTAGTGAAATAGGCAAACAATATGTAAAGAGTAAATAAGGAAAGAAACAATCAAACCACAACAAGTTGTTTATAGTGGTTCGGTCTACAAGGACTCTTTTTCCTTGCCCTACTCTATTCCCCGAGTCTCACACTTTCGAGTTTCAACTTCACTAGTCAACAAGCTCCTTTCACCGGCGGAAAAAACCTTTACACTTCGCTTACACACTATTTCCGACACTAAGCTAGATGTCGAGTTCTTTTCAAGGGTACAACCACTCCCACGCACAAATGTATTTTAAGGACTAAAATACTAACCACTCACACTCACAAGATTATGATGGTTTGGTACAACAATGAAGTATGAGTCAACAGAAGATCATACAACAACTAACAAACAAGACTTCCAACTTCTCGTTGAAGCTTGAATGTGAGTTGATCTTCTTTGCTACAAAAGAGATCACTAATATGATATGAAACTGAGTTAGAAAGGTTAGAGAGAAGGAATGTATGAGAGTATGATAGAAACGGTTAAAAACTACTTGGTTTGGCTTTGATATTTATAGCCAAAAACATCAACAGCCACCACAGACCACGGAACCCTTAAAAGGGTTCCGCCCGTTATGAGTTTTGGTGCCGCCGAGGTCTGACATCAAGATATCAAAATCTTGCCAAAGTCAACCACATCTATGCAAGATTGTGTAAGATATGAAGAGCCCGAATCTACACAAAATATCTAATGAAATCTTCCAATGATTTCCATGATGCATCACATGATGTCATGTGTTTGTTTTTCTATTTTTAGAAATATGCAAATACATAAGTAATGTTTAGTTTTTAAGAAACTAAGACATTCTAAAAACTACTATCATACATTATGGTTTAAAGTCATATCAAGATATGATTAATCACAATGTAAATGCTTGAGTGATGAAGATAAAAAAGCTTGTTTTAATATCTATTAGAATTGACAAGCTTTAAGCTTTATAAGAATTAAATTTACTTTTGTGGTTAACAAAACTTCGATAAAGATCAAAAATATAAATAACGTTTAATAACGATATTTGTATTAACATAAATATTTATACCAGCTGGAAGTTTACGCCTAATAGATTAGTTACACTACAAGCGTATGACTCAAATGTCTGCATTCCTTAAATTTAAAGTTCAAAATTCATACGTATTCTAAGTGAAGAAGAATACCCTAAATCGCCCAAATAAAACTGCTCCCCGGAAGAGGCGTCAAAAATTTGACGTGCTATTTCCATCCTGATTTAAAATTATAAACTAAGAGATACTAGGACTAACACATACTAACGGGCAGTGTACGCGGTCAGGTGAAGCATAACCTAGGTAAATTCGAGTGTCGTCCCTAAGAGCTGTTGGTTTGGTAAAATAACGTATTATCATAGAAATTACTTCAATTTAATAAAAGTTGATTTATAAATAATAAAATTAACAGAATTAAAATGAAAGGATAGAAATAGGAATGATGATTCTAATCAAGACTGTAGATGTACGAACATCTTGTTCCTTTTATACCATATAGTGGGTAAATGTCACTAGACTCCTCTGGTAAATTCGTCTAGCCTATTTTCCATAGGTTCCTATTCTGTAACCTTACGATTACAAGAGTTCGTGAGTTTACCTATTTCAAGTCATTAAGTGCCATGTTTAATAGACTTGTTCTAACGAAACCGGCCTCTTGGAACTTAGGTTTCCCCTACCTTCTTAAGCTTCTCCATTTGAAAGGTGATCCTATGGTCAATTCTCACACAAGAAAATGGTAGTATATTGGTAATAACTCTCGTCTGTCATGCAGGAATTCTCAGCAATTCCTTACCAATCCTCGCAACCTATTTGTCTAGGGTCCTATGGTCAATTCTCCTAGTTTTATAAATACAACCAAACTTTGACGCTACCGAAACGAGAGTGTCCACAAACAAGAAAATAAACGTCTATATAGAGAAACAATATAAAGTACAAAACCAAAGCTTAAATTAGTGAAATGAAATCATTAAAAGATTAGTTGAAAAGTATGAAAGAATTCAAACTTGAAAGAAACTAGAATGATTCCTAGTTACATGAAACTTCATTCCCTTGATCTTCCCTTGATCTTCTAATCCTCCATTGATCTTCTGTGGTTGCTCTCCCCAAACCCTAGATTAGGTTTGGAAAAGGGGAGATGATTTTGATGTAGAAATCTTCGAGTATATATAGTGCAGGATTATGTTACGGCATAACCTAAGGTATTGGTTACGCCGTAACCCATCTTAAAACTGAAATCTTATCCAAAACTACGGCGTAACTATATTGCCAAGTTACGCCGTAACCATAACCCTTGATCAACACATCAGTCAATCTACGGCGTAACCTTAATAGTAGATTACATCCGTAAAAATCTTGTAAAATAATTCTCCACTTTTACGCCTTAACCCTTCTCATTAGTTACGGCGTAACCTTCATCATGCATAAATTTGGCTAAGTCTTCAATTGTCTACAGAGTAACCCGATTGATTAGTTACGCCGTAACTTTGTAATTCATAACTTGATCATTTATATGCCTATCATTTGACTTGAAACTGCACAAATGCTCCATCATCCTGAAATAAAACATTAAAAAATAAGAGCATATACGAATGTAATATTGCATAATTAGACATCATAATGGGGGAAATTGACGCCAAGAATATCAGGACTATTTGATGTTATCAAAAATTAGCAAGCCAAGTGTTGGAAAAAACAAGTTGTACCAGTGAAATGAACGATAGTGAGAATAAAATAAGGTCTAAAAACAAGCAATAAAAGAAGTTGTACCGGTACCAGTTTATACCAACATTTACAAGTTACAAAAAAATACCCAGTTTGCTCGAAAAAATGTTGTTGGTCGAAGTTAGGAGAAAGAAGATGAAGTTGTGAGAAATGACCAAATTACCCCTCAACAAACAATTTTGGAGGTGTAAAATAAAAATATTTAAAGTTGAGGAAGCATAATGAATTAATTTAGTGAGTACCTTATGTATTTATAGAGTTTACCCATATTTTAAAAACATACATTTGGAAGTGTCGCCTTTGTAATCACCATGGTATGTCACACGGGTCAAATACTAGGGGTGCCACACGGTTTATCCAAATAAATACCTTGGAAGTGTCGCATTTGTATTCGTCAAGTATAGGGCATGAATCAAACGCTAAATGTGCGACAAGGATCACACCATTTTCGATTTAATTCATAAACGAGTAATAATAGAGATACCTAATTCATATGGCTAAATTCATTACTAAATTCATCATGTAACATGTGAAATGTATATTTTCTTTTTCATAATTCTCACCACTAATTTTGCTATGTGTCGTGATCTTATAGTTACGCATATCTTTTAAGCATAAAGTTTAGAGCACACGGTATGCATACCTTTAACGTGCCAAATGCACCATTCTTGAACCGATGGCATGCCAAACGTGATATCAGACAAAATTCCATTCGTGAGCCAAAGGTGTTTCAGTCATTCAAATGGCTCACGCCATTTTTTATTTTTATTTTTTTTATTTTTTATTTTTTATTTTATTTGTATTTGTATTTTTTTGTATTTGAGTGAGTGGGTTATTTAGTGGGGTATTTTGTGGGACCTAAGTGTGTTATTGGGAGGGTGATGAGGTGACGTTAAGGTGACATACCAATAACGTGTTATCCGCTCTTCGATCACCTTGTACTCATAGTCATGCAAATCATTTTTCCTCAAAAACAAGACTCTTGTTTAAAGTAGAGTTTTTTTTTACCATAGTACTTTTAACATTTATTTAAAAAAAATAGTACTTTTAAAATTTATTTAACAAAACATAGTGGTTCATTTTGATGCCTCTACTCTTGTATGTTACAGCTTTCATATCTAAAAAAAAAAAAATTGCTCCCTTTCCACAAATGATGACCATAACCGATTTTGGATTGTCCAAATTCCTCATATTTCTGCCACTACTGATTGGCTTCTAGCAACCTTTTTTGTGGTATCCCCTTACAAATATGCAGCCACGGATTCGTGTTTCTATTTCTTAGGATGAGGCCGTTTTCGAAGGTTTTAAAACGAGTCGAGATCTGTGTTTGCAATCTCTCACGAAATGAAACAAGGTGTTTTCTAAATTAAATGATACATTTGTTCTTTAACCGGTGAGGCTTCTGGGTACCTAATGCCACTGTCAAAACCGATAACCACCTCTTATCTATTTCGATTTGGATGTGTCTATCACTTCACTGCTGGAAATAAAACTCATGTACCCGGATACTTTTTTGTTTAATGTATCATTGTTTATAGAATAATTATTCATGTAGTGTTTTGTGTATCAATTTTTCGTTTTGCTTATCGGTGGATAAAGATTAGTGCAAGTGTATAAAATTTTGTCTATTATTTGAGTTTGATCTAGTTGTAGGCCTTACTGTATAATTTTAGATTTAATCTTTAGTTAAAAGTTCAGTATCATGTTCACAACTCCGAAGTGAAGTATCAATGCTAGCCATGTATTAATGGTTGTAAATATGTATTAGTTGTACTTTGCATTTCATCGTTATATGTGTTGTAATTTAGGTACCAGCAGATTGTGATTTATTTTTTATGTATCAATGGCTATAATAAATTTTAAAATATTATTTTTTATTAAATAAATTTTAAAAGTATTATGGTCAAACAAAACACTCGTTTAAAGTAAGTGATCAGCTATGACCATGTAAATCACACCACATAAATATGCGTCATTGCACGCGTTTATAAAAATTCATCGGGATGCGTTTGGTTAGTGGGTTTTGATATTGGGTTAATAGTTAAAGTAGAATTTTATTGTTTGGTAGATATTTGTGGGTCTAAGGATTGGGTTTGAGTAATTATTTTTTGGTTTATATGAAACTTGGGTGGAAAGTGTTGGAAAATTTAGTGCACTTGTGGGATTAGTTCACACCTTGAAATGGGTTAGGAGGTACGGAGTGTACACCCATAAGGTCCATGAACACCCTGACTCTAATAGTGGTTTGTATTGGTAATGTTAGTAGAAAGTACTGCCTGGTGAAAGTACTTGAGGAAACTGCTTGTGAAGAAATCGCTTGTGATTTTCAGCGATAGCGGTGTTTCCACGATAAGCGATGTTTCCAAGTGGTGTATCCACTGCTAGTGCTATGAAAGTCTTGATAAGCGGTGCTTCCATGATAGGCTGTATTTCCACTGCAAGTGAAAGTCGCTAGTGGAAAGTAATGCTTATGGAAAATCTTGCTAAATGGCAGTTACAAACTGCATTATGACCACGTTTAATTGGTCATGTAACCACTAACGGCTATAATGGGGATAATTATGAGGCTATTAATGGGCCGATTAATACTCATAATTCCATTGGAATAGCTCAAGAGTAACCTCCTATAAATAGGATATCTGTTTATGCATGGGAAGATACAGAAAACGTAAACACTTATTAGCGAAAGGGTTATAGAATTGTGCCTAATTCTCTAACTGCATTTGGTCTTATCCCAAGTAGATATTCGTGATACCCAGGCATTAGGGTCGAATAGTTTACTTTGGAAAGTGATCACACGATTCCAAGTGATATCCGGTAACTACCTAGTGGTATTGCTTATTGATTGTCTTAACCCTGTTCTGGGAGATACCCACCAACAATCAAAGTAAATTATTTTGTGATAATCAATGGCAACTGCTGCAATGAAACACATGGCTTCAAACTTTGCTAACTTGGACAAGTTTGAAGGGGTGGACTTTAGGAGGTGGCAGAAGAAGATGCACTTCTTGCTGTCAAGTATGAGTGTGGTGTATGTGCTAACCACACCCATTCCTGACGATGGTGATGATGCTACTGTGGAGCGGATCGGAGGAGGAGCAAATGGGAGAATGATGACTACATATGCAGAGGTCTTATTCTCGAATGGTATGTCGATTCTTTGTTTGATATTTATCCGAACTTTGAATCTTCCAAAGAACTGTGGGATTCCTTGGATGCCAAATATATGGGTGAGGATGCATCAAGTAAGAAGTTCCTTGTTAGTAATTTCACAAATTACAAAATGACTGATTCAAGACCGGTTATGGAACAATACAATGAACTTCTTGGAATACTCGGAAGGTTTACACAACACCAAATGAACATGGATGAGGCTATCAAAGTCTCGTGTGTCATTGACAAACTCCCTCCTTCATGGAAAGATTTCAAGCATACCTTGAAACATATGAAGGAGGAGTTAACTCTTGTTGAGTTAGGCAGTCATCTGCACATTGAGGAATCTCTCAAGGTGCCGGATAATGACAAGCCAAAGAGTAGCAATGCTACTGGTGCATCTGTTGTCAATATGGTGGAGCATAATAACTCCACAAGGTACAATGACAACAAAGGCAAACGCAAATATCATGACAACACAAGGGCCGATCCTAACAAGAAGGCAACACCTACTTGTTGGAAATGTGGCAAGACTGGTCACATTAAAAGGGACTGCAAGGGTGTTAAAATTGGTGGTAAAGCCAATGGATCATGCACTAATGGTTCAGGGAGTGGTGGTTCAGCCAACTCACTGAAAGGTCCGAATATGTTTAATAAGTCTTTTCAGATTTATTATGTTACATATGTATCTGAATCTTTTATGTGCAGGATGATGATGTTGCGTGGTGGGTTGACTCTGGTGCAACATTTCATGTGTGTAAAGATAGAAGCTGGTTCAAGACTTATGAATCACTGAATGATGGTTCTATTCTTCACATGGGAAATGAGTCAACAGCCTTGGTGCATGGTCGTGGTTGTGTAGATCTTAGGTTTAGTTCAGGAAAGATTGTAACTTTGTTTAATGTTATTCATGTTCCTGATATAAGGAAAACTTGGTTTCAAGTAGTGTTTTGAATAATCATGGATATAAACAAGTTATTGAATCTGATAAATTTGTTCTTTCTAAATGTGGTGTTTTATTGGTTTTGGTTATTTATGTAATCAAATGTTCAGGCTTAATATTACCAGCATGTGTTATTTCGACTTTTGTGACCACATATGATCAGACTAATTCTATCCTCTGGCATGCAAGACTTGGTCATGTACATTATAAAAGGTTGCAAGATATGTCTAAGGATGGGTTGATCCCAGCCTTTGACATGGACACTGAAAAATGTAAAACTTGCATGTTGACCAAGATTACCAAGAAACCCTTTCAGGGTGTTAGTCGTGAGACTAAGTTCCTGGAGCTTGTACCACGTGACTGTGTGATTTGCATGCCACTCCTTCTTTGGGAAATAAGAAGTACTTTGTGACATTTATTGATGATGCTTCTAGATTTTGTTATGTCTATTTATTACATACCAAGGATGAAGCATTAGATAAATTCAAAGTGTTTAAAACTGAAGTTGAATTACAACTTGGGTCTTTGATCAAAATATTAAGGATTGATAGGGGAGGTGAGTACATGGATACTCGGTACTTTCAGTCTGTTGGAATAATCCATGAAACTTGCCCTTATACTCCTCAGCAAAATGGTATTTCGAAAGGAAAAACAGGTCTTGAAGGAGATGGTTAATTCCATGTTGTCCTATTCAGGACTGAGTCAAGGGTTTTCGGGGTGAAGCTATGATAACAAACTTGCTATTTATTAAATAGGGTTCCCAACAAAAGGAACAAGGTTACCCCTTATGAACTCCGGACTAAAAGGAAACCCAACCTGAACTATCTCAAGGTTTGGGGTTGTAGGACTGTTGTAAGACTCCACGATCCAAAGTTGAAAACTTTGGGTGAAAGAGGCATTATTTGCATCTTTGTTGGATATCTTGAGCATTCCAAGGCTTTTAGGTTCTATGTTATTGAACCTAATGAATATCTTTCAATTAACTCCATTATTGAATCAAGGGATGCAGACTTTGATGAGAATAGATTCTCATCAGTTCCTAGACCAAGTCAGAGGATTCCTAATGGAACTCGTGACACTGGTGTATCGAGGTACGATGATGAACCATCGGTGGTGCCTGATGAGGTTGTGGTTCAAGAACTGAACACGTGCTCGGGAAAAGCAAAAGGGTCGAGGACTCCAAAGTCATTTGGACCGAGTTTCAACTATACTTAGTTGAAGGTACGGGATGAGGTCTCGACCAATACTCCTATTGCTTCATTGTTGAGGATGACCCCAAAATATTTGAAGAAGCAATGAAGTCGGGATATTGCTTTCGGAAAGAAGCAATCAATGATGAGATGGATTCCATCATGGGCAACAACACTTGGGTGTTGGTTGATCTACCTCCTGGTTGCAAACCTTTGGGTTGTAAATGGATTTTCAAAAGAAAATTGAAGGTAGATGGAACTATTGAAAAGTTCAAGGCTAGACTAGTCATTCAGGGCTTTAAACAAAAGTCAGGAATAGACTATTTTGATACTTATGCCCCTGTGGCTCGTATCAGTACCATAAGACTGCTGATTGCTATGGCATCTATTCACAATCTGGTTATTCATCAGATGGATGTGAAGACAACTTTCTTGAATGGTGAATTGGAAGAGGAGGTTTATATGAACCAACCTCAGGGCTTCATCTTGCCCGGCAATGAAAACAAGGTGTGTAAACTGATTAAGTCTCTTTATGGACTTAAGCAGGCACCTAAACAATGGCATCAAAAATTTGATGAAGTGGTTTTGTCTAGTGGTTATGTTCTTAACCAGGGTGACAAATGTGTATATAGCAAATTTGATGAATCTGGTAAAGGAGTCATCATTTGTCTATATGTTGATGACATGTTGATCTTGGTACTGACCAAAATCAGTTGACGACAAAGGAATTTTTGTCATCAAGGTTCTCCATGAAGGACATGGGGTGATGTTATCCTTGGTATAAGGATTAAACATGAAAGTAAAAGAATTTCTATCTCTCGGTCTCATTATATTGAGAAGGTACTGAGGAAATTCAATTACTTTGATTGTACTCAGTGAGTACACCTATGGATACTTGTGAGAAGCTGATGCCTAATCATGGCAAGGTTGTATCTCAACTTGAATATTCTAGGGTAATTGGTCACCGATGTATGCCATGACTTGTACAAGACGATATTGGTTTTTGCGTGGGAAAATTGAGTAGGTATACTAGTAATCCTAGTGCTCATCACTGGCAAGCAGTTCAAAGGGTACTGAAGTATTTGAAGAGAACTATGGATTATAGTCTCTCATATCTTGGTTACCCATCGTGTTGGAAGGATACAGCGATGCAAGTTGGATCAGTAACACTGAAGACAATTCGTCTACCGGTGGCTGGGTATTCCTACTTGGTGGAGGTGCAATTTCTTGGGCATCCAAGACTTGCATCACCAGTTCAACAATGGAATCTGAATTTGTGGCTTTAGCACTGCGGTAAAGAAGCTGAATGGTTGAAAAACTTGCTTCTTGAGATTCCATTGTGGCCTAAACCTATAGCACCTATTTCTATCCGGTGTGATAGTGCGGCTACATTGGCTAAGGCTTATAGCCAAATGTACAATGGTAAGTCTAGACACTTAGGTGTGAGACATAGCATGATTCGTGAGCTTATCATGAATGGGGTGGTATCTATAGAGTTTGTTAGATCTCAACAAAATTTAGCTGATCACTTGACGAAGGGTCTGGCTAGAGACTTGGTTATAAAGTCTGCTAAAGGGATGGGTTTAAGTCCAACTTAGTCACTGAATGCTAGGACACCCAACTCCCTCCTGAGGAAACTTAGGAGCTGAGTTCAATGTGGAAAGTTGAACATTGAGTGGACTGGAGCACATGTTTTATTTACATCCCAAGGTTGTGCTTTCGAGAACACTGTTGAAAGGAGGATGAAGTCTTTACTTCTTAATGGTTAATTTTCTTTGAAAAAGTGCTTAGCAAGAGCATGACTAAAGAGGAACCACCTATGTAAATGTTGAAGTTTTGCCGCTTGAGGAAGCTTTGGACTTTTAGCTTTTACAACATTTATGAATTTGGATATTGACACATGGCTTGTATAGTGTCGAGGAGGTATTAAGTGTTTGAAAACTTGTGTGTATTTATCTTCAGGTATTCAAATGGGTTGAAGGGTTCAATTCTTAGAACACCATGATTCTCGAATATTTGAACGTGTAATTACTAAGATGGAAATTCAATCCTCAGGACATTTTCGTTTATGCACATGTTTTTGTTGATGTTTATTTTTCATGCAAAGGAAGTGAACTAAATTTGGGGAGGATTGTTGGAAAATTTAGTGCACTTGTGGGATTAGTTCACACCTTGAAATGGGTTAGGAGGTACGGAGTGTACACCCATAAGGTCCATGAACACCCTGACTCTAATAGTGGTTTGTATTGGTAGTGCTAGTAGAAAGTACTGCTGGTGAAAGTACTTCTTGAGGAAAGTACTGCTTGTGGAAAGTACTGCTTGTGATTTTCATCGATAAGCGGTGTTTCCACGATAGGCGGTGTTTCCACTGAAGTGGTGTATCCACTGCTAGTGCTATGAAAATCTTGATAGCGTGCTTCCATGATAGGCGTATTTCCACCGCAAGTGAAAGCGCTAGTGGAAAGTCTGCTTATGGAAAGTATCTTGCTAAATGGCGATTACAACGCATTATGACCACGTTTAATTGGTCATGTAACCACTAACGGCTATAATGGGGATAATTATGAGGCTATTAATGGGCCGATTAATACTCATAATTCCATTGGAATAGCTCAAGAGTAACCTCCTATAAATAGGATATCTGTTTATGCATGGGAAGATACAGAAAACGTAAACACTTATTAGCGAAAGGGTTATAGAATTGTGCCTAATTCTCTAACTGCATTTGGTCTTATCCCAAGTAGATATTCGTGATACCCAGGCATTAGGGTCGAATAGTTTACTTTGGAAAGTGATCACACGATTCCAAGTGATATCCGGTAACCACCTAGTGGTATTGCTACTGTTATTGATTGTCTTAACCACATTGGGAGATACCCACCAACAATCAAAGTAAATTATTTTGTGATAATCAATGGCAACTGCTGCAATGAAACACATGGCTTCAAACTTTGCTAAGCTGGACAAGTTTGAAGGGGTGGACTTTAGGAGGTGGCAGAAGAAGATGCACTTCTTGCTGTCAAGTATGAGTGTGGTGTATGTGCTAACCACACCCATTCCTGACGATGGTGATGATGCTACTGTGTGGGCGGATCGAGGAGGAGCAAATGGGAGAATGATGACTACATATGCAGAGGTCTTATTCGAATGGTATGTCCGATTCTTTGTTTGATATTTATCGAACTTTGAATCTTCCAAGAAGCTGTGGGATTCCTTGGATGCCAAATATATGGGTGAGGATGCATCAAGTAAGAAGTTCCTTGTTAGTAATTTCACAAATTACAAAATGACTGATTCAAGACCAGTTATGGAACAATACAATGAACTTCTTGGAATACTCGGAAGGTTTACACAACACCAAATGAACATGGATGAGGCTATCAAAGTCTCGTGTGTCACCTTTTCACTATCACATTATTTCTATCTTATTATTGAACCTCAAAAGCAAACATACAGTTTGAATCGAGTGATACCCTAACACGTCGACTCATTATACTATAAATTACCTATATATATTAAAGGACGTTTTAACGCTGTCGTTTTGACATGGTTTCGAATCGTGCATTATTGTCACACCCCCAAATTACTTGTTTTGCAGCGGAATGGAATTCACGGGATTGACTGTCATAGCATCATAATCACAGTTATATCGAACGACCTAAAGTGTCGTTTTAGAAACACATCGTTTGATATTTATATAAAACATACAGAGTTACAAGATAGGTCCCAAAAGTTGATAAAGTTTGCGGAAATATAAGTTTATTACAAGTCCAAACGATGTTTTGAAAAGAAAACCATAATATACAATGATAAGTGTCGACGCCGCGACACTATGAGGGTTCCTTAATCGTGTCATGATGCGAATGTCTAGTTACCCGAAAATACATTGCTAAAACGGTCAACACAAAGGTTGGTGAGAAATCATAGGTTTATGAAAAATAATTTATACGACCACACAAGTATAGACCATATATGACAAACATGCCACATAAAAATGTTACAATTGCTATAAGTCCATGACACCGAAACTAGAATGATTATGATGTTCGCTAAGAGTGTTTGCCAAACAACTCAAATAATGATATTAAATGAAATGCATCCGTTTAACCAGTTGAAATCCACCAACCCGGATGGAGGAGTCACCCTCGATAGATCTATCCACTCACCCTCGCTTCTATGAAATTAACGGTTCATGTTATAAAATGGGGACATTCAATTGGCATGAGGTAACTTAAGCAATGTAAATGAATTTGATATACTTGGTATCGTAATAAAAATGATGTGCAATGTATTCTCCCCTGTAGGTTTGAAAATAAGTATAAACGTGTACAACGGGGCTATGAAAACTCACTTGATGAATTGATGCGATGACAAAAGTGTGTACACCGAAATACAGCGTGAATCTCAAAACTTGACCTATTATGAATGATATGATAAATAATAAGTTATGATGTAATGTTATGCATGCAATTCGGATGATATCTATACCACTTATGAATTTTTGAAAATAATACTTTTCGTCAAAAATATAATCTTTTAACGTCTTGACCATTTTTAAATTACTCCACTTGTATTTACGTTGAAATGATATCCGACGATAATCATTTAGTGATTTATTAAGAACTTATAACTTTTCGTCGTAAAATAATGTCGTTGAAATATTCATGAAAGTGACAAAACGGCCTCTATAAGCTAGTCGTAAACTGGTGCACATCGAGTATTAGGAAACGTACTCAATGGTTTTGGTAAGTTTGTATCATAATCTCAAAGTTTTAGTACAAGAGTTTCCATCCTAGAGGTCTCTAACATAAAGAAAAATAAAGATTAAGTATGGTACTTGTGTCCCAAAATATAGTTAAGGATGGTTTTCGGCAAATGTTTGAGTAGCCATAATTAATTCATTACAACTCCGCTAGTCAAACGGTCGGACATTTTGGAAAATATACTTGGCAAACTCACTTTTACTAGAAGACATTACTTTTTAAAAAGTTCTACATCAATGTTAAAAACCCTCTTCAACATGGTCACTTGTTTTGCCGTAAAACTTGCCTATTAGAAATTGACTAGTTTTTCTTATTTATTAAAGTTACGACAACTTTTGTAAACGGGTATAATTTAATCGTTACAAATCCGTTTTCTACGTTTTATATGTCCTTAGCTTTGTATCAAAGTATACTAGTATATTTTTGATAAGTCGACATAATTTATAACGCCTAAGTTTCATTTTTGACTTGTACAAAATAAATATAACATGCTGAAATTTCCAGAAAATTATAGTTTTCGTCGCCAACTTGAAAAATTCATAACTTCTTCGTTATAGCTCCTTTTTAATCCGTTCAAGACCACGTTTTGTTTTAAAGTGTATTTTCTAATTATCTAGACCAAAAAATTTTATCTACTGTCGGATTTTCCAGATTTTAAAAATATGGACAGACCCTTTTGCAAACTTGTCGAAATGAGTTTTTCTCGCGCCAAACCTATTCTAACCCATTCAAAACAACGCCGAAGCTATTCTAATCCTACCATACACCTTCTTAGGGTGT
Organism: Chrysanthemum makinoi; assembly: GCA_910596185.1. Classification (NCBI taxonomy): domain Eukaryota; kingdom Viridiplantae; phylum Streptophyta; class Magnoliopsida; order Asterales; family Asteraceae; genus Chrysanthemum; species Chrysanthemum makinoi. The sequence goes on from OU343221.1 coordinate 314,424,882, forward strand.
CATGGGTTCCTAGACATCACCAAGAGTGATTTATAACAAGGAGTAATTATAGGATGACTAATATATATATAACTCTTAAAATCAATGTAAAAAGTGGTATAAACCTCATGAGACTTGCATGCTTTCTCAAGTAAAATGAAATGATCAAAACAATGAATATGAAATAAACACATGAATATGGATGCTTACTAGTAACTTGATGAGGTTTATGGACAATGGATTTTTCCTAATCACCCAAGGTTTATATTGCAAAACCTTAAACAAGAGTGATACTAGAGTATATAAAACTTGATTAGAGAAAAATATTTGATCTCCTTCTTGGTCCCTTGTGGTTGCCGGTTTTGGAGAGGAAGAGAGGAAGCAAAATATGTTTTCACCTTTTGATATTATGAGTGTATGAGTTTGTTTAAGTGAAATAATACTTCTACTAGCAAGAGATATTTGCAAAATAGTCAAGTGACTCACCCCTTGTGTCGACAAGGGGTGTTAGTCATCCTTTGTTATGTTTTTTTTTTTAATTATGTATAAGAGTAAGTTAGTGTAAGTAAATTGAGGATATGTGGTAAGTTAAATACACATTTGAGTATTTAGGGTAGCATTAGATAAAAATAACTTTTAACGGGTCAAGATAAAATATATTAAGGTCATAAAAATTATAAAAATACATTTCTTGCAAAATTTGAGTGAAATAATAATTATCGTGTAGTATTTAAGAAAACCGTCGTAATTATATAAATATAACAATTTATATACAAAATAAATTTAAAACACTGGGTAAACTCATAATATTATTTTTATAAACTTAATATGAGTATAAAAATATATTGGGATAATTTTTAAAAGTAATGGATCAATTGTTCAAAATAATTAATTACGCGATAACGTTTATTTAATATGAAATTATACGTTTAATGTAAAAATGCAAAACCATGCATGAACTAATATGATGATAATGATGATAATGATATGTAGACTAAACTTAGTCCATATGGAATGTCCTTAATGATTATTCATGAATTCACAGCTAAACCATTACGGTTACGTGAATTTGATGCTCGTAAACCTAGTTTACGATAAATGATAAATGATGAAGCATGAGTAATGTTTTGAAATATGACCTGAAAATACGAATTGTCACATTCGCCCATCCAAAAAGGAATTCAGTCCCTGAATTCAGTCCTTGTTGGGTCCTACAGTGTTGTCAGTGAAAAGATGAGGATATTTGAGGCGCATCTGATCTTCCCGTTCCCAAGTAAACTCAGGATCTCTTCGAGAATTCCAGCGAACCTTCACAATAGGAATACGACTTTGTTTCAACTGCTTGACCTCGCGGTCCATAATTTCTACAGGTTCCTCCACGAAATTGAGTTTATCGTCGAGTTGAATTTCTTCCAATGGAATAACGAGTGATTCGTACGAAAGACATTTCTTCGTGTTTGAAACGTGAAACGTGTTGTGTACGTGACTAAATTCTGTCGGAAGATCAAGTCGATAAGCTACAGGGGCCGACTGCTCAAAATTTTGAATGGCCCAATGTACCTCGGGTTCAACTTTCCGCGTTTTCCAAATCGTACCACGCCTTTCCAAGGCGATACTTTCAACATCACTTTGTCGCCGACTTGAAATTCTAACGGTTTGCGTCTAACATCTGCGTAACTTTTCTCGACTCCTAGCGATTCGAGTCTATCTCGGATTTGGACTATCTTTTCGTTGTTTCCCGTACCATTTGGACCGGTGAGTTGTGCGTCTCCAACCTCGGCCCAACAAACATGCGATCGGCATTTTCGACCATAAAGTGCTTCGAATGGTGCCGCTTTTATACTGGTGTGATAACTATTGTTGTACGAGAATTCAATCAATGGCAAATGGTTAGCCCAACCATTTCCAAAATCAATCACACATGCTCTCAGCATATCTTCTAATGTTTGAATTGTCCTTTCACTTTGACCATCGGTTTGTGGATGATATCTTGTGCTCATCTCTAATTTGGTTCCAAATGAATCTTGTAATGATTTCCGAAATTTGAAGTGAATCGACTATCTCTGTCGGAAATGATGGAAATTGGTGCTCCATGCCTCGAGACTATTTCCTTGACATAAAGTCTAGTAAGTTGTTCCATGGAATAAGTCTCTCTAATTGGTATGAAATGAGCTGATTTGGTAAGACGATCGACGATTACCCATATAGCATCGTAACCTCCCGATGTCTTTGGAAGTTTCGTGACAAAGTCCATCGTAATTCGTTCCCATTTCCGTTGGGGAATCTCTGGTTGTTGGAGTAATCCGAAGGTTTCGATATTGACTTTTACTTTAGAACAAGTAAGACATTGCTAACGTGACGTGGCAATCTCCGCTTTCATGTTCGGCCACCAATAAAGTTTCTTGAGATCCTGATACATCTTATCGGATCCGGGTGAATAGAATACTTTGACTTATGCGACTCATGCATAATCAATTCTCGTATCCCGCCATAAAATGGTACCCACATTCTTTCCTTGAAGCATAATACTCCATCTGCTCTCTTTACAAAACCATTTGCATTTTCTGGCATACCATAAAGCTTTTCACTTGGTCGGTTTTCCTCCTTAAGTGCCTCGATTTGTGCCTCAAGTATTCTTGATGGTAAAGGTGAACTGATCGTCATTCCTGATGATCGGACTCTTAAAGGTTTGGGTCTTTCTTTCCGGCTAAGAGCATCAGCCACAACATTGGCTTTTCCCGGATGATACTTGATTTCACAATCATAATCGCTGAGTAATTCCAACCAACGACGTTGTCTCATGTTAAGTTCCTTCTGATCAAGAACATATTGTAAACTCTTGTGGTCCGTAAACATTGTGCACTTTGTACCGTAAAGGTAGTGTCTCCAAATCTTAAGTGCAAAAACTACGGCCCCCAACTCAAGATCATGAGTGGTGTAATTCTTCTCATGGACCTTAAGTTGTCGAGAAGCATAAGCTATCACCTTATCGTTTTGCATTAATACAGCTCCAAGCCCTTTATGTGAAGCATCGCAGGATACAACGAAGTTCTCAATTCCTTCGGGTAGTGCCAAAATTGGCGCACTGCAAAGCTTTTGCTTCAACACCTGAAAAGCAGCTTCTTGTTTCTTTCCCCATTCGTACCTCTTGTTTTTCTGTGTCAATTTGGTCAAAGCTTTAGCTATCTTTGAAAAACCTTCATGAATCTTCGTAATACCGGCAAGTCCTAGAAATTGTTCGGATTTCTGTAGGATTTGTCGGAGTAGTCCAATCTTTACGACTTCAATCTTTGCAGGGTCTACTTGTAATCCTTGACTATCAATGACATGACCAAGAAATTGTACTTTGCGGTTCCAAAAATCACACTTCCAAAATTTGGCATACAACTTCTCATTCTTGAGTAGTCCTAAAATCGTTCTCAAATGCCCTTCATGCTCTTCCTTGCTCTTTGAGTAAATCAATATGTCGTCGATGAATACTATAACAAACTTGTCCAAATACGGTTTACATACCCTATTCATGAGATCCATGAATACTGCAGGTGCATTAGTTAATCCGAACGGCATTACTTGAAACTCATAATGTCCACAACGTGTTCTAAACGTTTTGAATATCCTCCTCCCGCACTCTAAGTTGATGATAACCTGATCTTAGGTCAATCTTTGAATAGATACTAGAGCCTTGCAAATGATCGAACAAGTCGTCGATTACGGGAGTGGGTAACGATTCTTCACCGTTAACTTGTTCAGCTCTCTATAATCTATACATATTCTAAAGGATCCATCTTTCTTCTTCACAAACAAGACCGGTGCTCCCAAGGCAGGAACTTGGCCTAATGAATCCTTTGTCTAAAAGTTCTTGCAACAGATTAGACAACTCTTGCATTTCGATGGTGCTAATCGGTAAGGTGCTCGCAATTGGTGCAGCTCCGGGCACTAAGTCAATATGAAATTCTACTTGACGTGCCGGTGGAGTCCCTGGCAAGTCTTCGGGAAAGACTTCAGGAAATTCTCGAGCGATCGGTACATCCTCAAGTCGCTTCTCCTCCGACTTCTTCTCGGTTATATGTGCTAAGAAATCAAAACAACCTTTCTTTATGTACTTCTCCGTTTTGATGCATGAGATAATACTGAGTCTAGTTCCACTTCGTTCCCCACGAATGATCAAAGTTTCGCCATTGTAAGGAAGATGAACAACTTTTTCATCACAAATGATTCTTGCACGATGTTTGGATAACCAATCCATACCAATGATGACGTCGAAACTACCTAGTTCTACGGGCATAAGGTCTATATTGAAGGGATGATTTAGAAAATTGAGTGTACAACCACGGACAATGGTGTTGGTACTAATCAAGTTACCATTAGCTAATTCAATGTTGTATGATGTGTCTAATGTGGTTGGTTTGATATTGAGTAAAGGTGCAAATATAGTGGACACAAAACTCTTATCGGCTCCCGAATCAAATAAAACTGATGCATAACGATTATTGATAAGGAACGTACCTGTAACGACATTCGGGTCCTCCCTAGCTTCTCCACCTCCCATGACATAGGCTCTTCCTTGTGCCATTCCTCCTTGATTCCTGTTTCCTTGGTTCCTTCCCTTTGGACACTCACTCTTGTAGTGTCCCCTTTCTCAGCAACCAAAACATGTCACTTGGTGGTTTCGATTTTCCCCGATAGCTTGCATCTTGCATTCCCTAGTTTGATGTCCCACTTTCTTACAATTCCCGCATGGTTCAAGACAACGTCCCGGCTTGTGATGACTAGAACACATCTCACACTTAGGCAAAATCCCCGTGTACCCCTTTTCTCCTTTGGACCTGCAACATAGGCCCTTGCAACCTCTTGCCTCTTAGGTGGTTGTTGAGTAACATTTCCACCTCTGTTGTTGTCCCACTTCCGTTTGTTGTTGTTATAGTTGGTGTAGTTGTTTCAGTTATTGTTGAAATTGGAGCGGTTGTTGGTATTGTTGTTTCGGTTGGTGTTGGCGATGTTGCTTCTCTTCACTACTTGTGCCATGATCTTTTGAGTCACTCGAATGGATTCCTCGATCGTTTGCGGATCAAAAGAAATCACGTCTCCTTGAACAACCTGGGGAAGTCCCCCAATGAAAGCCTCCAGTAGCTTTTCATTATCCGATACCATAGATGGGCATAACGCGGCCAATTCTTGGAACCTTCGAATGTAAGTATCAATATCATACCCAATAGTCACCAATTCATAGAATTCGGTCTCCAACTTCTTCACCTCCATACGCGGACAATACTTCCTCGTTAGTAACCTTCTGAATTGCTCCCAGGTGAGCTTGTACGCATTTTCCATTCCCATTGGCTGAGCATACGAATTCCACCACGACATTGCCCCATCAAGTAGTGTACTTGTAGCAAACTTAACCTTGCTATCCTCCGGGCAATTACATAGCAAAAACACGGATTCCATTTTCTCGAACCATCTAACCATGGCAGTTGCCCCTTCAGTACCCTTGAACTTAGTAGGATCTCCACTTTTAAAATCCTTATACGTACAACTTCTAACTCCGGACCCTCCTGCAATACTGCAGCAGCAAAGATGTCTAGCGGCCTCGGCAGTTGCCGCAGCCTCAGCAGCAGCCGCCACCGATGCTCTCTCAGTCCTTAATGCCTCGGCTATGCTATCATTCACATACTTCTGCATAGCAGCTTGAGTCAATTCAGGTGTGGCTTTCTTTGGCTCCATTGCTCTTCAAAACCATAAGATGAAACAATTATGAGAACTCGTAAGTAGAAACAAACATTACACATATATATCCACAACCACAACATGCATAATATAAATGAAATCACAACGGAACAACCACGAAATATCATATATATAATCACAACACACTTGGATAATATACATGAAAATTTAGGCCTTCATGGACCGATATCATAGATAGTAAAACCATTCCTACATAGTTGAGTCAATACTTGATATTTTGTTTGTACAACAACCAAAAGACAACAAGTTCTTTAAACTATGTCACACACCTTGTGACTAGGATAATAGTAAATAAAAACTATACATGATAAAAGTTTACACTAGGCACCTCCTCGGTGCTCCGCCATTCGATCCTGTCAGATCTCGAACCTGTGCAACCAAACTAGCAACCAAACCCCTCAACTCACTAATCCGACCCTGTGCGGTAACCATGCTCTCTCGTTCTAATGCCAACTCCTGAGCCTGACGCTGAAGTTCGTCCTGTGCCATCTCGGCTCTGTCATATAACTCAGGCATTTCCTGCCTCAACTCAACAATATGCCCCCGGTTCTCTAAATGTCTAGACTCTAAACCCTGGTGTGCCATATCAATCGAAACTCTACCTATCACGAGGCCTTCAACCTCCTTCTCAATGGTCTCCACTCGATCCAAAGATAGTTCCTCCAATTGTCCTAACATCCTATCTATCTGAACCTGTTGGCTATCAATATGTGCCCCTAATGTCTCAGTGGAAGGCTTTCTAGAAGCAGCAGCCTTTGAGCTCTCACCTATCTCGAACCTAACAGGTGGTTCGGGCTCTGTAGAGGGTGATGCAGGGATGTCAAAATGATCACGCTTTTTGAGCGGCAAGTCCAATGTAGGTATAGGCTCCCTAAGATAGTATGATGAAGATGATGATGATAATAGTGGTGATGGTGGGTGAATCGGACCATGTGTAGGGCTAACAGGTGGTGTAGGTGCGACTTCGCCCTCCTCAAAGGGTTCGGTCTCAGTGTCAGTCACTATAAGTGGAAAGTCTGAAGTAGAGCCAATAGAAGATACAACTACAGTGTGTGATAAGGCATCGTTCATGTTGGTGTCGGATGAGACATCCTCCATGTTCGTGTCAGATGATATAGGGATAGGGTCGGAATCTGAAGACATCTCTGTGACAACCGATGTAAAATAAAAGTAAATAACTCAAATAAAATGTATATGAATCCGCATGAAAAGTGAACATGCACTTATGATGAAATGATGAGATGCTATGATGATGTAGTTATAGTCTAGGGTCAATGATACAACCTAGTTCTCTATAACTGAAGCTCTGATACCAATCTGTCACACCCCCAAATAACCTGTTTTGCAGCGGAATGGAATTCCTGGGGATTGACTGTCATAGCATCACAATCACAGTTATATCGAACGACCTAAAGTGTCGTTTTAGAAACACATCGTTTGATATTTATATAAAACATACAGAGTTACAAGATAGGTCCCAAAAGTTGATAAAGTTTGCGGAAATATAAGTTTATTACAAGTCCAAACGATGTTTTGAAAAGAAAACCATAATATACAATGATAAGTGTCGACGCCGCGACACTATGAGGGTTCCTTAATCGTGCCATGATGAAAATGTCTAGTTACCTGAAAATACATTGCTAAAACGGTCAACACAAAGGTTGGTGAGAAATCATAGGTTTATGAAAAATAATTTATACGACCACACAAGTATAGACCATATATGACAAACATGCCACATAAAAATGTTACAATTGCTATAAGTCCATGACACCAAAACTACACTGATTATGATGTTCACCCCAACAGAGTGTTTGCCAAACAACTCAAATAATGATATTAAATGAAATGCATCCGTTTAACCAGTTGGAATCCACCAACCCGGATGGAGGAGTCACCCTCGATAGATCTATCCACTCACCCTCGCTTCTATGAAATTAACGGTTCATGTTATAAAATTGGGACATTCAATTGGCATGAGGTAACTTAAGCAATGTAAATGAATTTGATATACTTTGTATCGTAATAAAAATGATGTGCAATGTATTCTCCCCCGTAGGTTTGAAAATAAGTATAAACATGTACAACGGGGCTATGAAAACTCACTTGATGAATTGATGCGATGACAAAAGTGTGTACACCGAAATACAGCGTGAATCTCAAAACTTGACCTATTATGAATGATATGATACATAATAAATTATGATGTAATGTTATGCATGCAATTCGGATGATATCTATACCACTTATGAATTTTTGAAAATAATACTTTTCGTCAAAAATATAATCTTTTAACGTCTTGACCATTTTTAAATTACTCCACTTGTATTTACGTTGAAATGATATCCGACGATAATCATTTAGTGATTTATTAAGAAATTATAACTTTTCGTGGTAAAATAATATCGTTGAAATATTCATGAAAGTGACAAAACGGCCTCTAAAAGCTAGTCGTAAACTGGTGCACATCGAGTATTAGGAAACGTACTCAATGGTTTTGGTAAGTTTGTATCATAATCTCAAAGTTTTAGTACAAGAGTTTCCATCCTAGAGGTCTCGAACATAAAGAAAAATAAAGATTAAGTATGGTACTTGTGTCCCAAAATATAGTTAAGGATGGTTTTCGGCAAATGTTTGAGTAGCCATAATTAATTTATTACAACTCCGCTAGTCAAACGGTCGGACATTTTGGAAAATATACTTGGCAAACTCACTTTTACTAGAAGACATTACTTTTTAAAAAGTTCTACATCAATGTTAAAAACACTCTTCAACATGGTCACTTGTTTTGCCGTAAAACTTGCCTATTAGAAATTGACTAGTTTTTCTTATTTATTAAAGTTACGACAACTTTTGTAAACGGGTATAATTTAATCGTTACAAATCCGTTTTCTACGTTTTATATGTCCTTAGCTTTGTATCAAAGTATACTAGTATATTTTTGATAAGTCGACATAATTTATAACGCCTAAGTTTCATTTTTGACTCGTACAAAATAAATATAACATGCTGAAATTTCCAGAAAATTATAGTTTTCGTCGCCAACTTGAAAAATTCATAACTTCTTCGTTATAGCTCCGTTTTAATCCGTTCAAGCGTCCACGTTTTCGTTTTAAAGTGTATTTTCTAATTATCTAGGCCAAAAAATTTTATCTACTGTCGGATTTTCCAGATTTTAAAAATATGGACAGACCCTTTTGCAAACTTGTCGAAATGAGTTTTTCTCGCGCCAAACCTATTCTAACCCATTCAAAACAACTCCGACGCTATTCTAATCCTACCATACACCTTCTTAGGGTGTCATGGGTTCCTAGACATCACCAAGAGTGATTTATAACAAGGAGTAATTATAGGATGACTAATATATATATAACTCTTAAAATCAATGTAAAAAGTGGGATAAACCTCATGAGACTTGCATGCTTTCTCAAGTAAAATGAAATGATCAAAACAATGAATATGAAATAAACACATGAATATGGATGCTTACTAGTAACTTGATGAGGTTTATGGACAATGGATTTTTCCTAATCACCCAAGGTTTATATTGCAAAACCTTAAACAAGAGTGATACTAGAGTATATAAAACTTGATTAGAGAAAAAATATTTGATCTCCTTCTTGGTCCCTTGTGGTTGCGGTTTTGGAGAGAAAGAGAGGAGCAAAATATGTTTCACCTTTTGATATTATGAGTGTATGAGTTTGTTTAAGTGAAATAATACTTCTACTAGCAAGAGATATTTGCAAAATAGTCAAGTGACTCACCCCTTGTGTCGACAAGGGGTGTTAGTCATCCTTTGTTATGTTTTTTTTTTTTAATTATGTATAAGAGTAAGTTAGTGTAAGTAAATTGAGGATATGTGGTAAGTTAAATACACATTTGAGTATTTAGGGTAGCATTAGATAAAAATAACTTTTAACGGGTCAAGATAAAATATATTAAGGTCATAAAAATTATAAAAATACATTACTTGCAAAATTTGAGTGAAATAATAATTATCGTGTAGTATTTAAGAAAACCGTCGTAATTATATAAATATAACAATTTATATACAAAATAAATTTAAAACACTGGGTAAACTCATAATATTATTTTTATAAACTTAATTTGAGTATAAAAATATATTGGGATAATTTTTAAAAGTAATGGATCAATTGTTCAAAATAATTAATTACGCGATAACGTTTATTTAATATGAAATTATACGTTTAATGTAAAAATGCAAAACCATGCATGAACTAATATGATGATAATGATGATAATGATATGTAGACTAAACTTAGTCCATATGGAATGTCCTTAATGATTATTCATGAATTCACAGCTAAACCATTACGGTTACGTGAATTTGATGCTCGTAAACCTAGTTTACGATAAATGATAAATGATGAAGCATGAGTAATGTTTTGAAATATGACCTGAAAATACGAATTGTCACATTCGCCCATCCAAAAAGGAATTCAGTCCCTGAATTCAGTCCTTGTTGGGTCCTACAGTGTTGTCGGTGAAAAGATGAGGATATTTGAGGCGCATCTGATCTTCCCGTTCCCAAGTAAACTCAGGACCTCTTCGAGAATTCCAGCGAACCTTCACAATAGGAATACGACTTTGTTTCAACTACTTGACCTCGCGGTCCATAATTTCTACAGGTTCCTCCACGAAATTGAGTTTATCGTCGAGTTGAATTTCTTCCAATGGAATAACGAGTGATTCGTCTGAAAGACATTTCTTCAGGTTTGAAACGTGAAACGTGTTTTGTACATGACCAAGTTCGCCGGAAGATCAAGTCGATAAGCTACAGGGCCGACTCTGCTCAAAATTTTGAATGGCCCAATGTACCTCGAGTTCAATTTCCCGCGTTTTCCAAATCGTACCACGCCTTTCCAAGGCGATACTTTCAACATCACTTTGTCGCCGACTTGAAATTCTAACGGTTTGCGTCTAATATCTGCGTAACTTTTCGTCGACTCCAGCGTTCTGAGTCTATCTCGGATTTGGACTATCTTTTCTGTTGGTTCCCGTACCATTTCTGGACCAGTGAGTTGTGCGTCTCCAACCTCGGCCCAACAAACAGGCGATCGGCATTTTCGACCATAAAGTGCTTTGAATGGTGCCGCTTTTATACTGGTGTGATAACTATTGTTGTACGAGAATTCAATCAATGGCAAATGGTTAGCCCAACCATTTCCAAAATCAATCACACATGCTCTCAGCATATCTTCCAATGTTTGAATTGTCCTTTCACTTTGACCATCGGTTTGTGGATGATATGCTGTGCTCATCTCTAATTTGGTTCCAAATGAATCTTGTAATGATTTCCAGAAATTTGAAGTGAATCGACTATCTCTGTCAGAAATGATGGAAATTGGTGCTCCATGCCTCGAGACTATTTCCTTGACATAAAGTCTAGTAAGTTGTTCCATGGAATAAGTCTCTCTAATTGGTATGAAATGAGCTGATTTGGTAAGACGATCGACGATTACCCATATAGCATCGTAACCTCCCGATGTCTTTGGAAGTTTCGTGACAAAGTCCATCGTAATGCGTTCCCATTTCCATTGGGGAATCTCTGGTTGTTGGAGTAATCCTGAAGGTTTCTGATATTCGACTTTTACTTTAGAACAAGTAAGACATCTGCTAACGTACGTGGCAATCTCTGCTTTCATGTTCGGCCACCAATAAAGTTTCTTGAGATCCGATACATCTTATCGATCCGGGTGAATAGAATACTTTGACTTATGCGACTCATGCATAATCAATTCTCGTATCCCGCCATAAAATGGTACCCACATTCTTTCCTTGAAGCATAATACTCCATCTGCTCTCTTTACAAAACCATTTCCATTTTCAGGCATACCATAAAGCTTTTCACTTGGTCGGTTTTCCTCCTTAAGTGCCTCGATTTGTGCCTCAAGTATTCTTGATGGTAAAGGTGAACTGATCGTCATTCCTAATGATCGGACTCTTAAAGGTTTGGGTCTTTCTTTCCGGCTAAGAGCATCAGCCACAACATTGGCTTTTCCCGGATGATACTTGATTTCACAATCATAATCGCTGAGTAATTCCAACCAACGACGTTGTCTCATGTTAAGTTCCTTCTGATCAAGAACATATTGTAAACTCTTGTGGTCCATAAACATTGTGCACTTTGTACCGTAAAGGTAGTGTCTCCAAATCTTAAGTGCAAAAACTACGGCCCCCAACTCAAGATCATGAGTGGTGTAATTCTTCTCATGGACCTTAAGTTGTCGAGAAGCATAAGCTATCACCTAATCGTTTTGCATTAATACAGCTCCAAGCCCTTTATGTGAAGCATCGCAGTATACAACTAAGTTCTCAATTCCTTCGGGTAGTGCCAAAATTGGCGCACTGCAAAGCTTTTGCTTCAACAACTGAAAAGCAACTTCTTGTTTCTTTCCCCATTCGTACCTCTTGTTTTTCTGTGTCAATTTGGTCAAAGCTTTAGCTATCTTTGAAAAACCTTCGATGAATCTTCGGTAATACCCGGCAAGTCCTAGAAATTGTTGGATTTCTGTAGGATTTGTCGGAGTAGTCCAATCTTTTACAGCTTCAATCTTTTCAGGGTCTACTTGTAATCCTTGTCTATCAATGACATGACCAAGAAATTGTACTTTGCGATTCCAAAAATCACACTTCGAAAATTTGGCATACAACTTCTCATTCTTGAGTAGTCCTAAAATCGTTCTCAAATGCCCTTCATGCTCTTCCTTGCTCTTTGAGTAAATCAATATGTCGTCGATGAATACTATAACAAACTTGTCCAAATACGGTTTACATACCCTATTCATGAGATCCATGAATACTGCAGGTGCATTAGTTAATCCGAACGGCATTACATGAAACTCATAATGTCCATAACGTGTTCTAAACGCTGTTTTCGGAATATCCTCCTCCCGCACTCTAAGTTGATGATAACCTGATCTTAGGTCAATCTTTGAATAGATACTAGAGCCTTGCAAATGATCGAACAAGTTAAATCGATTCGGGAGTGGGTAACGATTCTTCACCGTTAACTTGTTCAGCTCTCTATAATCTATACACATTCGAAAAGATCCATCTTTCTTCTTCACCAACAAGACCGGTGCTTCCCAAGGCGAGGAACTTGGCCTAATGAATCCTTTGTCTAAAAGTTCTTGCAACTGGTTAGACAACTCTTGCATTTCTGATGGTGCTAATCGGTAAGGTGCTTGCGCAATTGGTGCAGCTCCGGGCACTAAGTCAATATGAAATTCTACTTGACGTGCCGGTGGGAGTCCTGGCAAGTCTTCGGGAAAGACTTCCGGAAATTCTCGAGCGATCGGTACATCCTCAAGTCGCTTCTCCTCCGACTTCTTCTCGGTTATATGTGCTAAGAAATCAAAACAACCTTTCTTTATGTACTTCTCTGTTTTGATGCATGATATAATACTGAGTCTAGTTCCACTTCGTTCCCCACGAATGATCAAAGTTTCGCCGTTGTAAGGAAGATGAACAACTTTTTCATCACAAATGATTCTTGCACGATGTTTGGATAACCAATCCATACCAATGATGACGTCGAAACTACCTAGTTCTACGGGCATAAGGTCTATATTGAAGGGATGATTTAGAAAATTGAGTGTACAACCACGGACAATGGTGTTGGTACTAATCAAGTTACCATTAGCTAATTCAATGTTGTATGATGTGTCTAATGTGGTTGGTTTGATATTGAGTAAAGGTGCAAATATAGTGGACACAAAACTCTTATCGGCTCCCGAATCAAATAAAACTGATACATAACGATTATTGATAAAGGAACGCGTAATTTGACATTCGGGTCCTCCCTAGCTTCTCCACCTCCCATGACATAGGCTCTTCCTTGTGCCATTCCGCCTTGATTCCTGTTTCCTTGGTTCCTTCCCTTTGGACACTCACTCTTGTAGTGTCCCCTTTCTCTACAACCAAAACATGTCACTGGTGGTTTCTGATTTTCCCCGGTAGCTTGCATCTTGCATTCCCTAGTTTGATGTCCCACTTTCTTACAATTCCCGCATGGTTCAGGACAACGTCCCGGCTTGTGATGACTAGAACACATCTCACACTTAGGAAAAATCCCCGTGTACCCCTTTTTCTCCTTTGGACCTGCAACATAGGCCCTTGCAACCTCTTGCCTCTTAGGTGGTTGTTGAGTAACATTTCCACCTCTGTTGTTGTCCCACTTCCGTTTGTTGTTGTTATAGTTGGTGTAGTTGTTTCGGTTATTGTTGAAATTGGAGCGGTTGTTGGTATTGTTGTTTCGGTTGGTGTTGGCGATGTTGCTTCTCTTCACTACTTGTGCCATGAGCTTTTGAGTCACTCGAATGGATTCCTCGATCGTTTGCGGATCAAAAGAAATCACGTCTCCTTGAACAACCTGGGGAAGTCCCCCAATGAAAGCCTCCAGTAGCTTTTCATTATCCGAAACCATAGATGGGCATAACGCGGCCAATTCTTGGAACCATCGAATGTAAGTATCAATATCATACCCAATAGTCACCAATTCATAGAATTCGGTCTCCAACTTCTTCACCTCCGTACGCGGACAATACTTCCTCGTTAGTAACCTTTTGAATTGCTCCCAGGTGAGCTTGTACGCATTTTCCATTCCCATTAGCTGAGCATACGAATTCCACCACGACATTGCCCCATCAAGTAGTGTACTTGTAGCAAACTTAACCTTGCTATCCTCCGGGCAATTACATAGCAAAAACACGGATTCCATTTTCTCGAACCATCTAACCATGGCAGTTGCCCCTTCAGTACCCTTGAACTTAGTAGGATCTCCACTTTTAAAATCCTTATACGTACAACTTCTAACCGGACCCTCCTACAATACCTGCAGCAGCAGCATGTCTAGCGGCCTCGGCAGTAGCCGCAGCCTCAGCAGCGTACACCGATGCTCTCTCAGTCCTTAATGCCTCGGCTATGCTATTATTCACATACTTGCATAGCAGCGTCATCAGGTGTGGCTTTCTTTGGCGCCATTGCTCTTCAAAACCATAAGATGAAACAATTATGAGAACTCGTAAGTAGAAACAAACATTACACATATATATCCACAACCACAACATGCATAATATAAATGAAATCACAACGGAACAACCACGAAATATCATAAATATAATCACAACACACTTGGATAATATACATGAAAATTTCGGCCTTCATGGACCGATATCATAGATAGTAAAACCATTCCTACATAGTTGAGTCAATACTTGATATTTTGTTTGTACAACAACCAAAAGACAACAAGTTCTTTAAACTATGTCACACACCTTGTGACTAGGATAATAGTAAATAAAAACTATACATGATAAAAGTTTACACTAGGCACCTCCTCGGTGCTCCGCCACTCGATCCTGTAGATCTCGAACCTGTGCAACCAAACCCCTCAACTCGCTAATCTGACCCTGTGCGGTAACCATGCTCTCACGTGCTAATGCCAACTCCCGAGCTGACGCGAAGTTCGTCCTGCCATCTCGGCTCTGTCATATAACTCAGGCATTTCCTGCCTCAACTCAACAATATGTCCCCGGTTCTCTAACTGTCTAGACTCTAAACCCTGGTGTGCCATATCAATCGAAACTCTACCTATCACGAGGCCTTCAACCTCCTCCTCAATGGTCTCCACTCGATCCAAAGATAGTTCCTCCAACTGTCCTAACATCCTATCTATCTGAACCTGTTGGCTATCAATACGTGCCCCTAATGTCTCAGTGGAAGGTTGTCTAGCAGCAGCAGCCTTTGAGCTCTCACCTATCTCGAACCTAACAGGAGGTTCGGGCTCTGTAGAGGGTGATGCAGGGATGTCAAGACGTGCACGCCTTTTGAGCGGCAAGTCCAATGTAGGTATAGGCTCCCTAAGATAGTATGATGAAGATGATGATGATAATAGTGGTGATGGTGGGTGAATCGGACCATGTGTAGGGCTAACAGGTGGTGTAGGTGCGACTTCGCCCTCCTCAAAGGTTTCGGTCTCAGTGTCAGTCACTATAAGTGGAAAGTCTGAAGTAGAGCCAATAGAAGATACAACTACAGTGTGTGATAAGGCATCGTTCATGTTGGTGTCGGATGAGACATCCTCCATGTTCGTGTCTGATGATATAGGGATAGGGTCGAATCAAGACATCTGTGACAACCGATGTAAAATAAAGTAAATAACTCGAATAAAATGTATATGAATCCGCATGAAAAGTGAACATGCACTTATTATGAAATGATGAGATGCTATGATGATGTAGTTATAGTCTAGGGTCAATGATGCAACCTAGTTCTCTATAATGAAGCTCACATACCAATTCTGTCACACCCCAAATTACGTTTTTGCGAATGGAATTCTGGGGATTGACTGTCATAGCATCACAATCACAGTTATATCGAACGACCTAAAGTGTCGTTTTAGAAACACATCGTTTGATATTTATATAAAACATACAGAGTTACAAGATAGGTCCCAAAAGTTGATAAAGTTTGCTGAAATATAAGTTTATTACAAGTCCAAACGATGTTTTGAAAAGAAAACCATAATATACAATGATAAGTGTCGACGCCGCGACACTATGAGGGTTCCTAATCGTGCCATGATGCGAATGTCTAGTTACCTGAAAATACATTGCTAAAACGGTCAACACAAAGGTTGGTGAGAAATCATAGGTTTATGAAAAATAATTTATACGACCACACAAGTATAGACCATATATGACAAACATGCCACATAAAAATGTTACAATTGCTATAAGTCCATGACACCGAAACTAGACTGATTATGATGTTAGCCCCAACAGAGTGTTTGCCAAACAACTCAAATAATGATATTAAATGAAATGCATCCGTTTAACCAGTTGGAATCCACCAACCCGGATGGAGGAGTCACCCTCGATAGATCTATCCACTCACCCTATGAAATTAACGGTTCATGTTATATAATGGGGACATTCAATTGGCATGAGGTAACTTAAGCAATGTAAATGAATTTGATATACTTGGTATCGTAATAAAAATGATGTGCAATGTATTCTCCCTTGTAGGTTTGAAAATAAGTATAAACGTTACAACGGGCTATGAAAACTCACTTGATGAATTGATGCGATGACAAAAGTGTGTACACCGAAATACAGCGTGAATCTCAAAACTTGACCTATTATGAATGATATGATACGTAATAAGTTATGATGTAATGTTATGCATGCAATTCGGATGATATCTATACCACTTATGAATTTTTGAAAATAATACTTTTCGTCAAAAATATAATCTTTTAACGTCTTGACCATTTTTAAATTACTCCACTTGTATTTACGTTGAAATGATATCCGACGATAATTATTTAGTGATTTATTAAGAAATTATAACTTTTCGTCGTAAAATAATGTCGTTGAAATATTCATGAAAGTGACAAAACGGCCTCTAAAAGCTAGTGGTAAACTGGTGCACATCGAGTATTAGGAAACGTACTCAATGGTTTTGGTAAGTTTGTATCATAATCTTAAAGTTTTAGTACAAGAGTTTCCATCCTAGAGGTCTCGAACATAAAGAAAAATAAAGATTAAGTATGGTACTTGTGTCCCAAAATATAGTTAAGGATGGTTTTCGGCAAATGTTTGAGTAGCCATAATTAATTCATTACAACTCCGCTAGTCAAACGGTCGGACATTTTGGAAAATATACTTGGCAAACTCACTTTTACTAGAAGACATTACTTTTTAAAAAGTTCTACATCAATGTTAAAAACACTCTTCAACATGGTCACTTGTTTTGCCGTAAAACTTGCCTATTAGAAATTGACTAGTTTTTCTTATTTATTAAAGTTACGACAACTTTTGTAAACGGGTATAATTTAATCATTACAAATCCGTTTTCTACGTTTTATATGTCCTTAGCTTTGTATCAAAGTATACTAGTATATTTTTGATAAGTCGACATAATTTATAACGCCTAAGTTTCATTTTTGACTCGTACAAAATAAATATAACATGCTGAAATTTCCAGAAAATTATAGTTTTCTTCGCCAACTTGAAAAATTCATAACTTCTTCGTTATAGCTCCGTTTTAATCCGGTCAAGCGGCCACGTTTTCGTTTTAAAGTGTATTTTCTAATTATCTAGGCCACAAAAATTTATCTACTGTCGGATTTTCCATATTTTAAAAATATGGACAGACCCTTTTGCAAACTTGTCGAAATGAGTTTTTCTCGCGCCAAACCTATTCTAACCCATTCAAAACAACTCCGAAGCTATTCTAATCCTACCATACACCTTCTTATGGTGTCATGGGTTCCTAGACATCACCAAGAGTGATTTATAACAAGGAGTAATTATAGGATGACTAATATATATATAACTCTTAAAATCAATGTAAAAAGTGGGATAAACCTCATGAGACTTGCATGCTTTCTCAAGTAAAATGAAATGATCAAAACAATGAATATGGATGCTTACTAGTAACTTGATGAGGTTTATGGACAATGGATTTTTCCTAATCACCCAAGGTTTATATTGCAAAACCTTAAACAAGAGTGATACTAGAGTATATAAAACTTGATTAGAGAAAAATATTTGATCTCCTTCTTGGTCCCTTGTGGTTGCCGGTTTTGGAGAGGAAGAGATGAAGCAAAATATGTTTTCACCTTTTGATATTATGAGTGTATGAGTTTGTTTAAGTGAAATAATACTTCTACTAGCAAGAGATATTTGCAAAATAGTCAAGTGACTCACCCCTTGTGTTGACAAGGGGTGTTAGTCATCCTTTGTTATGTTTTTTTTTTTTAATTATGTATAAGAGTAAGTTAGTGTAAGTAAATTGAGGATATGTGGTAAGTTAAATACACATTTGAGTATTTTAGGTAGCATTAGATAAAAATAACTTTTAACGGGTCAAGATAAAATATATTAAGGTCATAAAAATTATAAAAATACATTTCTTGCAAAATTTGAGTGAAATAATAATTATCGTGTAGTATTTAAGAAAACCGTCGTAATTATATAAATATAACAATTTATATACAAAATAAATTTAAAACACTGGGTAAACTCATAATATTATTTTTATGAATTTAATATGAGTATAAAAATATATTGGGATAATTTTTGAAAGTAATGGAACAATTGTTCAAAATAATTAATTACGCGATAACGTTTATTTAATATGAAATTATACGTTTAATGTAAAAATGCAAAACCATGCATGAACTAATATGATGATAATGATGATAATGATATGTAGACTAAACTTAGTCCATATGGAATGTCCTTAATGATTATTCATGAATTCACAGCTAAACCATTACGGTTACGTGAATTTGATGCTCGTAAACCTAGTTTACGATAAATGATAAATGATGAAGCATGAGTAATGTTTTGAAATATGACCTGAAAATACGAATTGTCACAATTATGGACCTAAGATAAACATGCAAAAAGTGTCAAGACAAAGGTTGGTGAGTTCATAGAGTTTGTAGAAATAATGTGAAAACCTTGTAAAAAGTATCGTGACAAGTATATGTAAATACTAAATGTAGACATAAAACTTTCGAGTGTATGACTATTGTACTAAATACAATATCACATATAGGTAGTGTTTCCGTTGCACTAAGTTCCTGACACAGAAGCCTTAAGTTTTCTAGTTTATGGTTTCTAGTTTCTGCTTAGTTCACGAGTGTACCAAGTCCGTTAGTTCGCTATTGTACCAAGTCCGTTAGATCGATATTATACCAAGTCCGTTAGTTCGTTATTATACCAAGTCCGTTAGATCGAGATTATACCAAGTCTGTTAGATCGAATTTGTACCAAGTCCGTTAGTTCAAGATTATACCAAGTTTGTTAGATCGAATTTGTACCAAGTCCGTTAGTTCAAGATTATACCAAGTCCGTTAGATCAAATTTGTACCAAGTCCATTAGTTCAATAAATGATTCATGATTTGTCGTTATACCTAAGGTTCTCATATATAGTGCGTTTTTATAACCTAACTGGGTCAACACAAATGAGGTTCATCAATTCCAATAGACCTATTCACAGTATCCATGCTCACTCAACTAGTGATTAGTGGTTCATGATATAGAGACTTAAGTGTGGCAATAATGTTACTTAGTGCTAATACAACATTCGGTTCAGATAAACGTTGTGATTGTTAATAAAAGTAGTTGAGCATGTATCTCCCCCAAAGAGTGTACAAAACAGTTAAACGCTAGAAAATGTGGTTATAAAACTCACCGTGACTTAAAGATGATAAGTAGATAACGAAGTTGATGAATATTCCTTGAAAACTTCTACGTGCAACCTAGAAAATGATGTTGCGTCTTAGGTTTTGGAATAATGATGTGAAAGCATAAACGAGTCTATATACGTCATTATATTGATCATGATGCTTGTACATGGTAGTTTGTATATGTCGTTTTATAACAACGGTCTATGAAATGTGTTTAGTTTATATATATATATATATATATATATATATATATATATATATATATATTTATATATATATATATCGTACTACCGTTTGGGCCATCACAATTCAGAGGTCATGTAGTAAACGTTCGAGGAGCTAGGACACTTTAAATCGTCAATCCCGCAACTCATTGATCCGTTTACCCAAATGAAACCCCTCACATGAAGCTCCCTAGTTTTGTAGTGCTCGATATGGAAATATCATGTTTTTGCTTGCTTGAATCCGTGATATAAGTGTCAAAATAGTTATATGGTTTATAAAGTAGGTTTGGTTGTGTTCCGTAATTAAGCTTTTGCCATTTTCAAAGTAAAATGAAAGTTATGAAGTCCGTAGGTTGTTTGGTTATGATTAGAAAATCATATGGTTATTACAAGTTTTTGCTAAGAATTATATCACAAAGAGTTTATAAGTTTAGAAATCATAAAGTTGGTTTTCATAGTTTTAATACACTATTCCGAGAGTAAAATAAACTTAGGAAATTTTATTTTGAATGAAGATTGTTATTTTATAAAGTTTATTATGTTTAGTGAGTAATTAGTTTTGAAAATAACATGGTTCTTAATTATTTTTCTAGTAAAAACTAAATTTTTGACGCCGAAAACTGTCCTTACCATTTGAGGCAGAAAGCTACCCTTGTTTGGTGTTCTCGGGCCGAGTTATTTAGTGGTAGCCGTAAAACATTATTCCGGACAACTCTCGTGTTCTAACTTTTTGGTGAATCGGACCAGAAGTGCCTCGAAAAATTTCCAGATTCGTGCAGTAACGATTTTGACAGTTTTCAGTTTTTCAGTTTCGTTAACTTCTTTTGGTGATAACTTTTGACTCGTGTGTCCGTTTTGGGTGATTCAAATTCTATGTATTCATTATAACCTTGTCTACAACAATATATAAATTACCAAGTCTATATGTAGTCGTTTTTGCGGCAAACTTATACATAAGTTCATTAGTTTACTTGTCATTATCATATGCCTTCTCGCATTCGATTTTTAAGTCTTCGATTGTTATAGTTACTCTTTTTTTCATCGTCTTCTATGTTGTTAACACCATTGTTGACACAAATTTGTAAAGAAGATGATCACTGTTCAATTTTAAGTTAGAGAAATTTGAGGGGTGAGAGATGTAAGATTAGATGGGTGGTACGTGGCGGGAAAGACTAAACTGAGATGATAGGGACTAGGAGATCAGAGTCGTATTAAGTAGGGAAAAAGAAAAATATACAGTGCATGTAAATGACGAAAAAAATCCAGCTCAGCAAACGACGAAAGTTAACGAGGGTTATCTATAACGGGGCTGCAGAGACCAAATCGGTACCATTTGGCCAAAACAAGGACTAATTGTGCAACAAATTCAAAGCGGGGGATCAAATCTGAAAATGGGGAATAGTTTAGGGACGATCCGTGTAATTTACTCTAGAGTCTGAATTAATAAACAAAAAATTTTAAATAAAATATGGTGAAATTAGATAATTATAAAAATAAATAGCTATAATGTGAATTTTAATTGAAAAGGATACATGTCATTCTGTTCCCTACCATTTGTAAAGAATAAGATAAACGGTAAGAATCACACGTCCTTATCTTAATGTTACTATCTAATAAAGCATGAAAACACTTTTGAGCATTAAATTACTTAAAATTCAGCAATACAAATAAATGTGCATAAAGTACAACCATCTCAAACACAATCTATACAACATATAAAGTATTACAAGTTAGAATGCATACTTTACACCAATTTAATGCACAAATATAAATTCAAGACACATAATTAATACTCTTTTTAAAACACCCCTCATTCAAAAAATACAACTTTATTAGGCCATCTCTAATGTTAGCACTAAATGTACCTTTTGTACTAAAATAGTGCAAAAACTAGTAAAATGATCTCCAATGTTAGCACTAAACACCACACTATTTTAGTGCAATGGATAGTGAACACATAAAATGCACTAAATATAGTGCATTACTATTCATTGCACTAAAACACTATTCATTCTATTAAAACCTCTTATTTTTACTAATCCTTTGATATTTAATATAAAACATATAAACTAGTTTATATAAAAAATATTTTTGTTAGTTTCACATTAATATCATCAAATGAGCTCAATATTGATATAAAATACTTAATTTATTTTCTTATTTGTACTATCATGTATTTTATAGATTTTTAAAGAGTACAATTAGTGCAAATATATAGTGTATACATTGGAACACATTTTATTTGGTGCAAACATATTCCAATATAATACCCTTTTGGATAACCCGGAGTCGTCGCAGGTGAACCTTTGTGGCCAATTGAATATTCATTGGCCACGGAGGTGAATTCCATTGGCCACAGAGGTTCACTTTGGGAGAGTGTAATAAAGCTCTGGGATTAGTTAAACAAATTGTAGTCGGGCAGTATACGAGAAAAATTACCTTTTTTGCACTATTTTAGTGTAAACTTTTGGTGTCAACATTGGAGATGTCCGTAACACATTATACAACTATTTAAAGCACAAATACAACTAAAAAAATACTATTCAACACATACATTTAATACACAATTTAAATCACTCATTCTTTAAAATATACAACCTTTTTAGCACAATAATCTAATAAAGCTACTATGTCAGGTATTTAAAACTAAAGTGATCAGTTCAATTCCAAAACTTTGGCTACGCATAGTGGTAGGTTGACTGGCCGCCGACCAAGTCGCCACCACTGCAGGTAGTCGGTCTTCGAAAATTTAAATTAGATACAACTCATATCCATCACTTCAGACTTTTAATGCTGTTAATATTTAAAGAAAAGTACAAAAATAAGCTAAAATCTTTTTTGAAGTCCCCTTTGTGGTCAAGTTTTAACCCAATGACCAATGGTCGATGTGCAACCGATTGATCCCAGCCCACCAAATTCGCCATGTCCAAATGAAAGTACACTTTGTACTTTTTTTATTATTTGATTTTCATTTGAACATGGCGAATTTCGGGAGCTGCGGAAATGAATGGTTGCAAGAAGCTGACTTTAAGGAATTTACTGAAGTGAATTACAAGATTACCATTTTGGACATTGAGTTAAAAAGTGACCACAAAAGGGACTTCAAAAAAGATTTTGGCTTATTCTTTTAAGACCCGTATCTTAAATGGTTTATACCTTAATATTTATTTTAAAGTACCCGTATCTTAAATGGTTTCTAGATAGTAAATTTTATGTAAATTTCTATTGACTAACGAAAAGGTCTTCGTCTATGGCAAGTCTAAGTCTTAAATGTAACTTATTCGTATTTATTGATTAATCTTCATATCTGCTCATCGATAACGTAAGTTGAACCCACAAACACACAATTTAGAATGATAAAAAAGGCTCTGTTATCAAACGTGCCCAACTGTTTAAAGATTAATTCCATAAATGCGGTAATGCAACGCAATAATGAATGCGGTTCGTCTATAGCCCGTAGGTTCTGAAACCCTTTTGTGGACCCTTTCTGTGTAGCCAACAACAACGCACAACAATAGATCTGATCTGATGAAAATGAAGAGCATAGACGATTTGGTTGATAAAGACCAAGCAAGTAGTGGTTCAAATGTTTTGAATGCCTTAAACTCGAAATATTGTTGCTTATCTGAACCTCTGACTTCTGCTTCAAGACCAGATAATAACAATGGAAGTAGAAGATATTTGACACAACTTTGGTTTTGGTAGTAGAGAAGTGGATGATGAACCACTGCCTTCGAGTAAGTTGGTCCTTTCTATTATATGATTTTGTGGTTTATTATACTTTATATAGTTTTCTAGTATAGGAAGAAAAATTCCGTTTTGCTTCTTATCTACTATTTTCATAGAGCTTTTTATAATCAACTGTTTATATTACGTGGTTCTACATTCCACCGGCCAACGGAATCGATCATCTTTACTTCAAAGACCTCATCAGCAAAGACATCATCTAACCCTATTCATGGCTGCCTCATCACAAAGACATCATCTAACCCTATTCACCGTTACGTGTAGTTTCCATAACTACAAATCATCCGTTCTACCCAATCACTAGTTAAGGCGTATCCCCATCGTTCTGGTTACGTCGTAGGTTGCTGCAGAAAGTAAAAATCGCTAACGGTTACGCAACAATCAATCATTACGCCGTAACCATTAAAATTTACCCAAAGTTTTATAAGAGAAACCAATTTATTCCTAACACAATGAACGCTAGATTAGACCAATTTATTTTATCCATTTAAAAATTAATTCAAACCCCCAATGATAATCAAATGATTCCTAATTAGCCATCTAAAACATGAATAATCATGAAATAGGAATCAAACTTACAGCCAATCGCAACATATAAATCAGTTAAACCCTAAAACCCCAAATATTCAAATGAAAGAAATCATAACCAAAACCTAAATCACGAATTGAAAATCAAGATAGAGATTAGAAGTAATTACCTGCCATTTGAGATCTATAAATTGATTTAGAACAAACACGGAAAAATTCTTCGAAATTTTTTTATTGTAGCAGCGGTAGTTAAATATATGTGGTAAAAAATGACCTTTTACGCCGGAACCAGGTATTTATAACCGCTGAAAGTTACAGTGTAACCCAATTAAATAGTTATGCCATAAACCAACGTACGAAACCCTAATTTTATTATTTTAAAAATGTTTACGTCGTAACCTGACGAGTAAGTTACGCCATAGTTTTACCAAGTCGTTTTTATTATGTCAAAAGAACATGGAACATATCCTTAAAACCTTTTACACAACGAGAGAAACCAATATGCATCTTTAGACCATGCGACTTTTAAGAGTCATCCTACAAACACATTACCTTACGTAGCATGCACGAAATGTCTCTCTTCCTGAGATCTAGCTACAAATATCCATATAGATATTAGAAACTAAGAAATACCTTAAATAAACCAAATAAAACTGCTCCCCGGCTGCGGCGGCAAAACTTGATGTGTAATTGTCATCCTGATTTACATTTATAAACTAAGACATATTAGGACTAACACATACTAACGGGCAGTGTACCCGGTCATGTAAAGTATAGCTTAGGTTAATCCGAGTGTCACCCAAATAAGGTGTATTAATTGAATAGATTGATTAAGTGAAATGTTGTTTGATTATAAAAATAAAACTCTAAACTAACAGAATTAAAATGCAAGGAAAGAAGGGAAAATGATATAACTAATCAAGACTTTAGGTGCACTAAATCTTGTTCTTTTATTCCATATAGTGGTTAAGTGTCATTATACTCCTCAATTTGTTCAGCCTATAATCTTAGATTCCTATTCTATCGTGATTTACCGATAGAGGTCTTGGGTAATCTATTTTCAGTATTAAGCAACCATATCTAATGTGACTATTCTTAGTGCATTAATCACTAAACCCGGCATGGTTTGCCCCTAACTTTAAATACCACGTGGTCCTAGGGTCAATTCAAGACGCAAGGAAATGGTAGTCCTATGGTCAATTCTTATCACTTCTCGCAACCTACTCGACTAGGGTCCTATGGTCAATTCAAGCTAGCCTTATAGATAATCCTATGCTTTAATATTACCGAAACAAGGGTGTCTACGAATAGGCAAAGAAGATGTCTATATAGAGAAACAAAGATAAAGCACACAACCAAAACTTAGATTAGCAGAATGAATTCATCGAATGATTAAATAAATTGTGAAGCATAATCGAATTCAAACTTTAAATAAGCTAGAACGATTTCTAGTTAGTAGATCTCTACGCGAAACTCCTTTCTTCAAGCCTTCAAATCCTTCCATTTATCTTCCAGGATTGCTCTCCCCAAACCTTAGCTGAGGTTTGGGAAAGGGGAGATGATTTGTAATGCAAAATTCCTTAAGCATTTATAGGTACCAAGTGTACGACATTGTTACGGCGTAACCTTAAGTAACTTGTTACGCCGGAACTCTTCTTTGAAATGATCTTTTATCTGATTTTATCAACACTTACGGCGTAACTAAATCGTCCAAGTACTGAATCCAAGGTCAACATTTGTCAACTTCGGCGAACCTCCAGTATAGTTACTGAAACTCTCGTAAACATTTCTTCCATTATTACGCCGTAATCCTCGTAACTAGTTACGGCGTAGTCTTCAAAATGACGGGATGTGGCTAAGTCTTCAAATATCTACGGCGTAACCTCAACGAAATGGTTACGCCGAACCAGTCTTGTAGACTTTATCATCGTATCACTTGTCCGTTTGTACAATCTTTGCATCTATTCCGTTCAAATGCTCTTTTTCGCCCTGAAATGAAATAATAAGAAATAAGAGCATATTCTAATGTAAAAATGCACAATAAATCATTATTATGGGGGAAATTGGCACTTAGAATATCAGGACTAGTTGATGTTATCAATTGTGAATTTGACAACAATGCGTACACCAATTATTTGCATCTAATGGTATTAGCATTCTATTCTCTTGCCTGAAAACATCTCAAGAAAATGGCAAGTTGGAACGCATGACACGTACCATTACCAACCTCATCTGCACCCTTTTATTTCAAACACACTTACCACCTACGTTTTGGGTTGAATCCCTTCACATGGCCACATATCTTTTAAACATCTTGCCTTCCATTGCCATCAATAATGCGATACCTCACGCTCGCCTATATAAAGCCACACCCAATTATGCGGATCTTCGTATTTTTGGTTGTCTTTGTTATCCTCATATCTATACAAACAATAAGCTTGAGCCACATGCCATTCAATTCATTTTTCTTGGGTATTCAATCAATCATCTCGGGTACACATGTCTTAACTTAAACATAAACAAGATTATACTCTCTCGTCATGTCACCTTGATGAGACGGTATTTCCTTATAGGTCTATGACTCCTAACTCGTCAACCTCCTACACATCTCTCGATACTACCCCTAAACTTGTTCAACAACATCTACTAAATAAATCTACACCTCCAATTCATAATACACAACCTTTGTTGGCCAATGCTCCAATTAATGAACCGTCCACCCCTTGGTCCAACAACCGCTCCACCAGGCCCAATCCCCCTACACCTGGGCCGACCACTAGCAATTCACAAAATTCACCCTTTACGGCCCATCCACCAGCAGTCCACACTCCTCACCCTCACATAACTCGGCTCCACCGGCCCCCACATCTACTAGAAGTATTGGCTGACGTTGCTGCTTTTTTTAAGTCATGACTTGCGATACCATAGTTTGGGAAGGGTTAAACCTAATGCTCTTTAACCATGTAAAATAAAAAAATAAAATTCTATTGATTGAATGCCTTACATATGAGATAGAATGGATATTTATATTTTAAATGCATAGCTTTGATAACAAGCAATATAATCCAAACCCTAAACATAATGGACCCAAACCCACTATTAGGTTTGGGCAAACTAACTTATCTAACACTTACACCCGGTGAACAAACAATGTTTATGCTTATAGTTGTTTCAAATATCCTTTTTGAAAGTGGTTGTTTGGTTGAAGTAAATTAATCATAAATTTGTAGTTTATGTTTTACTATAGCATAATTGTTTATACAAGTATGGCAATTAAGCTTTCCTAAACACCCCAAACAGACTACAAAGTCGTCGTTAAAGGCCCATTTGTAGTTGCAAAAAGCTGTAGCGACGATGGGTCATCACAATAGACTTCGCCTTATTAACTCCGTCTCAAAAAGTTAATAGCGACGGCTATAAGAAATTAATAAAGAGAATGAAAATTAAATTACTAGTTTAATAATTTAATAAATTTGGTTATTATATTAGTTTAATAGTAACTTTTGTGTCCACTTTTAGAGATGACATGTCGCCGCTATAGTTGCTATTAAATTAATATTATGATACTCGTTTTTACCTTTAGCGACGTCTTTTAGAAACGACATGCCGTCTCTAAAAGTGTCCTACTGATTCAAGAGCACAACATGTTGCCTGCACAGCTAGGAAGCACGAACACGGCTCCAAGTAAGGCGCGCAGTAATAGCCGACACCAGTCCGACACGGACATCTACGGACACGGTCCGACACGACGTGCCGCGTCCACGTATGTTTGCAACGACACGATTTGGACACTGATGGGACACGGACTGATTATTTTTGAAAAAATGAAAAAAGAAGGTTTGAGTTTTAAGGTTTGAAGATTTGTTACCTTTTATCTTATTATACAAAATGGATGAAGTTTAAGTCGGTTCGATTGATACATATACAACACCTAACAATCCATATCCAGTAGTTTAGATAAATCACGAAGTTTATTGATGATATTGATCACGTTGAATCGATGATGACGACGCTGGAATCGATGATTTGATAAGATGAATCGATGAAGCCCTTGAATATCTTTGGTGGTGATGATGACAGTGATGGAAATCTGTGGAGTGTGTTTCGGGAAATTGAAATGGGTAGGTAGGTGGTTTATATATATATTAGTCCTTAAAGTAAAATAAAAGTATGCTAAGGTCCTTCAACTCTTAAAATCTTAAATACATTTTAAAAACTTGTATAGATTCTAAAATGAGATATATTATTTAAAACATACATATACACAAATGTATGTCTTAGACATACATACATATATATATATATATATATATATATATATAAGAATATATATATATATATATATATATATATATATATATATATATATATATATATATATATATATATATATAAATATATATATATATAATTCCGTTCACGCCAAGTCCAAGGTTCTATATTTTTCTATTTTGCCGTATCACGCTGGGTCAGGTCTGCCGGTCTGTCTACAGAATCCCAACAAGCTGACAGCCTTTTGTTTTTCCCGAACCTCATTTAACCAACTTTTCATATTCCAACACACAATACCTAAAACATACGGATCACATTCCAAGTTCATAAACGTTTAAATTTGTCACATAACGAAGTTCAACAAAAACATAAATAGTCACACATACAAGTTTTCCTAATAAGTTAAATAATAACATACTTCAAAGTCTTCAAAGTCGTCAAAATACATCCCTACTCCATGGTGGTAATGTCCTTCATCGTGTTCATCATCCACAAACTGACTTGGATGGAGTGGGGTAATCAGGTCAAGATGAATGTTTCAAGATTCCAACTGACTAATTAAATTTTCAACCATTGAATTTATCGCAGCCACATACCTCTTTTCGTGACGTTTAAGAACATTTATTCGGATTATGCACTTCAAGAAGTTGATGCACGCCCCAAAATTCCCCCTCCCGGATTAAACACTCGACTTTTGACCCAAGACTCTTCCTAACTTTTCCCTCCGAACTCATTTTACTAAAAGTATTCGAAACAAAATCTTTTGAATCACATACAAATACAAAGTACGTTATCTGCTCACAAGTGTTCTTCATATACGAGACTATCAAAAGTAAGGCTATGAAAGCAAGTGTCTTGCTATTCTATCAAAGATGAATCATTTGTGTTTTAGTAATTATATTGATAGCATATATACGAGACGACATATTTCAACATATCATATTCATTGTTAAAATATTAAAAAGCACGATAATGATGATAATGAAAAAGCACTCACATCGGTTTTATGATAAGGAAGAAAACGAATGTCGCATTATCACAAAGTGTTTATTATTAGAAACTTTAAATTAAATTTATATTTCTAACAAAATGAAATATATTTTTTTAGTTTAAAACCTATAGCGAGGACTTTGTCCTAAAAGGTGCGGTGGGAAAAAATTATTAGAAGGGGAAAGAAAATTTCGGGAAAATGTTTTAAAAAAAAAAAAAAAGTTTAAAAAAAAATAATTAAAAAATGAAAAAAGCTTTAGCAACGACATGTGGTCTCTAAAAGGTTTGCTGGTATAATTTTATTTCCATTGTAAAGAAAATAAATTTAAAAGAAACTGGTAATAACTTTAGCAACGACACTATCTTTGCTAAAAGTCTCGGTCAAAGTCAAACTTTGAAAAACGACTTAGTCGTAGCTACGACACACGTCGCTGAAAATCTTCCAGTCGCGAGAAGTTCGAACTCTTGTAGTGACAGTTCACGCTTCTTACTGTATTAAGTTATTTTCAGCTATCAAAGAGATGTTTCACAGTAGCTTATCAACTTATTTACGCTTTTTTTAGTAAGTTGTTTCACATAATCACTTTTTACCACAAAATGTGAATTTGCTCAAGAATTAAAATTAAACTATCAGCTTATTGCATGCTGGGTGCAACATAAGCAAATTCAAATACTATCTTCTACTTTGTGTTTGATACAACTACAAGATAAATAGCACTATAAAAACTTCTGTCAAAAGGAATAAGTTGTTTAAATACGCAAAATCAAACCCACCTAAATCATGATGCACTATGTTCACAGTTACTTGTAGGTGTTTGGGGTTGCTTAATTACTGTTATATGATTATTTGAGGATAATAATTCATTTTCTTCTTTTTTTGTAAGTCGGAGACTCACACACCTGCTAAATAGACCTCCATACCACCACTTATATCTCAACTGAGACTTGAACACACATCATCTTGTTTGATAGGTCACCCTCATATTGTTAGCACTAAAGGCCTTTTGGTTATTTCATGATGAAATAAAACGAGCAGTTGATAATCAGATCGGGAGTTCCTTATTCCAAAGCATAATTGCATACACAATTTTAACAAGTAATCCAAAACACATCTTTAGTCATTAATGTACTGTACCTTCTTATTTCTCGTCTCTCCTTAATGGACAAATCACATTCAGATTGTCTTACTTTTTGTTCGTGATATAGTTCTGTTAAATCTCTTGTGATTAGATATGCGCCTACTACTTCTCAGCTTGTAGATATCTTATAATCCAAGTTGCTCATTGATGTAACAGAAAAAGTCACAGTATCCGTCATAACTATTGTTCACCTTGAGTTGTTGATGACATTATCACCTAGAGTGACTTCCGTCAAGTGAGTTTGTCTACAGAGGTTCCTAGATCTCATGAGTTCCATATGTGTTTAAAAAGAACACTGAAAAAGTTGACAACAAATAAATACCCTATCAGCCATTTGTTGACTTTTTTATTGACTTTAGTTCTAATCAAAATATATATATGCTTCTTTAGTGTATATATATATTTCATAAGCAAATGTATATATTTCATGTATCTATAGGTTTCTTTAAGCTGTTGGAGGATGAAAACAGCATAGACCCACAGAGACTAAAGGAAAAAATCACGCATGCACTTTCAGCTTTAAGTTTACGATCTCCACACGTGCTTGTTCAGTTTTGGTCACTTGCTAATGTCCAGAAACGTTGCTTTCTAACGACTTTGGACCAACCTTTTGGTCTTGGAGTGGTTGATGAAGGGCTTTACTTGTACAGACTGGAGTCGGAACGGCGTATGTTTGTTGTTAATGGGGATCACAAAGAACAACTTGGTCCACCTGGTCGTGTCTATCGCCAAAAGTTACCAGAATGGAGTTTGGACGTCCAGACCTTACCAACCATAGATTTGGAAGTTTCCTACAATATATATGGATATATCGATTTGCCTGTATTTGAACCTGACAATGGTTCCTGTGTTGGTGTACTTGAGATAGTATCATCATCAAGTTATGTTGATTATGCTTTTGAGGTTCAGGAAGTTTCAAGAGCACTAAAGGTTGCTGCACTCTTTCTACCATATGCTTATTTTTATTCCTTGCATATATGCATGTCATGCATGTGCTTCTTACATGATTTTGTTCACGTATTAAACTGACTCTAAATGACAGGAACATAATCTGAAGTCTCCAATGGCGTTTGAAGATCCCAGATTTTATGTGAGTTGCGTACATTAGGGGTGAGCAAACGGACCGGACCGACCGAGACCTGACTGGACCGGACCGACCACATTCGGTCCGGTCCTCGGTCTAGGCTTTTGGGCTAATTAGGTCCTTGGTCCGGTCGGTCCGGTCCGGACCGGACCACAAACTGGCTATTTTGGCCTTGTTGGACCGGACCGGACCGACCGAGACCGGACCAGACCGTACCAACCACATTCGGTCCGGTCCTCGGTCTAGGCTTTTTGGCTAATTCGGTCTTGGCGGTCCGGTCCGGGACCGATGCTCACCCCTAGCGTACATGCACCTATATTACTATAACCATGAGTGTATATTCTTGTGTTTTTATGTTTGAAATATCAGGTGCAGGTAGGAGATGAAAGAAGACAACATGAGTTGGATGAAATATATTCGATGTTGAAGACAGTATGTGACCTTCAGAAGTTACCTTTAGCTCAGATGTGGGCCTTGTCGGGATACAGTAGTATCGTAGTGAATTCTGGAAATTTAGAGTCAAGCTGTAGTAGCTTCAACAAAAACTGTATAGGGAAAGTATGCATGTCAACATCTTATCTACCTTTCTACGTTCGAGACTTGAGTATGTGGGGTTTCCGTCAAGCATGTAGAGAGATACATTTGGATAAATCTCAAGGAATCGTTGGAAAAACATTGACGTCTCGTGGTTTATGTTTCTGTAAGGATGTAACAAAACTTGGTAAAGAAGAATACCCTATGGCTTCTTATGCACGCGGGTATGAAATAACTAGTTGCTTAGCTCTATATCTGAAAAGTATTGAAAGTGATATTGAATATGTCATAGAGTTCGTTTTGCCACCACATACCGCAAACGAGGCAGATTTACAAAGCTTCGTTTTAACAATAAAACAGCAGATTAAGAACGTGTCTAGCGTGAAATTGGGTATTTTGTCATCTATAACCTTATTGACTGAAAAAGAAGAGTTCCTGCCAGAGCCTCAACAGCTGTCAGTAGAGAATGAACGAAATGATGTTCCATTTACAAAGGACAAGAGTGAAGTTGCTTATGTTGAGCACATGAAAGACGATAACTTGGGGATTGAGCTGATGGATAATGCTGCTGCAGGAACAAGCCAGAGTATTGTTCCTTGTTTAAATGCAGGGATTGAAGATGTTGACATTAATAAAGGGAAGACGGAAACAAAAATTCATCATGATAAATCCAATACACCAAAGAGAAAAAAGAAGAAAACTGAGAGGTCAATTAGTGTGGAGGAAATCAGCAAACATTATGGAAAGTCAATGGAGGAAGCTGCGGTCAACCTTCATGGTGAGTTAATAGACTGTTGGTGATGTCTAGAGATGCAATTTCGACCCCTTCACCTATTAATGGGTCGATTTGGATTGGTTTCATTCTAAACTAGTTAAGCTACAAGATTTTATGGAAAGGAAATAGGTCAAATGGGCATCCAATTGTTTCTTAATTCATGTAACTTCTAGTTTTTTTTCTTTTTAGAAGATAAAACCTTCTTTCTTTTTGGTTGGCCCAACCAGTTTTTGTTTTGACCAAAACGAAACCAAATCCGAATCAAATTACAAAGTACAAACAGAAACCAAACAGGGAAAGAAAAAAAAAAGAAAAAAAAAAGAAAGGTTACCATTCCTTTAGGATTGTTTTTGACTGAGTATATTTAGTAATCCACGTTATAAGTGGATTGTTTTAGGTTCAGTTTCGGGTTGGTACTTAAAAGACCTGGTAATTGAACTCCATACCTATATATTCGATTTTATGTATGGTATAAGAAAGACAATCTATATGATTAAGTGGGCAATGCTGGAAAAACGCTTATGGAATTTCGTTGAATTCTCACACAAGTCCCTCGACTATATATTTGCATGATTATTATAAAGTATAAGGACTTTGTCATGCAAAAAAAAGACCTATTCCTTGTGTTTATGTAAGCTTCAGCCTATTTTTAGAAGTATAAACTGTAGGTGCCTTTTTTGATAAGTTTTATAGATTCAAGGATTCAAATACAAAACTAAAGTACAGAGGATTGTGTGTGAATTCTATAAGACTAGGGATTTTTCCAGCATTTACCCAAAAGTGAAGTATTTGATTTTATCATAAAATTCATTATTTGTTATAAACTAATCATAAACCAAGTTAATTGATATTACTTCTGTTGGATGAGAAGTTTGATTTCTGCATCTTATTGATTGTTCTAAAATTGAAATTAGGTATTTTGTCATCTCCTATAATCTTGTTGACTGAAAAAGAAGAGTTCCTGCCAGAGCCTCAACAACTGTCATTAGAGAATGAACGAAATGATGTTCCATTTTCAAAGGACAAGAGTGAAGTTGCTTATGTTGAGCATATGAAAGACGATAACTTGGAGATTGAGCTGATGGATAATGCTGCTGCAGGAACAAGCCAAAGTATTGTTCCTCGTTTAAATGCAGGGATTGAAGATGTTGACATTAATAAAGGGAAGACAGAAACAAAAATTCATCATGATAAATCCAATACACCAAAGAGAAAAAAGAAGAAAACTGAGATGTCAATTAGTGTGAAGGAAATCAGCAAACATTATGGAAAGCCAATGGAGGAAGCTGCGGGTAACCTTGGTGGTGAGTTAATAGACTGATGGCGATGTCTAGAGATGGCAATTTTGACCCCTTTTACCTATTAATGGGTCGATTTGGATTGGTTTCATTCTAAACTAGTTAAGCTACATGGTTTTACGGAAAGGAAACGGGCCAATTGTTTCTAAATTCATATAACTTCCAGATTTTTTCCTTTAGAAGATAAAACCTTTTTTGTGGATTCGCCTAACCAATTTTTGTTTTGACCCATACCAGAAATACAGTTTTGACCAAAATGAAACCAAATCCGAATTAAATTACAAAGTACAAACAGAAACCAAAAAAAAAAAAAAAAAAAGATTACCATCCATTTTGGATTGTTTTTGACTGAGTATAGTTAGTGATCCCCGTTATGAGTGGATCGCTTTAGGTTCAGTTTCGGGCTGGTATTAAAAGACCTGGTAATTGAACTCGTTACCTATATATTCGATTTTATGTATGGTATAAGAAAGACAATCCATATGATTAAGTGGGCAATGCTGGAAAAAAGCTTATGGACTTCCTGTGAATTCTCACACAAGTCCCTTGACTATATATTTGCATGATTATTGTAAAGTATAAGGACTTTTTCATGCGAAAAAAAATAAAAAATAAAATAAAATAAAGAAGACCAATTCGTTGTGTGTGTTTTTTTTTTTTTTTTGGGTATACCGTATACCTATTCGTTGTGTTTCTATAAGCTTCAGCCTATTTTTAGAAGTATAAACTGTAGGTGCCTTTTTTGTTAAGTTTTATAGATTCAAAAATTCATATACAAAACTAAAGTACATAGGATTGTGTGTGAATTCTATAAAAGACTAGGGATTTTTCTGGCATTTACCCAAAAATGAAGTATTTAAATTAATCATAAAAATCAATATTTGTTATAAACAAATCATAAACCAAGTTAATTGATATCACTTCTGTTGGATAAGAAGTTTGATTTCTGCATCTTATTGATTGTTCTAAAATTAATACATTTTAATATTCTTTTTTGCTTTGGCTATAGATGTTTACTACTAACTGAACCACAGGTTTGCTGTCTCTAGTGATGTCTAAATTTCTGTCATTTCCTTCTAAGACTCACGTTTTACTTTGTACACATTTTATATAGTTAGCAGATCTACGTTGAAGCGCATTTGCAGGAGTCTTGATATATCACGGTGGCCATATAAGAATAATAAGAGTAATTACGTTCTCAAGTCAAATGAAACAGATGCAGTTATCCGTGCCTCTGAAGGAACACCTATCCCAGTTTTAGGGACGTCTACTGAACCATCAGGCACTACAAACATACCTTATCTTCCTGTCACTCTTACAGAACATGGTAAGCAAAGTTCCATAGTTGTACGCCACGATGAGGAACAAAAAGTTCCGCCTGTTGGATCTGCAAAACCTGAAACAACCATCAGAGAGCGGCATATAGTAAATACATTAGCAACAAACACTTTGATGATTAAGGCAACATACAAAGAGGATATAGTAAAGTTTCCCTTCATGCTTTTAGATGGATTGGTAAAGTTGGAAGAGTTGGTTGCAACAAGGTTTCAGCTCAGTCTTGGAAGCTTTAGCCTCAAATATGAAGACGCAGATGGTGATATGATACTGCTTACATGTGACCTTGACTTGATAGAATTAGTTGCAGATACCAGACAACCAGACAATCAAACGGTGATCAGACTCTTGGTTTCGCCCACAGCTCATCAGCCCTGATGCTTGACAAGGAAAATGAACAGGAACTCATTATTTATGATGATGATTTGCATAATCTTTCTGATATTTTTATTTAGGATTATCATTATAATAGTTTTGCTACTGTAACAGATGATAAACACATTAAATATTTATATATAACTTAGAATAAAGTCCAAAATGCATCCATGTGCTTTGCCACTTGTAACACCATACTGGTCCATAAGTTGGCTCATTTACATCCCCCCGTTAGTAAAGTAAGCCGCCATACATCCGTTCGTTAGTAAAGTCAGCCATCATACATCTTTGAGGACTAACGGTGCAAATTATCTTCTAACGTAGATCTAAAATATTTGCATCGTTAGTTCTCAGGGATGTATAATGTCTAACATTTAAATATTTTGGAATTCATTTGGACTTCGATAAAAATGTGATCGAAACTTGTCCGAAATTTCACGTTTTTGCTCCGTTTTCAGTTCTTTGTACCTACAAAGTAAAAGAACTTTTCATACAAGTACTTTACCTTGTAGGTATGAAAAATTGAAAACAGAGCAAAAAACGTGAAATTTCAGACAAGTATCGATCACGTATATATTTTTATCCAAGTCCAAATGACTCCCGGTACCAGAAGAAATAGCACGAAAAAACAAGTCCTCAAAGACTAACAATGAAAAAACAAGTCCTCTAAGAAAAATAATAATTCATTAGACATTATACATCCCTGAGGACTAATAATGCAAATATTTTACATCTACGTTAGAAGATAACGGACAAATAACATGCACCGTTAGTCCTCAAAGATGTATGGTGGCTGACTTTACTAACGTATAGATTTAAATGTGCCAACTTATCAACCAGGGATGTATAGTGTTACAAATGGCAAACCACATAGGTGTATTTTGGACTTTACTCTATAACTTATGTCAGAGTCCCTTACCATGTTAAGGCCTATTTTCAAAACTCAATATTAGCTAGCATACCTTCACAAGGAAAACATACCAAAGATGAGGCTAGTGAATGCACCAACCACAAGACACAAAACGCCATCGACAGGACAGCTGTAAAGAAGCCGATGTCAACATAAAATTCTTACATATTGATTCGCTGCCCAACATTCAGCATTCTTAGTAGTACGCATGCCTCTCTAAAATGCTTCAATTCATTTATACATGCTCTCTTCGATTATGTATTTAACCTGTTACAAAAAAAAATGATGCATATCAGATTTTGCTCCCAAATTACTAGATGAATCAATGAATACTCAGCAGGATTAATTAATACCCAAGTTTACTTCATAAATATAACAATCCACAGCAACGACGAAATATTAAGTTATACTAATTGCAGCAAAACTTTATGCTAGTGGAGTTTATCGTTAGGCCTCAAACACCAAAAAGGCCGATATACTCCTTGAACTAATATTATCTTTTTGAATTAAAAATCTCATTTTAATCATACAAACTTCATGTTTTTCCAATAATCACAATACAAAGTACCTTACATTGTAGAGACAGTATTGTAGAGACAGTATTACTGTATTAGCTTGGTGAGCTTACAGCTACCATGGTATCTTTCTCTTCCTTTAAAATTGCATTTTACTTGTCGTTCTTCTAATACAAATTAAAAATATAAGTACAAGATAAACCGTGCCAATGTAAAAATAATGATAGCACTTAAGAAATCGGAAAATTAGACTTGTAACAATAGAGCACATTACCGAGTATAAAAATATAATAATACCTTTCTGTTAAAAGGCAAGATCTCCGGGCAATTTAGCAAGTCTACAAGCATCCCCATCGCAATTAAAAAAATTGCCTTACGTTGTGACTATTCCTACAAAACCAACCACCAAACATCTCAATCTCCAATTAAGAGATTGCGTATTTTAAGTGCTTGTACGCTTATTTTCTTATACTTTGGTCAAATAAAACATATGCACATGTTCCTCATGAGTCTATAAGCTGTAAAAATATACTTACGAAATATACAATCCTAATAATAACCGCATACGAACATGTTACAATAACGTAAACCACAAAAATTAGGTTTTAATCAATGTTACAATAACAGCGTGATAATGGAGATTAACCTGATGTCTCTGAATCAGAGGCGAAGACGGCGATGGTGGCGGCAACGGTGGCGATCGGTGCTACGGCGGTGATGGCGACCGTGCGAAGATGGTGATATCCACAGAGATCGCCGGAGATCGCGGGTCTCATTTTTGGATTTGAGATGAGGGGGTGTTTGTTTATACGTGAGGTTCGTCTTATATTTTAAAAGACTTTTGCGGCTTTGTGTGCTTACATAAGTTTATTATACGGTGGTAGGGGTGTTGAGTGTTTGGTTTAACACAGAACAAACCGAAAAATAAACCGGACCGAAACTGAATAAAACCAGACCGAAAATGATAATTGGTGTATGGTCTAGTTTGAAACCGAACCAAAGTATTTAATTGGTGTTTGGTTTGGTTTTCGGTTTGATAAATATATAACCAAACCAAACCGAAAAAACCGAATATCTCTATTCACATAAAAATTTTAGGGAGAATTACATATATACCCACTAAAACTTAAAAACTTGCATATTTTCCCATAATACAAGTTTTCAATGCATGATGTACAATGCAAGTTAAGCATATTTTGGGTATATATGCAAATATGCAAGTTTTAGTGGGTATATATGCAATTGCCACAAAATTTTATATATATATATATATATAGATTTGGGTCCGTTCAGGTTATATTACAGTGAATATGGAAGAACACTTTGATGACCTTGAAAATTTAAAAGACGGTAACTTATTGTTTCCATTCTTTATAGCCATGACCTTTATATACACATTTGACACATATTTATTTTCTATTACGCTTCAGAGATGAAAACAAAATCAAATGAAAATATTTATTTGGAGAAGATGAATGAAGTTGCAACTGAGTTTTTCAAGCTAATAAGAATTTTCAAGACTTTTGTTGAAGAACATTTTATCGCATTTATTTATTTCCGTTAAGTTTTAAAACCTTTTGGTTAGGGGTGTTCAGTGTTTGGTTTAACACCGAACAAACCGAAAAATAAACCGGACCGAAACTGAATAAAACCAGACCGAAAATGATAATTGGTGTATGGTCTGGTTTGAAACCGAACCAAAGTATTTAATTGGTGTTTGGTTTGGTTTTGGGTTTGATAAATATATAACCAAACCAAACTGAAAAAACCGAATATCTCTATTCACATAAAAATTATATATATATATAATATATATATATATATATAGATTTGTGTTCGTTCAGGTTATATTACAGTGAATATGGAAGAACACATTGATGACCTTGAAAATTTAAAAGATGGTAACTTATTGTTTCCATTCTTTATAGCCATGACCTTTATATACACATTTAACAGATATTTATTTTCTATTACGCTTCAGAGATGAAAACAACATCAAATGAAAATATTGGAGAAGATGAATGAAGTTGCAACTGAGTTTTTCAAGCTAATAAGAATTTTCAAGACTTTTGTTGAAGAACATTTTATCGCATTTATTTATTTCCGTTAAGTTTTAAAACCTTTTGGTTTCTTAAACTTTTGTTTTGTTGATTTCCTTCCTTACGTTGTGAGACCCTTTGATTTGTTAATTTATTTGAACTTTTAGGTTTTTATTTGTGAATTCTAGTTTATATTTTGAAGTTTATTTGAATTTGGTTTTCTTGGTTTAACCGAAACCAAACCGAATTCTAATTTGGTGTATGGTTTGGTTTTATCCGTTCTATAATTGGTTTGGTTTGGTTTTGGTTTTGACTTTGAAAATTTTCAAACCGATGAAACCAAACCATTCAACCCACAAAACCGAAAACCGAACCAATGAACACCCCTATATGGTGGTGATTTGTACACTTTCAAAAATGATTGCACATTCAAATTGTGAGTGTTTTGACATTTATGTCCTCACATTATTTTAGTTATGTTTATCCTGTAAGGGTATAAATGTTCAAACACTCACAATTTGAGTGTGCCAATCATTTTTGGGAGTGTACAAATCACCTCCCTTTATTATAATTGTATTCGCATAATGCTGAGGCGGGTATTCTGTGACTATTTTTTAGGTGAGGAAATATTTTTTATTTTAAACTTTTCTTATTTAGCATGTGAGCATGTCCCAAATAATTTATAAAGTATTAGATATATGTTTTTAAAAATAGAACGTCTAAATTATTAATAGTGTAAATAGTTAGCTTTTTTTTTTAATTTTAATATTAAATTGCAGGTTATAAGTTTATAAACAATTCCATT
Source organism: Chrysanthemum makinoi (assembly GCA_910596185.1). Classification (NCBI taxonomy): domain Eukaryota; kingdom Viridiplantae; phylum Streptophyta; class Magnoliopsida; order Asterales; family Asteraceae; genus Chrysanthemum; species Chrysanthemum makinoi. Next base: position 314,465,404 of record OU343221.1, read on the forward strand.
AAATATATTATTATTAGAGGGTTTTACTATATGGTTTAAATGAGATTTAAATTTTTAAATGTTACATTAACTTTTTAAATTTCCTCTATTTTTAAATGTTACATTAATTTTTTAGTCGGCAAAAATTTGAGTCAGGAAAAGGCATTTTGTTTGTATATACTATCAAATTTAAGTGAGTAGTGAATTTGTGTCTTGTTAATACATATAGGTACGAGTTACCCCAACACCCCATGAATTAGTTCCCAAACACCTCATAGGCCGGGCCCTTCAATCCGTACGGTACTTTTCTTGTACTTTTTTTTTGTCTTTTTATTTTGTTTAATTGTGTATAGTTTATTTTGTGTGGTATATTTAATTTGTGTAGTGTTTTTATATGTATAGTGTATTTATTTGTGTGGTATATTTAATTTGTGTAGTGTTTTTATATGTATATAGTGTATTTATTTGTGTAGTGTTTTTATATGTAGAGTATTTATTTGTGTATTGTTTCCATTTAATTAAACAATAACAATAAAACATTAGACATTAAAACATTAAACAAGTACAACAACAAATGTTTTCAATATTACAACGAAATCTACTCCACATGAAGATTATTAATGTCATCTATAAGCTCATAGAGTATTCCACTCGGCTGACATGCGTGATCAACTGGATTTCTTGTCAATTCCAGTGATGCCTCCAACGTCTTTATTTTTGCCTGCAACAAATTGTTTTGAGCCAATAGCATGTTGATCGTTTTATCTTTAGTTTCGCAGTTTGAGCACTGCGTTGAAGAAGAGGCTTGACCAAAGTACTCTTGTTGAAATATTTCCTTCCACATGAAGTATCGACACCCATAGTCTTTAGTCCCTGGCTGTTACATGATGAAACAATTATAAGAAAATGTATTCTAAACAAACAAGTTATTGATATATTTACGCAAATAAGCAAACGTTTAATTATTTACCTTTGACAAAGGACATGCATAATACTTCAGACCACAAGTTTTGGGCTGTTGGGGTGTTCTTTCAATTATAAATCCACGTCGACAACGACACAAGAAAGGATTTTCTTGTTGCATCTGGCCAAAAGAATTTGTATAATTATTCACAACATAAATTAGTAATATTATGGTTCACAAAATTAGAAGCTTCGAATACATAAATAACCAATCTTGTTATAGATTAATAGTTGATACATGGTTCACAAAATTACAATATAACTAGAAACTAAGATCAATCACGCCCGAGGCGTAGTCGCTCCAATGATGCTGCCATCTGTCCCACACGAGATTCTAACTCTGAAATGCGTCTCCTCAATCCGTCAATCTCTCGCTCGTACTCGTCAACGCGAGACGGCTGTAACAAAAGATGAGGAAGAACCGGAGGACGGTGTATAAAATTGTCCTCATCTGCAGCTGGAGATATAGCTGGAGAGGGAGGCACATAAGATTGTGAAGAAGGCACATAATCTGGACTCTCAACACGAGCGGGTGTGTTGTTGACACAATGAATGTCCCTCCACTAAATGTCATCCAATTCCTGTAACAAAAGATGAGGAAGAACCGGAGCAGGAGCAGAAATCTGTAACAAAAGATGACCAGTCGTTTACTATAAATCAGTAATCGTCTATACATGTTTTGTCATTTACAATATAAATCAGTAATCGTCTATACATGTTTTGTCATTTACAATATAAATCAGTAATCGTCTATACATGTTTTGTCATTTACAATATAAATCAATAATTGTTTTCTATAACCGCAACTGATGATCACATTGATGTGGGTCGACATCCCGTTTACTTTCTGCGAGTAACAGTAGTAAAGCATCTCTTGAAACATTATAGCGCAATTCGCTAAATATTGTGCCCTTGCACGCATGCAGTTTCTTGATTTTGCTTGTATTCAAAGTGGCTCGTATCGCAGTTTCTTGCGCAGCTATAATCTTGTCGACCGAACACAACAACGTGTCTAAGCTGGACTGTGTGGAGCCCAAGTATAACTTCAACAGCGCGTCAACCCTACATGTTGTTGTTTGCCCGAAGCTGCGATATTGATCGGTAATGTACGACACAAACATGTTGTCGTAATGTTGCAGCCAGTTACGGAAATACCGCCAAACATCTGAGAAAAGAAAGAATTAATAAAGTGAGAAAACAATTCGAGTAGTTATTTATTAAATAATAATAAAAAAATGTATTAATGGGTAAGTACCCTTTTTTTGGACTAATAAATCTTGTAGGTGCTGGTAATATTGCGTGAACACATCTTCGGTCGGAGCTGTAACCATCAAATCCCATGTCCATCTAACGGACTCGTACTCCTTTACCGTATCGAATTTGTTTCTGCAATACTTGAGCACATTTTGATTGACATGCCATCGACAGAGTAATCTGTTATCGGTACTAGTCCGCCGTTCAAGTTCATCTTCTAAACCTTCACGTGCAGACGTCCCATGTCTAGAACACAAAAATTCGATAGAGTACTTATAGCCCCTATCTGTTTTAGTTCTTCCTTTAAAAATAAGAAAACCAATCGATTCAGCAGTAGATTTCACCCAATCAGTTAAAGCAACTTCATTACCGAACACCTAAAAAATAAAAAACACAACAACTTTTATAAAAAACTTTTTAACAACTTTATTTATTTTTTAAATACTTTAACAACTTTTTTTACAAACTTTTATAAATACATTTTTTTTACAAACTTTTATAAAACCATTTATAAATACATTTTATAAATACTTTAACAACTTTTTTTACAAACTTTTATAAATACTTTTATAAATACATTTTTATTACAAATACTTTTATTTATTATAAGTAATAGTATTATAAATACTTTTTATTATATATACTTTTTATTACAAATACTTTTATTATAAATACATTTTTATTACAAATACTTTTATTTATTAACGTGTGTGGTATATGTTTGTGTTACGTGTTCCAGTTTTTTGTGTGTGGTATACCATGTGTGCACATGGTTTTCTCTGCTTCTTGAGTTGATATATGTCCTCTCTCTCTCACTATACTCACACAGTTATGTTTATCTCTCTCTCACTATATTTCTCTCTAAAAGTTTTTAGATCTTGATCTAAAAACTTTTTAGATCATTTGTGATGGTATCTGTTGTTGTTATGTTATGGTGATGTTGCTATTGTGGTGATGTTATGGTGATGTTTCTGTGGTGTATCTGTTCGTGGTATCTTTTTTCGGTTAAGTTTTTAGATCTAAAAATATTTTAGATCTTGAAAACTTTTTTGATATGGTAAAGACTGATCATTTTTATAAAACAAAAAACTTGTTAGATCTTGAAATGGTGGTGATGCTGTGGTGTATCTGTTCGTGGTATCTTTTTTCGGTTAAGTTTTTAGATCTAAAAATATTTTAGATCTTGAAAACTTTTTTGATATGGTAAAGACTGATTATTTTTCTAAAACAAACAACTTGTTAGATCTTGAAATGGTGGTGATGTTGTGGTGTATCTGTTCGTGGTATCTTTTTTCGGTTAAGTTTTTAGATCTAAAAATATTTTAGATCTTGAAAACTTTTTTGATATGGTAACGATTGATTATTTTTCTAAAACAAAAAACTTTAGATCTAAAAACTTAACCGAAAAATATTAGATCTTGAAATGGTGGTGATGCTGTGGTGTATCTTGAAAACTTTTTTGATATGGTAAAGACTGATTATTTTTCTAAAACAAAAAACTTGTTAGATCTTGAAATGGTGGTGATGCTGTGGTGTATCTGTTCGTGGTATATTTTTTCGGTTAAGTTTTTAGATCTAAAAATATTTTAGATCTTGAAATATTTTTAGATCTAAAAAAAAATTGAAGGTTGGTTTAACAAACACCTGGTTTTCTTTGATAAAAGATTAGATCTTTAAATGGTGGTGATGCTGTGGTGTATCTGTTGGTGGTATCTTTTTTCGGTTAAGTTTTTAGATCTAAAAAAAGTTTAGATCTTTAAATGGTGGTGATGCTGTGGTGTATCTGTTTCGTTGTATACGATTGTTATGTTTGTGGTTGATTATTTCTGGGTTGGTGATTATTTGAGACATGTTGTGCTTACTAGACTTTGTTATGTTTTACAGGTTTGGGGTGCCTTCATAACATGACCCTGGAGATACTCCAACACCCCATGAATTAGTTCCCAAACACCTCATATTATTCATTACTGGATGGTAAAGTGATCTTTTTAGCTCACATTGCAACTTTAATGAAAAACATTGTGTTTTGGACTAAAAACGTTTCATTACTGGACGGTAAAGTGACCATTTTAGGTCACTTTGCAACTTTAATGAAATAAAAAAAAGACAATGATGATTTTTTTTATAAAAACTTAAGAGTTTTGGCATGGCAAAACTTAATTTGCAGCCAACATGAGATAAAAAGCTAATAATCTGAGCCTTAAACGATAAGTTACCTCTTGTGTGTCAAATGGTGAACTAGACATAGTGGACCGTGGTCTTGTTGCTTGTGCAGTTGCTTGTGTGGTGCTATTGCTTGTGCAGTTGTTGCTTGTGGTCCTGTTTTAGTGGTCCTGATTTAGTTCTTGCTTGTTGTTTGTTGGAGATATTGCTTGTTGTTTGTTATGGTTTTAGTGGTCCTGGGTAATGTTGCTTATAAGGGAGAATGCCTGCACTTGTTTACTTTCTTGTGAACCTTTTGCAGAAGGGAATCTTACCCTCTTGTGCAGTTGCTTTTAGTGCTATTGCTTTTGCACAATGAAAACGTGTTTGTGCTTGGTTGTGACTTGTGATTATTTCTGGGTTGGTGATTATTTGAGACCTGTTGTTGTGAACTTGTGAGACCTGTTGTTGTGAACTTGTGAGACTTGTTGTGCAGTTAGGCTAGACTGCTGTTGTGAACTTGTGAGACCTGTTGTGACTTTGTGAGACCTGTTGCAAAGTGAGGCGATGATGATAACCGAAATCGAATGGACGGCAAAGTGAGTTTCTATCTCACTTTGCAACCTTCGAACTTGAGCCTTTTTAAAAAAATTTCCGAGGCGATGATGATTTTTGAGCCTTAAATTTTTTTCCGAGGCGATGATGATAATCGAATGGACGGTAAAGTGAGATAAAATCTCACTTTGCAACCTTCGAACCTGAGCCTCAAAAATTTTCCGACTAAGGTTTTTTTTAAAAAAGTTATAAAACAAAAACAAAACTTGTAAAAAACTAAAAAGTTAATAAAAACTTGTAAAACTAGACTTAAAAAAACTTGTACAAAACTTAAAAAACTTGTAAAACAAAAAATAATAACTTGTAAAAACTTGTACAAAAATAAAAATTTGTATTACTTTTATTTTGACACGAAAATCGAGAAAAAACATTCCCCAATGATTATCCACCAATCACCCAATGATTAGCCAAAACACCCCATAACCCCTGTGGGGTGCCTGGATAACATGACCCATACATATATTGGCTTAAACTTGTAGACCTAAAAATAAACCTAACGCCATTAAAGTGACACGTGTCTTTGCTTTAAAAATTCAACCGACCCCTTTGTATATTCTCAAATCTGCCCATTCTAGAAGTATTCCAAAATAGGGTTAATAGACAAAGATGTCACTAAACTTTCAGAAATATTTGTCCTAAGTCACTAATGTTTGTATTCTGTCATCTAGGTCACTATACTTCACGGGTTTTTCACATATGTTACTAAACGTTTTTATAAGTGTCACTCTAGTCACTCGAAGGATTGGTAACCGGTTGTTGTCTTTCCACCCTTGCCACGTAGGTATTCCACCTAGACAATCTTCCACATCACCACAGCCACTTAGGAAACCCACTAAAATCATCTTTTTATACCTAACTCACCCCAACACTTCATCATCTTCTTTCAAAATTAGGGTTCCAAACCCATTAAACCAAAACCTCAAAACTTATCTTCATCCAAGTCGAAAATGGCCAATCTTTGTGGCTGTGGTGAGATTGCAAAATGTCGTACCTCTTGGACACAAACTAACCCGGGAAGAAGATTTCTTGGTTGCCCAAATTTCATGGATCCCACAAGAAATTGTAATTATTTTAGATGGGTGGATGTAGCATTACCAAATCGTTGGTATCAAGCAAGGATGTATGAGCTCCATGTGAATTTGGTGAATGCACAAGATCACATTGTTCAATTGAACAATCAAAACTCTCGAACTTCCTTCTACAATCGAGTGTTGATTGTTTTAATTGTTGGGTTCTTTCTTATTAGGTTTCTTTAGACTAGTTAGAATGGGTGTAGGTTAAGTTGTCTTTTGGAGATGTATGTTAGTAAGACTAGTAACAATGGTATGTAATGAATGGTACCAGCTAATGAAATGATATGAATGGTACCAATGTAATATCTATGTTGTTATGTAATGAATTTTGTATGTTTTAATGGTTGTCTGTTTAGAATGGTAACAAATGGTTGTGTCTGTTTTAATGGTTGTGTATATAACATAAGTAACAAATCATAAAAGGTAAGTAGGGTAGAAGATGTAACAAAGCTTATATACAAAAGATCCTAATATCATTCTGTTAGGAATTAGAAATTCCAGGTATTAAAGAGTCGGTCACCTCAAGTATATGTAATCGTTAGAAAGCTCGTAGTCGTAGTTCTTTTGTGTTAAGTAGTATTTAGTTAAGTAACACCGTGGAGGACGGACGGGTCTTTACCCACTGTATGCCTGATCCACAGCCCGTTGTGTGGCGATTTATGTAAGACTATAAATACTCTCTACCTCCCAAGGTAGAGAGTTGGAGCTCATAATAATATCTTTCACTTTCTCTCACTAAGTTCCCTAAACCTCTAACTTTCTCTCTCTAGAATTCCATTTATACGCCACTTTGTGTTATGGTTTGATGTGTATGTGAAAACTTATATCTAACAATTGGTATCAAGAGCCATGGTTAGATCATATCTTGCACATCTTTGGATTTCTAGTGGTTTTTAGGTGGTTTTTGAGTTTGAAAAAGTTTAGTGGTTTTTGCATCATTTGGTTGATTTCTTGTGTTAAAGTTTGGATTTTGTTAGTACTTTTATGTTTAGAATCATCACAAGTGTGTAGGTTTTCATTTGGTAAGCTTGAATCATCTTGGTTGGGTTGTTTTTGGATTGAAAAGTGATGTTTATGTGGTTTTTTCTTGCTAGCGACTTAACTCACGGATTACTTTCTTCGTAGCGACTTGCTTTACAAATTTGTAGCGAGTTACAGTTTTAGACCTAGCGACTTAGATCTAGCGATTTACAGTACAAGTAGTGGACTCTCCACTACGGGTAGCGACTTGGTGGTAGCGACTTGATCTGTAGCGAGTTGCTCTTTAGCGACTTGTATCTTTAGCGACTTGAGTAGCGAATTGCTGCCAAAATTTTGCTAGCGACTTGAGGCTTAGCGAGTTACTACTTAGCGACTTGCATTTGTCTAGCGACTTGGGACTCTAGCGACTTAGTGGTGTAGCGAATTAAGTGTTAGCGACTTGGTGCATTATCTTCTAGCGACTTGGGTGATTGTTTACGGTTTTCTCTTGATTTAGTAAAATCCCGTGAAAGAATCTATTTCTCGGTTTAATCATAGAGTTATAAAATCCCGTATTATCTGTTAACATGTCTACCAACGTTCCTACTATCATCTCCACTGTTGCAGAGGATGTTCAAGCAGCTGGATCAGATACTCGTCCACCCATGCTTGACAGAACTGACTACGATTCTTGGGCTCAACGAATCAGATTGTACTGCCTTGGAAAGGAAAATGGTGTCAACATTCTCAAATCCATTGATGAAGGACCATATCGAGTTGAGACGACTAGAGACATACTTGATACTAATGAAGATGGTACTCCTGTTTACGGAATGGACAGACCTAAAATGTATGATGAGCTTGATGATAAGGAGAAAAAGAGATTCGATGCAGATATCAGGGCTTCAAACATTGTTCTTCAAGGTCTTCCTAAAGACATCTACAAGCTGATCAATCATAACACTGATGCAAAGGCAGTTTGGGATAATGTTAAGATGCTTCTCTCAGGTTCAGAATTAACTATGGAAGACAGAGAATCCCAACTCTATGACGAATTTGAACACTTCAAGATGAAACCAGATGAGAATGTCTATGAGTACTATGTGAGATTTCATAAGTTAGTGAATGACATGAGGAACATCAGAATGACTATGCCTAACATTCAGCTGAACTCAAAATTTGTGAACAACATGAATCCCGAATGGCACAAGTTTGTCACCGCTGTGAAGCTCACTAAAGGATTGAAGAATACAAACTATGAGCAACTCTATGCCTTCCTCCTTCAGAATGAGAGACATGCTATGTTTGAAAAATTGATTCTCAATCAGTTCAAAACCAACCAGGGAGAGACAAGCTCGTCTAATGACTCAACTGCCTTCTACTCAAACATCGGAATCACAACCAAAGCATCACAAGTCATACCCTTGGGTAATGGTAATCACAAACTCATTCCTGATCCTATGTTCAAACAAGCTGATGCTGATGCACACGTGGGTAACTTCATTAATCAACTAGCTCTTCTGATTAGTCAAAACATGAATTCTCTCCCACAAACCAACAACAACCTCCGAACAGCATCTAACCCACACAATCAAGCCACTGTTAAAGATGGAAGGATCGTGGTGCAACCAGTTCAGGAAAGACAGTATGATCAGGGAAGAGGTGGAGCTGGTAGAGGTTATGTTGGCAACCCGAATCGAGGAAGGAATGGTAACCAAGGTCAAGCTAAGCCAATCAAATGTTATAACTGTGGTGGTGAGGGACACATTGCAAGGAACTGCACATCTCCAAAGCGTCCACAGAATGCTGATTACTTCATAGATAAGATGCTGCTGGTACAAGCTCGGGACAATGGTGCTGCTTTGGATGAAGAGGAATTGCTGTTTCTAGCTGAGGGCAATGCCAAGACCTATGATGCAGATGTGGATGAGCAGCCTATTCAGGAGATAGGTCACAATCATCAGAATGCCTTTCAAGTCGCTGATTGTGATGCATACGACTCTGATGTGGATGATGGACCTACGGCACACACAATTTTTATGGCTAGCATTTCTCCAATGGTTTCTCCCAAGGTCTCTTCTTCACCACTAGCTGGCCCATCTCAAGACAAACTCATCTCAGAGGTATTAAAACTATACGATAATGCTGATGTGCAACAGATTTCAGAGGTATTAAAACTATACGATAATGCTGATGTGCAACAGATGCATGACAAAGTACAATCAACTGAAACTATTGAATCAAATGTTGAAAATATGGGTAATATCGATATTATCCCATATGATCAATACGTGAAACAAAGTGAAAGTGAAGGTGTACCAAGTGATGCATCTTCTGCAGTCAACAATGACTATGTTTTTGATGAATACACTGCATGTGCCCCTGATGATTCTGTAATTTCTGAACTAAATGCCTATAAAGAACGTGTTGCTATTTATGAACAACGTGCTAAATTTGAGTTGACCACTCGTGAGCAGAAAATGGATGACCAAGTGCGTACAGTCATTAGAAAAAGTAATTTTAGAGAAGAAGTATTGAAACAAGAATTAAATTCCTTGCAAGAAAAACTTTCTAAAACAGCTAAGCAAAAACAAGAACTTCAAGAAAATGTGAAAATGCTTAAGCAAGAATTTAATGCAAAGGAATCAAAACTCTTGAGAGATTTTTCTAATCTGAAAACTTTGAAAAACAAACTTGAAAACAAGTTGTACATACAAGGAAACACCATTCAGACTGCTCACATGGTCACTAAACATAGAGTTCTAAGCGATAAGCATAGTGTTCCCATTATAGATAAACCCAACCCTGAGTACGGAAAGATAGCAAAAGCAGCTCAAAGTGTGATCTATGATGGCAATGAGATTCTTAAACCTAGACAGAAACCTAGTTGCGTTGAGTGCACTGAGGAAGATAAGAAATCAGATGAAGTCACTAGGGAAAGGATGAACAAAAAATTAGATGATCCTAAATGCAAAGAGAAAAAAATAATTATCACTCCCCATGACTACAAAAAGGAAAACTGGATTTCCTTGAACATGTTTAAGCCTCAGACATTGTTGACTCCCGAACAAGTTTTCTGGAAAAAGGATTTAGATAAGCGAAAGCTGAAAATATTGTTGAAACAAACCCTCCCCTATGGAAAATGCCTAGAGCGACTGTGTATCCTCCTAATACACCAATGCATCTTGTTCCTAGAAAAATTGCCACTAAAAGCAAGACCTTAATTAGCCAATATGTTATATTTCAACTATTTGTTGATTTTGAGAAAACTTGCAAGAAAAGGATCACACCCACTGGTATAACGGAAGGAGAAAGGGGTTTTGAGCAAATGAAAGAATGTTATTTAACTGAGGTCATGCCTTTCTTTAAACTTCTGAAAGATCACTTTGAGAGTCTTAAAAAGGGGATAGAAACTGATATCAAGGGAATGGAAAAGGAATTTGATGCAATGGTAGTTGAAGTTAGTGATTATGAGCGTGCACTAAAATATAATGAGATTGAGAGGAAGAACTTGCATACCTTAAATGAGACTCTTATTACTGAATGTGTTGCTCAAGATATCTTTTTCACTGCTTCAAATTGCTCTATTAATGCTTCCAAATTTCATGAACTATCTGTGGCCCTGAAAGTCTCCCATGATCGTGTCATTGAGCTTGAAAAAACTAATTCTAAACTAAACGAGAAAATTGAACTGGATGATCACGACAATTTGGTTAAACATTTTTCTAAACTGGAAGTTGAGCATTTTAATTTACAACTAAAATATCAACATCTTAAAGAAAATGTTAAAACTTCAAATATCAAGACATCCTCAGATGCTCCAGAGTTTGATGCAGTTTTCAAATTAACAAACGTGATGAACAGATTCAAGCTCAGTGCAACACGATCAGAAAGTTGAAAGCCCAAATCTCTTAATTAAAGGGTCAAACGAACAATATGACACGTTCCAAATCCCTCCTCCTTTAGATTCTCAGAATTCTCAAACTTTTCATCTTCAAAACTTAGTTGATGCCTTACAAAAGGAAAACGAGAGTTTTCTAGAAGAAAATGAAAAAGTTAAACGACATTTTAAAGAGTTATATGATTCAATGAAAGTCACCCGTGACCAAAACAACGAAAAAATAACGTCTCTACAAAAGGAAATTGAGAATCTGAGAAGTCAGGGAAATGGGAAACTACCACTTGTTTTCAATAAGAATGTTGTCTCAAAGTCACCCTTAGACTGCAAATACACTGTGACAGTTAAATATATTCCTCCTCATCTTAGGAATAATGAACATGCTTTTCATGAATACTGTGCTCACCTTAAGGATAGTCTAGAATGTCTCCGTGAGATTGTCGAAGAGGATTTCATTAACAAACCTCTTGATAGTGAAATTAGGTTTGCTTGCCTCCAGGCCAAACGATCTCAAGAGTTGCTAGAATGTGTAATTGCCACATGTCCCAAATCCTTAACCTTAGGTGCAAAAGGCAAAGCTGTGATGCCTTGTTCTATGCCTAGTGCCAAGCAGGAAATCCGTTCTATGCCCAGTCTTAAGAAAGGAAACACTAATGTGCCTTCAAGTAGTTCAGATTCCAGATATGTTAGTGCTAAGAAAGTGAACTTTAGTGTGCCTGCAAAAAGCTCAAATCACAGTCTTAAAGTATACACTAATGTGCCTTCTAGTACTTCAGATCCTTGCACATCAAGTTCAGGAATGCAAAAATTAGATCAACCAACTAATGTTCCCAATCCCTCTACAGGAGTAATCAGTGACATTAAAGCGGCAGGTCAAAGTCTCAAGACAATACAAGGAATGATAGGACCTTGCAAGCTAAGAATGTGCATTGGAAGAGAGTAGAAGACCAATCTAGGAACTTTAAGCTTGAGTTGAATAAAACGAATCGTGTTGATTCTAGTATTAGCCTTAGGCGTACTGTAATTAATTCGAATTCTGATACTATTTGCAAACCTTGTAATGATGTCTGCTTGAATTCTGTTGCTAATCATGAATGTGGTGTGAATGCTTTGTCTAATGCTGTCAAATGCCCAGTTAAAATTGTTAATGCTAATAATCGTGCAAATAAGGCAAAAGGCAAAAACGAAAGATTGTTCGAAAACAGTGGAAACCCACAGGAAGAACTTTTATAAAGATAGGTTATTATTGGATACCGTTTGGCCATAAGAATAATCAGTTTTGTTCTCAAACTGCTAAGATTATTCCCACTAGAAAATGGATGCCTACTGGTAGAACTATTCCCTTAAGAAGTGAACATACTTTGAATAGGTCAAATACAGACACCAGCATTGCATCTATTCCCAATAATTCCATTGCTTCTACTTCTGATATGGATGTTTCTATTTCTGATGTGGGTGTTCCAATTACTGTTACTAACAAAGTGGAACCCATTCTTGCATGGGGATCCCAATTATCCAGTTATCCATTCTTGTCTGTGTTCAACTGCAGATCGTTCAAATCGTTCTGTGGTACCTGGACTCAGGCTGTTCCAAGCATATGACTGGAGACCGGTCGCGGCTCATGAACTTCGTGAGCAAATTCATCGGGACTGTTAGATTCGGTAATGATCATTTTGGTGCAATTAAGGGTTATGGTGATTATGTTGTTGGTGATAGTGTTATCTCTAGAGTATACTATGTGGAAGGTTTGGGTCATAATCTGTTCTCTGTTGGTCAATTATGTGATTCTGATCTAGAAGTAGCCTTCAGAAAACATACCTGCTTTGTTAGAGATCTTAATGGCAAGGAACTGTTAAAAGGAACTCGTGGTTCAAATCTTTACACCATCTCTATAGAAGATATGATGAAGTCTTCTCCAATTTGCTTGCTGTCAAAGGCTTCTAAAACAAAGTCATGGTTATGGCATCGACGTCTCAATCACTTGAACTTCGGCACCATCAATGATCTCTCCCGAAAGGACTTAGTTGTAGGTTTACCTCGACTAAAGTATGAAAAGGATCATCTTTGTTCAGCATGTCAATTGGGAAAAAGCAAGAAGTATGCCCATAAACCCAAACCTACTAACTCTGTCATCGAAGTTCTTCATACAATTCATATGGATTTATGTGGACCAATGAGAGTGCAGAATATCTTTGGGAAGAAATATGTGTTAGTTATAGTTGATGATTACTCTAGATTCACCTGGGTCAAGTTCTTAAGGACAAAGGATGAAACTCCTGATATCATCATCAAACTTATCAAACAGCTGCAGGTTCGACTTAACAAAACCGTCAGAATTATCCGGACAGACAATGGAACTGAGTTTGTTAACAAACAACTTAGTGAATTCTTTGAAAGCATTGGAATCAGCCATCAAAGAAGTGTTCCACGAACTCCTCAACAGAACGGTGTAGTTGAAAGACGAAATCGAACTCTTGTAGAAGCCGCTAGAACAATGCTGATTTACTCAAAAGTTCCAATGTTTCTCTGGGCTGAAGCTATTGCCACTGCATGCTACACACAAAATCGTTCCCTGATTCACACTGTTCATGGAAAGACACCATATGAACTTGTCCACAACAGAAAACCTAATCTCTCTTTCCTTCGTGTGTTTGGTGCATTGTGTTATCCAACTAATGAGGGTCAAGACTTAGGGAAACTTAGGGCTAAAGCTGACATTGGAGTATTTGTAGGATATGCACCAAACAAAAAGGGATACCGAATCTATAACAAAAGAACCCGAAATATCATGGAAACCATTCACGTTACGTTTGATGAGCTGACCGGTCAAATGGCTCCTGGACACTTCAGCTCAGGACCCGCACTTCAAAACAGTCCCATTGGTTCATCTCTTGTTCCAAAATCTTCTCAAGAAACTCCATATGTACCTCCATCTGAAGATGATTTAAAGAAATTGTTTGATCCTATGTTTGATGAACTGTATGATTCAATTACTAATGAGGTGTTGATCCCTACAACAGAGGATGCTCATATTCCTGTGAATGAAGTCAATCCTTCAGTCTCAATATCTTTAAGTCAAGAAGCACCTGCTGCTGATCCTTCAGTCTCATCAACAAATCATCATTCTTCAAATGTACATCATGGAAATGTTTCTGGCATCAATGATGAAGTTAATCCCTTTGCTACTCCTGAAGATGCTCCATTTGAAAACATATTTGCTCCTGAATCATCATCAGAACCATCTTCTTCAGGAGACATCGACTCAGCTACCTCAGTCCCTCAACAACTGCCACATGAACACCTCAGAAAATGGACTCACGATCATCCATTAGACAACATCATTGGTAATCCCTCTCGTCCTGTATCAACCCGGAAACAACTTGCAACCGATGCCTTATGGTGCTTCTTCAACTCCGTACTATCTAAGATCGAACCAAAAGATGTTAAAACCGCCATGAATGAAGATAGCTGGTTCAATGCCATGCAAGATGAAATTCATGAGTTTGATCGACTTGATGTATGGGAGTTAGTACCTGCTCCAGACTGTGCTATGATTATAGCTCTTAAATGGATCTTCAAAGTGAAACTTGATGAGCATGGTGATGTGTTGAAGAACAAGGCTCGATTAGTTGCTAAAGGATACCGTCAAGAGGAGGGTATTGATTTTGAAGAATCTTTTGCTCCTGTTGCTCGAATCGAGGCAATCAGAATCTTTCTGGCTAATGCTGCTAGTAAGAACATGGTAGTCTATCAGATGGATGTGAAAACGGCATTTCTGAACGGAGATCTTAAAGAAGTCGTCTACGTCAGCCAACCTGAAGGATTTGTGAATCAAGAGCATCCTACTCACGTTTATCGTCTGAAGAAGGCTCTTTATGGTTTAAAGCAAGCTCCAAGGGCATGGTATGATACTCTGTCAAAGTTTCTTCTATCTACCGGATTTAGCAAAGGAGCAGTTGATCCTACATTGTTCACCAGGAAGTCAGGCAAACATTTAACTCATGTTCAAATTTATGTTGATGATATTATTTTTGCCTCGACCGACCCAATGGAATGTGATCGTTTTTCAAATGAAATGAGTTCAAAGTTTCAAATGTCAATGATGGGACAAATGTCATTTTTCTTGGGATTACAAATTTCTCAAAGTCCCGGAGGCATTTTCATAAATCAATCTAAATACGCAACAGAGATTTTAAAGAAATTTGGATTTGATTCAAGGGACCCTGTTGACACCCCCATGATTGATCGAACCAAACTAGATGAGGACCACTCAGGGATCATGATTGACCAAACTAAATTTCGTAGTATGATTGGGATCCCGATGTACCTCACTGC
Organism: Chrysanthemum makinoi; assembly: GCA_910596185.1. Classification (NCBI taxonomy): domain Eukaryota; kingdom Viridiplantae; phylum Streptophyta; class Magnoliopsida; order Asterales; family Asteraceae; genus Chrysanthemum; species Chrysanthemum makinoi. The sequence continues at coordinate 314,480,623 of OU343221.1, forward strand.
TAGTAGACCAGACATCTTGTTCGCTGTTTGCATGTGTGCTAGATACCAGGCTAAGCCTACTAAAAGCACCTTGAAGCAGTTAAACGGGTCTTTCGGTATCTCCAAGGAACCATCAATATGGGTCTTTGGTACCCGAAGGACACCGGTATGTCACTAACGGCCTATGCAGATGCTGATCATGCAGGTTGTCAAGATACTCGTCGAAGTACATCTGGAGGTGCTCAGTTTTTGGGTGATAAGCTTGTGAGCTGGTCTTCAAAGAAGCAAATGAGTACTTCTATTTCCTCTACAGAGGCTGAATACATAGCCATGTCATCTTGTTGTGCTCAAATCTTATGGATGAGATCTCAATTAATTGACTATGGCTTTGTATTCAACAAAATCCCTCTGTACTGTGATAATAAAAGTGCTATTGCTCTCTCATGCAACAATGTTCAACACTCAAGAGCAAAGCATATCGACATTCGACATCATTTCATCAGGGAACAAGTAGAAAAAGGTGTGGTGGAACTCTATTTTGTGAGGTCTGAATATCAGTTAGCTGACATCTTCACCAAAGCTCTTCCAAGAGAACGTTTTGAGTTTATTCTTCCACGACTTGGCTTGAAAAGCCTTCAACCAGAAACACTCAAACGTCTTCAGGAGGAAGACGAGGAGTAAAAGGTTTTCTTCATCTATCTCTTGTAAATACTTATTCGGAAAAAAAAAACAAAATACAAAACTATAAAACTCTAAAAAAATCAAATAGAAAATTATAAAAAATTTCAAAATCCATAAAATCTGAAAAATTCGAAAAATCTTCATAAAATATTGTCATTTTGTCATGCGTTTTCTCGGTTCGATAATATCTACGGTCTTTGTGCTGTCATTCAAAGAATGACACGGGACTTTAGATGTTGTTCGAATTCCAAAAAAATCAAAAAAAATCAAAAAAATTTATTTTTTGGGAGAAGGAGAAACTATGGTTTATTGTCATTTCAGGCAGTAACCCGCTTTTTCAAAGAAAGAACAGAGCCATACTTTATCATGTTTTCAAAATTCCATGCTCTGATTCTTTAATCATTTATCTGCTGAAAACTAACTGCTTTGAAAAATAACTCAGTCTCTATTTTTGATAATCATCTGGACTTATTTGTCAAAATATCAATCTCTCAATCAACAACCTATGTCATTGATTGAGGGGGAGAATGATTTCAATTAAATTAAAAAGTTATTTGGCATTCAATTGTTTTCAAAAGATATTCATGCATGTTTTATCAATGGAGTTTAAAGTCTTAAAATCCGATCATTATCAGTTAAAACGCTTTCATAATCAAGTCACAATTCTCCTTAAAAGCTTTCAAAATCAATTTAAATCTATAAGAGATCACAAATCTCAAATGATTTGATAATTGTGATCGGAGGAGAATGTGTGATTTAAATTGGATTTAAACTGATTATTCGGTAAATGGTTTTATAAGGATGTACAAGCTCTCCTTCCCACATGTGACAAACGATTTCAAATTTTCCATGCACATGTTGAGGGGGAGCATCTATCTTAAACCTATGATTTGAAACGTGATAACTTATCTCAAGGTGCAGGTTCCCTCTAGTATGTGCAAAACTCTTTTCAAATCTCGAGGCACATATTGAAGGGAGCAAAATCATGAAAACCTCATCCTTCCCAAAATGCTTTATCTACTTGATTCGATTAGGGAAGTGATGTTGATATTTTTTGAAAATGGTAATCAAAGAAGTTAATTCTTTCTCTTGCCTCCGTGTGGAAAACTATTTCAAATACTTGATTCACATGTTGAGGGGAGTTCTTCTTCTAAAAATATCAAAAACAATTCAGGTACAAAATGCTTTGATAAAATATCATAAGTATCTGGATTGATTTTCAAATGGTTTTCAATTGGTTCCTATGGCAGATGAACAATACCAAAAAGACCGACCAACTTTACATTATGTATGGTGATATAAGGACGATAAGGTTAGGTATGTGTTCCCATGATCCGCCAGAACCGGAGGGATCTACCCAGGGACTATCCACTAGTTAGTGTAGAGTTCTTAGGTATGATGATAAAAGGAGAAAAATGAGATATGGGAAGAGTGCGGACTGAGATTGAGCTAGTACTGGAATAAACCCAACAAGGTTCTAGCTATGAAGTCTCGGTAAGCACTGAAGGGGTTGAAGAATTAAAAAGAATTGAATGAGAAAAGGGTGAAAACAAATAGCCCTCCATTTATTCAACCTTAGGGCAGAAACCGGGTTCAATTCATATGCTACTGATGGTAACATCGGTATTGAAGACAAGACGTCATGGACCCAGTGACGCACTGCACTTCAACTTTCCAAACCACTCAAGTTCCTCTTAAAAGGACTTGTTTCATTCTCACAGGGGAACCGACATTATCTATCGACTTTCTCTTAGAGATTGTTGATATTGAAGGAGGAGACCCTCTCCCTAGTCTCCGATATAGGATCCAAATATGCACAAATTGAGTCTAGAGCCACGAGATCATCAATAAATCTCATTAGGACACTTTCAATGAAGACTCTCTGTTTCACACAATGTGGAAAGAGAGATTATATCTTGAGTCCTACGCATTATCCTTGTGGTATTGCCAGAACATCTGAGTGATGTGTTTACATATTCACTGTGAAGATGGAAAGCCTTCTGGAGCCAACATCTAACAAGCTCCTGGTAGGTGGCATGTGAGATCTATTATACAGATCAACCATGTGACAACTGAACAGAAACAATGGGGCGATTCAATCTTTTGAATCAATCCTGGTTCAGGTTATGGATTGACGGATACCTTTGAAAAACCGGTCTTTGTGCTTTAAAACTCTTTTCATTAAGCACGTCGACCGTGTACTAATTTTTCAAATCAAAAGGTGTTTTATGATTGATAATTGATTTTCATTAAAACCTTCGTTATATTGCAAAAACAATTTCTATTGAGCAATACACGATTGTTTTTCAAATCTCTTTTCATCAATCAGTGGACGTAAATTCGCTGGTTCACTCACTCCGTGTTGTCTTCTTTGAGACGTTCCGGTTTGAGAACAGCTAGAGCAGCTGCGAAACCCTATCAAGGAAATTCTTCGGAATTATACCTGATCACAGGCAGTACTTGTACTGATCAACGGGGAACCGTGGGCCCTGTACCTCAATTCATCGAAAGTGATCAAAGACACTTTCGTGCGCTTTATTGCTAACTGTCTTATGCAGGTACACCCCGACGTTTGCAGCTGATCAGAATGAAGCGGTCAATCCATAGCCGCATGCTCACCTAACACATTCATCTCAAAAGAAATCATGATTAGTGCATCAATGACTCTAATATTTTCACTCCATGCTTCTGCTACGCTGCTGCCAATATCATGAATCAACGAATGCTTCCGCTACTCTGATGAGAAGATATCATGATCCAGAATGTGAGCATGTCGGTCCGAAAGTCACAACATCACATAATACCTACACCACAATGGATGTATCAGAGATCTTCTATTAGCTGATGATCTCAAAAGCTGGCTCAACATTATTATCACGTGGATCAGTAAAAGACCTCCACTTGGATTAACCAAACATGCAATGAGTGGAATCAATGACTACGAGCTTCGAAGCAAGGCACTACATCATGAATGCAAGATCAATGTTTAATGTAATATCTGTTTGTATTCAATGTAATTTTAGTACATGATTGAGGTGACCTCCCTTAGGGGGAGATTGTTAGGAATTAGAAATTCCAGGTATTAAAGAGTCGGTCACCTCAAGTATATGTAATCGTTAGAAAGCTCGTAGTCGTAGTTCTTTTGTGTTAAGTAGTATTTAGTTAAGTAACACCGTGGAGGACGGACGGGTCTTTACCCACTGTATGCCTGATCCACAGCCCGTTGTGTGACGATTTATGTAAGACTATAAATACTCTCTACCTCCCAAGGTAGAGAGTTGGAGCTCATAATAATATCTTTCACTTTCTCTCACTAAGTTCCCTAAACCTCTAACTTTCTCTCTCTAGAATTCCATTTATACGCCACTTTGTGTTATGGTTTGATGTGTATGTGAAAACTTATATCTAACACATTCATTAAGTCATACCCCAATGACCATGTCAGTTTGTTATACAACATGTCAATGGCAGATATACAAAATATGGGCATACTGCAAATGTTAAAGTTCAAGCATCCTACTACATGTTAAAGTTATAACATCCTACTGAATGTTAACAAGTTAAAATGGCACATATACAAAACAGCCTAACAATTGGCTAGCCATTTTTAGTTAAACCTAGCATCTATTCTAGTGAGATGGCATCATCTTCAGTCAATCCTGGTCCTGGAGATGGTGGCCTATTGAACATCAACTGCTTGATCCTTTCTGATTCCCTTGTTCTCTGCACAGGTTGTTTCTGAACTGGTGACTTTTGTATTGGTTTTTTTTGAACTTGTTTTTTCTGCACTGGTGACTTCTGCACTGACTTCTGCACTGATCCACTCTTCCTTTCAGCCATCCTTTGTTCATACTGTGCAGTTCTTCTAGCCAGTGGTTCCAACATAGCATCTTGTAGCACAACAGGTTCTTCTGTTTCAGCATGGATCCTCACATCATCTGGTGTGATTCCAATTGGCCAAGCTGGTGTTGGTAACCCCTTAGCATTCTGCAACAAAATTTACATTAATGAACTTAAGACCCAACTTAATAAACCTAACATCTAAAAATAAATGAGTGCAGAAAGAATACTTACTCCTAACATTGGCTCTCCATCAACTGGATCCCAAGAAACACCAAATCCTATAGGTTTAATACCACCAGGATACATACAAGACTTTGATCCATCCCCTTTTCCTCTACTCCTAAGTATTTTCCCATTGATTGTACTAAGTCTCCTACTTCCACTTCCACTACCACTTACACTACCACTTACACCACCACCTCTCATCCTGACACCACCACCCCTCATCCTGACACCACCACCCCTTTGTGTTGCAATCTTATCTGGTGTATACATCTCAAAACCAGGAGGAGGTGTTGATAACTCAACTGGTGCAGAGCAACCAGTTGGTATCTCAACTTGTTCAGACCTCTCCTTAGACCCACTAGTTGTGCACTTACCACCTCTTGTAGACTTCTTAGACCCACTAGTAGACTTCTTAGACCCACTAGACCCTTCTTCTTTAGATGGACAACCCCTTTGATTGTGTCCAGACTTACCACAAAGCCTACAATGGTTAAGCTGTCCCTTTCTACTTATCCTACTCCTATTACCATCATTTTCAGAGGAATCTCTTTTCCTTTTATGAGCTGGTCTACCAGGCATCCTTCTTTTTATTGGTGGTAATGGCTTCTGAAAACTAGTGGAAGGCCATTGATCCATTCCCCTCATCCCTTCAATGTAGTGATTATAAGCAGCCACAAATCTAGACTTACTATACCACTCAGAAACATAGTCATCTGGTTCCTTATGAAGGAAAAATATTGCTGCAAATCCATGTTCACATGGGAGACCAGTCAACTGCCACCCTCTACAACTACAAGTCCTAAGTCTTTCATCAACTGTAAATCCCTCATACCCATTCCTTACTTCAAACCTGCTCTCACCACCAGGTATCACCTTCCACTTCCTACAATTGAGTTAAAAGTTAGTTAAAATTGATTTAAAAGTGAATTAAAAGTTATTTAAAACATATAAAAGTAAAGACAGACCTGTGTTTATCCTTCAAAACTTCAAATTTCTTCCTAATGTTAGGACATATCACATCTTCCCATTTTTTATGCTTTTCCCTCATCTTCTGCATTCTCTCCATAAGACCTTGTCTGATGTCCTCCAACATGTTGATGATAGGTTTTCTTCTAGCCTCAACTATAAGTGAGTTGAAGCACTCACTTATCCCATTTTCAACTGCATCACATGCTCTATCTGTTATGAAGTATGCCCTACTCCAGCTTTGAGGATGTCTATCCATTAGATGAGTGTGTGCTTCTTTGCTGATTTGCTTGATTTCATTCATCACTTGCTCAAACTTTGCAGGATATGTGGCCTTAGCTGCTTTCCAAAATAAATTCCTAAACTGAACTCTAGTGAATTTCTTTCTGAAATTAGCGTATATGTGCCTGGCACATTGTCTATGTTCAGCCAAAGGCATCACATCCTTTGCAGCTTCCACAATTCCCTGTAAACAGATTGGTTATAAAACAGATTGGTTATACAAGAATTATTTAATCCTTGTCAAATTAAAAGGATTATACCTTATGCTGATCAGAGATGATGGTAAGACCTTCACCAGCTGTAATGCCTAAGTCTTCACTGAGACACTGCATGAACCAACTCCAATTCTCCTTGTTCTCCACACTAACCACAGCCCATGCAATAGGATAGATGTGGTTATTGGCATCTCTACCTACAGCTGATAGCAGTTCTCCTTTGCATATTGTTTTAAGAAAGCAACCATCTAACCCAATTACCCTCCTACATCCATCTAACCATCCCTGTCTCAAAGCTTTAAAGCACACATAAAAGCTACTAAAGTAGTTCTTTCCATCAGGCATGGAGTCAACACCTAACTTACAAGTTGATCCTGGATTAGATTTAAGGATCTCAGCAGCATAAGACCATAGCATACAATAGTGATCCTCTAAACATGTTTGATATTGTTGCAAAGCCTTACTCTTTCCCCTTCTAGCTTGACTAACAGTTACCTTACACTTATATTTCTTTAATATTAAATCAATTAGAGCCCTAACTGTTATGGTAGGATTGACCATTATCTTTTTAGCAAAATTACTAGCAACCCAGTTACTTGTTATTAAGCTACCATACTCATATGTCCTAGAACAAACATGTTCATCAACTAGGGTTTTGATTTGAAATGATTTTTCTTTCCCTACTTGCATCCAAGATGCCCATAATCTAAATGGGCATTTCTTTTCTTTGTTATCTCTTGAACATTTAGCTAAAAGTCTCTTAGGGTTGTTTACCTTATAGTATAGCTTATAACCATTGGCCAAAGCATAAAAAGCCAATGCTCTTTTCAATTTGTCAGGATTCTCATATCTTTCACCTAGTTGTGGCCTCATAAACTTCCATTTGACACTAGGATCATGAATTGGCCACTCATCACCCAACTTATCCTCATCATCTACTTTTTTAGGTGCAGGGTCTTTTTCAATGAAGTCATCCTTAGGCAAACCATTATAAACTCTAGACAAAAAGCCCTCATCAAACATCTTAGAAGCTTTTCTCTTAGGTGCAGGGTCTACAGTCCTAGTCCTAACATCTAAAACCTCTTCCTCACCTTCAGACAAATGATCAACTGAAGCAGTATCACTCTCTTCAGAAGTACAATAATCATATACATTATAATCCTCTATGTCACTTTCACTATCTGTTATGTTTTGTTCAGCTATGGTCTCATTTTCAATATCAAATTCAGAATGGGATGCATAGATATGCAAGACATGATCATTATCAATACCACACTGAACACAAGCATCAAAGTCATCCTTGCATTTTATGGGTTTCAATCCTAAGTGAAATTCTAAACCAGGTATCAAATAAAACAAGGACTTAACTTCACTAGTACATTCAGTTTCCAAATGCTTTATAAACCCTAACAAGTCTAATGAAAGAAGATCAACACCTGGTATTTCAGTTACTATTTCATAATCGTAGGAAAGATGGTCTCTTACAAAAACACCTCCACGATGGTATTTTATCAAGAAACTTGATCCTGTTGCCATCTGAAAGATAATAAAACAAGAAAAAACGTTAATTTCAAAAAACCCTAATTTTGAACAAAAACCCTAATTTTACGAATTGATTCAAAACTATAATTAGGCCAAAAGTTACCTTTTTGTATAAGATGACAACTTGTATTCGACCTCAATTTTGATTCCCCCAATCCAGAAACTTGGGAAAATGATTTTATATCTTGGATCGAGTAATTAGGGTTATGTGTGTGTGGGTTTGTGTGTGTAGTGGAGTTGGGATTAATAAAAAATGCAGATACATAGTCAACTAGTATATGTTAGTGTTTGTGTGCACGTGTCATAGTACACGTAGATTGTAACCGGTCATAATAGGTAACATTATTATTGGTATCCCATATAACAGGTTACATGAAGTATAGTGACCTAGATGACAGAATACAAACATTAGTGACTTAGGACAAATATTTCTGAAAGTTTAGTGACATCTTTGTCTATTAACCCTCTAAAATATTAGCATCCTCTTTTTCATTTACACACAGATCTTTCTGCTCTTTCTCGTGCATATTTTGCTTCTTTTATTTAATCTATCGTATAATTCTTGTATCCAAAAAGCAATGATCAAACCATCAAGGCCCACTTAAAAATTTTGAACATAATGTGTTTCATCTTTTTACTTATACCTCATGCACATAACGCCTAACCCATTATAAACACATGAATTAAGGATATGAGGATTAATGTGTATGAAGAATTAAAGATGATTGTGTACCTCGTTTTGTTAGGAAATAGAACATGTATTTATGTCACGAGTTTGAGTTTCGAGATTAGAGGTTTCAAAATATAAAACGCAATATGAGTAACAGGATGACAACATGATTGGCAGAATACAAGAGGATAAGTCAGATTTTCAAGCGTCCTATAGTCGCAGAAGGAGTCGGCAAGATGAGATTGGAAGGCAAGGGTAACAGGGAAATAGATAAATAACAAGATTATTGAAGGGTAGTTTAGGAATAACAAAAACCTCAAGTTGGAAATATATTAACGTTAACACGTGTCATTATAATATTTTTAGGCTTATATTTAGGTCTAATTATTAGGCCTACTTATCATTTTTCAATGCACAAATTAGCTGACCGGTAAATGTTGTGTTTAGTTATTTTTTTTATTTATTTATTTTTTATTATTATTTTTTTTTGATCATGTTTAATCTTTTATATAATAAAACAAAACCTTTAGTAGAAATTTTTCATTTCAAAAAAATCAAACCATACTTTATTAAGTGATAATTTAATTATTTGTTTTTTTATTTTAAAGATTTTTGATATAAAGAGCCTTAAATATTTCCTAATTTAACAAAAAAAAATTGTAAATTCGTTTTAGGTTAAAAGTGAGTGAAAAATTATATGTGTAAAAAATATGAAAAAAGAAAACTTAAAAAACGTGAGGTAAATCTACAATATCTTCAGGGGTTTAAACAAAAATTTTGAAAAACAAAACCTCAGCCAAACACAACCAAATTTTCTTAAAACCTCTTCGTTCCTGGATTTCTTTCATCACCTCAAAATAAATAAATAAATAAAATCGGACTAATCAAGTATCACGTTTTTGAAAATTCGACCGATCGTGGGTTATTCATGCTTATTCGTGGCTTCACAAAGGAGGCACAATACATTATTTTTTGCATCTGGTGGTTATTTTTTAACTATGTTGATAATTAATAGCTTGGAGCAATCAAGACAACTTTATAATTTGTGGAAAAAAAAAGTTATACGTTATTAATGGTGTTGTTCTTAGTTAGAGTTTATATTGTAGTTTATGTTGAGATATATGTTTTGGTAATTATAGTTTATTACTGAATTTAATTGAATAGTGAGTTAATTGATTAGTAGATTTGGTGTTTGTACTCTCTACTTTTTCTAGGATGTGGATATCTGTTGATCACTATGTTGTGAGTTGTTAAAATGTAACATCCCTGTCAATAGCCGAATTAGCTTTCAGTAAAATTGAAAGTTCGTAGTTGCAAGCATATGGATTAGTCATTGTCCATGTGTTCATTAAGTTTTTTGCGTTTAAGGTGTCGGATGACTTAGGCCGGGTCAGTGTATATCTTAGTTTTTAATTTGAACTATTATTATATATTCTTCTATATAATTGACCTCTTTTACCAACAGACGACTGAGAAAGAACCATGGACCATCCGCAGACCGAGCAGGAAGGACACCAGGTAATTTTAGCATTTGATAAGAAATCGGTTTTTAAGCTTTTCTATTGAGTGTAAGAGATCGGTTATCAAGCCCAAAGTTGAAACCTGAACAGCCAGAAACCACTGAGACAGATGTTGTCTAAAGTGGAAACGCATCCCTGTCAGAGGACACCCAACTGAAGAAACCGAAGCACCTGTGCCTATTGTGCCTGAATCTGACCCAACTGAAGTGACCTATGCTGAGAGGTTGACCAAAATGAAAGGAATTTTGTTCGGAGAAACTTCAGTTCAGCTTACTCTTCAGTCAATATACAATCACAACAAGTGAGTACCTTTTTTTGTTATCCTGGTTTGTGAAAAGATCAAGGCACACAATTTTTTTGGAAGGTGTTTATAAACTTCTTATTCTTCAAATAGGTCAGATCTTCTTATTCTGAAGACTATAAAGCAATCAATCGAGATGAGGAACAGTGTTTGCCACAGCGCAGCAATATACGCAAATGCACTCATGCATGCTCGAACTACCGTGGATACATTTCTAAGGGAAAATCCGGTAGATATTCTACTAATTTGCGATTGTATATTTTTTATGCATATATATTTTATTAACAATTCTAAATTTGTTGATTGAATTTGATTTCAAGATTGGTTGAGCAGAGCCACAAACTGGGCTAAATTCTCAGCAACAGCTGGTCTTGGTGTTATTCACCGTGGCCACTTGCAACAAGGAAGATCGCTGATGGCTCTTTATCTACCTCAAAGTGGGTCTGGTGGTCGTGGTAGTCCCTACTCAGAAGGTGGTGCACTCTATGCTTTGGGTTTAATTCATGCAAACCACGGATAAGGTATCAAACAATTCCTAAGGGATAGCCTAACCAACCAGTATGTGATGGAACTATATACTCATATCTATGCAATTCCAAGAGTTCTTGCTCCAATGCCTGAAAAGGTTAAATAACTTAACTTTCTAAAGTCTTATATAAATATGTTATGGTGGAAATTATTTGTCAAGTTACCTCTAAATGTGTATTTTGGAGGTGAATTGAAAAAATTAGCTAAGAGGGAAATGGGTCAAATGTTTATTGTCAAACACGTTGAAAAATGACCAAACTTTGTTTTCAAGGCACTTGAGAATTGTTTAGCCAATGAGAATTTCTATTAATGCTAATGCATATCAGATAGTACCATTGATACCGGGTTACCTAACAAACGGGCCACTCAGATGTTACCATAGCTAATAGGAGTTGGCGTATCAGCGGTAGATGTAGTTACACTATTCATGAATAAATATTTTAGGTAGTGTCTTAGGTGGAAAATGTGTTGTTGCTAGATGCTGAGTAACTATCGTTGTTCTGACACAGATGACCCGGCTGTACACTCGAAACTTTAACCTACTATAGATAACAGGCATACACATCCAAAAGCAAGTGGTATTTTATCTATCTCACGGTAACTTGCTTTTCGTTCTTCGTATGATATTTGTGACCAGTAAATGCTAAATGAATGCCTTTTCCTTGGTACAGGTCAGCAGGCCGAGTTACATGGTCAGGCTTCTATTGCCCGTGACACTTGGACAGAGGCAACAAATAGAGGTACGTGTCACCCTACCTGCCTATATATCTTTGGAAGTGCATGAGCTTGGGATACTCAACAAAGAAGAGTGACAACATAATCATGCAATGTAATTATTAAGAACCATCTCCATCTTAATATATTTTTAGCTCTTCAACGTGATAAATGAGCAAACACATAAAATGAAACAAATTGTAGACCAGTTAATAGTATTGATACAGAAAATAATGAAAATAATGTATTTATATGTGTTTATTTTATGAAAATAGATTATGGTTTTAGCTTATTTTGTCACAATATTTGCAGATGGATCATTAGAGTTTGAAGAAATCACTGAACAATTCACGTTCATCTGAATTCACATCAAGAGTATCGACCACAAACAGAAGGTAACAACAGTTTTAAATTCATAAATTTATGCTATTTCACAAGTATATATGCCGTTTCAAGAGTCAAGGAGCAAGTAAATATTGAAGGTTTCATTTTGCGAGAAACACAAAAACTAGACAAACATTGCAACAGTAGATTCGAACTCCTTTTTCCCTCAAATTAACCAGCACAGTATGTTGACTTATGTTACTAAATCCGGTACACCTTCGCAATCTGTAAACTCACCATTTATTGTGTCATCACCATCCACTCTATCTACATACCATATGCAAGGAGACTCTGGGAAAGCTGATTCTAGGGCTCCACTACGTTCTAATTGCTCGGAATATTGGAAATCAACCACTGCTACACTTGGCATATCAACCTCACCTTTACTTTCAAAGTTCACAAGTACAGATGGAAATCATGGCAATGGTGCATCAATTGTTTCCGAGAAGTCAACTACTGTGGAAGATCCTATGGAGCGGTTACTCAAAGTGGTTAGTAATTTGTACAATAAAAGTTGACATATTTGTTTGCATTAGGTATCTCTTATGATAAATATAAATGAACCAAGTGCAGAAAAAAGTTTAACCAACTATGGCCAAGTTTCTATTTTAGTTAATCAACACATTTTAGGATTGAAACACTATCATAGTTACAAAATTGTAATTCAAGCTAACCAGCTTTTAGATATTTCCATTTAGGTAATTTTTCCTGGTTACAAGGTCAAAATAATGGCCGATCAGTAACTATATGGCAATCTTGACTTTTTCTAACATGGTTTTAAAATTGGAAATTAACTTTGACAAGTTTTTCAAGGGTAAAAAAACTTAGTACGTCAAATAGAAATGTGGCTTCCTGAATTGCTTCTTTAGCAACAACTGCAAGATCTTTCTCATAACCCTTTTCAAATACAGTGATCTACAAGGAGAATATATGTTAGCATCAGTATTAAGAATAGACATTTCAAAATGGGTTGAAGTACAGTAGGGATGAAAAATGGGTCACAACGGGTAATAATGGTGTATTGTAAAAAAAAAGTCAATTGGAATGTAAGTTATAGTAGTGTCTCAAGTTCCTGATTTTGTTTGTTTAATTGATGCATTAAAGTGTTTATTACGTTGTTTAGTATGTATGCACATCAAGTGTTTTTATTAGACATGGAAAGGAGGCAAAAGCAAAGTGTAGAAGAAATCTTGGGAACTCAAAATAAGGTTTGTAGAATTTTTTCAGTGCTCCTCTCAAGACATATGAACTTTTCACAATTATAGCCTTTAAAAAATACGATTTTAACTACTATATGATTATAATTCTTATGCAATATATATTCTTTGTTATTGGATGAGGTAAATATAACTGAAAGAGAGAATATTCCGGTGAAGAGACGGGGGCTTAAAGAGCTCAAAAACACATGTTTTTATATGGCTTTTGTTGCATGGTTTAGGGATCATGGAATGTCATGTTCCCTTATCACACGAGGGTAGTTCCATAGTTCTTCAGTTCTAATATGATCCACACAAACCAAAAAATCACTGTCTCTTTTGTGGCAGTGTACTATGAGACCTTTATCTTGAATTGTGCTAAATTTGATGTGTTTATTCTAAATTGCAGTGTGTAGGAGAAAGTTGTTGTTTTGATGATGGGAGACAATCATAATAGTAGCTACCATTCACAGGTTAGGTAAGTTTTCAGAGTTTTATTCTTAATTTTGATTACCATTATACCTTAATTATGTAAAGTTTAAATATTTTTAAAATATTGGTAAGCCCATCTTATGATACTAGACGAGTACCCGCGCCTAGCGGCAGCGATGTCTAGTTTTCTGCAAAGTTCCGACGACCCATAAGTTTCTTTCAACAAACTATATTTGTAGCATTAGAGAATCGTTTTCGAATAACTACAATTCTGATGCGTGGTTGCATAGCAGCATAAATATATAGTTTTAAAAAAAATTATGTGGAGTTGATCTAAGTGTGTGAGTATATTTTCAAATAGGATTGTTTTAAGTTATTAAGATTTTTAGTAATAATAGATTCAAGCATTACAAAAAGCAACGGTATTATGCAGTTGGCAATATTATATTGTAGTTTATAGGTATAGCCAACATGTGTGACCGTTTTTTCTTGTTTTGTCAATAATTTAGGTAGTGATAACTATTTTTTTTACATGTGTAGCGTTTATCATTTGGTGTGTGGCTTTTAAAATTGTAACTTTGCAAATTGGATATCACCATATAAGATTATTTTGTACTATCAATTTGTATAGATATTTATGCATTGTTCAAAGCTATTTGTTTGAGGTACAAATAATTATCGCTAAAGATAACAATACTATTTATTTTTTGTGATTTTAATAAACTTACATAACATTATTGATACACTGGACAAAGGGCTATACAATATATATTAACTTTTAAACGACTATTCATATATGCTAGTCCCTTAAATGGTGCAAGAGCAACATTTTTTAAAATAAATTACATGTGTCAAAGCAAAATAAACCAAAAACTACAATTACTTGGTCTCTCATTTAAAAAAAATTGTCACGGGTTCCACAACTACTTCATCATTTCTCATATAATTTTGTCAAATTTGAAACCCGATTTCACCCGGGTGGTTCAACTGGTTGAACCGTTCCGATAAAAAAACAGGTCGATTTAAACCGAATCAAACCAATAGGTTGGGTCAAAAAAATGTCAAATTAAACCGGGCACCCGGGTTTGAAGCGTCCCGGGTCAACCCGGTATCGGTTTCAACGGGTCAACCCGGTATCGGTTTCAATTGATTGTTTTAATTTGGTAGATGTGCTTTTAATTGGGTGTACAATGTGAATAAATTATTGTACTTTTAGGTAATGGGGTGTTTTAATAAGAGTATTAATTATATTATTTATTTCTCTCTCCATTGACCATGTTTTCAACATTCAACTTTCAACATTTTTCACTTTTTCCACTTTGACCATTTTTCCATTTTATATAGTATAGATATAACCAGAGAGTAATTTTGACATGATAAGAAGTGAATTGGTCAAAATGGGGTTTCTTTTATTTCAAACGGGTCAAATAAATTTCTTTTAGAAAAATGAGGAATGGGTAATGACTGAAAGTTGTCCTAAGTTTAGTCGGGTTAATCAAGATATAGATTGTAATTTGAACAATATTGTCTTTGTAATCATAAATGATGTTTTCTGTATTTATAAATTTCATACAGGAAAAGGGCAATTCCATCTACTATGAGCGAACAATTACGTAGAAATGGTAAGGTTTGGGTAACAGTTCTTGCATATCTCCCATATATAAGAAAAACTATCTTATTAAGAGCATTGCTTAAGTCAAGTTATGATTTATATAATCGCCACGAAAAGTGTTTCACCTTTAGTTTGATAAACACCACTTTGTCGAGTTGAGATAATCAAGGGTTGTTTGGATAACTACCTCTCTTATTATGGGCTGCTGAAAATCTGTTTGTAATATTGACATAATAGCTTGATTAGGAGATGTTTAAATAGCTTATTGCAGCAGCTAATTATCCTTGATTCGTGCTTATTAGGGGCTTTTTGGATAGCTTATATCAGTAGTTATTTTAACCTTGACAAGTTATTAGGGGCTGTTTGGATAACTTATTTTAGCAGCTAATAAACCTTGGGCATGCTCATTCCAACCTCTCTAAATAATGTGTTTAATTAGGGGTTGTTTGGGTAGCCTATTCCAGCATCTTATCAACCATGCCATGCAGTTCCAAACTAAGGTATTTGTCACCAGGACCTCATTGCATTAATTATTACAGGGCTACAGTGATTAAAAGTTTCATTCTTGAGACATTTTAACAATTGTGGGCATAGTGGTTAGTCACATATGGTGCTAAAAGGATGGTTGAATGAGTTTCAGGAAGAAGAGCAACATGCAACAAGATGCGTAAAGTATTAGGAGGTAAAAAATATTAACATGAATTGTTTCTTATAGAGCAAACAGTTCATGGTTATACGTTTGTTAGTAATTTTCATATTATTCACACTTTAAAAAAAGTTTTATTCTTTCAGGCTAATCAAGGAGAAAAATGATGATGCGAACAAGGCGATAACGACTGCACAAAAAATTTATATCTTTTTACATACTCATGCAATATGAAAATTGGATTCAAATATTCAATTGTATTTAATAGAGTATCAGTAATATTATTCTTCTATATATGTCTTTTCCATCTATTTAAACTGAATCCTTGTCATGTTGTACTTTACACCGTTATGTTAATTTGCTCTTGGATTGGATACACGATTTAACAAGAGAGGCCTTATTCTAAGTACAGTCCCATTCGACAGCTAATTATTGGTTTTAGTAGTAAATTATTAATGCAATTTAGTACTTATAATCTAACAATTAAGCCCTCGACTTGCAGTATACCTTTTATTGGGTCGAATATATTACATTCAGAATACCTTCACTATCGAGCATATGATTAATGCAAAGTAATTTGAGCAAAATACGAAACAATGGTGTTAATACGCAGTAAAAAAAAAATTGTTAAACCCCGTGCGTGCACGGGTATTATAACTAGTAATATCAATAGTGAAATTTAAATAGGAACATCAACATCTATATCAGCTAAATATAGTTGAATCTTGAGTTATCTAAAAAAAATTTTACAAAGTTTGATTATACAAAATTCTAATGGATATAATGAATAATGAAAAACTCGTGCACAAGTATATAATTATATATAATTACCTTTAAAGACATAATATTTAGCATTGATACAAAAAAAAAAAAAAAAAATTGTCAAAACCATGTGCGTGCACAGGTATTATAACTAGTTATAATATATACTAACACCCATTTTTCGACGGGGCAAACAATAATTTTTTAAGGTGCCCGTTATATGTTAATTTACACCCTTATTGGCCCATAAATAATCAAACAGTTCATGCACAGGACCAAAAGTATGGCACAGGAGCGGGTGTGAGTTTGTGATTGGTTGAAAAGAGTTGGGCAAATTCCTGTTCACTCTCGTTTTAACGTAATTACACCCGTAATAAACACAATAGGTCATTAACGATTTTTTAGGCAACTAATTCATGTACTATGAAAGCCTAGCCATACAAGTGTAAACTACCCCTGTACACTCATAAATGAATCACACATCCAGAAAATTCTTGAATCATCAAATCATAGTAACAAAACCCAGAAAACCTTTTTGAAACCCTCTTCCCAAAGAAACAACGAATCAGTAAAACATCGATCATGGTGGGTGAAAACAAAAGGTTCATTATGATTTACTTTTGGTTAATTCATGATTTAATCTAGATATTTGTTTTAATTTTATTTGTATTTAAAATTAGGGATTTGTTAATTTGGGGGTTTTCATGATTTGTTTTGCAGGTTACCTTGCTGATGATGTTTGCAGCTAAAACTTTTGAGGTGTTTGTTTCCAACTTTACTATTTTCAAATTAAGGTCCCGTCATAATTTACAAGTTTGTTTCCAACTTTTGAGGTGTTTGTTTCTCACAACAGCTGTAAGGCAAGATAAAAAGTGACAGATCCAAGCCATCCGGAAAGTCCACCTACCGGGTTTCAATGGCCGTAAAGACAGGCTACAGGAGTGGTGCGAACATACTTTCAATATCTTTCTTACTAATAAAAATCTCAGAAGTAGATTAGATAAAGGGTTTGATAACATGAAACTGATTATGCAAATCTACATTTAATTTAATTCACATGTTAAAAAGAAGATAGTTTTACTCAACTTTCGTATTCTAATCGGCATTTAAAAAATTTTTTTTGCTGCAAACAGGGTGTTGGTTAGGATGCCAAATGATAACTATTCAAACAGCCCTTCATAATAGGTTTAGACCACCAAATGATTGCTACAATGGTTACGAGTTTTATGCGTGTAAGCAGGTTGGGACCATAAACTGAATTTACATTCTTAGTATTCTATGTTCGACATTGTTCATTCATAAGAACACATGAATTTTGGTGCAGCTACTAACCGTCTTAAAATATGATGAATTGGTCAATTCCATTTTGCGAAGCTCATTGTGTTTATGAGGTAATGGAACATTGCATACATAGTATTTTACAAGTGTGAACTATACGCACGTGCAGTTGAGTTATATTATTCTCCTGAATATGTAATATGATTTAGTTACAGTTAGTGTGTCAACTAAAATTTCAAGAATATTTTTTATTTTTGAATATAACCCTGATGTTCTGACTATATTGGTTTAGGAGACTTTCGCAAAATGCACTTTTAAAGGGGCTTTTGGGTATGAATGTTGCTGTCTGTAGGGGTGTTTGGGTCTGCTGAAAGAACTATAATCTAAGTTTAAGGATGTGCAAGTTTTAAGGTGTGCAAGTGCTAAGGTTTTGCAAGTTTTGAAATCTGCAAGTTTTTAAGGTTCTGCAACTTTTAAGGTTTGCAAGTTATGATGGTTCTGTAAGTTTTGGCTGCAAATTAAGGTTGTTGTGATATAATCTGTCTCATGTTAGTTGGTACAGGTGATGCATTTAATTCATGTGGCCCTTTTCCTATGGATTTTGTATGTCAGTAGGCTAGGATAGTTATTGAGTTTGTGGCAAGTCGATTTTTGGTCTGGTCTTTAATAGTGTCTTTCGCCTTCATCTCATAAGGCAACCAGCAGAGGCTCCTTAGTTCAAGTTCATACTCCTTTTATTCTTATTGTTTTGTGCATTTTAATTCAGATAGATAGTTTGAATTGGTCAGGGACGTCGTGGTAAAAGAGGCTGTTGAAAATCTTTCCGAAATTGCATAATGTTTCGTGCATTTGAATTGAGATAGATAGTTTTGCGGGTGTATGTGATTTCTTATTAAACTGATTCCAAACAACCTCTTACATAGAGTATGTTGCAATATGTGTTCATCTCAGTTTCAGTTAAAGATTAAAAAATATTTGACTTTAAAAGTCTAATAAGATGCTAAAAGAATTTGGACCAGGCATGTACAGAGATGATAATGCCAACAAGTGGGAACACTAAAGAGAGTATATTTCAGTCTCTACATAGAGCTATGAGAGCCAAGCTCAATAATGTCAAGATTGTTACAAGTTCCGGCACATGCTCACTTGGATTACTACATAATTTAGTGGTCATGTAAGTTATACATAACTTCCTAATGATTTATTTTTTCTATCTTACCAGGTGGCAAACTAGGAATCCGGACAAGTACAAAAAGGATGAGCCATATACAAAAGAATGCCAACAATGCATAAGTAACAAAGTCAGGATCTTATACTGATATAAAACCTAACTTCATATGATCTTCTTTAAGTAACAAAGTCAGGATCTTGCACAAGCTCACTATTGATATGCATTTTAAATGGTTTTCCTTTTATTTATTTATTAGTTTTTAAAATTGAATGCTTTAGTAAAGATTGAAAATATATAACGTATGCAAGATCTCGATCATCAAATGTCACCTTATATAGCTTTCTTTTAAGTCTCTTCATAGGCTCCATAACATGGCTTATGAGTTTAATCTTTTGCGCAATTTTCAGGATATAAAGGATGACTTATAGGTGATATATTGCTGATATTCTCTTGGCAAACGTCTATGCGTTGGTATCGCCTAACATGTTAGATGTACAACCGAACACCGGTATGCAACATAATGATGGAGCACATACGGAAAAACATTTATGTTGGCATGCAACATAATGATATACACGGGTATGCGTTGGTATCACTACATGACATTGAGCATGCTAACCAAATATCATACACAAATGAAGTCATCTACAGGCTACAGAAAGATCCAGGGTACATTTACTGTTCAGATCGCATTATCCTCTGTTGATCTAAATAATCTTTACCAACTTTTTTTTACTAATATCAGATCAGCCAACAAATGTGATTTTTTTTAATCACATAACTGGAATTGGCGATGTGCTGAAGGATTAGGAATATACAGACGAGCTGGTGAGGGACGTTGTGGTAAAAGAGGCTGTTGAAAATCTTATGGGTTTGAGATAAGTTGAGGAGATGTGTAAATCAGCAACCAAGTTAGGTGATAACATAAAAAAATTGATGATGAAAGTTGGAAAATGCAGTTTACAGATGAATTCGTTTATATCGTATATAAACAGATAAATGTAACTTTATACAACCATGAACTTTTGGTTACTCATTATTTTTACTCCCATCTATTGTTGCAAAAAAGAAGTGTACAATTTCATTTGGAGATGCAATTATGAATCTGATTTAAATCCAATTTAGTGTTTCTCATATCAGTTTCTCTGTCTTAGACAGCGAATACCCGTTACTTTATGGCTCTTTCTGGCTCGGATTGTTCTTGGTATGCTCTTTTCATTCAAAAATTGCATATGTTCATCATCATGGTTCCATTTGTAAAGAGAGAAAAAACTTCATTGCTCTTATCTTAGCGATGTAGGTTAGTAAGGGCCCTATATGAGATTTGTTAACTTAGCAATGCAAGTTAACTTTTCTCTTTATTAATATTTTAGATGTCATCTCCAAAAAAACGTTAACATGATTCTAATAAACATAAACACGGCCGTCCCGCAACAACGTGCGGGCTAATCCGCTCGTTATATCTAACATACAAAACGCTAAGGCATCTTCAAATATTCCTCCGAATATTCCTTTTGTGTTGGGCCTCGGTGTGTTAGCCCATGTCACTGATTGTTTGCCCACATTTTGGGCCCGTCTCATTTTTTTTCCGGATAGATAAACACACCGCTGCTCCTCTTATCTCAAATACACCGCCTCTCTCACACTCTTCCATTTGTACCAGACAAATACACCGCCTCTCTCATTCTTATCGAAATTTAACTACCCAGACAATTCTTCAGTTCTTATTCCCAAATCCAAATCCACAAATTTCTTGAACAATATTCAAAAGACGGATCAAAGAAGTGCAAAAATTAATTGTGCAAGTTTATCAACCCTAATTTCATCTTTGAATTTGACTATGAGTTCGGATAGCTCGAAATACAAAGAACTGGATATATTATACCAAAAGTACATGGATCAATCAAGGTTTGTCCATCATAAAGCATATTCAGATTCACTTTTTACCTCGGCTGTTACGTTTTTTAATTCGTATGAATTTGACTTTGCTCATATATTTTCAAATTCTAGCTTTTCCTTTGGCAAGAGCCACGAAGAAGTGAAGAAAATCATGAAACTGTGTGCACAAGATTCAAAGTCCAGTTCCTTATATTTGACAAAGGTAATCTTTTATGGTTTTATGTTGTTGCAAATTCCTCTTTATTTAATATTTAGCGACTGATAACAATTACTACGTAATAGTCACTTGGGGATAAACTATTGGTGATTTTATCTTCAATATTGTCGAAAAAATAAATACACGAACAATATATTTATTGATGAAGATGGTTTTGGTTTTAGTGTGTGGCCGACCATGGTTTTGGTTTTCTTCTTAATTTTTTAGGCTGTCGAGGTTTTGGTGCTAATTGCATCAACCGCCATACGCATCCGGTCTTATCAAAAACATGATACATGCTAAAAAAACAATTACAAGTACTTTATGTTAAAGTTATTTTGGAGGTTGGCGGCATAGAGGTTGGTTGATAGTTTGATAAATCAAAGAGCTTCTTATGTTATACTAAGATGCTATGGTCTATTCATAGAGTTGTTTATTCAATAGACCACGTACAAAGCCAAGTATCTTTTCATGTATATTTCTTTAGTAGTAAGTTTATGTTGGGTTTTACTAATCATAACAATTATATAAAACAAGTAAACATCATCAAAGCATGCAGCGGAAGTAATAGAAATAATACTTGTAAATTAACTAACCGAATTAAAAGTATGTGCGTACCTTTTGCGAATCAATGCAATTAGGGTTTATGGAAAAACCCCAAATTAGGATCAAGAACAAGAAACCCAAAACCCTAATAAATTAGGGTTTGTGAATGTCGACCAACACCTATGTCGACTCACCAAGATATGCAAACACAAGTGTATTTGCTCTTCGTTCTTGTACACACGTATTAGTAACGAATCAATGAGAAAAGCTAGGTTCTTGATCACAATAGATTAACCAAACACCTTTGTTATGCTCAAGGTCACTCGTAAATCCCTTACAATGGGGATTCACTTCGTCGACCAAGAACAAGAGGAAAAAAGAAGAGGTTTGGCCTTCTATTGAAAATTTAGTGTCCCAAGGATGAATACATGGGGATGTATATATAGCCTTATGGTAGATGTCAAGTTTACTATGGTATCCGATGTGGGATTCTATAGTTTTCGCCAAACACAAGCCCAAAAGAGGATTCTTAAAACCTTCTCTTGGCTTGTTAACTTTTCTTCATATCCCGTTGACATTTAATGACCGATAATCAAAACTCGTCAAATATTAAATATCATTAAGTATTTATTTCGTGATCAAATAATTAAATATAACATTTTATATATTAATTATTTATACATTGATTCTCATACGTAATGTGTGCAATCCCGAAGTCTCGAGTTCGAATCCGGTCATACTAATATTAATAATTATCCATAAACCTTTCAGCTCCCACTTGGATATTACTTAATATAGTAATGACATTGGTTAGTCTAGCTTTAACACGCCAATGCCCCCAGATCGAATCGAGTATGGTTTCCTGGAAAAACCATTTAATGATTCATCATTTTTACTTATCCTTTTGTTACTAATACTACATTAACTATGAATATGGATCAAGTCATTTCATAAGTTAATATTCTGTTTCTCGTTGTATTTGATTGAACAAGATTACCAAATCATCTGACCAGATAGATCTTGGGTAAGGCCTTACAAACATCTTGCCAATCCTACGAGGGCCCCAAATATAGTATTATGCTTTGAAACAAATTCAAAGGAACAAATTCTCTTGACTACAAACATAACTCATGAACTTTGTAACACTTCCGAAAATAGCCCTTATAACTACCAGTTACGGATAGCGTTAGACTATCTTACACAAGTGCACTACATTCATAACAGTTATCTGGTATCTCAAGTCTGAGGATAAACACTTCATGATATACTTAATGACAAAGATCCATAAAGTATCATCATGTAAAGTTGGGATCTGTCCTATATTCAATTCATTGAATATCATGTGAATTTGGCATGTCCCACGCATCAATATACTTAAAGTATATTCTACCAAAACTCAGATTTGTCTTAATTCAATGACATTCCCACATCATTGATCGACAATGGACTTTTAGAATAACATAAGTTATTCACGGATTAAACATGCAAATATAGGATATAATATTAAGAAAATGAAAAATAAACATAACCAATATTTTATTTCATTTAAATAATATTTGTTCAAAACATCCCTTATCCAAATACTAAATAGATCAATGCATGATAATACTTGTTAATGAATTATGTCTCAAGTAATGACAATCATACTTGTTGACAAGGCATAATTTCAACTAACTTTGATCTATCGGAATTTTGAGAATACTTATTTCAAGAATTCAACTAGTGAAGTTCTTGTATGTGTGCATTCAAAATATCTTGATATTGCCACATAATATTTCATAAAGTGTGTGACATCCTCAACCACTAATTTATGACAATCAAACTTTCAAACATTTTAAAGTTTAAAGTATTCTTATTCTTTATTGTATAATGCAACTATGCTCTTAGTTGAGCACAACTAGTTCACATGGCCATCCACAAGGATGAAATCCTCCCATGACTAGTATTGAGTGTCATCTCAATTATACCAGCATCATTGTATACAACAATATGCTCTTTAAAAATTTCGTAAACTTCAATATCTACAGTGTAATGTTTGATGCCTTCCAAACTTTCAAGTTTGTTGGCTATGACAATTTCGCAATAATTGCTGTATTGCTCATCCATAGAATTTTGAGAGCAAATCCAGGCTGAGGAATGTAATTCTAGATTCAAACATATTCTATTAGAATATTCATTACACTAGTTATCTAATAACTTCATTAGATATCAATGTTGTCAAATCATCTTGCATTCAAGCATGATACAACAATAACATGATGTACATGAAAAATCCTTATGTCAAACAAAGATTTAATCATGTTCTACATATCCATTTTCCAAATGATATATCATGTTCTATTAGACTCATTAATTTAATACCGCCATGTTTATTAACAATAAACATATACTCCAAGGTTGTATGTCTTATTTTCTAAATCTTTCATGTGAAGTTCCATTCCAAACTTAACATTTAGCTTAGATGGAATGTTACTACCCACAACATATAAGATTTAAAGAAAATAAACGTAATACTCCCACTAGCTTTTAGGAATACTTAGAAATTATCTTATTTTAATTTAAAACCAAAACTTGGATTTAATAGTTAAACATAAGAATCATCTCCTAGATGCATGCATATATCCATTCATGGATTCTTGCAGTTTGTACATTTTCAAAGATTATGTGAATTCATAAAACTCATTTTTATTACTTATCGTCCTCGCAAAAGCAATCACACAAGAAAGAGTTTTAATATTCCATTGTCATTTTCATATTAATGAAAATAAGTATGACAATCATAATCATTATATATTTAATGTGCCAAGGAAAGAATATTCAATCACAGTTAATCGCTTAAGTGTGATTAATAATCTTGTCACAAGTCATGCATTAAACACATGTACAATTTTGTCCATATGCTTTCTACACAAAGATTTAAACCACTAGGGTTTTCCTTCTTTTGAAGAAACTCATCTTTATTAAGATAAACCAAGTTTTTCAAAGTTGATTATCTTTATGGACAGCATCTTAACATTCATAGTATGAATAATTTACCACAATTCAATATTAGGTAATATATCATTATGATTAACAGGTTTACCATGATCCTGTAATTCATATTTCTCATCATATCAAATATCTGAGATATCCTTGCGGATCTATGAATAAGAATTCCATCATTTTGAGGTATATCATATATGACCTCATCATGATATTCACTAGTGTGCTTTAGAAGATTATGTGTTTTGTAATTGTAATTTAATCTCTTCAAGATCTAAACAAAACTCCCACTTGCTTTTGTAATTTAAAGACTATCTATAAATACTTTAACAATTAGAACAACACCAAATTGGTTTCTTTTGGGATATTACAAATCACATTAACAGTTCGTAAATCTTGTTCATTAATAACCTACTCCATAAGTAGTTTTAACAAATCAGAACTTCAATATAAGACTCAATGTGATTCATCACATTCCATACTAAAATGGTGTCTTATTAATCTTCTAGGTTTGAGTTTATTAAGTATATCCAATCAATACTCAATTTTCTAACCTTGATAACTTTTGGAAGAAAGAAGATATTATTATCTTAAATCAAACAATATAACAAATGTTTGATTCTTCTAACTGAACATTCCATATACATACAGTATTTCGTTAGAATTAATATTGTAAGACAATCTAACAATATATAAGATAAACATATTCCTTTTGGCTTACCTATTTACCAACTAAGACAACTTAATGGTATAATAGAATTTTTAGGCCAATTGCATACTTTATAACATGAGTATTCTTTGACTAAGTCAAAAGACATAACAATTATAATATCTTACTTTATATTATAAGTCTTTAAAAGACTTCATGTTGGTGACTTTACAAAGAAACACATAAACATTTATAATTTAAAGTAATTATGAACACCACATCATGGTTTCAATTAATTTATTTTCAAGTTAATATACTACTCTATCTATTTATGTCATTAAAAATACATAAATATTTAAGATAGTATTAAATTACTATATTTATTTTATGTCATTCCAAGAAGTGTTCAACTTAAGAAACTGTAAAATCTTCCACGCTCGATCCCACGACAAGTGGAGATTTACCTTGAGATTACAATCTAGCCAAGATCTCACTTAACCTAAAATGTAACTTCAAGTGTTTCTATAATTTTGAATGACATAAGACATAAAAGTCTTTTATGTTATAATCTTGACATATGTTCTAAATAAGACAATCTTATTAGAACATTAATCTCTTACCACAAGATAATCCATTAATCATATTAGTATGTGTTGTTCCTTTGCACACAATAAATGCTTCTCCCACTTGTGCATAGAACAACATCATATAGCACACAAACAACACGACTTGCATTTTGTTTATGTGAACTATATGATAGTGTCATAGATATATAAGCATTACAAGTAGATGTAGGAGCACTTAATTATCAAGGAAACGTTCATAACTATCCTTGAGAATATGAATGTCTACATTTTTAAACGTAATGTATTATTTCAAGAAAATCTAGAAATAATCTGAGTCACTACCAAGATAATAAATCTTGTAACTCCCACTGAATTAGACAACGTTACAATAATGTCTTATTCAGTAATACACCACAATACTCCCACTGGATTTGACAACATTGTAAGTGTTGCATTAACCAGTGAAAATAGCGTGCTATTACGTTGTAACTCCTTTCAAAGACTATTCGTAACAATTACTTAGGTACTAAAAGAGTGTATTCTACTCTGTAGATGATGAATCATCCATCATACTATTAACTTGAAAATTTGAGCATGCAATTTCTTCCTCAATAGGTCTACTATCCCCACAATGGTGTGTAGCACCTTTAATTGGTCAAATCAAAACAACTAGATACAATATACTAGTTTGTCTTTTACCAATTTTGCTGTAATTAGTCTAGATTCTAATGTAATAACTCATATAATATCAAACATGTTTTCTAGTTGACCAAAATGTCATATAAGAATTCAATCACCAACAGAGGGTAATGAAATCTCTTAAGGAAAACATGGTGTGCAATTTTCTTAACTATTAAAGTTGCTATGAGTTATATTAGAATTTAGACAATTCTAATATTCCTATCATACCTTTCTCAATCATGAAAAGGAATAGGATTGAGTCACACTCTTCTTCTATGGAAAAGAGTTTATGTTTGTCTTTTAGTAAATTTTTCTTGATCAAACATTCGTTTGAAAACAGAACTAGATCAATTTACCAAAGCCCAAACTACGTTTACGGTTTAATGTTGCATTAATACAATCAAAAGAATTTTCAAAATTCAGTTTTAGTATTTTCGATAATTAAATCTTTCAAGAAAATAAAATACCCTTGGTCAATATTCATATTAACCATAGAATTTTCCTTGAATCTAGGACCCTCATTATCATAGTTTCACCACATCAGTTGATCTGCTAGTGATGAAAGTATAGAATAGGTAATTGTCGAAGAACAATAATTGACAAACAAGTTTTCAATTCCTAGAAAATATGGGATTTACAATTTTGCCAAAAAAATTAATGCAAAATGTAAGCATGTTTTATCCCATCTTATGCCTTAAGTCATAGGTCTCACTAACTAACTTAATTAAGTTGTCTAACTTAGAAACTGCAAATCATAAAGCTGAGGTCTCACACAACAAAATAATTCACCTTGTCATTGTAATCTAGATCAAGGTCTCACATAACTAAATTACAACTTCAAGTGTTTCATATCATTAGATGGCATAAACTTAAATTTAAAGGGTACAATTTTTGACGTGTAATCAAAACTTATGTATAAAGAAGCATGCATACAACTTTATAACACAAAATATTTTCGAAAACCTTACATACGATTTTAATTGCTAAGATTAAATTCTACAAAGTTTTAATCGATGCGTTGAGAAACTTACAACTTTGCACTAAGATGCTTCGTACATAGAATGGTTATACTAGGTCGCTCCAATCGAACTCCAGGCAGAGGACCAGGTAAGCGCTGAGGCATAACCTTAGACATCCATTCAGTGAGACTGTGCTCACTTCTTAAATAACCCCTTTATAGTTTGTTCTAGTGGGTGAGCCATTCTAACCATTTAGTACATGCATCAATCGATTAAAAGTTCAAGATTTTAATACTTAGAAAAACAAATCAAATTTTCGCCATTATTTAGTCCATTTAATTTTCTATTCTAAAAAAAACCCATTTTGCTTACTAACATGTCATACAATATAAACAAAAGGCATTTTAATAAAATTAAAAGGAACTCAAATAATATACATATAACTTAACAATTAACATATGTAAAAACAATTAGCCACATGCATAATTATTTCGATAAAACCTAATAAACAATTCTAGGCGTAAAAATGCATACATCAACTAGGGCTTTCAACTACAAGGTAGATGAGCCACATACATCGACAAGTCGATTGCATAAGCCAAAGTCAATA
This sequence comes from Chrysanthemum makinoi, assembly GCA_910596185.1. Classification (NCBI taxonomy): domain Eukaryota; kingdom Viridiplantae; phylum Streptophyta; class Magnoliopsida; order Asterales; family Asteraceae; genus Chrysanthemum; species Chrysanthemum makinoi. The sequence continues at coordinate 314,508,658 of OU343221.1, forward strand.
GTATACCAAATAGCACATAACGAATTTTTATTAGTATAATTGAGGTCTTCCCCAATTCAATATTATCAAATAAATAAACATGTGTATATCACTTAACAATTAATCAAAAAACAATACTCCATGGCAAAACATGCATGTTTCACCATGGATTCCTCATAACAATTATAATCCCAAGATACGCATATAATCATGGCACATAACAATTATTCATGAAAACCACATAAAATATACATGCAATCCTAGGGTTTCTACAAGTTTTACAAAAAATAAAACCTAATAAACAATTAAAGGGTAATCGACCCAATAATAAAAAATTAGGGTTCCAATTTTCAAAACCCTAGAAACCATAAAAGCATATAATAATCATAAAGATTCAATTTTTTATGTGTTTCGGTAATTAATTACAACATATTAACGGCTCGTGATGCCACTGTTGGGTTTTACTAATCATAACAATTATATAAAACAAGTAAACATCATCAAAGCATGCAGCGGAAGTAATAGAAACAATACTTGTAAATTAACTAACCGAATTAAAAGTATGTGCGTACCTTTTGCGAATCAATGCAATTAGGGTTATGGAAAAACCCCAAATTAGGATCAAGAACAAGAAACCCAAAACCCTAATAAATTAGGGTTTGTGAATGTCGACCAACACCTATGTCGACTCACCAAGATATGCAAACACAAGTGTATTTGCTCTTCGTTCTTGTACACACGTATTAGTAACGAATCAATGAGAAAAGCTAGGTTCTTGATCACAATAGATTAACCAAACACCTTTGTTATGCTCAAGGTCACTCGTAAATCCCTTACAATGGGGATTCACTTCGTCGACCAAGAACAAGAGGAAAAAAGAAGAGGTTTGGCCTTCTATTGAAAATTTAGTGTCCCAAGGATGAATACATGGGGATGTATATATAGCCTTATGGTAGATGTCAAGTTTACTATGGTATCCGATGTGGGATTCTATAGTTTTCGCCAAACACAAGCCCAAAAGAGGATTCTTAAAACCTTCTCTTGGCTTGTTAACTTTTCTTCATATCCCGTTGACATTTAATGACCGATAATCAAAACTCGTCAAATATTAAATATCATTAAGTATTTATTTCGTGATCAAATAATTAAATATAACATTTTATATATTAATTATTTATACATTGATTCTCATACGTAATGTGTGCAATCCCGAAGTCTCGAGTTCGAATCCGGTCATACTAATATTAATAATTATCCATAAACCTTTCAGCTCCCACTTGGATATTACTTAATATAGTAATGACATTGGTTAGTCTAGTTTTAACACGCCAATGCCCGGTCGAATCGAGTATGGTTTCTGGAAAAACCATTTAATGATTCATCATTTTTACTTATCCTTTTGTTACTAATACCACATTAACTATGAAATTGGATCAAGTCATTTCATAAGTTAATATTCTGTTTCTTGTTGTATATGATTGAACAAGATTACCAAATCATCGAGCGTATTCGGATAGATCTTGGGTAAGGCCTTACAAACATCTTGCCAATCCTACGAGGGGCCCAAATATAGTATTATGCTTTGAAACAAATTCAAAGGAACAAATTCTCTTGACTACAAACATAACTCATGAACTTTGTAACACTTCTGAGAATAACCCTTATAACTACGATTCTGGATAGCGTTAGACTATCTTACACAAGTGCACATTCATAACAGTTATCTGGTATCTTAAGTCGAGGATAAACACTTCATGATATACTTAATGACAAAGATCCATAAAGTATCATCATGTAAAGTTGGGATCTGTTCTATATTCAATTCATTGAATATCATGTGAATTTGGCATGTCCCACGCATCAATATACTTAAAGTATATTCTACCAAAACTCAGATTTGTCTTAATTCAATGACATTCCCACATCATTGATCGACAATGGACTTTTAGAATAACATAAGTTATTCACGGATTAAACATGCAAATATAGGATATAATATTAAGAAAATGAAAAATAAACATAACCAATATTTTATTTCATTTAAATAATATTTGTTCAAAACAGTTTATGTGTGTATGGTGTCTTAAAATCTTATTTGTTGTTTCAGAGTTTGCTGTTAAGTTCATGCCGGCGAGTCGTCTTCATACAACGAACGAAAAATGCGTTAATCAGGTAATCATTCTCAATCTTTTTATACAATTTATTTTTTTCACATACTTATTGAATTGTAATTGAGGTGGAACTGTGGCTATTAAAAAATGAAGTTGAGTCATTACCTTAACAGTTATGCATTTTAAAATTACAACTTTACTTATGTTATATACTGATCAGATATGAAACTACTATTCTTCAAGAATATGCCCCATTCTGCGACTTGCTTACTATAACCTGATAGAATTCCTACCGTGGTTCTGACTGTTGTTTTTAATTTGTAGGTCCTGTCGACCAAGCACTTATTTACTTTTGGGTATGCTAAAGTCCCGTGTTCTTTAACTCCTGCTGCTGATAGGGCGCAAAAAAAACTGAAAAAAGTGATGGTGAAATCAGACGCAAATCTTTGGGTAGGACACCCGAAACTCTCAATGTTTCTTTACGTGCCTGTTGGCAATTATTGCACCACAGTTGGAAATCTTAACTAAATACATTTGATTTGCATTTTCGATTGTTACGATATATGACTTTAAAATCCACCGTTACAGGTACATCATCCTCTACGAGGGCATGCCTATGGATATTTATCTTTGCCTTCAATTTGGTAGCAGCGTCCGGCATTACAGGTTTGTAATAATCATCATTAGCTTCTAATCTCACTTAAGCCTAGGGACTGTAAAATGGAAGCTTATGTCGGTATGGTTTACTTTTATTTCATTTGTTTGAATGAGGGTTTTGAATTAGGATGTTTTGTCAGGGGGTGTTTGGATGAAGGCATTCTCAGTTGTGTTACTTTATGCAGTTGATGCCTAATGTGGTATACTACGAAAATTGGACAGTGGTCGACTGTGATCATATTGAGCTTTCGGTGGCGAAAGAAGTTTATAAGAGATGAAGTATGCCTACTGAATTTTGAAATCAAGACAGTTCACAACTTTAATAGCATATCCTTTCATATATGTGTGATGCTAAGATTAATAGTTTCAAACTTTAGAGTCTTTAAAATTTGCATATATTTCGTGTCGATTTTGAATATAAACTATTAGTAGATTACTTATAATACTTTTATTAATTAGATTCCTAAACGAGGAGAGATTAAAAGATAACGACAATCAGTCTCTTTAATTCTTTTGAATCATATTAAGATCTTCCAAAGTTATACCCTTGAGCAACGAGTCTAGCCTTGTTCCTAGACACTACTCCGTTTGCATCTAATTTGTTTTTATAAACCCATTTGGTTCCTATTATGGTTTGATTACTAGGTGGAGGGACAAGTGTCCAAACATCATTAGAAACAAATTGATTTAGTTCTTCTTGCATAGCCATTACCCAACTCTCATCTTTTATGGCTTCTTGTGTATTCTTAGGTTCTAAGGTTGAAACGAAACAAAACAAGCTACTTTGGTTTTGAACTTGAGACCTTAATGTTCGTTCGTTTAGTTTTCCTATGACTTTATCTACGGGGTGATCTTTGGACTCTTTAATGTTTATTATTTCATCACTTAGAGGTTCTTCCTCTTCACTTATCTTTTTCTTTATTACTATAGCTTTACTTTCTATAATCTCGTCATCGACAAGAGGTGGAGAGGGTTTGGGTGGACTTTTATCAAATTTTATATTTAATGATTCTTCTACCTTCATTGTTTGTTTGTTTAATATGACGTAAGCTTTGCTATTTGGCGAGTAACCTAAAAAGATACATTCGGTTGATTTAGGATCAAATTTTGTAAGGTAATCTTTAGTGTTAAGAATAAAACATTTACTACCAAAGACTCTAAAGTGATTTAACGTAGGCTTTTTGCCTCCAAGTAACTCATATGGAGTTTTTCCTAAGATTGGTCTAATTAAGACTCGATTGAGTATGTGCGTTGAAGTATCAACGGCATTACACCAAAACTTTTGAGGTATGGATTGTTCATTAAGCATGGTTCGACTCATTTCTTGTAGGGTTCTATTCTTTCTTTCTACTACCCCATTCGATTGTGGAGTGCGTGGAGCCGAGAAGTTGTGAGTAATACCATTAGCGTCACAAAAGCTCCGAATTGCACTTCATTATCGAATTTCCTACCATGATCCGTCCTAATTAGACACTATGGGACTTCCTAGTTGTCTTTGGATCTTTTTGCTTAATATTTCAAAATAATTAAAGGTTTCCGTTTTGTTCTTTAAAAATTTTGTCCATGTATACCTAGAATAGTCATCCACTATGACCAAAGTATAGTAGTTGCCTCCATAACTTTGGATAGCGGATGGACCGAATAAATCCATATGTAGTAATTCTAGACACTTAGTTGTAGACACCATGTTTTTAGCTTTATGACTAGAATGAGCTTGTTTTCCTACATTACAAGCATCACAAAAGTGATGTTCATATTTCAACTTAGGTAGATCTCTTACTAGATCTTTGAATGATAGCGATTGAAGAAGTCGTATGTTGGCGTGACCCAATATTCGATGCCATAAGGTCGAAGTATCATCCATAGATGTAAGACATAGTTTATCTTTAGGTTCATTACCGATTTTAATGACATAGACTCCATGTTTCCTAATTCCTCTTCCTATGGTTATGCCATTTTTTAGTATCTTACTACCGGTTTCGGTAAAGAGTACATTGCACTTTTTATTACATATTTGTCCTATACTTAAGAGGTTAAAGTTTAGGTTTTCTACGTGACACACATCGTTAATGGTTAGAGATTTGTTAGAAATCGTACCTTTACCGATGATTCTACCTTTGCTATTTCCAAACACCACATTACCTCCATTGAAGGATTCATATGTGGAGAATAGATCCGTATTGCCGGTCATATGCCTCGTGCACCCGCTATCCTTGACCCATTCATGGGGTCTAGGTGGACCTTTAAGCACACCTCGTCATTTGCCATGAGACAAATTTCTTCGTCCTCCTCGTCGCTCATTCCCCATGTGCCGCTCACGAACGCCTTTTGATCATCCGTTTGGGACACTTACTAATAAAGTGGTTTGGGTCCCCACATTTAAAGAAAGTACGATCATCCTTTGGCTTCTCGTCCTCTTTTCTTTTTCGAAAGCCTTTCTTATCGTCATATGGTTGTTTGGCGTATCTTCCCTTTCTTCTAAAGAACTTTTTAAAGTCCCTTAACGCCATAGCGTACTCTTCGTCGTCACTACTCGAAGAGGAGTTCTCCTCATCGCTTGAAGCCTTTTTGGCTTTAAGGACAAGAGATTTGTGTTTCTCTTTCACCTTTGAGGCTTCGGAATCTTTAGCAAGGACAAGCTCGTAGACTTTTAGGTTGCCTATGAGTTCATCGAGGGTGAGGATTGTCAAATCTTTTGATTCTTCGATCGCCGTCACCTTGGATCTCCACTTCGATGGAAGTGCCCTTAGATATCTCCTAACATGGTTGCGGCTAGAAAAAGATTCATCAAGTGCTTGTAAAGATGTAATAATAGTATTAAAGTTAGAAAATGAATGATCTATAGTTTCCTCATCCGATATTGAAAATTGTTCATATTGTTGAACAAATAAATCAATTTTATTATTTTTAACTTGTTGGTTGCCTTGATGAGTTACAACTAAAGAATTCCAAATTTGTTTAGAGGTTTTGAGCATAGAAATTCTTTCGAATTCCTTTTCGGTAAAGCATTATATAAAACCATTTTTGCTTCACTATTTTTAGAAAGATTTTTCTTCATTTCATCGTTTAGTTTATCATGAGGTATGTGAACTAAATTTCCTTTATCATCATTTGAGGTAGCCTCAAAATCACCTTCAACAATAATGTACCAAAGATCAATATCTTTAGACTTCACATATGTTTTGAATCTATTTTTCCAATATATAAAACCATTAGTTTCAAGTAGTGGTGGTCGTTGCATGGATTGCCCTTCCTTATAATTTTCAGAACCCATAGTGATCGAAAAGTTTTTAAAATACAATTTTATTTTAAAACTTTTATAAACTTAGCTCTTGATGCCAATTGTGGAAAACTAGAAGGGGGGTTGAATAGTTTTGCCGATTTTAAGTTAGTTTCAAAAACTTTTAGATTCGTTAATATGTGAGATCTTATGGATGTAGAGAAAGTATAGATCTAATGATAAAGCAAGTAAATAAAGTAAAGCGAAGGGAAAGAAAAGACACAACCGATGTATAGTGGTTCGGCTACAAGGACACCTTCCTTGCCCTACTCCACTCCCCGAGTCACCTACTCGAGAGTTCAAGCACTATGTCAACAAACTCCTTCACTTGGTTGAGAAGCCTTCACAACGGCTACACTTTTCCGGTACAAAGCTAAATACGAGTCCGTAGCACGGTGGACCAAACCAACACAACTATTACACAACAAATATGTGAAATATCTAATACAAGATCTTTGCTACAGAAATCTTGCGGAGTGACAAATCAATCAAGGACCCCTTGCTTGGATGACTTGTAGAATGCTCGTGATCTCGCCTTAGAGAAGGACCTATATGAGGATCACAAATAGAAAGAAAGAAGAATAACTCTCTAGATCAAGTGATCTATATGTTAGAAGAGAATGAGAGTGTATGAGAGATTTAGTAAGAAGGGGGGTGAGTTAGAATGAAGAAATGACTCTCTATTTATAGGCAAAATTCTTCACTGTTCCCCGGATCCCACGGATCCTTTCCACTTGGGATCCGTCTAGTGTAATCCTAGGGATCCGTGGAACGCTCCTCTTTGCCCATGGGTTTTTTGGTTATGGGTCATGGGTCATGGGTTGGTCCATGGGTTTTCTTTAGATTCAATGTATCTAAGTATACATTGTATCTAGTCTACTTGGTTATGGGTTAAGATCCATGGGTTATGGTCCATGGGTTATGGTTTTTACCCATCCTAATAAACTATTACAACAAATGCTTAATTATTACATTTTTGTATTTAAATGGCTATATGTAAATGTTTTACAAAAATAACATTTATCCTTATAATTATACTTAAGATAACATTATATTTGTTATCAACAAAACAAAGAGATCGCAAAATATTAATAAACGTTTTTACGGTTTATTTGTATTAACAGGGGTGATGTCGGTTAACTAGATACATATGCAGGTTGATTTTAGAAACCTGTTGTTCTTTCTTGAGGTATGTTAATTAAGTCAAGCATAAGTTTTGACATCTTAATATATGGCAATATTATGTATAGGTGGAGCAATAGGTTATATAGGTGTTATTGAAAACTAGGCAATATGTTGTATAGTTAACATATATAGATATCATCTTTTTTTAATTTGACATATATATGCTTCTTGTGACTTTATTTCTAGCTAAGTAAGATAGTTTAACATATATAGATATCAGTTTTTTTTAATTTGACAGGCTGTTGCATGCACTGATGGCATGTTCTATTTTATATTGCAGGCACTTAAATTTCAAATGGAAGTTTGATTTGTCTTTCAAATTTATAGGTATAGCTTTAGTTAAAACCTCTAATTCTTTGGTGTGCCATTAGAGGTTGTGACAAATCACTTCTTTTGTTTATATCAGAAGTTGCAGCAGCACAAAGACTACACAAGCCGGATACTCAACGCATCTTTGGCTATAAATAAAAATGTACTCACCGAAATGGAGATACCAAATGCTTGAAGGGGAACATTGCCCATGGTATGTTAAGTTGTTTGATTTTTCACACATTTATGTTAATATGCCGACTATTATTTAAAATATATAAAGAAAAAGCAATACAGTTTGTGTTCGAAACTACCCAACATGGCACTTGCTGATTGCGCTAAATTGACCCAGTTTGACATGTCATTGTTATTGCCTACTTGATAATGCTGGTCGGAAGAGATCGAGCATTGCGAACTAGGGACTAGGTTATGTATTCTTTCCTGATTAATCATTACTAGATTTTGATTCACAATATCACTTTGTTAAGGATTTCTAACATTAGATTAAGAGTTAACTATTTCTTTATATTCATTTGGGACCATGGAAAGCGTAAAGTAATATGACTGTGTTACATTTGCTTAATTACATGCTACATAAGTTATTGATACTACTACATACAATAATAACAATCTGTTTTTATAAGCTATAATATTTATGTTTGCTAAATATTTTTCGAAGACCCATGCATGGTCTCTTTCAATTATAAGCCATGATGGATGGAAAAGTTAATAACTAATGTATATGCAATTAATAACACATTACACCAAACGCCTCATTTTATTTTGTTGTGATGTTAATAGGTTTGAAATCTTTTATTAGTTCGAGACCATGTAATGTTATTACCAATGTTTTCAAACCCGGGTCGACCCGGCCGGTCAACCGGTCGGACCGGTACCCGGCCACTAAAACGGGTAAAAAAAACCCGGGTTTCTAAAACCGGGTCAACCGGTTAGACCCGCCGGGTTTTGAGTGACCCGGGTCATGAAACCCGGCTGAGTTTGGTTTTTTTCAAATTTTTTTTATGAAAACCGGGTTGACGGTTGACCCGGCGGTCGAACCGGTTGACCCGGTGATCAAACCGGTTGACTCGGTCGAAAAAAATATTATAACAAAAAATAAAAAACCGGGTTGACCCGGCGGTCGAACCGGTGCCCGGTGACTCAACCGGGTCGATTAAAAAACCGGTTTTTAAAACATTGGTTATTACCATGTCTTTTTGCATGATATTCCACCAAACTTTTTTATTTATATTTGAAATCGTTACTTGATGATTATTAGATTTTAATGTTATATTTGGTTTCAAGATCCGGGAAATACCATCATGAGTAGAAAGCACGAGCCGGAAATATATGTGTAGCATCATTTGACTAGACTTGCAGTGGGATTTGTCAGTCTCTAGACAAGATTAAGGAAGTCCACTGACAATGTGGACTTCCTGATAACTTTGTTTGGTCAATGTACATAAATTACATGAACACTTTTCATTCTTCTTTTTACATAAATTACATGAACATTTTCCTTTTTGTATACAATTTTCTTGTCTAAGATATTTGCCGTTACTCACTATTTATTATATCCAATTAAACTTCGTCAACTAATACAATGAAGCTAGCATGCGGCTAGCTAGTTATATATATATATATATATATATATATATATATATATATATATATATATATATATATATATATATATATATATATATATATATATATATATATATATATATATATATATATATAGAATCCGGATCGATTGAGAAGGATTTTAGATTGAGAAGAAATCATGTCCACTCATCTCATCAAACCAATAAGGGGTATGATGGGTATTATACTACTTTCATTAATTACATTTAATCATGTACATTTATGATGATTTGTTTTGATTATGTACGTTAGAATTTTGCTTTTGACTATTTCTTATTAGAATCTTTACGTATGAAACTTACTTTTGATTCTAAAATTTAGTAAATCGTTATTCTATCGATAAGTAAAGATTCTACATTTATTTGTATTAATTCAGTGAATGTATTTTTCTATCAGTATCCAATTAATGATTGAAAAACATCATTATTTCATTGATAGATGTACAAATTCGAATGTGATTCAAAATACAACATGTTCTTATAACGCTTCACTAGTTCGATTATAAATCAGTGATCCGAATATTATAGTTTTACTAAAGTGTTAAGTATTTATTTTATGATTCAAAGATCGATTACAATGATCCAAAAATACGATACTTTAGTAAGTAATTTCAATAACTCAAAACCAATAACTCATAGATAGTTGCAATGATTCAAAACTTAAAAAACATAGTGATTAATTATTTATCATATGATTCAAAGATTGATCACAACAACAAAAAAAATACGATGCTTTAGTATGTAATTGCAATGATTCAAAAGCGATAATTAAGTAATTGCAATGATTCAAAACACAACAATATGCAAATATTCACTTCTTATTTATTTATAAAATTTACCACAACTAAACCATGATTCACATGTTTCAATGTTAAATCTACACATTAATGATTCATATATCCAACTCTTATATAAAAAAGTTATGATTCATATATTTATACGATGAACTAGCACATTTAATGATAAAAATAAACATGATTCATATTGCAAACACACGATTCAAATATTAAAATGCAGAAACGAAAGAACGAAAAATTAGACACTTAAAAGTTAAACATACATTCTATATGATTTTTGTTATAAGTAAGAACTCTTAATCAAATAACATGATACAAAAAGAAATTCTAAATGTTCCTCACTAAAAATATATGAATCGTGAAGAATATGAATCGTTTTGTTAGTTTTGAAAATTTGTTCAAAATGATGATATGTTGGAGAATAATTCTCCGATCCTACTAGTGGTCATATTTAAATATTGTTGACCAAAATTATAGGTGTATTTATTATTATCACATAAATTATGCATTGATGCAATTACAATATTACCCTTAACAACTAATAATTAATTATGTAAAATGAATCAAAATAAAAAGAATTGAATGGCTTAGATATCTTCTCAACCATCTCAATCTAAAACTCTTCTCAATGGAACCATCTATGAGTTATCGGTTTTGAGTTATTGAAATTACTTATTAAAGTATCGTATTTTTGGATTGTTGTAATCGATCTTTGAATCATAAAATAAATACTTAACACTTTAGTAAAACTATAATATTCGGATCACTGATTTATAATCGACCTAGTGAAACGTTATAAGAACATGTTGTATTTTGAATCACATTCGAATTTGTACATCTATCAATGAAATAATGATGTTTTTCAATCATTAATTGGATACTGATAGAAAAATACATTCACTGAATTAATACAAATAAATGTAGAATCTTTAGTTATCGATAGAATAACGATTTACTAAATTTTAGAATCAAAAGTAAGTTTCATACGTAAAGATTCTAATAAGAAATAGTCAAAAGCAAAATTCTAACGTACATAAACAAAACAAATCATCATAAATGTACATGATTAAATGTAATTAATGAAAGTAGTATAATACCCATCATACCCCTTATTGATATAAGCTAATGTAATTCTTATTTTAATTTACTTCTCACTGGATCCCTACTATATATATATATATATATATATATATATATATATATATATATATATATATATATATATATATATATATATATATATATATATATACATACTAGTGTCAAAACCCGTCCGATGGACGGGTATGACTTGTGGTTTTTATTTTTAGGTTTAGTAGTACAAATATATACTAAAAAGTAATTAAAAGTTAAATTAAACAATTTACAACTATAATTGATGTTACCATAATCTATATATAATTGAAACAATAGAAAACATCACGATAAATACTCGAACAAAGTGATGCTAACCTGAATAACGGCTGAAAAAGGTTTTAAGTCAAAATTTTGTTTGTCAGTGGTGGGAACCCGAATGTTGGGTACCCGTAATCCCGTATGAACCGCTTCAAGTCTTGGTAAGACCCACAGTGAAGCATAGAGCTTTGTTACCGACATGTTAACATTCTTAATTGTCTTGTTTGATTTGTTAGTCAGTGTATATGTAGTGTGTTTTACCATTTGTTGTCCATGAACTTCTTGTCTTTTCTAAACATGATAACATACCAAAAATTATTGTGAAATTTGCCAAGGTATGGTGAATATAATATTCTTATAAGTTCGTTAATGGCATATATACATGTTTTGCTAATAGTGCAGCTTAAATAGAGTAGAAATATATCTTGTTGTATGATTATGATATAAGCTAATGTAATTCTTTATATTATTTGTCTTTAAAGAGTGCAATTGAAGCACATATGGTCATAAAGTATAAGTTTATAAGCCAAGATTATTGTAGCAATTGACATGACCGGTTGGACCATCCCGATTTAATAATGATGCGAAATTTATAAAAGAACCATGGGTTCTTCAATGTTGATTTATTTGTTTTTATTGTTCTTAATGGAAGGTAATTGTTTATCTATCACCACTAACTAAAGTAAGGACTATATCCTATAAAGTTTTGTAACGAATATGACGTGGATATATGTAGGCTTATACATCCGCCATGTTGATCTTTTTAAGTTATAAAATCGATGCATCGTCAAAAATGATTATCAAAGACGCAACTTAAAGTTAGCGTGATTAGTGGCTCGAGTTATCAAATGCGAGCATGATTTTCCAAATTATATCTTTTATTGGATTAAAAGGTTACTTTGGTCATGGACGGATTTCATATATAGTGTAATGTTCGATCATTTTTGGTCATGGACGGATTTCGTTGGCTGATAAGTTTTTAAGTTGTGATGTTACCACAAGTTTTGTTAGCATGCCATGAAAATTATTGAGTTTGATTCAAAAAGTCAAAATCATGGTATACGCATAATTCATTCGTGACATAAAAGGTTTAGGCGTTCAGACCCGTGCGATGCACACGGGTTGTATCTAATTGTTTATTGCGTAATGTTTGTGTAAATTGTTGAAGTGTAAGTAAGATGGTGTATCTAATTGAGACGTGTTGAGTAATGTTTAGCTAAATAGTTATACGACATTTATTAACGATTGGAAAATTGGTGAAGAAAAACAATAGTTACATGATTAATTCAAAGCATATGCTTATAAGTTTATATGAATCAATCTATTTGATGTAAAGGAAGCTTCCACTAAATTATTTATTTCTTTACCGTGAAAAAAAATCAAGAAAAAATGGTGGATTCCAAACAGGCATTTCGTCTTCATTGACATTAAGTGACCCAACTTCTTTAGCCATCCTATATACAATTGAATAAGTGGTCCTATAAAAAAGAAACATCATACTACATAACTGTCAACGTAAACACACGAACACTATACTACATTAGAGAATGTCGGATTAAACACAAAATTTCATTTGTATTAACCAAAAAATATTGAAACATGACATTTAGTTTGGCCGTGTTTATGTTTATGAGAATATTGAGATTAGTTTGTTGAGACTTACACATTAAAACAATAAAATGGCACAAAGCTACATCCGACATAAGGCCAATCGTGATTGTTATAAGCTATAACTCTATAAGCATGTTAGAAAGAAATTGGTACACTCCTTAATTTAAAAAGTTCGTAAAAGGCTGTGTTATCATTCTATTACATAACATTTAAAAGTGGTAGAAACATTTACAACTAATCAAATTACAAAGCTTAGAAGAGGCAAAGAAGAAGTTTCAGACTGTTGCAGGTTTTAAGCTGAACCAACATTCTGCGACTCTTACTTCCTCAGGCACTTTATAGTCCCCACTTTGTGCGTCTACGCAAATCATGTTATGAGTGTAGCATACAACCAAAAAGAGTATATGATGGATTAATAAGAGAAATTTAATTAGAAATAATAAGCTACAGACCAAGCATAAATACCATATCCAATAATTTTGAGTCTTTGTATTCAGTTTAAGTTAGATTACCATATCATACTGCGATGTATGTAGATGGTGTGAGGAGGAATTGGAGTAAATAGCTCCTTACAAAATTCAGCTGTAACGACTCGGATAAGATACTTAAAATAAATAAATAAATAAATAAATAAATAAATAAATAAATCATTACAGATAAGTACGTTAAAATAAACCTAAACTACTATACCCATCTGATGGGTTTTAACTTACGGGTAAAAACACCGCATGAACCAATAGCCAAACAGAACTTTTTTTTATTCTATTTACGTACTTGCATTCTCACGAACCAAATACTTCCACATAAAATATTAAATACGAACCATCATTAAACATGTATTTAATTAAATACGTATTTGTTAATTTTATGAGAATTACGTATTTGTAACAAATTACGTATTTGATTACGAACATTTGCATCTCTAACAAATTACGTATTTTATTTTCCATTAAAGTCTTATGATCATTAAAATAAACACGAACCATCATTAAACAACAATTTGTAAGCATACAGAGCTAAGATTTTTGCCCTTCTATTTCCAAACAGGCCCAGTCATGTACATTTGTTGAATTACAGGTTAAATAAACATACTCAAATACCTATATTTGTCAAATTATGTGTCAAATGTACTCGGTCACTTGATGCCAGTCCATTGAAGCAACCACTAAATCAACTAATTTCTACATAAATGGAATGAAAGTGTCATCTTTAGTGAAAACAGGTACGAAGGATGTTGAAAGGTTTTCCTATGAATGCAATTTTATTCGTTTGCTTTTCGCCACTTTTCCACTTGCGTGCATGAACTATTTCATAAAGCTCCCTCACAACCTGCAAATTTAATCGGGGTCAGCGTTTTTCTCTTTATCTAAGAAATTGCACTAAACCAATAATCAAACATTAGTGAGCAAAAGCTGTACTAAATACTAATATTGAACAACACATTAAGAAGTGCTTTTGTTATGAGCAAATTGACTGTTTTTATTCAAGTCATCATTTTAATTCTATAAAAAAAACTTGAAGAAATTGTGATTGCTTGGTATATAATTGTGGTGCAAACTAATGCTCCCACAGTACTGCTGTGACTTGTGTGTACGTATGTAGATACACATGCTTGAATCCATATAAAAAATATAAAGTAGTAAAGAATAAAAAAGCTAAGAGACAATGGAGGCAAGAAGTTGCTAAAATTTTACTGAACGTATGGTAATGGATATGCACTCTTGATTTAGTCAATGCATTCAAGCGTAACTATCATTTACTTTTATAAGATTCGCTTATGCATTAACTAAGTCTGCCCATACTGATCGTTATTTCCTCAGACAAAATATCCACCCCAACCCTTGAACCCACAAACACTATAGCGGGTGGCTTAAAATGTTGTTTTGTTGTCAATATATCAAAAAGCTTTTGTTTCTATTTATTTGACTCTACCCAAATAACCACCTGCTCCTCCTTTTGGCCACCCATTTACCCAATTTAAGTGAAACCACAACACTCCATCCACCCACTTACCTAGTGAAGACTAATTTAACTACAATGGGTGTTTGGCATAAGGTAAGCCATTCGAAAGTCCCTCAAGTTGCTTATTTGATTCGTTGAAACATAATAAACAATTATAAGGGGTGTGCGCCATTGGTCACCCCTCATAGGCAGGAAATGCTACGTGCTTTGTCCTTACATAATTTAAATTTAACGTTTTATGTCAAACAAAGTTTAGAAATGATATATTATTACCCATATTTCTCATTAAAAAAGGTTAACTCTTATCTCGCATCATTAAATTATTTATGTAACCGAGCAAGAAAGTTTCATTCGTATGTACATAGACAGATAGTTAGACAGAAAGAGTGATAGTTGCATGGTAAGTAGAAGTTTAAATATATATACAAATGCAGAACCTATCTTTGTATTACTATTTCATTGCAACATCACTTATTTCGAACTCAGAAGAGGATAGCTTTAAAAATGAACACAAACCTGTGAAGTTGGCTGTTGTAAGGTGGATCATTACTGAAATGAAGCATTTCCAGAGCAGCAACCTCATGATGGTACTTCTTGCCCGTTGCCTCTTTCTCAGCCTTTAAGCCCTCGCCTATTTTGCCTTAATTATTGTTTACCCATTTTTCACCTTCTCTTTAGCCCCTCCATTGTCTCTTCACTTCCCACTTTTGCCTTCTAAACAGTATGTCACGTGACAGACTCCGCACCCGCTTTCACATTGTTAGCCTTCTGGTTGGGTGATCTTGCGTCCTCTGTGCTGTAGCTATTCTTTGTTTTTTGGTTGCAGTAAACAAAGATGGTTCATGACAGACTGAGCCAACAAGTCTTCTTAACCAACTCAACTGGAGATTTTGTACATCGCGGCAATCCAACAACGCTTATCCTAAACGTTTGAAATGCAATAAGAATCAGATACTCTTAAAGAGGCAAATCAATGAACTTTTGACAGAATGACAACGGACATAGAAGTGTTGAACCACTTTTTCACGAACCTTTGGGACCAACTACTACATTTCTTTTCCCATAAGCAACTTAAAAGCTAAGATCTTTAAATACGTAATTTGTTAGAGATGGATAGGCAAAACAGACCTCATAAAATTGAATACTTCCATCCACTTTTGAGAAGGCGATCCCAAATACTTGTAACAACACTTATTTTCACTTTCTTTGTTTATTATGAGGTACAAAACTTAATATTTTACAAAATTCTCATAAAATTAACAAATACGTATTTAATTTTCACGTATTTAATGATCAGAACTTTTAAAAAATTACGTAATTTGTTACAAATAAACACGTTAACGAATGACATTACTATTCAAGAATAGATATAACATTAATAAAAGAGTACATATAACTGATTTGAAAAGGTTATACCGCCAAAATTATACACGGTAACCCCGTTGCTTCCACATCAGTTACGTAAATATACCTAACAGACTGCATATGTTGTCTTTCATCCGAATATCCCACTCCTTGTTTGTGCAGTGACCTGATCCAAACACACATTGTTTCTGCATAAGTATTAACCAAATACACCTTCTTCTAAACTTTATAGTTGCCTGATCCTAACACCTATCTATGCATAAGTATTAAAAGGTATTGGGCATCTTCAGGATTGCACATTGATGAGTTAACAACAGCTTTATGAAAGTTGGGCATCTATTAATTTAAAGGTACCTTGTTGTAAAAAATATAACCTGCGGTACAGATGAGAATCAATCCCTAACTGATGTTTGCAGTATTTTCACATCATGGATTGGCCTGAAAAAGAATAAGACGTTGAGAGGGATAAGAAAGAGAGCATGCTATCTAAAAGTAATAAGTGAGATGAAAGAAACAAAATACAATCTTGGACAAGGTCAAGCACGCCTGGGATAATATTAGTAATCATGAACCCAAATTTTGTTGATTTTCAGTATGTGTCTTTCTTTTCACGTGGGTAGACTTGTGGCCATACCTATGAACTATTTGGTGACATATTATAGAAACAAAACTAAGATATAACGCCACACTCGCGATGACACTATTGCGAACATTTAAGTGCAAATTTTACGGCTTAGAAACATAGTGGCCCTTGCTGCCGTTCAGATATTTGTTCTAAATTGGGTATAAAAAAGAAAAAACAGCAGGATGGTCATGACTCATGGACCTATTGAACCCACCATTATCAGGATATGCTGAAACCAAAGAAAAATTGTTTGCCTCGTGTATTTAGCAGTCTTCAAAAGCTCGAGACCTTCTTTGTTTTCCTACATATAAAAAGAAACGAAATTCTTTAATAAATCAACCAAGTACGATATTGAACTTTGATTATAAGAATATATTGTCAAGAAGAGACGAACCTGAATGTTAGGAGCAAAACCACCTTCATCGCCAACATTGGTGGTGTCCTCCTGAGCTCTGCATTGAAAGGAGGAATACCAACAATCAAAGAACCATGTCCAGTTCCTATAAGAATCTCTGGTGCCAGATAGTCAGGTGTACCCATAGCAGGCCTTTTTTAAGCCTTTCTTGCTGACTTTCAGATAAAGATGATTCAGATTCATCATGTTTTCCCAATATTGATGTCCCACTGACTGCTGGACCCGACAGATCATCTGTACTATTAATCAGACCAACCTTTGACAGGCCAAAATCAGTCAACTGCAAGCCATGTAAGAGTTGCTATTAGAGTGACTCATAAACAATGACAAAGATAAATGGTCTAAATCAAGGTTGTCAGGATCGCGATCCTGATCGTAGGATCGCACGATCCTACGATCCTACACTTAAAAAACGATCAGGATCGCGGGATCGTAAATCGGTAGGATCGTTCGGGATCGTAGGATCGGATCGTAGGATCGTAGGATCGTTTACGATCCGATCCTGTTGCTAAACAATTTTTTTGGACTTTTTCTTCTATGTGAAGCATTTAAGCCCCATGTTTGATTCAAAAAGCCCAATCTCAATCACTAATTCATTGTTTTTCTTTTTTTTAACTTTAATTCATTGTTTTTCACAAATGACCATTCGGTTTAAAAGTGACAGATCGCATTGTAGGAAATTAGTGTTAGCATTGGCTAAATTAAGTACAAAATTATTACGATAATGACTAACAATATTTTCACGACAACTACATGCTATTTTTACCAACACACATATGATTTATTAATTTATATTAAGTCTTGCGTATGTACATTTCAAACAGGATAAACAAAAAACTGGTTTATTTATTGTTCACCACGAAGTAAACTTTAAAGTATGGGCATTCTTTTTATTTTTTAACGTTATATAGTATACAAATTGACTAAGTGTAGACTTATGCCGAGATATATATATAGAACTACAGCCCCTATACAAAAATATACACATTTTCATAGGATCTTAAGATCCCGATCCGATCCTACGATCACGATCTTGCAAAGCCAAAAACGATCCTAGGTAGGATCCCGATCCTGACAACCTTGGTCTAAATATATAAGAGAAGCTATAACAGGTTCTCTTTTTCCAATAACTTAGCTAATAACTTAAGCGACATGTTTAAAGCACATACCTTAATATGACCATCATGTGCAATCGATAAATTATCAGGTTTCAAGTCACCGTGAACCACACGTAGTGAATGAAGATATTACAAAGCAAGCACCTGCATACAATAAATGCAATGTTTAAATATGACCAAATACAGGAGGCAAGTTACTAATGAATGGGTCGATTTGGGTTATGCTACATTTCTGACCGATCAAATGACTAAAAACTTAGCTGAGGTGGAAACAGGAATGTATCATACGGATACTATTTTTGACAAAAGGACCTTACTTGATCATTCCTTAGATATTTCCTTCAAGTTTGTTGAAAGCATTTGAGTGAATTGTTTTTTAGCTTCTGCCAGCAACTTCTGAGCCTATTGGTCATTCAATATCACATAATTGTTGTATGTATTACAATAAAGAACATGATAATAAGTATAGACATGGATAGAAAAGAAAACCTCTAATTTTTTATCTTATAGTTGTTTCCCTCTTTCCTTAAATACCGAAACAACCTGCTTCTTTTCATGAAGTGAGCTATAAAGCTGACTCATACATGATAATTCATCACAATACATCAATGCAATTAGTACTTTGTTAACATACCTCAGCTGCGTTAGGACCCATCCTACCCATCCTGCTCGTACCAACGTAAACATGTCCAAAATCACCCTTGCACAATTTCCTTTATGTTTGTTATGTATAAAGGAAAACCACTTGTATGTTGTACCTTCATCAGATTAACATTTAGTTCAAAAACTTTCAAAGAATACTCATAAATTACACAATTATGCAAAGGTATATACACCCTATCAACTCTTGACTAAGCTATAATATATAGTTCAAGAATTATATATTAAAATGATATCTAAAAGTACATTAGAAATGATGGTATTGTGTTAAGCGCCATCATCATTTTTACTGTTGTCAAAGAAAATTAGATATGAAATATCAACCAATTCTTAGAATATAGAATGCTACTCTTTTATAAGATAATGCTAGACATGTGATTCTACACAATTATAGTCAAAATGAGTAGGGTCACTGACAGTATACGATTGAATAAGGTTCTGAAGTAAGGTTTCAATTATAGCAGCATATCTCGAAAAGGGGATGATAAACGTTTTCCTTCACTTACATGAATAATTCCAAAAGCAAATTGTAGCTTGCAATGATCTTGAGCTTCTGTGCTGCCTATATGAAACAAAAAAAATAAAAAAATAAAAATAATAATAATAATAATAATAAAATTGACCCCCAAATAATCACATGGCCGCTTCATCAACATATGTAAGGTTGAAGTATAAGAACCTGAGAATACGATGAAGGGGGAAAACAACAACTTACATAGCAACGTCATGTACAGCAGTTTTGATATCGTCTGAATCGTTTTCTAGTTTTTGGCGTTCTGACCGGCTTTGAGAGAGATGAGATAGATGTGAGAGCCGTTGTCAAAGGCAGTGAGACAATGAGGATATCTATCACGGTATGCAGCATTTTTTGGGTCAAAGCCGTGAAGAAGCCCAAAAACGTGTTAGCCCTAAACGACATAACATGGTACAAAAATATGAAAACTAAAACTATGAGTAACAACCGCATACATACCTGTGGATTTAGATTGTCCCTGTCCGACGCTGAAAAATGACTCGTTCTGTTTGTGAGCTCATTGTCTATGTCCAAATATAGAGCTGCAAGAATCTAAAAATGTAGGTGTGTCATCGCACAAAGACAACATCGGTGATATTGTGCTCTACAATTACTGGAAAGTCAAACGATCCTTTCTTCAAACCAAAACATCACATGATAGTGAGGGCAAATGCGGTCACCATTACCAAAAAACTTATTATCTGATGGAGGGCCTGTGAAAAAACAGCAAGTATAAGGCATAAATCAAAACCTCGAAAAAATTAGTAGGTAAACATGATACATGAGTGATTAAATATATGTGAATATTACTAACCTCGCGTAACTGGCTGATTACGATTGCCATGTTGGCCTGATCTGCTAACGGACCGTGCCGACATCTGCGTGAAACCTAAAATGTTACAGATGATTAATCTATGACCATTAACTGATGTGATAGATGAACATTGTTTTTAATATCTCTTACTTTCTGACGATTGCATAACGTGTGTCTCTAAGGCGTGTGCGTCTACTGCTGGTAGGCGAAAAATCTGCCATTCTTCATGCTTGTTGATAACCACCTCCTGTGCTATTGGTAATGCCAACAGAAACCCTATCGGTACACATATCTAACTGAAACCTTCTAACCCTTTCTGGAATCACCCTTTCTTCTTCAATGTGTTTTAAGCTTTTGGCATGTACTGACTTTGAATTACATCTGTACCAACTTTTTTTTGCTCATTTGTTGGGCTAGGATTTGGGCTAAGCGGGAGCGTACGCAGTCCAAACAGCCCATAAAAGATTTTTTTTTGTCCAAACAATACCTTACAGTGTGTGTCCAAACTCCAAACAGCCCGAGAAAGTTGCCTGAAACAATATGCATAAATATCGATAAATATTAAGATTGCACGAAACATGACACTACTCGTGTCTTGTCGAACGAACAATTACCGGAAAAATTGTACATGGCGACATTTTATCTTCAGTCACAGCTATTTGGATGTTTGTTGCACATAGCAATAATCATAAGTATTTGCAGCAGTCATTTGACATAAATAACAAAAAAGCAGTTTAAATCCTGCCTATGAGTACCCGCTGGACAAACCTTCTACACACTGGAGCTATTTGCTTAGCTACACAATGAGCTTGCGTGGATGCTTAGTTTATGCCTGGCTCAATGGTTGAGAAAGCAGGCGCCAAATTCCTTTTGCAGATGCCACATCCTACAATAACAGGAATGAGGGATAAATTCAGTTTGAATTTCCAAAAAACTTCAAGTCCAATCAATTTAATCCAAAGCCATATCAATAACCGTTTATGCATGTATAAGGCACACAAAGACTCTGAAACAGATACGGAACATAAATGGACAATAGTACTACAAAATCACCTTTGACTGATACGTCTCACAGGCAACGAAAATCAGTCCAAAGAGCATGCGTAAGCTGAGAGGCAGTCCTTCCGAAATCTAAATGAGTTGAAAGGCTTGACGCCTCATTAACCTACAACACCGTTAGAAATTTTAAAAATAATGAGCACATTAAGCTCTTCTTTTGCCGCCTAATTAACAATTACTAAACACAATAACAATTCCTAAGCACTTCAAGATAAACAATCCCAAACAACTTATAAACTGGTACTTTCTTTTATCAACATCATATACTATAATTTTTATTTGGCCGCTAAAATGAAAAACAAGATATTGTTACCTCTGTTCTTTTCATCTCCAACCTGACTTTCCTCTTTTTATGATTACTACTAACTTATGCTTCAGCTTAAAGCATTATATCATACGCGAACGCGATATTATTATATGTCCCCTTACTTATCATACACAGAAGGCTCAGATTTACGTGTACGGTAACGGTACCAAATACCCGACTGCAGTCACACACTCGGTGTGACTGCCAAGCCAAGATACTAATCCTTGTGTATGACTTCTTATAATTGTATATATATATAAAAAAGGATATCTTACTTCAGGAGGAAATTATCTCAGAAGTGCAGAGAAGAATGTTGGTGCCCCAATCCTTGTGTCGAGTTCTCCTTTCAGCTGCCAGTTTCAAGCAGAAGTATAGAATTAAAAGTCAGTGCATAAAAGTCATTAACTACCGTCAAAGTTTGAGCTGAAACTCATATATAACAATGATACTTATATGTGGTATCATAATTCTATACTATAGTAAGCATACTTATTGACAATTAGCTTCACAACCAAAACCCTTCGCTGGTTAAACGCTCAACAGATTCATTAACTGATCATACAAAAAATCAATAAATGTATACAAACTAATCCTTAACTGATCATACAAGAAAAACTGATCGGCTAACAAAATATGATTCGGTTTGACCAAAAAACAAATTAAGAATTACCTTAACGTAGGTTAATTAAAAAGATACCTCGATAGTGGATGATAGTGCCAGACCTTCGTGATTTTTTTTAATTCCATCAATTAGGGTTTACGGTTTTAGTTTGATAATACTGTGTTTTTGAAATTAGGTTGTAGGAATGTCAAAATCGTTTCTTAAAAATTGGCGATTTGTATCCATTCATCTAGGGCCTTTTATTAATTTTGTTTTACTATGTGTATCACAAAAACAAATCTGCTTTAGTGGTAGGTGTGTTGTTAATGGTTGTAGAGGACAGGGTTCGAATCTCATTCAAGACATTGGTTTTCAATAATTAACGAAAAATTATGTAATGAGGTGGCATTAATGTGGCATTAAATTTATGACGTGGCATTTTATGTGGTATGGCTCCTCTTATATATAATGTATAGATATATATGGTAGAGTTATTATAAAAAGTCTCTTAAAATAAAAAGTCTAGAAAGACGAATTTTGGTGCATCACAGTTATAAAGTTATTGCATCGGTAACTGCATCGCAGTTATAATTTTAGTGCATCACAGTTATACAAAAGTTACTACATCACAGTAACTTCATAACAATTATGAAGTTACGACATCATATTATAAGTCACTGCATGTAACACCCCCAAAATTTGCACAGCGAAAATGTTCGAGTCATGGGGTGCTACTAAATCAATACTCATAACACAAGATAATAAAGAATGGAAAATCTATTCCATTATCGAAAGTTAGATTAATTTAAGAAATAGTTTTACAATATTGTTTCAAAGTGCGGAAGTAAAGCCCATAAAAATATATGTTGTCCCATTAAAAGTTGTGTTAGATATGCTTGGAAACACTTGGAATGTCAGTCCTTAATGAATGTCTTTGCCAATGCCCATGCTAAGAAGTAAACCTGAGAAAAACATGCTAAAATGTCAACACAAAGGTTGGTGAGTTCATAGGTTTAAGTTAAAGTATTCAAGTTGGACCATAGTTGTACATATAAGCATCTCCGTGAATGATACTATATGTAGTAAAAGTCTATTACGTTAGTACCAAGTTCATGCAACCGAAACTACGACAATGTGCATGCATCTAGAAGCATGATAAATAAAGCCCGGCAAGTGTATTTCCAGTACACTTGGATTCGATATGATATACGCTCGACGTTTGCCTATCCGGTCAAACTCGAACGGGGGTATCATCCCCAATAGATTTATTCATAACAATCGCGCTGCCCCTAAAAGAACTGACGATAGCATAGTGGGATTCAAGGTTGTTTCACATAATAGCGTAATTAGTTTCAGGTCCGAAAAGAGTTTTGCATGTTTCTCACCCCATAGTTTTTATAAAGCAAGTAATAAGAGTAAAAGTGGGGCTACAAACTCACCTTAGCGATAATGAATAAGCACAAAGAGATCAAGTGTGATATTGCAGTGGCTCCTACCCGGAACATAAGAACGAGATGGCAAGTCTCAGAATAATGATAAACGTTTGGTTTACGACAAAAATGATAGGGTATTGAATATACAATTCAATAGAGTGGTATTAGTGTTGATTAATAAATATGACGATGTTACCAAGAGTTTTGTTTAATTACTTCGAGATGTGTCGGTATCGAATAGTGTTTTCATATATTTATATACTTATAAATTTTATATATATATATATATATATATATATATATATATATATATATATATATATATATATATATATATATATATATGGGGATAGTTTGGCTACAATTTTTGTAGCCAATTGGCTACAATCCTTCATAAAAAATACACTAGCAATGAATCTGGGACCCACAGAAAAGAATCATGATCCATAAAAAAAAAGGGACCCACATTTATAGCACAATATTGTAGCCAATTAGCTACAATAAATTGTAGCTAATATTTTCCATATATATATATATATATATACTAGTGTCAAAACCCGTCTGATGGACGGGTATGACTTGTAGTTTTTATTTTTATGATTTAGTGGATCAAATATATACTAAAAAGTAATTAAAAGTTAAATGAAAAGGTTAAGATATATAATTGATGTTAACATAATCCATTAAACGACTAAAAGCAGGTAAGTACTTTGATTTGTGGTTTACATTTGATGGTGTTGGTTAACGAAAAGTTGTTATTTAAGTATGGTGTTTTTTTATTATTGTTTAAAATGTATTAGTTTATGTTTAGTTGTATTTTTTGTTCCCGATGGGCGGTAATGTGTTATAATTTTACTTTTGATGGTGTTGGTTAACGGAAAGTTGTTATTTAAGTATGGTGTTTTTTATTATTTAATCGTTGGCATAATTTTCTATAGCGAAGAAAATAAGTTAACGAAAAATAAGATATAAATGTACCAATTTTTATAGTAAATGTATTAACATACGAAATAGATAAACGTTAAATTTTATTCAACAATTAAAATATAAAAATTTATTTGTAAGAATATATTATATGATTTAAACTCAAATGCGAAATAAAACTTCTTTTTATTTTGCGTAATACAACATTTATAGAATAAAGATTCTTTATATACAACAGTTATTGTTGATTTTGCGAAATTATCATCCTTATCACATCAAAGAATTTCCAATCCTCACTCTAGAGACAGTCACATAAAGTTGCTCATGGGTGAAAACTGACCTCTAGAGAAACAACTCAACTTAACGTTTGTTGTTAATTTTGCGTAGCTGCCATCTTCATCACAACAAAGAATTTTCAAACCCCTTTCCCCTTTTGTGCCATTTGAATTATCATTTTCTCAACGGTTAAATGAGGACTCATTGTAGATCTTCAGCCTCATCTGTCTATTTCCTCTATGGCGGGCATGACTTGTAATAGTAATAATTTTGATGGTGTCAGTTAAGGGAAAATTATTTTTATAGATGTCGATCATTCAATTTTGTTATGGTTGGAAAGTGTACGTGTTGAAAGAAATGGTCATAAGCTTATGAATACTGTTGACACTTTGACTATAGCGAAAGAAGGCGTGTTCAGTTAGACTGACCAACCTGGTTCATAAGTTGATAATTAGATGTAATTCTAGTTTGAGTGTAACATTAAATAGTAAAAAAGATTCAAAATATGGAGGTGCGGGGAATCGAACCCCGTGCCTCTCGCATGCAAAGCGAGCGCTCTACCATATGAGCTACACTCCCCATTTGTAATCAGTATAGTTAACTACGTATTAATCTAAATCTAAGATTGACTATAACCTTGATTAGTGCCATGTATAGATGTACACTTAAGAGTTTTACCAAAACTATTTTGTAATAACTCATGCCTATGATGTCTGTATGAACTTCTGCTCACTTGAACAGACACAATAATGCTACAAAGATTGCTTATTTCGAATACCTGAGTTAAGCAAAGCCAATCCAGTATCTTCTCCCATTTTGAGACCAACTACTATCTTAGAATCACTCAAGTTGTTATGATATCAATTCTGGCAAGATGTACAATCAAGGTTAAAGCACGTACAAAGATTCATACCTGTAAAATTTCATACAAAGGCATACATAAGTCAACAAAGTAACATTGTAATAGGATTTTTGAGCCTCATGATTTGCGTGGATAATAAAGGTAGTATGATCGTTACATGTGAATGGCTTTTCACGTGATAAATTGTTAGCCCTTGAACACCCATAACTCTGAGCAAGCCTTTTGGCATAGCACCTGTATAAGGATGTCAAAATTCTCAAGTCATTCATCGAACGAACATAGAAAAGCATAGTCCTTAACGAATTAAGTTTCTTTCTAAGATGATTTAACTACGTATAAGTTCCGGTTTCGATTAAACTACTAATTCAGTTGTTCTTACTTCTAATGAATACGACGTCTTTACTTTCAAATGAGCCACGAAATACAACTTGGTGGTTAATATGACGATAACAAAGATATGCCAGTGTAAAACTGTGAATTAAAATTAACCAAATCATCACAAACTCAAGTCATTTTGCTCAACATTACATGTAAATCTGAATGTCTAGTCAACTAACGAACTGATGTCACTAAGACTCATCAGAAATACATCTTTAGCAATAAAGCATAGACAATGATAACTGTGTTAAATTTCTTGTAGGTTTATTAACAGGACCTACCCATTTGAAAACTCTAACTATGGAACAATAAACCATTCATGCAAGGTGACAGCGATTAGTTTGACATAACAAAGTACATACACGTATTTTGCATGCGTCGGAAATGGAGCTACTGAAAATACAATACTTTAATCTAAAACTGAGATTGGCTTGCGAGGTACAATTATCTTTGTTTCGAATCACGTTTTTCATAACAGGACAAAAAAAGCTAAATTTAAATATAGGTCATAAAATTAATGTTTACCATGTTGGCTAAAACACCAACACTTCTGTTATCTTGATCAACAATTCTCTAATCATCCAATTAGTTCTCTAATCATCAAGTGCCATGTTGAAATGGGACACTTTTTCTGCCAGCATTTTGCTTCTAAAACATAATGACACACAAATGCAATAACAAACCTTTGAAAATACATCTCAGCTGAGTTGTCCAACCATATGAATTGCTTGTTACTTTTCCTCGTCAATGGCCAATGTAACAGATTCAGCCTGCAACAGAATCAGTAAACATCAAAGGCACAAATCAGCTTAAGTAATCGGTTAAAGTGCATATTCATCATGATTCAGTTTTACCTTAGTAGTTACATACTTACATACGATGGATTATAACAAAAAATACAAAATAAAAGATATTTAAAAAAGTTAAAAATAAACCTTGGTCTGTAGTGGTTTTATTCTCGCTCTCCTCTTCTACCTTTTGAGTTGTGATTTTATCTAACATTACACCCAAAGCTGATCATCCATCGAGCTAGACTTGCCTGAAAGAATTGTGATAACGCAGGTGGCAGTTTTGATGTGCTATTTATAAACGGGTTAATTCAGGTAATGTTACATAACCGGCGGCTCGAATAGCTGAAAATAGATATATAACTAAAAAAGAAAACGGGTCAGAAGAGTTGAAAAAACGAATGAAATCAATCAACTAACATAACTGAATCAACTATGGTTTCAAGCTGATTTGAAAGGCTGTGTCAGCATAAGTGTTTGGGTTCAGGTGCGATGTTGAATAAATGATTAACCTATTCGGCCATCTATGGTGGCGATGTTGAATAAACATGCTTATGTAACGCGCCTAACCTAATTTATTTTGAATTAAATCAGACCATGCTACATCACCAAATAGGACCGTCTCAGTGTCTTCTCGAATCTTGCTTAAATATAATAGCTCCAGTGAGGGGGCAAAAAAATCAATATTAAGTGCCTAATTCAGTTCAAATTCTGTGCATCTTCTTTTGGGCTCTGTGCGATGGTATCAACTGGATAATCAGAGTAACAAGATGCTTTTATTCAAGAATCAAAAGATACAATAGTCGGCACAGTTTGAATAACAACAATCAAACTGTTGCAAGACTTAAACAAGATCAAAGAACTATTACAGAAATGGAGCAACAGATTATAGCATAAATATTTGTGGGAGAGAGACAGCAGTTGTAGAAGACTGCGTATTAGAAGGTGTTAGTAACCCTAGGGTATACTCTTTTATAGCAGAAAAGATGCAAGCGCCCCCCTCAATCTTTCATCAAAACTTCAAAGGCAGCCCATCTTTTATTTCTTCATATTCAGGAATACATAATGTGCATAAATGGTCCCTCATAATACACCTGCACAAGTAGCATTAAGAAAGAAAGTAGCAAGCACATATTGGACAAAGATTACTTAGGTAACTTCGAACATTCCCCCTTAATCTGAGTTCCAAATATGTCAAACAGTTTCAGTTTTTCACAAAGGAATTTGTGTTGATACACAGGTAGGTGTTTGGTAAGAATGTCTACAGTTTGGTTTGAGGAGCCAATTTTGATGGCACTCAAAACACCTTTTGCAATTTTTTCTCTGATGAAGTGGACATCTATTTCAAAATGTTTGGATCTCTCATGGAAAACAGGGTTTACAGCAAGTTGTAATGCAGATTTGTTATCACAAAACAGTTTAACAGGAATGTTAAGATCAACATTTAGATCCTTTAGGATTTTTTGAACCCAAATAATTTCACAGGCTGCAGCAGCCATGGACCTATATTCTGCTTCAGTAGAAGATTTTGAGAGAGTGTTTTGTTTTTTGCTTTTCCATGATATCAAACAATTGTTAAAGAAAACACAATATCCATTAACAGATTTCCTGGTTTTAATGCATTTTGCCCAATCAGCATCACTGTACCCTTCAAGAACATTATTAAGTGATGTGCCCGGTTGGTGCAAGTTTTAAATTTATAAAAGGTGAATTACCAATATTACCAATAACACATACGAGCAAGTATACTCGTCCGTTATAGCAAGATTATGAAGGTAAGTCGGGATCGTTCGCAGGGATTTGAGTGAATCTAAACACAAGTTTGAATTAACGGAGTCTATCCAAAACATATAACAAAGCAAATAGATATAATGAAATTCAGATGATTAAAAACTACACTTGCTTAAACTAGTATCATATCATAAATTAATGTGATTGTGTTAACCTCTTAACATGTTGGTTATGAAAATTAGTTGGTGTACTAATCTATTGTTCTTACAAGTCAAACTTTGATCAAGAGTTTAGTTTATAAAAACAAGCATTAAGTTTAGCCAATCAATTCAAGATCAATTCAAGTTTCATAAGTCTACATACATAAACTTAAACACGAAAACATCCACTTGTTCATCAAATTGCTTAAGAAATGGTCAATACAAAAGGTAACCGATCATAGACAAAAGGCTACAATTGATTCTCAACAACTAATCTTACGACCATTTAGATGTTTCCAACCAATCCAATTTGATAATCAAAAAGCGTTTCTATTACAACCACACCTTAGTTCCTTTGTATAATCAAGAATAATGGGTAAAAACAATCATCCATAGACAAAATGATTATGACTAGTTGAATAATACGAAGTTCTTTCGACCCCAACGATTAATATCAATTAGTCAAACTTGATTAACAAATGTCACTATGAAACTTTAGTACAATTGGATCTTAGAATCAACTTGAAATTGAATTAAAACATGTTAACACAACCACTAACTAATCATATGATAATCACATCATTTAAGCAAGTGCATAAAGAAACTAGCCACTCATAGCAAACATGAACATAAACTCAGAACTTTGAACATTAGAAAACATGATTAAAGGTCTTACAATGATTGAAATGAGATTACAAATGATGTAGTAATGATGCCTCAAGTATTGGTGATGACTTCTTGATGGTTTGACCTCCAAATGATGACTTCTTGGACCTCCAAAGTTTCCTGGAACTTTATGAACGAATTTAGGCTTTAAGAGAGTAGTAGTGGTGGTAAGATAGGTATGAGAGAAGATCTCTCAAGTTGTGGTGTGTGAAATGAGGTTGCAAAGGCCTCTATTTATACTACTTCCAAGACTAGGGGTTATAAATGCATTTCTTGGTCACCAAGGAGCTTGGAAGGGACTAGAAGACATGTAGGAATGACCTAGAATCATTTGGAATAAGTTTGGAACCTTAGTAATGCAGAAATGGCTGTCCAGGACCTCCCAACCGAATCGGTTAAGCTCCAACCGAATCGGTTGGTCTTGCTGACTAGTCTCCAACCGGATCCGGTTGCGGGTCTCGACCGATCGGTTGGAGCAAAATCACAAAAAGTCATAAACATCAAAGTTGTAGATATTTCTCTTAGCTTTCCGTGGCCGCGAACCGGGGGTCAAACGGAGTTCGTATGCAAAAGTTATGGCCAAAATGGTGAAGGTGTGTCGGGAACAACGAGTCTTCCAATATATCTTCGTTTAAGCTTCTTTTCTTCATTTCTTTCTCGTTTTCCTTCTTGAACTTTATTCTTGAGTCTTTGGACCACTAACTTGATGACTTTATCTTCTCGAATATACTCCACAAGTCTTGCTTTGGTAGGGAATTCTTCATACATGGAGAAATCTTCGTATTTTACTTCTTTTTCCGTCTTTTTCTCCACTTTCCTGTACTTGGCTACAAATGAACTAGCAAACGCACTTTGATACGATTAAGCAACAAAAGCATATGATTATAAC
Source organism: Chrysanthemum makinoi (assembly GCA_910596185.1). NCBI lineage: Eukaryota > Viridiplantae > Streptophyta > Magnoliopsida > Asterales > Asteraceae > Chrysanthemum > Chrysanthemum makinoi. The sequence goes on from OU343221.1 coordinate 314,539,215, forward strand.
CAAATAACATACATAAAAACACGGATAACGCTACTAAAAACATGCATAATTTGAGCGTTATCAAATTCCCCCACACTTAAACTTTGCTTGCCCTCAAGCAAATCTAGGAAAAACATCCACTGGTACAAGATCGTGATTATGAAAAATGTGATGCAAATCAACCAAGTAGAAATACGAGAGAGGATTCATCAATTATGCTTTATAAAGGTGAAACATCAAGATGTTTGACAATATCCAATGATTTTCTTGCATGATTAACATTTCAAAACACCTCACGAAAAATAACGGATGTATAATTCACTCAACACTCAATTTATTTATAGATGGATAGTATTAAGGAATAGTACACTCATATTGCACAGTCATGATCTAAATATTACCATAGGCTTGTACAAGAAACAAAACTCCACCGACGTGGCGTGAGCACCAAGTAAAAACATCTAAAGAGGACTTTAATTCGGGTTATAATGATATGGCTAAGGGTTAAGGGTATGGATAAGGCATGGGAATGTTTATGAAATTGGTGTTAAAAAAAAATGAAATCAAGTCTAATACCCAAGTTGCTAGCTACCAAACATTCCATGAACCAAATAAACGATTGTAGCTTGCATTCTTCTTTTCCGTTTTCCACAGCTTTTTTCTTTGCCATGACAATTGTTCCTCGATCATAGCACATTGGCTATTATTTCCATACTTTCAACACAATTTTTTTTTTTAAACATAACATAACGCATGGCTCAATCAATCACATAGGATGTGGTACTCGTAATCATTTGAACAATCTTCACTTTCCAGGCGACTAGCAACCAACCGTTTAGACATTGATACGGGATAGGCTAAGGTTTAAAATGTAAAATCTTTTTGTATTTTCTGGGTGAAGCAAAAATGAAAGGGATGGCTCAGAAGGTGTAACTAGGGTATCTAGTGCTAAAAATGAGCACTACAAATGGGTCCATGTGGGTGGTTAACTAACCAATGAGGCTAGTTAATATATCATTAGATGTAAAATGGAAGGCCATTTGGGTTAAATCCTAAGGTGCCTCTTTATCACACGAATTCACTTATATCGCACGAATGCAATCTCACTGCGGTCTGGTAATGATTTACAAGCACAAGTTCTAGAATAAATAAAATCACCGGCACACTCATAGCAAAAGGTCCAAGCATAAAAGATGTATGCTAATAAGAAATAGGCTCAAATCCTCACAATTTAGTGGAAAGGGTATAATATGTGCTAGCAAATGTTTATCGATCCCAGAATGGATTGCAATAGTAATCGGAACACATCTCGAAGTTTCAAATATTACCAGTTTTACCAGTGGTTTGATCCAGTTATTCTAATAGATAATCCTAAACGTGTGAAAACAACTAGATCACAAGGGCAAACAAAATTTTAAAAATAAGCATGAAAACTCTAATTTTTCCTATTCACCCCCACACTTAAGTTAGACATTGTCCTCAATGAAAAACGAACTTCAAAGTATAGAAATAGGGAAAATAGAGATGAAACCAGATATGTCAATGAGTTTATCAGCTTAAAATCTTTCTTCATTCCTGGCGTGCACTGGAGAAATCATCACCTGCACATAATCTTATAAACAAACAAAAGGTTTTATTAAAGGTGGCACCCCACACTTAAGTTTAACCGAAGGTTAAGACTTTGGGGAGTGACCACAGAAAATCAAAGTACACACGGGTTGCCTCCCAGAAGCGCTTGTTTTATTACCGAGTCATCAGCCTGACTCGAATCTTCCCCGGATTAGGATACTTTGACCATACGGTTCAAATGGGGAATTTCAGCTCTTAAACGTTGAGGGTATGGAATCTTTGGTTTGTACTCCACAATGGATGGGAATACATTTGATTCTTTTGGTTTGACCAAGTGAAAGTCCCTCTTTGTTATCTCGAACATTTGGTCGATTTCATTAGAAATGAGGACAGGTGGCGGATCTTTATGATTTTTCGGAGGATCATCGGACTTTCCACTCCCAGTGAATATTGCATCCACATTCTCAAGGTGAGTTGTAGGAGGTGGCTTAGTCCTACCGTTTGATTTAAAGAAACTGGATTTTGTGGCTCAGGCCATTTGTCTATCTTTCTTTCCAGTTCTCCATTCCAGTTGCCACTGGTTTTGTTGAACTTTTCATCACCAACATGATTTGGAAATAAATTGCATTCAGAACCTTTTAATTGAGTCATTGGGATATGCATGGTGCAATCCTCAAGAAAAGGTGACACGGTTGGTGAGTTAGACATGATTTGGTTCAGATTTGGCGTGGTTAGAATGTGCTCGGTCTCGTCCTCTTCGATAAATTCATCCTCACCCTTATCGTTCTCGTATTGAATTGAGGGTGGTTTGTAGACAAACTCATGTCTAGAGTTGGAATCTGTGGTGTAAGGAAGAGATTCAACGTGATGGACTTCCTGTTCCTTACTTAATCTTTCTATCCTCCTCTCCAAGTCTTGGCTTATCGCTTGTTGGTTCCTTCTTCCTTGATCGACTTTATGTTCCAATTCAACCAACAGGTTCGTCATATTCTCATTGGCTTTTGTTTGACTGGCCATCCATTCTCTCATCATCTCCTCCGGTGAGGTTTTAGGTGTATTGAGATGTTGTGATGGATGAGGTATTGTATTCCATGGCTGATATCGAGGATATGTATGGGTTGGTTTGTGGTATGGAAAGGAGTACGAATTTCTGGAATTTTGGTGGTGATATCCTTCATGTTGGACTAGGTTCGCTTCCATGGGATCACACATCGGCGTGTCATCCTCAACATCGTAGTTTGAAGCGTGGTGATTATTTCGCAGTTCCATCATCTCCCTCCGTATGCTTATGAATTGGGTATTGATGTTTGTTGAGAGAGCTTCCAATTTCTCGATCAATGAGGCATGATCGGTATTGATGTTGCTTGTACCGGCGGAAACAACGGTTTTCAGATTGGAATCGTTCGATAGACCACTTCTTGTGAAGATAGCATTGACATATTCGTGTCTCGTTTGTGGTGGATGGTACGTCTTATCATTTGATGGTTTTGGGTTGGATTGGGTATTACTTGGCAATGAACCAGATGGTCTAGAGGAATGTTGGTCAGAAAATCTGCCAAACTTGTTTTCAAGATCTTGGATAGATGCTTGATGATTTATCTGTCCTTGCTCAACATTGGCTTTGAGATTGAAAAATTGATTTTTGATAAAATCATTTGCGGATTTTTGAGCAGCTACGAATTCTCTCATGGTTTTCTCGAATTTGGTTTCTTCCATCTTTTTGTCGGGATTTTGTGGTGGTGGATCGTCAGTTCGTGGTTGAGAATCACGGTTGTCATCCCTTGGTCGGCGATCTTGCCAATTTCCAGAATTTCGACCGTAATAATTACTACGATATCCTCCTCCACGGTATCCTCCTTGAGTGTAACTTGCTTCTCCTTCCTTTGGTCCACCCATAGGTTTATCGTCGCACTCGGACGATGGATGATTTCCTCCACAATTGTTGCATCCGTCTCGCATTTCCTTCATTTCATCTTTGATATCTTTGTATTGCGAGTCGATTTTTGAGGTTAACGCTTCCATCTTCTCCATGAGTTTTGAGGTATCGGTGTTTTCGACAAAAGCAACGGTTTTTCGGAGAGGTTTGGTTTTGGAATCTTTGGACCAATCAAGTTTGAGAAGTACTCGATCTTCGAGCAATTGATGTGCATCGTTGGGAGTCTTATAGAGAAAAATTCCTCCGAGATCAAGGATGCCTTGAGAGATTTCATCTAGTCCATGGTAAAAGATTTGGATAATGGTTCCTTTTGATAATCCATGTCCATGACAACTACGAAGCAAATCTTTCATTCGAAGCCAAGCTTCGACAAGTGATTCGTTTGGGTTTTGGTTGAAAGCACGAATTTCTCCCCTTAATCGGTCAAACATGGCAGGTGGAAAGAATCGGCTCACAAAAGCTTGCCTCATCTCCTCCCAAGTATTGATGATTCCCGGGGTTAATTCATTGTACCATACTTTAGCATCTCCGACGAGTGATGATGGGAAAAGTTTGAGTTTGATGGCATTGACATCGGTGTCGCCATAACGAAACATGCCGCAAATTTCGATGAATTCGGCAATGTGCTTATGCGGATCGGCCCACGCACGGCCATCGAATTGTCGGTCTTTGATCATAGAAAGGTGGTGTCCCTTCACGGTGAAGTTGTCACCAAGGTTAATAGCAACAATAGCACTTTCGGGAGTTGGTGCTACGGTTCGGTTGGTTCCCCACATGGGTTGATCGTCCGCCATGGGAAAAGGTAAATTGGTGAAAGGATTGTAAACAACTTTGGCTTCAATGAGGTTATCAAATGGTGGGTTTGGTATTCTTGGTACACGATTTTCCAATGGTATGAAACGTGTTCTCCTTCTTCTTCGAATCAAACGTTCGGGGTTGGTAAGAGGTGTAATTGGTTCTATTCCCGCTGCTCGAGTGTTCATACAATGTCCTAGAGAATCCAGGCAATATCTAAACACACGGACAAACAACAAAAATAGTTTTTATTGGTCAGAGGAAGGTAACCGGATCGGTTGCGGGATGCGACCGATCGGTAAGACCAGTTGATTGACGGGTAAAATTGTAACCGATTCGGTTGAGGGGCAACCGAATCCGGTTAAGGTTTCTTTTTTTTTTTTTTTTGGTTGAATCGACTTGGGGAAATTGAAAAACTTGTTGAAACACAATCAAATCCCTCAGCGGCGCAAAAACTTGATGTGCCCGGTTGGTGCAAGTTTTAAATTTATAAAAGGTGAATTACCAATATTACCAATAACACATACGAGCAAGTATACTCGTCCGTTATAGCAAGATTATGAAGGTAAGTCGGGATCGTTCGCAGGGATTTGAGTGAATCTAAACACAAGTTTGAATTAACGGAGTCTATCCAAAACATATAACAAAGCAAATAGATATAATGAAATTCAGATGATTAAAAACTACACTTGCTTAAACTAGTATCATATCATAAATTAATGTGATTGTGTTAACCTCTTAACATGTTGGTTATGAAAATTAGTTGGTGTACTAATCTATTGTTCTTACAAGTCAAACTTTGATCAAGAGTTTAGTTTATAAAAACAAGCATTAAGTTTAGCCAATCAATTCAAGATCAATTCAAGTTTCATAAGTCTACATACATAAACTTAAACACGAAAACATCCACTTGTTCATCAAATTGCTTAAGAAATGGTCAATACAAAAGGTAACCGATCATAGACAAAAGGCTACAATTGATTCTCAACAACTAATCTTACGACCATTTAGATGTTTCCAACCAATCCAATTTGATAATCAAAAAGCGTTTCTATTACAACCACACCTTAGTTCCTTTGTATAATCAAGAATAATGGGTAAAAACAATCATCCATAGACAAAATGATTATGACTAGTTGAATAATACGAAGTTCTTTCGACCCCAACGATTAATATCAATTAGTCAAACTTGATTAACAAATGTCACTATGAAACTTTAGCACAATTGGATCTTAGAATCAACTTGAAATTGAATTAAAACATGTTAACACAACCACTAACTAATCATATGATAATCACATCATTTAAGCAAGTGCATAAAGAAACTAGCCACTCATAGCAAACATGAACATAAACTCAGAACTTTGAACATTAGAAAACATGATTAAAGGTCTTACAATGATTGAAATGAGATTACAAATGATGTAGTAATGATGCCTCAAGTATTGGTGATGACTTCTTGATGGTTTGACCTCCAAATGATGACTTCTTGGACCTCCAAAGTTTCCTGGAACTTTATGAACGAATTTAGGCTTTGAGAGAGTAGTAGTGGTGGTTAGATAGGTGTGAGAGAAGATCTCTCAAGTTGTGGTGTGTGAAATGAGGATGCAAAGGCCTCTATTTATACTACTTCCAAGGCTAGGGGTTATAAATGCATTTCTTGGTCACCAAGGAGCTTGGAAGGGACTAGAAGACATGTAGGAATGACCTAGAATCATTTGGAATAAGTTTGGAACCTTAGTAATGCAGAAATGGCTGTCCAGGACCTCCCAACCGAATCGGTTAAGCTCCAACTGAATCGGTTGGTCTTGCTGACTAGTCTCCAACCGGATCCGGTTGCGGGTCTCGACCGATCGGTTGGAGCAAAATCACAAAAAGTCATAAACATCAAAGTTGCAGATCTTTCTCTTAGCTTTCCGTGGCCGCGAACCGGGGGTCAAACGGAGTCCGTATGCAAAAGTTATGGCCAAAATGGTGAAGGTGTGTCGGGAACAACGAGTCTTCCAATATATCTTCGTTTAAGCTTCTTTTCTTCATTTCTTTCTCGTTTTCCTTCTTGAACTTTATTCTTGAGTCTTTTGACCACTAACTTGATGACTTTATCTTCTCGAATATACTCCACAAGTCTTGCTTTGGTCGGGAATTCTTCATACATGGAGAAATCTTCGTATTTTACTTCTTTTTCCGTCTTTTTCTCCACTTTCCTATACTTGGCTACAAATGAACTAGCAAACGCACTTTGATACGATTAAGCAACAAAAGCATATGATTATAACCAAATAACATACATAAAAACACGGATAACGCTACTAAAAACATGCATAATTTGAGCGTTATCATTAAGACTGTTATGATCATACCTAAGACCTTTACCAGGGGCACCCTTTAAATATCTTAGCACATTTAAAGCAGAATCCAAATGAGATTTTAAGGGAGTATGCATATGCTGTGCTAGGCAATGAACAGAGTAAGATATGTCAGGTCTGGTATGAGTAAGATAAATCAGTTTTCCAAGCAGTTTTTGGTACCCAGTTATGTTATCAAGTAATGGGTCATCTTGTGTTGGTATAAAGGGAAGGACAGAGTTTGGTTCCATGGGTGTAGACACAGGTTTACATCCAAGGAGACCAAATTCTTTTAAAACTTCAAGACAATATTTTCTCTGGGAGAGACAAATGTCATTCCCAGTTTTTATCACCTCAATACCTAGAAAGAATTTGAGAGTACCCAAGTCTTTTATGTTAAATTTAGTTTTAAGAAAGTCTTTGAATTGTTCAATTTCCTCAACACAGTTGCCAGTAAGAACAATATCATCAACATAGACAAGTAAAGCAATAAATTTGTTGTCTTTGCTTTTTGTAAATAAAGAGTGATCACTCACAGACTGAACAAAACCATGTTCCTTGAGAACACCAACAAGTTTTTCATTCCATTTTCTAGGAGCTTGCTTAAGACCATACAATGATTTAGTAAGTTTACAGACCATGCTTTTGTTGTTTTCATCAGAAAAACCTTTTGGAATAGTCATATATATGTCCTCATCAAGCTCACCATAAAGAAAAGCATTATTAACATCTAATTGGAAAAGAGGCCATTTGTTCTTAACAGCTAAAGCAATAAGAATTCTAACAGTGGACATTTTAACAACAGGAGAAAAGGTTTCATTATAATCTATCCCTTCTCTTTGGTTAAAGCCTTTGGCAACAAGCCTGGCTTTGTATCTGTCCACTTCACCATTGGATTTGTACTTGATTTTCCAAATCCATTTGTACCCAATGGGTTTTCTATTAGCAGGTAGAGTGGTTATGATCCAAGACTTGTTAGTATTTAAGGCCTCAATTTCAGCATTCATAGCATCAACCCAGTTAGGGTCAAGGATGGCTTCCTCATAACAAGTAGGTTCAACACTTTTATTTAAGTTGGAAGTAAAGCAGTAATTTTCAGAATCAAGATTAGAATAATTAACAACTTTTTCTATACCATATTTAACTTTGCCTTCAACAATAAAGTCATTAAGATTTTTGGGCAATCTAGTGGGTCTGGTTGACCTCCTTGTGGTGATGGCTGGCAAGTCTCCTTTTTCAGGAGTTGACTCATTTGAGTCTGAATCAGAATTAACAGTGCCCTCAGGGTGTGTATTTTCTTCCATGGATGAAGCATCTGAGTTACCATCCTCATTGAGAGGATTCAACTCAGTCCCATCATCATTGAATGAAGCATCTGAGTTACCATCCTTATTGAGAGGATTCAACTCAGTTCCATCATCATTGGAAGACACTCTCCCTTCATCATTGGGTCTTTTAGGGTTGTCAGTATCAAAAGCAATTTTGTGATTTAAATCTTTGGAATCAAAGAAGTTTTTGTGGTTTAAATCTTTTGACACACCAGTTTCAAAGACTTGTTTTTGAAGATTGTTTTTTATTTTGAAAGGGAAAACAGTTTCATAAAAGTTGACATCTCTTGAAAAGAAAACATGTTTTGTTTCTAGGCTTAAAAGTTTGTAACCCTTTTTTTCATTAGAGTAGCCAATAAGAACACTTTTTTCAGATCTGCTGTAAAATTTGTCAGAATTATTTAGGATAGTAGCATAGCAAAGGCAACCAAAAACCCTAATATGAGAGAGTGTAGGGTCATGCCCATACACGAGAGAGAAAGGAGATTTGCCGGACAAACACGAAGAAGGTAACCTGTTGATAAGGTAAGCAGCAGTGAGAACACATTCAGGCCATAAGTAAAGAGGTAATTCCCCCTGAAACATAAGAGATCTAGCAACATTGAGAAGATGTCTATGTTTCCTTTCTGCAATTCCATTTTGTTGGGGTGTGTAGACACAAGAAGTTTGATGTAGAATGCCTTTGTTATGAAAAAATTGTTGCATTCTGTTATTGACAAATTCAGTACCATTGTCACTTCTAAAAACTTTAATATTACTTTCAAATTGATTTGACAGCATTTGAGTAAAGTTGACAATGGAATCATAGACATCTCCTTTGTTTTTAAGCATATAAACCCAGACATCCCTTGAGTAATCATCAACAATAGTTAAAAAATATTTGTAGCCATCTCTGCTAGTGATTTTATAAGGACCCCAAACATCTAGGTGCACAAGTTGACCAATTTTAGTTGACTTATGTTCACTTAAGGGAAAAGGTTCCCTGGTTTGTTTAGCCTTATGGCAAGTGTCACAAATATGAGTAGAATCAGTTGGTTTATCAAGGTTAAGACTGGGTTTAAGGACATGTAAGACTTGATCAGAGGGATGACCAAGTCTTTGATGCCAGAGGTTTCTAGAGACAATGCAATTATTAGAGATAACCTTACAATTAGTGTCAACATCAAACAAGTACAGGCCATTAGATTGATTACCAATCCCCACATTCCTTTTTGTTGCAAAGTCCTGAATATAACATTTAGATTCATCAAAACTAACAGATAATTTGCTATCTCTAGCAAGTTTGTGAACAGATAGCAGACTGACAGTGTACTCAGGCACAACTAAGACATCATGTAAGGTAATATTGTTGTTAATTTTCATGTCACCAATCTCAGTGATAAGTGCTTGAGTACCATTTGGGTGTCCAACAGTAAGACCAAGTTTTGAAACATCAATAGTATTGATTAAAGGTTTTGAAGACAGAGTCATGTGTTGGTTTACTCCAGAGTCAACAATCCAACCAAGACTGATTTTTCCTTTTAGAAAATTTGTGTTTCCATTAAAGTGTTTTTCAAATTTTAGATTGAATTTGACACTGCCATTAAAAAGGTTCCCGAAAACATTTACCTGCCATATTGGAGTTGACAGGGCTATCATTGAGAAGACTCATTAATCTGACCATCTGATCATTAGACAAGGAAACAGGAGAGTTGCTAGTTCTACACTCAAGATTGGCATCAGTGGATGAAGAAGAAGAAGCATTGTTACTAGTAGGTTTAATATTAGAGTTAAAGTTCCTTTTTCCATATCCAGCAGGATAGCCAACAATATCATAACATCTATCAATGGTGTGACCAAGTTTTTTACAGTTAGAGCACTTCAAATTAAGGTTGGGTCCTCTATTGTTAGAGCTCTTACCAGAAGTATTATTCCCAGATGTGGGATTTGTGCTTTTGTAATTGTTGTTTCCCCCTTTTTTGTTATCAAAGAATTTTGAGGCAAAAGCAGACACATTTGGTTTAATGGATCCAGTACTGAGGAGAAGTTTCGTGAGATTCTTCCCGACACAATAGAAAAAGCAGTTTTGACAGATGGTAGACGATCCCTGGTTAAAATGTTGCTTCTGATGGGCACATAAGTGTCATCAAGACCCATTAAAAACTGCATTAACTTGATTAGCTGGTTATGTTTTTCAAAGTGTTTTCCAGCATCACAAGTACATGTAGGAAGACTGATTATAGAGTCAAATTGTTTCCATAAAGAATTAAGATTATTGTAGTAATCAGCAAGAGAGGACCCATTTTGACCCAAAGAGTTGATATTTTTATGTATAATAGAAAACCCATTGGGTACAAATGGATTTGGAAAATCAAGTACAAATCCAATGGTGAAGTGGACAATGCATTATTAAAGCATTATTAAAGCTTCACAAAAGTTAGGAACTTGCTCTTCTTCATGGTAGCCACCTGTCTCATATTTATGGGTTAAATGATCAACACACTATTACTGGTAATAGTATTGACCTTTAGCATGCTCACTAGATGATTAACAATCTATTAATAGTAACAGTAATTTATTAATCACACATTTAAATTATATAAGACTCCGCCATGCTCATATAGATGATTAACAATATAGTATATTGACCTTTAAGCATGTTTTCATAGTCATATAACCGAGCATAATCAATCCTCTGTGTTTCCACATAGAACGTACTATTACTCAGTCTTTTCTGCATAGAACCATTACTAATCAGCACAATCACATTCTTGACATTTGGCCTTCCTGCAGCAAAATCAGAGGGCTATCGAGTGTAATCAGGATAACTACTGAATGCTGCAAAAGTCTGAAGCATGTATAAGAAAGGTTATTGATAGTTAACTGTTAAGGGTTAATTAAAGGATATATAAGCTGCAGTACTATTCCTGATATTGACATTACAATCAACAGCATCGTCGATGGGCTTATATACACTTTAATTAATTCCGTAACTGATATTAGTTTCCTTAAAAGGGAATGCAGCTATAACAAAATCTCCTTTCAACACGTGAAGAGGTTGAGTCATGTTCACTTGTAGCTGCAACATCACATATGTGGGCACGTTCCTATAAAGAAAAAAGCTTAATGTTTCTGCGATCATTCTTCCACCATCTTTGGGTTTACTCCTTTCTTTAAATTTAGTCAAGTCGATCTTCAAACTCTAAAAGTAGATTAAGTAACTGTTATTTAAGTTTCATTATAAGAATATCCATAAGGCTGCTGACTCTACTTCACTTTTTGCCTTCGTTCACTGAATCTATGTGTTCCCTTTTAAAAATCATTCCTGGTGTCTCGTTATCAATATTCAGTTCTGCATGTTGTATGTGTTCCATAAACTTCTCCACTTCCTGTAGAATTGAAATAGTTATTATACATAATGACTATACAAAAACTTGTGCACTCTGTCCAAAAATCATAGTCAACTTAACTATTTTAAACGTTGTGAACTAACACTCTTCTTCTAGAAATGAATATGTATAATTAATTTAGTTCCCGTATTTACACTTTTCGTGAACTGTATATTTTCTCGTTGTGGAATATTTTTTTGAGAGAGAGTGTTTGTGAAGTACCACACGCCATTGGAGCTTATGTTGTAGTTGCAGCGTTTCACCTGTTGTACAACTAAGTACGTATAGAGGTGCCAATCTCTTGACCAAGTGCAAGAGATTGTTACCAAAATAATCCTTTGATCTTATGTAATGTTTTTTTTGCTTGATTAATGGATAGAATATATGGTTGTATACTTTTTCTGAACCGTGTATTATTGCTAACTGGATAATGTTATGCCTTTCATTAGTGTACTCAGTTTTTTGTTCAAAATGACTGATAATCAGATACACATCCAGACGTACAACTTTCAAAACTATAAACTTGTAAAAGACTCTTTTCTATGTTTCAGGAGTCAATGGGGCTGACAATAAAATGTAAAAACTTTTTAGCTTCTGTGGATTCCTTCTTTTTCCTCTCTACATCCTTCATATGAACCACTGAAATTTATATAATTAACTGTTACATTAATCATTGAATAATTGGTGGCAATTTCTTGAGTTTCCATTTCAAAACTAATCGATAGTGTAGATATCTTGTATAAACTGATTTCTCCATTTATTTGATAGAACATTAAACATGTAAAACCTATCTATTCTTAAGCCAAGCATTGAAATACATGACACTCCGCTTACATGAAGATTCCATTGGCTTTTCCTACCAAGTATTTGCTGCAATTGCTCATAAATGGCTGCATATTGACTCCATTAGATGATATTTACAAAGTATAGTCAATTGTGAAATAATCCAATATATAATATCAAAACAAAGTTGAAGAAAATGGCTTCTAAAGATTGACACAAGCTAAAGAAATGAGAACTCACACTTGTCACGATGCAACAGAGTGGAAGTAAAATTGTAATCCGCAAGAGATGAAAAGAAATTAAAAGCTCGTGTTCATAATTTAATTGTCTTGTGGCCATAAACCTCATCTACACAAGAATTCCGGTGAGACCTAACTCATTAGCATCCTTGGAAACTTCCGCCAAATCTACTGCGATATCAAATCTGATCGAGAGAAATAAAACAAAATCGCAAATACTGATTATTAACGATATAGATCAGAAAATTCAGAAAAATGACTATCCCAAGTACAAACCGAAGCATGAAACCCCACGATTTCTCACTTCCTCCCTTTGATGCTAATTCAAACTGTTCAATAGTGAGTAGTGAAGCCAAAGTGTAATTCGAGATCAGAATAAGTACCACCAGTAACCATGCAAACTCCACAAATTTTGACAGATTACTTGACAAATCTATGCTAATGCTAACAATATGTATCATACTTCTTAGACATAGCTGAACCCTTTCGCCATTAATGAGAAATTTTGTTCTTTTCAACGAGTCGTGTTTCCTTAGGAGTAAAAGAAAGATTAATCAAATTAATCTGTAACACATATGCATAAATTAGGCATCTCATTAAAGTACTAATCCATATATGAGTTATTAATACCTTAAGTGTAGCTGCTTCTATATATTTTTGTGCATTTATGATTTTTTTCACGCTTTTTCCTGCAACAATAACATTGTATATAGAATAATTTTTTTCCTCATGAGATACTCACACAATAGTCGATAGCAAGTAAATCATACTAATTACACACACATGCATGCATACATTGTGCATGCAACAAACAATATTTGCCATATTCCCTTTCTCAAGCAATTTGCTTCCATGTTTTCTTGAAGAAGGTTAACGGCATATCAATTGGTAAAATACAAAATATAAAAGGCTACATGTGACATAGTAATGAAATAATGCAATTACATGACCTTATGTGGCAAAAAAAAGCATACCTTAAAAATTTCAAACGTACCCTCCAAGGAAGTAGTCAAGCCAGCAAATGAGGTAAATGATGAGTCAAAGAAGGAGGTTGATGAAGATGTGCGTGAAATCCCAGAAGTACCCTCTGAAGAAGTACCCTGTAAAGAAGTACCTAAGCAGGTTTATGTGCTCAACGAAAATATGGGTGAGCCAAATAAACAAGAAGAAGAAAGTGCAAAAGAATTCAATGAAGAAGCATGTGATATACCAAAAGTGCCCTCATCATAAGAAGGCGAGCCTACAAAAGAAGTGAATGAAGTAGGAATGATAACGCCTCCACCAAAGGATGTAACCAAACTTGTCACTGAAGAAGCTGCCCCTGTGACAAAAGTGGAAGTAGGAAAACCTACTGCATCTGAGAATGGTTGTTCATTAGTGGTAGCCAACGAAGCCAAGCCTTCATGGGAGGAGATAGAGATAGAATAAGAGACGGTGTTGCGTATTCTTGATCTTTTGCTGATTAGTATCTTTAATGCTTGTAGCTCGTTATATATTATTAAAGTGGTACAGATGAATAACACCAGCCTTAGTTCCCCACTTCATTACTATAGAGAAAATACAAAATCTATTTGATAAAATCAGATACATTAGATAATAATGATATCACAGTAATGTGTAAATACCACATTTAGTTCTCAATGTGACAATATTGAAACTAACTAATATGACCAGATGCTATACTTCTCAAATAATCATGTAAACATGCAGACACAGACCATAGAAATCATAGACTATAGATTTGGTTGATGCACTAAAAAACTTATATAACCAGTAGGGTGAGAGAGATACCTCAAAGAGAAGAGAAAGGTTCGACCAAAGAATGGAGATATTACATGGTAATCCAACAAAATCACCAGATTCTTTACAGTATTCGCTCAAATCATTATTTCTCTAGAATTACAAACCCTCTGTGTGCACCTATAAGATCACGATACACAAATTTTTTCAAAAAAGAATCAAATAAGCAATCATTTGTCCAACATAATCACCAGTTTCTTTTTTTACCGTATTCGCTCAAATCAGTATTTCTCTGGAATTGCAAGCCCTGAGCACATGTCTATTACTGTGTGTGCACCTATAAGATCATGATACACAAATTAAAAGAAAAAATAGTAATAAAAAAGCAGTCATTCACACTTAGGAAAGTGAGAAGGTAATTTTTTTACCTTATTTGCAGGAACATTTTCATCTGTATTATACTTCTCAAATTGTAAAATTGTGAAAGTTACCAAAGGTTGTGGTAAACAACTATCTTACCCTACTTGATCCCAAAAAACACAACGAACGCCCTATGGTTTTTTAAGCCATGTTAACACGACTTCACAAGCATAAACCTTCACTTAACTAAAAGATTTCTATATTACCGATTCATTTCGAGCATTTTCACTTAGCCTTGAATGCTTTCTATGCACGGTAACCTTTCAATGCTTTAATTCAGAAATCATTGGCCCAAGCCTGCAACAATTTATCAGTTTTTCAGATCGAGACATAGAAAAAGAAAAGATTACATAGAGAAATAATTGTATATTTACATACATTACGCCTCTGCATCAACTACTTGCTCCCTAGGTTTACGAAATGTTTTGGATAGGCTTATGGGAAACAGCTTATACATCCTCAAATAGCTGTTTATATATCAAAATATGCATACTCACATTTGCATATCAATAAGTAACATTATTATCATATAATGTAGAGATAATAGTTAGTTGAGTCGAATTACCTCTTTCATGGAGTTTTTGTCATCATCTGCACCGGTAACCTAGAATGGCAACTTAGCCGTAACATAATTTAACACTTCAGCTTTCTCGACAATGACCTGAAGTAAATTTATTATACTATAACTTGAATATATATAGCTATGGGTATTGTGAAAAATCCGAAAAAAATATGAACGAAAGCGCAATTTTAGATACTACATGTGCAACTCACAAACGGAAATCACACAAAATAAATGCAAAAACCATACCTCTACACGAATATACATGTCTGTGTCCAAGTTTTTCACCTACAATCAAACATAATATCCTAATATACAAGAAAAAACAATAATGAAACTCACATTAACGAACCATATGTTCTTTTATACATGCTTATGTGATAATTGAAGTACCTGATTAAATCTAGAAAGATTCTTGACATGACCACAAGTTGAGATCATAGTGCTACATGAGAATTTATAAGTGAATATTGTAACGTGATTCTAACATAACCACACTAACCTGTAAAGACGATGTCTAACCTGAAAAGCTGCAAACAAATCAACATATGCATACACGGCAACAAAGTTTCATCATTAGGGTTTTGAGAGAAAATAGACAAACCTTTTTCTGTACGTGATCTGTAAAAAAAAAAGCATAAAACGGATTGGTTGATGAATTTTTTATGTCGATCGTGTTTAAGGGATTAGAGGAAAATATCTTTGTAAATAATATATATCATATTTTTTTTTAATTGTTATCTTCATAATATACATTCCTAAATTACAAATTCCTGGATTTTTTAAACATCTCCTTATTTGTATTGAATTGAAAGATATAAATCAAAAAACAACTTACTCTAGTGGTAAGTTATTTACAAAACTCATGAATGACTCAAGTTCAAATCCAACTATTGTCTTATTTTTAATTAAACAATTTTAAAATTCAAAATTAACAAATAAAAAACGAAATTTAAAATTCATAAAAATAAAAGGGAAAATTAGTCAAATAGACCGCGCGCCCTGAGGCTTATCACTTTCCGGACCACGCACTTTTGCCGAATGAAAATGGACCAATTGCCCAGCGATTTCCTGGTATCCAACCATGGGGTGCCATGTATCCGACAAAGGTATGACCGAAGTACGTATTTTGAGATTATATGTCATGTATTGTAAGGTATTGTTTTTTGGGCAACCAAATTGTATTTTCGGGCAACTATATAATATTGGGCAACTTGTATTTATACACGAGGATAATATGGTCATTTTACACTGGTTGTATTATAAAACTAATAATAATAACGCACACAACATCACGCGCGTACACACACAATCAAACATCTTCTTGTACAATTTCTAACAGCTTCTTCAATTAAACGTCTTCTTCTACATCACGCGCACACACTCACAAACCACATCTTATTCACAAAACCCTCTAAACCCTAATTAATTTTACTCTATAATTCCATATGACAAAATTAAAGTTGTACAATTATAAAATCGCAGTTCGTTCTACATTGAAGTTGCTGCCAGATATTAAACTCTGTTTGTCAAACAATGAAAACCGCGAAAGGTTGTTCAGGCAAACAGTATTTGGTCCATGGTTGGATATAAAGTCGTGCGAGAATGACTGCCTTATGATGCATTATGTTTTGCAACACCAGATATATGTTTCTAACATCTCCGATTCCCCTCCACTAAAATTCCAAATTGGTGATCATTCGTTAAGGTTTGGCCGGAAAGAATTTTGTCTGATAACAGGGTTTCGATTTGGCAAAGTTTCAAAACCTATTAAACCATCTAGCGCATTTTTCGATCGTGTATTTCCTGAAAAAAAGAGTAATGGTATAACAAATGTACATGCAATTGATCTTTTGGAACTTGTTAATGACGGAAAAAAGGATTGGAAAAGGTGGTTATCTCTTTCTGATGAGGATGTTGTTAGGGTGTGTCTGCTGGTAGCTGCAGAGCTGGTGTTTATGGGAAAAGAAGACAAGAATTGCATCCATAATCACTTATTGTCCTTGGTTGATGATTTTGAAGCCTGGAATGTATTTCCTTGGGGTGAATATATGTGGCATAAATTTTATCATAGGACTGTCAATATTGTTCATATTCACAGAAAAGATCATCTGTTAAAATTGAAAAAAAACCCAAAGTTCAGTGGCACATACAATCTATACGGTTCAAGCTTGGCTTTCAAGGTTTGAATTCTCTGTAGTTTGCTTTTGATTCTATTTTGTTGTGCTATTACTTATTCATTTCAAAAGTACCTAAAATTAATTTTGTTGTTTTATTGTTATGAAATCATGGTGTTTTGTTATGTATACAAGTGCCTAATATAAAAGTTACCCGTAATTTAGATAACAAAAATATTATAACACATTTTAGTTTGTGATTTATTTTTTAAATTGTAACCATAAAGGTCTTGTTTCATCCTAAACAGATGACCTTTACTTTAGTAAACCTTGAAACATTTTCAAAAACGATAGCTGCATAAGTACACGTTTTAAAGATGACAGTTGTGGCTATTACAAATTTGGATTTTGGAGACTTATCCTAAAAGCTCACGTTGGTGGGTGAAAGACAATAAGATCATTCCACGTGGTCTTGCTTGGTCAGGACTTTCAAAGTTTCGGAAACCGAATGTTGTAACCTCTTTGGACCGGTATGCATCACACAGTCTTACATTGCTGACCCCACTAACTTGTACCTGAATTTGTTCACAGTATTTGAGTAATTTCAATTTTTTTTTTGTTTTTTTTTAATTATTTTTGTTGTTGTTGTTGTTGTTAGGATTCAACTCCCATTGCTAAACTTTCTGCAACACAAGCTGAAATGAAGCAACCGTGGTGTATTGCCAGCGCCCAATTTATAGATGGCTTGTCTGTTCCAGAAACAACCGATGGTTACAAGACTGCAGAGCATTCAAATGAATTCGCGGACGATTTCAATTTAAACTTGTGCATGGACGATTTCAATTTAAATGTTGCACAAACTGGAACTACTCATTCGACAGGGGGTCTATTTCGTGAGTTACTGGATTTGGAAAAAAAAAGTTTTGATGATAGAAAACGACATTCATTCGGTCAGAAACACACCTTTTGTACTTGATGTGTTTATGAGTGTCAAAAGCAGACTTTCAAAAGTACATCAACTATTGGGTCTTAATAATTATGCTGTTGTTGATCCTGAACATACTAAAACTTGTGCCACCACAAACGACCCTGACGTTACTCCCGATGATCCGAAGGTTTGTATTTACTTTTCAGTTTACCTCCAATGTTTATACCAAACTCAAATAATCGTTTGTGTCCACACTTATATCAAACATTGGTTGATACAGGCCACGTCGTCTCATATTGTAGGCCCTAACGGGGATAAGCTTGTCCATGCGGACCATGCAACGGACATTGACAATGATGATGGGCTTAAAGAAACGCAACCATGTAACCTTGGTATGCTTGTTGAAGCTTGTGCCATGACCCAAAAATGTCTTGTTATGGAATATGGAGGTGAAATTAGTACTCAACTTCCACCAGTTGCACCTAAAGAGGAAAATAAAATACCCGGTGACCCCATTATTATACGTTATATTTCAGTTACAGTTTAAATATCGGCTAAAGCATACGTCCCTACTTATGTATATATATTTAAAATTCAGCAGGAACCGGATTGTGGTAATGAGTGGTCGTCTTACATAAACGATGTTAAAGATTCGGGTGATAATTCTCTAGATGCAATGGATTGTGATAACGAACAGCAAGATGTGGTTCAGAAACAATTGGCTTGCCAACTGATGAGTGTCTAAATACTCATCATTTTTGTACTATATAAACTGCAAAATCATCTGAAAACACTCAGAAACGCATCAAAATGATAAAAATATCACAAATCAGTGTTTTATGTGTTTTAAATGCAAAAATATCAAAATCAGATGAAAAACGTATAAAGTTTGCAAAACTGGCAGTTTTAGTCCCCCAAGTTTCAAAAATTGTCAAAAACAGTCCCTGGTATATCTAAATAAAGAAAAATGTCATTTAAGGTCCATGGGATTCAAAAGTTGTTAAAACAAACCCTTGAAGTTTAAAATTTGCAAAATTACAACTTTGGTCCTTAAACTTTGAAAATTGTCATGTTTAGTCCTTCAAATTTCAGAAAATGGCAAATATGGTCCTTTAATTATTTGAGAATGACAAGTTTGGCCATTGGGTAATATTTCAGAAATCTCAGCTTTGGTCCTTGGAGTTTCTAATTTACATGTTTGGTCCTTGTGCTTAACTAAACAACAAATGGATCCCTTAAATATCCAAATCCAACCCAAACTAACACAACCCAAGCCCAATACCCATCCAACCCGTTTACCCAACTCCCAACCCGACCAACCCACGTTTAATAATTAAAACCAAACCACCCCACTTGGCGCCCTTCTTTTCCTCTTCCTCCAACTGCTCTGCTACATCAACCCTCCCCCTCACCTCCACCTCAACATATCTCACTCCCTTGTCCCCTCCTCCTCAACACAAAACAAAATCCATTAAATGCAATCCTTTCTCTCACTCAACCTCACCCACCTGTTGATAAACCTTTCCCACCAAATTATGATCAAGCGGCTAGAGTTGAGTCAAAGCATCCAATGGCTAAGAAAAATGGTGGGATCATATCAGAAACTAGTGAGAAGCTCTTGGAGTATAAAAGAGGAAGAAAAGAGGAAGCAAAAGTAGTAGTTAGATTTTATTTTTTCCTGTAATGTCGTTTTAATATTTTTAAGATTTCCAGCATTTAATTAAGTTTCAAAGTACTCTCTTATGTAATTTCAGTGTTTTATAAACCTTTTTTAGTGTTAAATCTCAAGTACGAATTACTCTTTTGCAATTTGCAATTTCAAAAATTCCAGTTCATGTGAATTTTGTTGGTATTGGATGTTATGCAGTTATAAGCCTATATAAGCTCACATTTAAGCTTTTATATGCTCACTTGTACTTGTTGTTTACCCAGAAAAATCACTACTCAAATTTTACTCTTAAAATTGCCTCGGTCAACAAAAGTCAAAACGGGTCAAGGTTTTGAAAGTCAAATTGGTTTGGGTTGATTTATGGTTCCAATCTGTTTAATAGCTTAATCATGTGTTAATTAGTAAGTTTGAATTACTTGTGGTAAGCTTTCATCTAGATTAGTGGTTTAATGCATTTTCATGAATCTTAAGGAGTGTTTGGATTGCTTGTTTCTACTGTTCTAGAGGTTAATGTGTAGCAGTAGATCAGTTGGTTTAAGTTTTACTTTAGTTATTTGCATCATCTCTGTCCTTGGTTTACTGTAATTTAAGCTTTAAGTCAATATCACACAAAGACTGCTCTCAATTTCATATCTAAAATAAATGTCAACTGTTATCATCCATATAGGTTTAGAATCTATTTAACCAGCTTGTTAAAGTCTTATTACATCAAATTACATTGAATTCAATCCTTAGTTTGCTTCTAAATCTCATTTTGGTCAATCTCTTAAGCAAGTTTAAGTCAAAACACCGGTCATATCAGTCTTTTGCAGAACTTTCAGCAATTGCACTAGGTTCATTAGAGCTAGTTAGGGTCTAAAATTTGGTCTACTTGCAGTCCTCTAGGTGGTCTTCAAGGCCAAATATCTGGTTTTAGCTTTAGTTGCTTGAATAAGCTTATAGATAAGCTCAAACTAGGTTCCCTGGCCACTGTTCTGTTTCTTCAGCAGTCCTCATGTTTTAGCTTGTTTTTGTTTAATCTCTATTGTCTTCATTACTTGTCCTCAGTAGCTGTAATTTGGTACTTATGATCTCTGCTAGGTTGTGTTGAGATTTCCACCTTTTGTTTTCCTGTTAGCTTATTTAATAAGCATTTGCATCAGCTTAAACCTAGGACCTGAGATCGTTTTTTTGTAGATCAGTTTGCAATAATCATAGGTAGAATGCTATTTAGGTGATAAGAGTAGTTGAATATGGTTGCCATAGAGTAGTTATAGGATAATTTAAGCCCTGTATCAGTTTGGTTAACTTTAGACCTTATTTGCTTATTCCCATTCTAGTTTACACTGCAGCCCTTATATTCTCTACATAAGCTCTTGTTTTTCTATTTTTCATAGCTTTAGATTATTATTTTAGAATTTCCCTGCAATTTTCATAATTTTTAGTTACTGTTTGGTATTTTTCTTAATTAAATTTAGTTTTTAATCATTTTTAATTAGCTTTAATTGCATTTAATTGATAAAAAGTTCCAAAAATTAATTTTTCAATTTTAATAGTTTAAGATAAATATAAAAAGCATAAAAAACATTTGTCCATATTTTTTCCCTTTTATTTGGTATTTTTCACTATTTAAATTAGATTAAAATAGATTTAAATTCCTAGAAAATAGAAAAATAATCAGAAAAATACAAAAATAGTTTTGAAAATTCTAGTTTGATATTTTAGACTTTTCCATTTCATAATTTTATTTTTCTAGCTTTATTTCCTTATTTCTTGTATTTTAATTAATTATTTAATAGTTAAAAATAGTTTTTAATTAATAATAATTAATTGATTAGTTATAAAAATAATTTTCTTTTTCTAATAATTTTCTTATATAATTAGGATTGTAAAAATGTATTTTCTATATCCGTAGGTATTTTCCTTCTTTATTTTCACGTTTTATTTTGTACGTTAACGTAGTTTTTTTTATTTAAACGTACGTTTTAGGTTTTAAACGTTCATCACTTTAAATATAGTGATAGCGTTTATTTAATATCTTTTATCTTTTTAATTTTCTTAATTTGTATTTAAGTCGCTGTTATTTATTAACTTTTTCAGTAGTATAATATTCAATCCTAATCTTTTCTGGTCACTATCATTAGTGATCATTCTACCGTCTGATCAAGTGTTTTACACACCATTGAGTCTCCTTGGGACATAACGACCCGGGAATTCATTGTATCCTCTGATCTTCATTGTATTTGTGTTTTAAGCGGTTTTAAGCTTTCACGGTTGGCCATTCAAGTGCCCTTTGTGTAGTTGTAGTACTGCTTGGTACAGATCAAATTTTGCGCCGCCGGGATCGAACCCGGGTCACCCGCGTGACAGGCGGGAATACTTTCCCGTTGAAGAAGGAAAGAGTATGGGAGAATTGTTGGCGGAGGAGAATATGAAGAGCATAGGAGCTATATATGTTTTCGATAAAGTCGATGCTCCGAGTGGCAATCCCACTCCCGTTTCTGTGCCTTTCATTTCCGACGCCCCTTCCCCACTCACGGTTGAGAGAAGTGAATTCCTTTTGGAAGAGGTCGATGATCCTATTTCTTTGAAATTTTTTGATCCCAAAGACTCTCTAAACATGGGGCATGAGCATCTCAGCACTATTCGGAAACGGATCTAATGTTGAGAACTTTATCCCGATCCCAAGTGAGTCTGAGGGAATTCTTGATAATGAATGTGATGTGTTTTCTCCTCTTACAAATGATTTTGTTGAGACTTTCTCAGATTTTGACAGTGATTATAGTGATGCCGATTCTTTATATTCTAAAGACATAGAATTTATTGATGCATTACTTCCACATTCCGAGATCGTCAACTTAGAAGAGGATGTTGACCATGTTGTTTCCACAACAGTTAATACGACTATTACTAATCCCTTATTCGATTCGATCTGAATTTACTCTAAATTCAGTTAATCCAATCTTTGATAGTGATGAGTCTGACACGGAGACTATAATGGACGAGGTGCATATTTATAGCCCACGAAGTACCGCACATGTCCCACCTCCGTATATTCTTCATGAGGAGTTCGCCGGTGAACTCACTCATATCATATCTCCGCTGGAGTATGATTGCTTGGATGGCAAAAATAATGATCGGGGGGAGAGAATCTCAATTTGCATAGTTATGACAAATCTTCCCACCCTCCCAACCGAGATGCCTTCCAACCCAAAGAGCTCAACCTATAAAATCCAAATAAGTGCAACTGCACTTAATCCCGAGGAAGAAGATCTAGTCATGATTGTTATCATGATTTTCCTTCTTTTCTTCACCTACTCGGTGACTTCTTCTCTTCTTCACTCCTTCGGGAGTGAGGACACTATCTTTGACCCCGGCATTTTCAGTTATCAATTTTGAGCCGGTTCTATGTATATCTCATCGGTGTGGAACTTTCACGTGCTTCAAATGTTTATCCAAACATCTTGAATGAAAGTCCGATGGAGATTGTTCCTTCCACTTTGCTTCCCCATGAACCAATTAATTCGGGGTCGAGTCAAGCTAGCGACTCGGAAACCAAAAACAGTAGCACGCACTATATGGGTTTTCACCCATATTTCTGACTTCTTTCTATTTTCTACCACCCTAGTGGGGGGGGGTTGCCCCACATGTTGTGTATATATGCAAGTTTCCAAAAAAAAAAAAATCTTTTCTAAATAAAGCCGTAATATTTCCCTTTAACGCCTTTGTTTCGGCATAACCGCCGGTACTTTGAATATTGAGGGCAATATTCATTTCTAAGTGTGGGGGGGAATTCTCACGAATTTCATATATTATCTACCCAATTCCCCCGTTTTTGGCCAAATTTTTTTTTTTTTTGGAGTAAGTGTTTTACACTTACTCATTTGGTTATCAGTCCGCCATGTTTGATAGACTAAAGGATTGGCTAATCCAGGAGCAAACGGCTCTTGGTAAAGATTTCTCAAATCCGTTTATATGGCTTGCAATTTGCCCAAAATTGTATGGTTCTCAACTCACCATATCCTAAAAGTGAAGAGTTGGCTAGCCCGCAAGGTTATGGCTTGTGGTAAAGGCAGGGGAAAATCCATAATTGGTAATCAGCTCACCAAAGATAATTCTGATAATTTATCTAAGAGTTGGCTAGCCCGCAAGGTTATGGCTTGTGGTAAAGGCAGTGGAAAAACCATAATTGGTAATCAGCTCACCAAAGATAATTCTGATAATTTATCTAAGAGTTGGCTAGTCCTGAAGGGTACGGCTTCTGGTAAAGACAAAATCAAATCCGTTGAAACTGGTGGTTTGCTCAAAATCACATGGTTATCAGTGTACCATGGTTCTTACTTGAACTAAAACATTTGGCTACTCCAGAAGTGATGGCTTTTGGTAAAGAGTCTTTAAAATCCATTAAAGCTTCAAATCATTGCTAGGGACTAGCAATATCTTAGTGTGGGGGATTGATGAGTGTCTAAATACTCATCATTTTTGTACTATATAAACTGCAAAATCATCTGAAAACACTCAGAAACGCATCAAAATGATAAAAATATCACAAATCAGTGTTTTATGTGTTTTAAATGCAAAAATATCAAAATCAGATGAAAAATGTATAAAGTTTGCAAAACGGCAGTTTTAGTCCCCAAGTTTCAAAAACAAAAACAAGTCCCTGGTATATCTAAATAAAGAAAAATGTCATTTAAGGTCCATGGGATTCAAAAGTTGTTAAAACAAACCCTTGAAGTTTAAAATTTGCAAAATTACAACTTTGGTCCTTAAACTTTGAAAATTGTCATGTTTAGTCCTTCAAATTTTAGAAAATGGCAAATATGGTCCTTTAATTATTTGAGAATGACAAGTTTGGCCATTGGGTAATATTTCAGAAATCTCAGCTTTGGTCCTTGGAGTTTCTAATTTACATGTTTGGTCCTTGTGCTTAACTAAACAACAAATGGACCCTTATATATCCAAATCAACCCAAACTAACACAACCCAAGCCCAATACCCATCCAACCCGTTTACCCAACTCCCAACCCGACCAACCCACGTTTAATAATTAAAACCAAACCACCCCATTGGCCTCTTCTTTTCCTCTTCCTCCAACTGCTCTGCTACATCAACCCTCCCCCTCACCTCCACCTCAACATATCTCACTCCCTTGTCCCCTCCTCCTCAACACAAAACAAAATCCATTAAATGCAATCCTTTCTCTCACTCAACCTCACCACCCGTTGATAAACCTTCCCGCCAAATTATGATCAAGCGGCTAGAGTTGAGTCAAAGCATCCAATGGCTAAGAAAAATGGTGGGATCATATCAGAAACTAGTGAGAAGCTCTTGGAGTATAAAAGAGGAAGAAAAGAGGAAGCAAAAGTAGTAGTTAGATTTTATTTTTTCCTGTAATGTCGTTTTAATATTTTTAAGATTTCCAGCATTTAATTAAGTTTCAAAGTACTCTCTTATGTAATTTCAGTGTTTTATAAACCTTTTTTAGTGTTAAATCTCAAGTACGAATTACTCTTTTGCAATTTGCAATTTCAAAAATTCCAGTTCATGTGAATTTTGTTGGTATTGGATGTTATGCAGTTATAAGCCTATATAAGCTCACATTTAAGCTTTTATATGCTCACTTGTACTTGTTGTTTACCCAGAAAAATCACTACTCAAATTTTACTCTTAAAATTGCCTCGGTCAACAAAAGTCACAATGGGTCAAGGTTTTGAAAGTCAAATTGGTTTGGGTTGATTTATGGTTCCAATCTGTTTAATAGCTTAATCATGTGTTAATTAGTAAGTTTGAATTACTTGTGGTAAGCTTTCATCTAGATTAGTGGTTTAATGCATTTTCATGAATCTTAAGGAGTGTTTGGATTGCTTGTTTCTACTGTTCTAGAGGTTAATGTGTAGCAGTAGATCAGTTGGTTTAAGTTTTACTTTAGTTATTTGCATCATCTCTGTCCTTGGTTTACTGTAATTTAAGCTTTAAGTCAATATCACACAAAGACTGCTCTCAATTTCATATCTGTTAAAATCAGTCAACTGTTATCATCCATATAGGTTTAGAATCTGTTTAACCAGCTTGTTAAAGTCTTATTACATCAAATTACATTGAATTCAATCCTTAGTTTGCTTCTAAATCTCATTTTGGTCAATCTCTTAACTGTTTCAAGAAGTCAAAAACACCAGGTCATATCAGTCTTTTGCAGAACTTTCAGCAGTTGCACTAGGTTCATTAGAGCTAGTTAGGGGTAAAATTTGGTCTACTTGCAGTCCTCTAGGTGGTCTTCAAGGCCAAATATCTGGTTTTAGCTTTAGTTGCTTGAATAAGCTTATAGATAAGCTCAAACTAGGTTCCCGGCCACTGTTTGTTCTTTCTCACAGATCCTCATGTTTTAGCTTGTTTTGTTTAATCTCTATTGTCTTCATTACTTGTCCTCAAGAGTGTAATTTGGTACTTATGATCTCTGCTAGGTTGTGTTGAGATTTCCACCTTTTGTTTTCCTGTTAGCTTATTTAATAAGCATTTGCATCGACTTAAAGCTAGGACCTGAGATCGGGCTTGTAGATCAGTTTGCAATAATCATAGGTAGAATGCTATTTAGGTGATAAGAGTAGTTGAATATGGTTGCCATAGAGTAGTTATAGGATAATTTAAGCCCTGTATCAGTTTGGTTAACTTTAGACCTTATTTACTTATTTCATTTGCTTATTCCCATTCTAGTTTACACTGCAGCCCTTATATTCTCTACATAAGCTCTTGTTTTTCTATTTTTCATAGCTTTAGATTATTATTTTAGAATTTCCCTGCAATTTTCATAATTTTTAGTTACTGTTTGGTATTTTTCTTAATTAAATTTAGTTTTTAATCATTTTTAATTAGCTTTAATTGCATTTAATTGATAAAAAGTTCCAAAAATTAATTTTTCAATTTTAATAGTTTAAGATAAATATAAAAAGCATAAAAAACATTTGTCCATATTTTTTCCCTTTTATTTGGTATTTTTCACTATTTAAATTAGATTAAAATAGATTTAAATTCCTAGAAAATAGAAATAAATCGAAAAATACAAAATAGTTTTGAAAATTCTAGTTTGATATTTTAGACTTTTCCATTTCATAATTTTATTTTTCTAGCTTTATTTCCTTATTTCTTGTATTTTAATTAATTATTTAATAGTTAAAAATAGTTTTTAATTAATAATAATTAATTGATTAGTTATAAAAATAATTTTCTTTTTCTAATAATTTTCTTATATAATTAGGATTGTAAAATGTATTTTCTATATCCGTAGGTATTTTCCTTCTTTATTTTCACGTTTTATTTTGTACGTTAACGTAGTTTTTTTATTTAAACGCGACGTTTTAGGTTTTAAACGTTCATCACTTTAAATATAGTGATAGCGTTTATTTAATATCTTTTATCTTTTAATTTTCTTAATTTGTATTTAAGTCATTTGTTATTTATTAACTTTTTCAAGAGTATAATATTCAATCCTAATCTTTTCCGATCACTATCATTAGTGATCATTCTACCGTCTGATCAAGTGTTTTACACACTATTGAGTCTCCTTGGGACATAACGACCCGGGAATTCATTGTATCCTCTGATCTTCATTGTATTTGTGTTTTAAGCGGTTTTAAGCTTCTTACGGTCGGTCATTCACAAGTGGCCGGTTTGTGTGAGGTAGCTTGACTGTTTGGCACAGATCACCAACCAGAACCCGTTAGCAATATTGATTGTGTGCAGACAGAAGTAGGAATACCCACCAACAAAGCTCATGAGGTATCTACATTCTCCGTAGAAACACCATAAATAAAATAGTTTAATGTGTCGCTTTGTAACATACTATATTCTCAAATGTGGCTTTAAAGACAACAACCTCGCCATATGTAAATGTGGTTCACAAAATGACACCCTGTTTCTCCCAACATAATGTCAACAAAAGCGCCGATACAAAATTGTGTCTTCCGCCTTTAGATTTAATGGATTGCGGATGATCAACAAGTGGATGTGGTTGACAAAAATTCATTTC